>CM062297.1:335761775-336961775 GCA_031216915.1 Pictodentalium vernedei | reverse complement strand
ATCCCCCACTTCGAATTTAGTGGACCTGTCGGTGTGACAGCGACATATTTTCAACAACGCGTTCATATGATAGAAAAGATCTCAGATTCATCCGATTCCACACGGAGTTTGTGGGCCTTTCTGCTAGACGTTGGTAAGCCTCGGTTAGCACAAAGGTTTTTTGGACTCGATTATTACACTTCGTGTAAAGTGCGGACATACCGGGACTCTTCATTTTTCCTTCAGGTGTGCCTTAACCTCTGAACCCGAGCGGCCGCTTTTTCCGGCCAGGAACATGATACGCCATAATATCATTAAATATGATGGCTGTTCAGTAAATGTGCGGGGTAGACCATTCAATATTTTCTACGTGCAGCCCCGAGGCTGCTCGTTGAAAATATTGATTGATCTACCCCAAATAATGAATATGGACTCTTCTATTTGCTGCCATTGAACAGGCATGGAAGATACCATTGAGTTCAAAGGGTTAATGTGTCAAATAATTCGACAGTTTGTTGAAAGTGATTAATTCTTTACCCAATGCAGACGATATAAAATTTTTCCTATTTTAATTTTTTTTCAAACTTTCCACAAAAGAAAGCCTTCTTGCTCTCAAGGGACAAAATACACCACGACCCATGCTATTATGTGCGCTGTGAGGCCTAAAACATAAAACAAACTAAGAATGTGAACTTTTGATGGCAAAGAAATAATTACAAAAATAAAATAAAAAAACACCTGCCCACATATAATTTTACAAAAAATGGCCTGAGAAACAGCAGATCTACTTTGTGGGGCCTTATTACTGTTTTGTATGTAACAAACTGTTTATTTGAGTCATTGTGACAGTTTCACATGCCAATATCAATACATCGCATCGCGGGATTGCTTTCACGTAATAAACTTTATACCACAATTGCTATGTGTATTCAGCGTTACCCGATAGAATACAGACAGTGAGAAATGTGCTAGTGTCACCACGCGTGGAATCCGACCTATGTCTTGGAACGTTATGTAACAAGCAGCTGATTGGTCTTTAAGTGACGTTATGGCGCGAATGAAATGCTTCGACACCAAACATTGTCAAGCAAGAAAGTTATCAGACCGCTGAAGGTGATATTTTTCTTCAATAACAGCAGCCTTATTAAGTTAATTCATGTTGAATCGTGGTATAAGTACAGAACACATCTCTGTCAGAATATTGGAAAAGAGATTTATGTTTACTTGGTCACCTTGAGCGTCAGTCGTATGAGCTGGCAAGGGAGTCAGTCTAGCGTAATTTGTCCGGTAACTGACCGAAGTGGCTGGAAACAGGGGTGGTACCAACACGTACATCTGCTTTGATCAACAACCATTTTGTGTCGAATGATACTGGTGACACTGGTGTAATCTGGTTTTTTTTTTGTTGTTGTTTTTTTTTGTTGACATTTTCCATTTTCCGTTCTGATTACTGCCGAGTACTTGTCCAACCAGCTCAAAGGAAGCTAACCACTTATAATTTCTGCCTGCCTCGATGACAACCATCCGCTCCTTCCTTTAACTAGTCTCTGCATCCTCCATTACGCATTTTGTGTACTTTCAAAAGTACTTATTTAAATTGACTAATTAATATCAATTTAGGTCCTAGTCAGCTGATCTTTGATTTTATTTCTTTCCGATGTTTGTAATTTATGGAAATGTAATCAGTTTGATAATGTTTCCAGAATGTACCTTCTTGCCTTATTGATGCGTTTCTGAACCAATCAAGAACTTTTTACCTGAGCATTCACTTCGTAAAATCTTATGCTGTGATGATTATAACAAAATGTGTAATCAAACGATATTACACACGTAATTCTTTTCGAAATTAAGAATCAGAGGAACGAGGGATGATCATTTTAGCAATCAATGACGATTTGCGAGATGGGAGGGACTTTCCGGGGATTTTTTTTTAATTTAGTACTGAAGAACCGCATTCTCGTTGATTTTAGGCAGTGAATTTCATTACAGTGATTGCCAGATATAATCAGGACGATTTACTGAGAGCCAGATGTAAACAGGACGATTCACCCTCCCTTCGTTTTATGAGAAGAACGTGGAAATGTCGCTCTAGAGAAACATGAGTTACAACCAAAACAAACGCGTGTGCAACTTCCCAAGGATGCCACTTCACTTTCGTGACGTCGTTTTGTTTATTTCTATCCGACTAACACCTTAATATACCCATGAATTATATATGTAGAACTAGCTTTCGGCTAGAAGCCGAAAGCTAGTTCTACATAAATATTCATGGATATATTAAGGTGTTAGTAGTTATACCACTTTACTATCTAAATTGAAGACCCATATGCCATATGGCTCTGAAGTTCATCTCTCTCTCTCTCTCTCTCTCTATATATATATATATATATATATACTAGTGGGTGAATACCCGGCGTTGCACGGGAGAAGATGATTATATCAGATCGGTCGAGAAACGGAGGAATATATCAAGGTCTCCAGTTTGAAGGTCAAGGTCACACCACACGGACACCCCGATAAAGTCAAAATGATCGATGGGTCAATATACCCGCACATATGTAATTTTAGCCCGATCGGCCCAGTCGTTTTCGAAATAAAAGGTCAAGGTCATCAATTTCAAGGTCAAGGTCACCCCACACGAACACGGCACCCATCCCGTGTTACTCACAGGGACGAATTACTCCCGTGTACAAAATTTGAGATCGATCGGTCGAGAAACAGAGGAGTTCACCTGGAACAAAGATAGAAAGATAGAGAGACAGAGAGATAGAGACATTCGCATTTATATTTAAGATATATAGTTTGGAAAGCGAGTAACTTACCGATGACTTACATGTGTTTTATGCAGCTAGCATGACGAAGGAGTGCGCAATGTGTTATACACAGCGAGCACGCCTCGTCTTGTTAGCTGCGCATTGTGTTGGATATTCGACAACATCAAGCAATTTCTGGTCTTGCAATTGTGAGGGAACGGCTTGACCCCTCAGAAAAAAATAAGGAAAAGGCGTCCCCGTTCCTCTAGGAAAGTACCACTGCATTAAACCTACTGACTACGTGCTGTTTTCCATTCTTGCATTAACATTACCGAGTAATCACTGATAAAAAAAAAGAAATCTGATGTTGATGCTGATTCCAGAAGATGGTCCGTCATATGTGTAGAAACACATTCACCAACCAGTATCATTAAACATATATTATACATGATTAATATTCTCACTTAAGTAAGGAAAATCTGTCATTAAAAAAAATGAAAATATTTACGGTTTTGAAGATTTATTCTACGATCATGTCATGTTTGCAGTTATCTTTCCGACAACACGCGTTTGAGCAATCTTTATCAACAAACTGTATCGTAAAACAGGACCCACAACTCGTTATCTGGACAGTTTGTCTCAAGAAGGTGATAGAGCATTTATTTTCATTTTACGAGACTGTGTTGGAAGCAGACTATCTTCGCGTAGCAATGCTTATCCGATATTTCATTTTTATTGCAAATCATACAAAACCAAGATCTTTTTTATTACGATTTTATGCCTTATTTCCAGGAGGAAAGAAATGTTATCGTACCGCAAAGCATAATGTGTGGTGAGGGTGCTGTCATAGTAACGCATGGATCGTAACCTCAAAATTCTTTAGAATATCACGTGGTTACTCGGATGTGTTCGATTGAAAGTGTGTACTCTGGTATACCAGTGGGCATAATTGAAGGTCTGGAACTCGCTTCTCAGGCTTATGATGATCTGCGTACGTATCTAGTAATTAGAGGAACACGATTAAAGAATCACTATAGAATGATCAGTTAACGCTTACTAAACATGTGCCAGAGGCCCCTCCCAAACGGTGTTACATCCAGTCCATTCTTAGACGGTCCCTGGATCCTAGATCTTTTACGAATGGAGACACCTTGTTAGCCCTCGGACTTCCTCTCTGTGGTCTAGTGAGGTCCCGAAGTCAAAACGATTCAGAGCGTTGGAGCAGTGCTCGGACTGATTGACTTCCGCTTATGTTCGATCTATTTCGAGAAAAATCAGGAAAGGAACAGTGCTCTGTCCGAGTGGCCTGCCAGGCGATTCTTTGAATTATCTCTATATTTGGGGTTCCACGTGCCTTGTCAGATAGTTAAAGTGTCTCTGAAAGTTGTCCATAATCATCCAGTCACTTCTTTAGATAAATCTCGAAGATACAAACGGATGGAACCCGAGTCAGTGCAACCTTTCTCTGACTATCGCTGATTAACATTTACTCCTGATGTTTCAGTGTCCGTGTAGATACTATGTTATGGCCCTTATGAGATTTAGAAGCTAGATGAAGAATTCTCCCAAACAGACAATCCGCTGCGTGAAGCAAGAGATAACAGATATAAATAGACAGAAAGATAGATAGATATTTTTCGACACTACACATCAATACAATTAAACAGTGTTTATATTCTAAATATTGCTACATCATTTTAAATATGTACTGTTGGGATATGGCATAGCCAGATTTGTTGTCTACCTGCCACTCTCCAAAGAAAAACATCTTACAGCCAGAAGAGTAGACTATGGCAGATGTATCAATTCATGAATTAATGAGTATACCTTAAGGTGTTTCAGTGGAATTATATTATAATTGAATGGTTTATTGGGAAGTTATTGGATAATCAAATACTCAATTCGGTGGTGCTAAGTGTTTTTCAAGGTACAATATTCATCCGTTCTGGTCGGGCATGACACAGTATGTCGGCACGGGAAGAAGCATGAGCTGAATAAATGGATGAGAAAGTCGGTTACCATTACAATGTGGACCACAGTGTTATCATGCTATACTTACAAAAACATTATCTATTACTTCAGTGCGATTCGGACGCAAGAGCCAAAAACCAGCTAGTGTTCACTGCCCGGATAGTTTGGATTATTACAGTCAACATTAAAATTAACCAAATTATGTCAGATTATTCTTGAACATTGTCTTATTGCCTGTTACGAATTTTCTGATCCAACGCATTCTAAATTTTTTGGAAGGAATATGTAGGCAACGAATCTAAGGACTTGGTTGCTGCTTTGTAACGGGTCAGAAGACCTGATTGTCTTGTAGTCATAGCGCTTTGGTTACAGGCATAACTAAAAAGGTTGTTGGTCGACTTGGGCAGATGCATTTTATGCCCGACAGACGTGAATAATGATGTATTCAGTTAGAATAGATCCGTATTTTGTTGTGGTAGAAAAGGGGTCCGCATGCGCTTAGCACCTTTTGTTGTTCAATATTCGAACAAAACGTTTTGGCAGTTTAACAGTTTATTAAGACCTCTTGAATTGCCTCCATTGTGTATTCCATACAGAAGTTGACTATGTATAAGTGATTAACATAGTGTTTTCATATCTTCATGTGGGAGAATATGTTTTACATTATTTAACTCTAAATTAACTCCGGCAATATTTGAGCACATCTAGGATATGTGATCATTACATGTTAATTTTTCATCAATAGTTATACCAAGAAATCTTAAACATTTTGTGGCATCGTTGTTTCCTACGCTTTCTATTTTTCGTTGTTAATAATTATTTCCCGTGGATGTGAATAACTGTTCTTTGGGATGGACTAAATATTACATATTTGTCTTTTCGCATTTATATCTAATTTATTTACCAAGCACCAATCAAATGTTTTCGAAACTTCGGAATTAAAATTGGTTATCTACGGATCAGTATTCGATCCTGTAGAATATATTGTGGTATCGCCTGCGAATGAGAGGAGGTTTAGTGATGTAGCCTCATGGATATATTTTATTTATAACAAAAATAACAAGGGAGCCAGGTACTGAGCCCAGTGGAACTCCACATGTAATTTTGTGCGGGTTGATAGTCTCCAAACTCAACGTACTGGGTCCTCTCCGATAAATCACTACGAAACCATTGGTTACTTATGACCCTTATACGAAATCTGTCCAATTTGCTGTGTCAAACGCTTTTGAAAGATCCAGAAATAATGCCTGAGAAATGACTCGTGCTGGTTTATTATTTTGTTCTGCGACCTCCCTCAGTAGTTATAAGACAGGATGTAAGGTGGAGTTTTTTTTTTCGAACTCCGTATTGATGGTGGTAAAGGATGTCGAATCTATCTAAGCAATTTGTTAACCCGCATTACACTGCCTGTTCTAATACTTTCGAAAATGCAGGCAATATCCTAACTGGGTCTATAATTTGTAAAATTGTGATCGTTTCGTCTTCTGTTTTGAAGATTGTTACGACTTTTCCTACCTTCATTCTCTTTGTAATAATAAATGATTTGTTGATGATATCTGATAGGAACGCTGCTGTTATATTAAAAGAACGTTTACGAAGATTTGTAGTAATGTTATCCGGATCTTGGGTTTCTTTAGATTTCAAAGACTTAACTATATTTGTAACTTCAGAAGGCGTCGTTGAGGTTTGAAAGAAGTTATGTTCATAATTATCGGTTAGGTAGTCCGAGAAATGCCTATTTTGTTCAGGTATTTGATCCCTTGTAACCTTGTCAATGCAGGCAAAGAACTTGTTAAATTCTTCTGCTATTTCTTTTGGATTGTTTTTCGGCGATTGAACCACGACGGTAGATTGATGTTTATCTTATGCTTTGTTTATAGCTTCTTTTAAAATTCGTCATGTTCTGTGCATATTATTTTTATTTCCTATTAAAACATTTCATAAATACACTGTTTCATCTTACAAGAAAGTATTTCCCCAATACCAGTAATACTGTTAAGACAACATACAAATCTGTATTGGGAGCAGCAACCACACGTGCTACCATTCGATTCAGAAAGAGAACGTTTTGTTACCTGCACTCAATTGGAATCTTACACAAGTTGATGTTACCGTTTTGGAAAACATTAACGGAATAAGAAATAAATCACCAGTTCAACGAAATGCATAAGACCAAATCATTTTGCCATTATGACATTTTTAAATAGGGTTGCCCATGCGTTATACTTGGAAAATAAAATAAAGAAATACTACTATAAACTTCAGTGGTCATAGTACAAGTAGTACAATGAATGGGGATTACGTTATGCACAGCGAACGCAATACCATGACGTCATGATCTTCATTCATAAAAATATATTCAGAGGCACTGAATGATTGTCAAAATATATGTGAACAAGTTAAGAAAGGGGGAATGTTGTAAAATAAATTGCATATTACCACCAAGTGGGTTGTCGAGATGGTGTATTGAAGTCTCGACCTCGCCTCTAGGCATATATCGACGAGACCGTGGAGACTTCAATACACCACCTCGGAAACCCACATGATGCTAATAACCTATCTTTACTTTGCTTTTTCATCCTAATGACTATTCTGAAGTTTTTTTTATGATTCATTACATTTTGTTCCTTTGGCAACTTTCGTTTTTTGTTATAAAATTTAATTTTCTTATTTCAAGAAGTTATGAGCCACTTTGTCACCCAATCATTCTGTTTAATAAACTTATTCTTGGTGCGTACTTCCTTTAACGGAAACGCTTCTTCATAAGCATGTACAAACTGTTTATAAATATTTCGAAGGATATGTTCGGGCAATTTAAGTCAGTGAATGGAGAAAAGTCACTCTGCCCCAGAATTGATAGGAAGTTTTCTATAGTTTCTTCATTTATTTTCCTGATTTTAACAAACGTCGGACTTCCAATAGGTTTGGGATTTTGTTTGAATATGAAATGTCTCAAAGTGTTCAGATACGTCAGTAACGGCAATGTCAGAAGAGAAGGGTGATAAGATATTTGACGAAAAAACTGTGATCATTGAGAGTAGCTGAATACGCAGTTACTCCTGTGGATCTTCTAATTCTTGGCACGAATCCTTCATTTAAAATTTATTCGTGTACTGGCTTGACGAACTTAAATCAAGAACTATAAATTTCAGAAACACAATTCTACACAATATTCTTTCTGAAAGGCACAGCGGGAGATTTTAAACATTCTTATAAACAGTTCAGCCCTCTCATCTGCAATGTCTGGAGTGCCAAACGTTCGTACACATGGGCAGCAAATGGCGATCCCAGGTCACATGTGTGAAATGTGGCGACAATCACATCTCCAGTGCCAGCAAATCAGGTGCCCTCTCCTATCCCACCTTCAAAGGACAGCATCCGAGTAGGTATCAGACTGCCCCCACTACAAAAAGGTAAAAACTAATATCTAGTTCAAATCGCTCAATCTCGTCAATACTGAAAACGTCTACTTTCCCCGCACCATCTCCACCCGTTCCCTCATAGTGGGAACATTCCATATATCGTCGTAAAATCACATCACATTCTTCCGACCTAAAATTTGTAAAGATGTAAGTAAAATAGAATGTATTCTTTATACAACTCAAATTTCTCATTCATTAATCAAAGCAATAATAACGCCTAAAACCTAAACTCAGCAGTAAACTAACTGTCAACCACTTCACCCTCTAACTCAACTCCAACCCATCACGAATAAGCTACAAATAGCACAGTGGAATGCCTGGAGCATTACTCTCTTACATCGTCATGGACATAGTCGCCGTAAGCGGAGCCTCGTTAAAAAGATCTGAACAGTTAGCAATTAGCGGGTTTAGAACCCTAAGGAGGGATCACCCCATCTGCAATGAAGGGGCCGTTGCCCACCTAATCAAACGGAATCTCAAGACCATACTCCTCAAAGTCGAGGTGCTAGCATCTGAAATCAGAGTTGATAGGGGATCGCTGTAGTTTTCTACTTCAACGATCCCGGAAACAGAGTAAATTAAAAAGTATTTGCATTCTTGAAGGAAAAGTACAAACACTGTATCTTTCTCGGGGACTGGTCAACGAGACCCCAAAATGTTTTTGTACAGCTTGAAACTGTTAACAGGGGAAAGACGCAAAAGACCAAGTAGCTCACCCTCAAGGCAAAGACGGACACTGCCGAATTACTCAAGGAAACTCGAAAAGCGTACGAAGGCCTTCACTTCTTCGGCGATTTCAAAGACGACGTTATCGAGGTTGTAAATCACAACAAACCAACATAGGAACCTGACGACGATGGGGATCTCGCGGTGTCCCTCCTCGCCACCGAAGTAGTATCATCATCCGTAGATGTAAAATTCATCTTCACCGGGCGAGGACGAAATAATGCATAAAATCTTTATACTCAAAACTGATCATAACTAAAAACTCAAAATGCTACCCATCGACCAAAACAGCTACAATACTAAACTGAAGACATACAACGAGGCCAAATTTCTTGGAATAACTATAGACAGGAAACTGTCCCTAAACACCCACATGTCCAATAGCCTAACTCGAGCAAACAAACGAATAAATTTACTCAAAATGCTAAGAGGTGAGGATTATGTGCAAATAAAAAAAAAACTACTAAAACTCTATAAATCAGACCAGTCCTCGAATATTTGACAATTTTCACAACAAATCTCTGTAAAACAAACCTAACCAATTCCAGTGGGTCCGAAACCACGCCCTACATGTAGCTCTCCGAGCCCTACCCAAAGCTTCAACAACTGCCATTCACTAATGGGTTGACATTGATACGACAGAAACGCTGTATAAAAACATCTCCGATAAAACACTTAAAACAGGCTTAAGATGGCGACCTTATTGCCGAACTAAAGGAGTACCAAAAAACAACTTAAAGGTAAAACCCATCGAAGCCGGTTCAGCCCCCAAGTCACAGTCCATCCACAATACTACTAACAAACAGCTTTCGTCTGCAAGTCGATAGCACTGACTTCTATTCAGCCATTAAATGCACCAAACTGCAATTCATTCGGCATCCACGTACATTTTACACCAAGTACAGATGTCAGCACTGCTGTGCGTTGCTTGACCCTGCCCCGACCGACTCAACAAATTACTAAAACAAACAAACTAAGGTACACTTAATCCACCAATATACTGATTATCTCAACTATTTTTTTTTTTTGGTGGGGGAGGGGGGGGGGAGTGGGCTTCAAACACGGCATCTCAACCACCCTGAAGGATTGATGGAAAACTCCCGGCCTTCAGCTACAATAAAGAAGTTTTCTGCAGTCCTATTTTTGTAACTGTAAAGAAATATCATGCAGGGGCCACTTCCCTGAAAGTACAAGTCATCTTGGAACATCGACCGGTCTAGGGAACTTCTAACCTTTGGCACATACGACCTTCTCGTTTGCTGGATGTGTGCTTGGGGGGGGGGGGGGCTGGCTCAATCGAGCCAGAGACAGACTTTACCTGTCTATGAAGACTCGGCTGGGGCCACAATAACAACTAAAGGTGGCACACTAATCTTGCCAGAAGAACAAGACACAACGACTAAAATCATCACCATCTAACACTTCCTGGTACAGTCTAACCTTGTCAACGACTTTTCCTCAAACAGCATAAGTCAGCAGGGTTCACTAAATACAACAATTGTATTACATATATATACTCGCCCAAAAAAGAAAGTGTGCATTGCAGAAATTGATCAAACTCCAAAAAAATAATTTCGTAGGTGTAAAGAGTGTTAACCTGTTCATGAATAAGTTATATTGAACACAAAAACAGCTTTCCCCGTTAAAATTGCATTAACGTTAAATGGCGTGTTGCACGTTTGTGAAAAGGCATGTTTTGCACGTGGAGAGTCTGAAAATTCATGCAGCAGTGTGAATCCTTGGGTATTTAAACACTAAAGTAAGGCCTTCCCATCTTTCACATTCAAACTGGCCTGCTGTTAAAACGACTCCACATTAGCATGCCAAGATTGACAATGAATCAACGTCTCCTTGCCCTGGGTATGATTAGAGCTGGCAGAACACACAGAGAGGTTGCCCAGCATTTGAACTGCCACCGTAACACTGTAGACAGGCTAGTCCATCGACATGCACAACATGATGACGTTCGAGACCGACCCCGCTCCGGGAGACCCCGAGTTACCACCCCTGCACAAGATCGGTATATCCGTGTCGTCCATCTCCGGAACCGGCAACAAACGGCAACGACGACAGCCAGGAACATCCCTAACCTGAGACGGGTACATCCGCAAACAGTAATCAACCGGCTGAGAGAATACGGCTTACGTCCTCGAAGACCTGCAATTCGTCCGATTTTGACGTTACGTCATCGTCGTGCTCGACTGCAGTGGTGTAGACAACATCTCAGGCATCCCTTACACTGGTGGCGACGTGTTTTATTCACAGATGAATGTCGTTTCCATCTTTCATCATCAGATGGCCGCCAGAGAGTGTACAGACGTCGAAACGAACGCTACGCAGATCCATGTGTCGTGGAGCGAAACCGTTATGGGGGAGGGTCTCTTATGGTGTGGGGTGGCATCACTGCCCGTAACAGAACTGAGCTGGTCATTATTGATGGCAATCTCAATGCAGCCAGATATCGTGATGAAGTGCTTACACCTGTTGTTGTCCCATTTCTGCAACGTCACGGCCCCGGCGTCATTCTACAGCAGGACAACGCCCGACCCCACGCAGCTCGTGTTGTTCAACAGTATCTGCAGCAACAACAAATGGATGTTCTTCCCTGGCCCGCAAATTCGCCCGATATCTCACCCATTGAGCACGTATGGGACGAAATGAAACGTCAGCTACGCCGGCTTCCCCATGCACCGTCAACGCATGTGGAACTACAAAGACAGCTTATCAGAATATGGAACAACATCCCACAACACTTCCATGCTAACTTGTTCGCTTCCATGAGGCGTAGATGCACAGCAGTAGTCGATGCAGACGGAGGTCATACCAGATATTGAGTGTGTGATTTTTGTGTTTGACCCTTGGTGTCTTTGACTCTCCATGGCACCAAGAGTATTCGTCGTAGCGTAATGAAATTTCTCGTGTTGATCACAAATTGATTCATCTGTGATTGAATAAAATTTCCATGAATGAAAATGATATATATCTTTTTTTTAGTGTTATTTTTTAGCATGCACACTTTCTTTTTGGGGAGAGTATATAAAAATAAATATGGTAATTTGTGACTTACATGAGATCCAACGAATCAGAAAAACAAAACGTTAATCACATCCAACCCATACAGTTTTTGAGTCACTTGCGGGCCCGCATTCTCTGTTGTCGCTGGTTTCCTTTCCTTGTCGCTAGTGTTTGGACACTGATCGCCTTTTCACTTCACCCTTTCACTGCCGTCGCACGGCCACTGCCATATTGTCACTTTACCGGATGTCTTTGCTCTAACATGTGACGGAATGTCACCCTACCACTGCCGTTGTACGACCACCAACGTATTGTCAGTCTACTATATCGCCTTTCCTCTAACATGCAACGGAATGTCACTCTACCAATGCCGTCGCGCGGCCACTAGCTTATTGTCACTTTACTGAACACCTTTCACTCGAGCAGTCGACAACAAATGGGGTTAAACGTTCCTCGTCATTTACCTTAAAATAATGTTCATACAGGCAAAGCCTTCTCTGTTTACGTATGGCTTGCCTTCTACTACAGGTAATACTGTCTACCTAAATGCAAATAGCTCCCTGAGCTCGTGCTTCCTTTTTTCGACCCTGCACTCAGATATGGCCATCCACTTGTCCCGCGACTGTTCCTATTCTAAATATGAGCTCTATGGCTCACAGCGATACGAATGTGTCTATACGTTCGCACAGATGCGGCACCTCCTCTAACCTATAGCATGGGACATCCCCAGCCCTCGCCTACGACCCACAGTCTTGCACGCTTTAGACTGGAATGAAATTTTCGAGAAACCCTCCGATTTTTTATTCGATCGCGAGGACATTAATTCTCATTTTAATTGCTTCTCTTGAACTTGGCCGCTTAGATCTATCTTAATTTAATATTCGCTTTTAAATTTCTTTGAAAGTCTCGTTTCTTTGGTATATCATGACATTCGGTGACGGCCCAGGTACGTAATATGGGTCTGTGTTCAGAATCTGTGGGGTGTTCTCTTTTTACAACAGTTACCTATTAAATGGACATAATTACATAGATAAACACTGCAGGCGAACACTGGTCTCTTTCACTCCTTTAATCTATTATCAGATAGCTCATATTGTGTTTGCCAGACCGCGCTAATGGTCATATAATTTTATGCTTGATTAGCAGCACATGAATTTCTTTACTGGTCTGTTTAAGTGACAAACCAGCTTTTCGGAGTCCGTCATATACATATCTTTGGCTTTTAGACCAAAGGATACAAATTATAAAAATTATATACACTTTTAAACAAGACAATCGCAACTTGCATCTTTAAGCTATCACCCTGACATCCCCGTACTCTATCCGAGTTGTGTTCTATATTTATACCACGATTAAACTTGAATTAAGTGAATGAAGCTGATATTTTTAAAGAAAAACATCACCTTCAGTGTTCTGTTTACTTTCTTGCTTGGCACTGTTTTGTGCCGAAGCATTTCATTCACGGCATAACGTCTCTCAGACGCGTGCGTTCTTACTGACGTTCTTACGAGTTATCCAGATTCCACGCGTGGTGTACCGAGTTGATTCCCCAGTGTCAGTATAGCATTGCGTAACGCTGAAATGGTGGTAAAATATGGTGTTCTCCTCTTATGGTCGGGTTAGTAATTCTCCTCCAACGGAAAATTCCATCGATGAATCTTAGGAAGTCGAAACGCAGATGAAGAAGACACCAAATCGGAGGAGGAGTCTCTGAATGAAGCCAATTCTACAGATCAGTTTAGGAGCCCCTATATTAATAATACCACTTCGGCCAGGCGCTGATTTGTCGCGGTTCTGAGGAGAGAAGGCCATGATTAATTATGTGCCCCCAGATGTCTTCCTATTCCCCACGTCTCTTCTCTCCTCCTAACACCCGGAGACGAACTATTCGATGATATCCCGAACGCATTCCTTCCCAATTTCTCCGACAAGAATGCTAACCCTTTCATTTGTCGCCAAATAACCACATATCCTTCATTCGCTTGTCCTACTTCTCCATTATACTCTCAGTGAATCTTATTCGGTCAGCCTCATATTTTGGACATTGTGATTGAATGTGTTGGTCTCCATTATTCTTAAGCGCACATTTGGCGATCCTTTTCACTGTCTTTCCAAATTATACTCTAAGCGCCCGCGACCACAACCAGCTTAAACAGCAGTGACACCACCCAAAGGTTCCACCAAGGTACTCTTCAAAACCTGGTTGCTCTTTGAACACCCAAAGACCTCTTTGCTTTCACCCCCTCCAGTCAATTTCGGTTAAACGCATGATTTTCTTTGACGATTCGTTTATCCTGGGGTGTTCCCACTTCCTAGTCTGAGATCTCCACTGAATGGTTCTCTATCAACTCCCTCACTTGGTCAATCCACCTTGTCTTTGTATTTGAATTCCAACTATACTGGAACATTAGTTTACACCATTGCCTGTCGGGGAGATTTAATCAAAAGTTAAGAAAACAGAGTTTTGTTGGGTCTGTCCTGTCCTAGATCCTCCTTCACCCATACTCATCCCTGATCGCTTCTATAGTGCCGTGGCATTACTTGACCATGTTATCCATCGACCTGCATCGTTCTGTAGAGTTCCGAAGCTCTTCAAAACCGTTTGGCTTGGAGGTATCACCTCAGTAGCATATGTTATACTTGGTACATGTACCGTTTCCAAATGGTTTTCGCCACGAAAACCTCATTGAAGGTGTTTCTCCCTAAAAGTTTATAGATATGGTTACGGAATTTACCATCCAGATTTCGAAAATCACATGCGAAGCTATATACTAGATGGAATCGGAGGCGGCGAAGCCGGGGAGGGGCAGGGGATACGTTTTTCCACAGTCATGTCCGCGATTACACAATGAGTCAAAATGTTCGCATGCAAATGTGTCAATATACAGGTACTCCTGTTATATATTATTTGAAAATACTAACAACATTTGGCCAAAGAATCCCACCTTCAGTCGCTTTGGCCCGTTTCTTCTACTTCAACCATCTTCCAACCCGAACGCAAGCCTTCTGGTTGGAAGATGACTGAAGTAGAAGAAATGGACAGGACCATGCACACTAAAAACTAAAGTGTTAAAACTGACACTTTCAAGGTGTTAAACCCATTCTAACTCTTAGGGTTCGATTTTAACACTCAAAGTGCAATACTTTAAGCACTTAGACATTACAATCGTCAGACATCTCAAACTTGAATGGATGGCACTTCCCATGTGTCTAGCATTGGTGGTTCTTCCAGAATCGTCCATAATTTGATTTGCGCTTGGTGGGTACATAATTAAAAGGACACAACGCTGATGACGCGGATCAGGCTCGAGAGTTCGAGCCTGATCCGCGTCATCTGCGTTGTTTCCTTTTAAGTGTCGCGACATTACACTTGTCAAGTGGTATTATTGTAACACCTGTCAAGTTCTGGAATATCTACACTTTAACAAAATGCTAGTTCAGCACTAGGTAAGTGTTAAATACAGCACTTCAAGTGTAGTTTTTAACACTTTAGTTTTTAGCGTGTGTCGCGGCATGCTCATCTAAACAAGAGACTATAGTGTGTCATGGTACTTTTACCGATGTACGATTGTAACTTTTCACCCACTGGGACGAACCATGGTAGTCTTGAAAATATGTGCCTCTCAACTTTTATCACGCTTCTGCCGTCTCTGGGTGGAACTGGTAAAAATTATCAAGCTGCAAAAAAGGCTGTTGGTACAAGATATTCAATCATTCAATTCAGTATTCGTGCGAAATTATTTGCGTAAAAGATAATTCCGATGTTTGTTAGCAAATAGTGGTCTACGTGGTCTGTTAGCAAATACACAAATTACCAACTAAAAATTAAGGAGGATCAGTAATAATAAACTAATATAAAACAATAAATAAAAATAAAATAATAAGATAATATAATCAAGAGCCTCATAGATCATGGATTAAATGAACATCCGGCCAAATAAAATTATATGCGGCGATACCACTGACCTACATACAACCGGGATGCCGGAAGGCTCATTGGCTATGTATTGAAAATTGTCTCACCTTAAGTCATAATAGGGGATTGGGGGAAGGGTGGGGGGGGGGGCAACTGTTGACATAAATAGATAATCCCCAGCAATAAGTTTCGAGGAAATTTTCCCATGACACGCAATCTCCGACCACTTTTTAAAGAATATTCTATGATGTCTGCGAGAAATGATTATGTTGCGATTCCCAGGAATTTGTATTGTGGTTTGCGGGCGTATATGCCACTATCGGTCATAAATCTGCCTATTTTTTAACACTGCAGGCTATGGAAAAGTTGAATTGCTCATTGCAAAAATATCACCTATGAAAAAGACTGCAAATGATCAAATTATTTAACATTCCTTCTTTTATGTTGTGTTTTCTTCTGATTTCAAAGTTGTTTCCTTTTTTGCTTTCATTCATTTTTGATGTAAATAATGTGGTAAAATGTGTGTAGATTCTATATACAATTGGTCAAAATGAGTCTACCTATGGTGTTTAACCCTTTACCCAACGTAACGAACCAAAACCGGCCAGCGCTATTCTCAAATATCGCCAATTAATTTTCAGTATTTTTTCATTTTTTGTCTCAAAAACATAGGTTATGACCCCTCGTTGGAACGAGCTCGTCGAGCTCGTTCCAACGAGGGGTCAAAACCTATGTTTTTGAGAAAAAAATGAAAAAAAATAGTTATTCAAGAATTTTTTTTGCAAGTGTCGTCTGCTTTTCATGTTAGGTAAAGGGTTAATTAAAGAATAATTGCAGCTTCACAAAACCAGAAAGTTATAATATCTTCCAGCATCGCATCAGAAAGTACTGGCAGTAAATTCTGTAACTATAAGAGGTCCAGCTACACAAAAAATTTTAATCTTTCTGCTTCTAAATGATTTTGGAAAAATTATATTTTCAATATTCTTTTAAAAGGGAGTGAACCCATTTTTTTGCCGTTGTATAAAATAAGTATAATTTTATCAAATTTACATTTTTCAGCATTATCATTTATATATATTCATCAGGTAAATTAATTCTGGTTGGTTTATAAAGTAAAAGTATGTATTTTGTATGCCGTTTTGCATTGTTTGTGGGTCGAGTAAGTTTGGCTTCCCTTTTTTCGCTGCAGTTATTTGTATTGTACTTGTTTTTGTATTGAAAGAAAGGATGGTAAGTTTTATGTTAGTACACAGAAAGAGATAAGTATGGTCAGTAGGAGGAGGGGGAGGTCAGACGTCAGGGTGGTCAGAGGAGAGCCAGGGATCCAGGTGGAGTGGCGTCTGAGGTCTGCAGGCGGTGTAATATGAGATATGCGTGTGGTCGGCGGATGGACAGCAATGGTTGTGTGGGAATTGTCGAGACATGTTACACGTGTTAGAGAAATGTGTTGGGTTTGATCGGAAAATTGCGGAGATGAAGGAGAGGCCGGGGATGGATGGTATACTTGGGGTCACCCCGATGGAAGTTACTTACGATGGTGAGGTGGAGGCTGGGTGGAAGGTGATTGTGGATACAAAGAGAAAACGTGGAGGGAGGACGTTTGATGTGGGGGAAATTCGAAGGGTGGCGCCAAAAGTCAGAAGGCCAGCGTAAGGCTGTTAAGCGGTGTTTATAAAATAGGTTCAATATTTTAAATTCTGATGCCTCTGGGTGGATAAGAGAGAGGACGAGAGAGAAGAGGCTGCTGATGTTGATAGGACAGATAAGGTAAGGAGAACGGTCAAGGCAATAGAGGGATTGGATGACAGTCAAACAATGAAAATTGCAGGTGATATAGGGCCTGAGTAGAGAAGAAGGAAGGAGAATAAAAGAAAGTTAGTTTAACAGGGAGTGGCATTGTTCGCGGAATTGACAAAGTGGTTTGTGGCCCTGACAGCTCGAATCGGACTGTCTTGATTATTCCTGGAGCGAAGGTACAGGACATGAGGGACAGGGTGGATTGTGTTGTGACGGGGTCAGGATCGGGTTTGGTAGCGGTGGTTCATGTGGGGTCCAACCACATCAGGGAGAGAAAATCAGTAAGGCTGGTGGTGACGTACAAGGATTTCTTCAGTAAACTGCTCAGTAGGAAAGCAAAGGTAGTGGTATGGGGGGGGGGGGGGGGGTCTTGTTCTAGGGAATGGTGATGAGCCAAATTCAAGGATTATGACGTTGAATGAGGAGTTGAAGGACTGCTGTGGTGATTTGGGAATGCCTTTTATTAACCACTGGGATACGTTCTGGGGTAAAGGAGTATGTACGTGCGAGAAGAGCTGCACCTTAGCCAGATGGGGAGTTGGGTGAAAATAGTCTACAGGGAGATGAGCGAGGTGGGAGGTTAGAGGCGATAGCAATAGGGGGCACACGTGGGGAGAAGGGAAAACAAGAGTGCCAGGGGAGGGAGAATACTGAGGTTACCGTCGGGAAACAACAGGATCAATGGGGAAGGCAAGGAAAATCGAAATTCTGAAAGTTGGGAAAAGCAACACTCAGGCTCCCCACAGGAAAGTAAGGGAAATAGCTACATTGATCTTGATGTCATGGGATTAAGCGAAACGTAGCTAAGACATGACGAATGTGTAGACCAAGTAACGCGATGTGTATGGATAGGTATAGGAGGAAATGCAGATCAGAAAAAGGGGGAGGGGAGGGCATGTACATTAAAGAGCATTTAAAACCTTCGTTGATCGCAGATTTCGCAGATGTCAGCACCTCGGCTGATATATTTAAAGAAATTGGATAGGTAAATATTAATCTAAAAAACCAAAAGTGTCGCCCTTAGGGTTGTGTGCTGTGTCGTGGAGGGAAAGAAGCCTCAGTAGAATGTAAGTAAGTTAGTAAGTAAGTATTTCTTTATTTACGTGACATGTGCTTCAGGAAACATACAATAATTCAGATAACAAACAAAAAGAGAAATATCAAACGCACCGGCAAGTTTGGCCTATATGTCACGATATTATCACCAGAGCGTGTGCAGACCATGATAAACTTTCGTAATAAAAAAACAAATGTGCTGTTATTAGATTGCATTCATAATCTGCTATTCTCATTTTGTGCAATTTAATTTCAATTGTTTTAAACTTGGCATATTTTTTCATTCATCATGTGACACAAGTCTCTCTCATATAAGTTGTTAACAAGTTGCCTTTATTCATTGCTTCCCTCCATTGTTTATTTGAGGTCTATTCAGTAAGTTAATCAGGCATCTGATTAAGACGGTGTGAAAGCTTACATTAATCTTAAAATCATGTAAACCTGTTGTGACATGACTCATTTATTGTATTGTATATATAGCCTTGGTCACAAGTGAGAATTCAGTTATAGTTTGGATTTCCAAACGTTACTCTGCTTCATTTTACTGGGAAATCCCATGAGCTATTATTACAGTGATATTGTTCGGATATCCAGCAAGACCAGTTGTTAAATGTTGATTGCTGTTAGATATTTGGAATACCAGATTCGCTATTAAATTGTTATCATCTTTAATTTGTCTCCGAGTCATCAGTTGAACACCATTGTTTCACAGCAGATATCGACGGTCGTTCCCCACGGTTATATTTTCCCCACGGTTATAATATCATCACTCCCCAAAACAATTTCTTGCCGCATACTCCCCTCCCCTTCCCCTCTGTCGTTCTCTCTCTCTCTCTCACACACACACACACATACACACACACACACATTTACACACGCTCACACTCACCCCCCCCCCCCACACATACACACACACACACCTACACGCACGCCCTCTCACCCACACGTACATTAGCTCACATGGAACGTGTACTGTTGCTGCTTCAACGAAGTAATACAATCCAAGTCCGACGGCGGGCAAATCTCTGACATGGCCACGAGCACTTCGTCTAGAACTGACAGGGAAATGGCGCAATGTTCGCTGGTAAAAAAAAAAAACTTTCTTTAGTGTTATTTTTAACATCACGCATACATTGCCTTAAGGGCACAAATCTTGAATCACATGAGAAACTATAAAATAATAGTCGGGAGGATACAGTAATTTTGTTTGTCAGAGCCCATGCCACTAGAAACCACTATCTGTCCAATGTTTCATTGTACAGACAATGCTTCCTCCTGACAAAGGCCCTGGCAAGATATGACGCATATTGTCTAGGGTAATTTGTGAGTAACGAAATTAAATTAGTTTTATTTTTAGATAATATTTCCTGTTCATGGTCTTTGGAAACGCACTCAAACAGAGTTTGTCTTAATTCTGAGTAACATGGACATATCGGCAGAAAATGGTATTCATCTTCAATTTCGTTTCTGGTACATAATATACACAACTTTTCGGCCAATTTTTCATTCCTATATCTCCCTGTTTCCAAGCCAGAAAATAAGCAGACTGTCATCTGCAAAATGAGGTTCCCAGAGGGTGAATTTAGTGATGCTACCCTGCACAGCAGGGTAGCATCACTAAATTTACCCTCTGTGCACCTCAATCTGAATCAGGGTCTCAACACTAAACAGAAAGAGGTACCCAGAGGATAAATTGACCCACTGTATGGGATAGCTTCATCAATTCACCCTCTGGGGACCTCATTCTGCAATGATAAGACTGCTTATTTTCAGGCCTGCCTGTTTCCACTCGAAGTGGTAGGACCCCACACCGGAATTGGGCCATTATAGACATTTGATAACGGTTCAACCCGATTTTAACGTATCCTTCTGTCTGAAAGGGTTTTTTTGTGTTCTAAGTTTAGGCACAAAACCGATACTATTCAGCCATTAATAGTTACAATCAGATTGAAGCTTATTTTGCGAGTCGATAAGTCTCATGGAATTTTATGCTCATATATGTTTATTTGATCGATACTTTGGAAAACACTTTTAATTTCAGAACACCAACCCTTTTCACAATTTCCATAGTCCCACAAAAATGTGATGTAGTAAGCGGTCTGCTTCAAGATTGACTAATCGATACCAAAGTCGGAGCCTATTAGCGAATGACGCAATATACCTAACACATCGATCCAATATCACATATTTCTCTGGAATATTTAGCAATGATGTCAAATTTCAGAACAATGCTTCAAAGATTATGTAAAGCAATATTTTTTCTCGAGGTTTTTTACAGAACGGCCGCCGTGGACTGGTCACTTTCCGCTTATGGGCAGTATTTCCACAGACGCAATAATATTAGATTCCAAACACTAATTATAGGAATAATTATCAAAAATTTAATTAATGAAGCACCGGGTACAACCCGATGCTTCATTAATTAAAATCTTGCTGATAATGATTTTTATTACCTGGAAAACGTTTGCGTGGACATCACTGTCCGCGCGTGGATTACGGCAAGTTCACGGTGACTGTACTGTAGTTTCGGAGATTGCATCATTTCCTTCTCAAGGCGGATAACTCTAATTCAAATATAATGCTAATCGGGACCGCAACATGGAGATAAAATCAAGTTCAGTCAATCGTTTATACCCATGTTGCCCAGTTTAGAGGACCTCCACCCCAAGTACTGGTGACTGGGTCCTATTTTAACAATAAAACAGAGCTTGTTTACCACAGTAAACAAGCAATACTTCACTTGCAAAGTTTCCCGCGGGAGTTGAAGTCGAATAAAAAATGTTATAGGGCGAATAAGACTTGAGAAACTTTCACTTTGCCAGACACAAGGTGAATACGTGACTGTAACTAAAGTTTTTGATATTTTGCTTCTCTTAGTGTTTTAGAAGCTGATGTGATGTCCACATTAACTGTCAACTGATGTGAAATGGAATATTGTTTTTCTCCGAAGTTGTATAATTTCTACGGCAAACTCTATAACGATTGGAGGAACGCATTCGTGGGGAAAGCCCGGATGACCCAATATACATGTAGGGTCTCCGTAGCACGTTAGAAGCTAATACAATCTTTCCGGAATTCCGTTCCCGGATATTCCAAAAATGAATATAGAGTTACCTCTCTTTGGATGAAAAATGTTAATAGAAAAAAGCATGTCGTCTGGAAGCTTGGAACGAATCTAGGTATTTGTGTTCATGCATTCATTCCAGTCGTGAGTAATTACATTCGTGTTTATTATGATTTGATTCACTTCCATGTAATTTCCATTATTTTGAAAAATTGCTTGAAGCCCTCTATCGTCATGGTCGGATAATTACGGTGCATTAAGTCCAAGAGAGCATGGTGTAGGGCCAGCTGATTTAACCCTTGCACTCTGATATCAAAATGGCATAGGTTTCAGCAGCAAAAATTTTCCCATAATACTGTCTGATATTTAACAAAATATACCTTGTTTGACAGAGCTCGGTGAGCTCTGTCAAACAAGACATAACTGGCTAAATTCATAGTTAAACAATGTTGCACTAGGGGAGAACTAGGAGTTAAAGCGACGAGATGTGGATAGCTCTCTCCTGGATACCAAGAAAAAGACAAACTCATAATTGAATAGCAATTCTTCCTAATGAAGAATATTCTATTAACATAAATAAATACCCAAATAACAGGGAAATAGTTTGACAAAAGTCAGAGTTCGCATTCCGTTCGCGACATACTTCCACCAGCCGGTCGAGATTTCATGAAACAATATTGCGAAATTCGGACTGAATCAACAAACGAAAATATCACCGGAGATTCAATCTGCGCGCAGTTTGATGTTCGGCGGATGATATTCTGATATTCTGCAGTATGGTGGGGAGGGAAGTAGACAAAGATTTTCAAGCAGCTTGGATCGAAAGTCTCCATCCAGTCACGATTCAGTGGAAATTCTCAAGTACTCCAGGTGCGTGGCTATGATTCTATAAAAGGAGGTACCGTAGACAGTTGCTGTTTGTTTGTTTTGGTTTTTTTTTTGGTTTTTTTGGGGTGGGGGGGGGGGGGGGCGAAAATGATATTTGAAAGGCCGGTTGAGTGGACCTTCTCTAGTCCTAACTAGGATCCTCCGGTCGTTGCCCCCTCCTCCGAATTTCCTGAAGGGAAGTGGGATGAGTGGGTAACGACCGAAGGGTCCTCGTTAGGGCTATCCTCCCCACACCCAGAGAAATTGTAAAATTTAGTGCCTTAAGAGTGAATCTCAGGCATTTGTAGCGTGCGTAGCCCCTATACTGGAGACCATTTTGGTGGTTTACTGTTGTGTGAAACTTGCATTGAGCCAATGTTTAGGGGGACAGCGAATATTTTAGGGGCCACCACCCCCCCCCCCAGCCCCATCCCCACCCCCACCACGTAGTTACACCTCTAAAGTGCTTACGTACAGTGAGTGCGGTATAATATATTAAATGTTTAAGTCAGATGCTTTGAGGCCAGTTTTGTCAATAAACACGTCGAATTCATGGGTTGTCCGAGTATTTTTTTCAGTAAATCGACAGGAATTCAACCTATAACTTATATGTCACATCATGGGACAGTTTCCAAACTGAGATGGATAAAACAGATTAAATGTTTAAGTCATATGCCTTGAGGCTAGTTATGTCTATAAACACGTGGAATAAATGGGTTGTCTTAGTAATTTTTCTATAAATGCAATCGACAGGAATTCAACCTACAACTCATATGTCACATCATGGGACAATTTCTAAACTAAGATGGATAAAAATGGAGATTTCTTCAAATCTCTGTGTGAAATGAATGAAATTATACAGATATCAGATTGAGCGTCTCATTAGGCACTCAAGTTCCTTCTGTAAATAATTAGCAGCTTTTTTATTCTATTTCAACGGATAACTTGCTTTGTCTGTCTGGGAAATAAACTGTCTTAGTGTGAAACCTACGGAAAGAACGTACCTTGGTATGGAGATAGATAGAACAAGAAGATATCCCAGACTGGTTATCCATTACAGTACACGGAGAGCGGATTACCATTAACACCCGTATAGTGGAATTTCCACGCAAAAAATATTTGTAGATTCTTCGGATAATGCATAAGAACGCCAAGCAAAGTTTCAACCAAAGCACCTCCGGGTTAAATCCATTAGCTGAAATGGTGCTTTACGTTCTTCGCTTTTCCTCAAACAAGGAGTTATTGAATGGGTGGCAGCTCCACTCCATGGATGATTTGGTGGTAATCCACTCTCCGCGTACTGTAGAAGACGCCTATTTAAGGCAAAACAGGACTATACATGGAATAAACTATTTCCTTTCAAAGTACAGGGTTAAATATCAGTCATAACCATGAAAATAAAAACAAAAGGGGATTTTCAAACCACATATTTATTTCCGGTACGTAAAGTGGTAGATGAATCTCTGTCTATAAAAACGAAAACGTTAAAATGAGGATATACAATTTTTGAACGCAGAACGAATTCGTTTTTTCGTTCAACGCAAAACTCAATCAGGTAAAATATTAGACTGTTGTGATCTGCTGCCACTCATGAACATGCCCCCACTCCTCCCCTCCTCCTAAGTAGCTTCTGTTATTTACTACTGCGATGGAGTGCGATAGACAGTCGTCGGCTCCGGTTCAGACATTATCGTCTGCTTCTCTCAGCTATCGTCGGCATGATCGCTTCTTTTCTGCATTGCGGTGAGATCTTGATGAACACAAGTTGTTCTCTGGCAAAAATCCACTGTTTCGCGTCGTTAAGTGACGATTAGTTTGAACGTGCTGAGCCTTCAGTCAAAATAGACTATTCTGATGAGCTTTTAACCAATGTTGCCTCCACAACATATATGAGCATACAAAGAGTCATTGTACAAAAATTCTGTACGTTTCAATCAACTCAATTAACCCTATAACTTTCATTTGCACAAGAAGTTTATTAATTAACAAGGTAACTTGCAGGACGAGCAGATTACACTTGCAAGAATATTTTTGGAATACCTAAACATCTTCATTTTATACCGCCAAAACGTAGTTTTTTAAACCTCTGGAACGAGTTTGTTTTGGAGGCAAATGTTGAAAGAAAATCATCCCCGACTTATTGCGGTATGAAAACCGACTTTCAATAAAGTTATCTCCCTTGAAACTATTGGACGAGCGAGGAAAGCCAATTAAGAAGCAAGTAATTGTTGAGAAAACACCTATGACATCAGTAGAAAATAAAATCAAAGTTTCCTTTTGTTCCTTTTAATAAACGAAAATAACAGACAGCTCTTGGGGCTGTCTATCGCTTTTGTTCATTAAAAGTTACACAAGGAAACTTGGTTTTTATGGCATGCTAATTAGAAGCAACAACTTTACAGACGATCCGTCATTAACTGGTTGAGGGCTACATTATTATTGGAGGACTGACTTCGTTCATCAAACTTTGTTTTGTTACAAATTATTGAAGAATGCTCACAGGCACTCTTCAATAATTTATGAAAAAAAAAAAATTATATAAGCAAAATATTATTTGCATTTCACAAAATATGAATCATGAGCAAAAAAAATGTTGGCTTTTTTCTCGGGTACCTCCATTTTCGAAAGCCCCGATAGTGGCTTTTAGCACTCAACCAGTTAAGAACATCTATCAGTGTCACACCTACCAACACTAAGTAATTGTCTTTAACCCTTTACCTAACTCTTTACCTGAAAAGCAGACGACACTTGCAAAAAAAATTCTTGAATTACAAATTTCTTTCATTTTTTGACTCAAAAACATAGGTTACGACCCCTCATTGGAACGAGCTCGACGAGCTCGTTCCAACGAGGGGTCATAACCTATGTTTTTGAGACAAAAAATGAAACAATAATGAAAATTAATTGGCGATTTTTGAGAATAGCGCTGGCCGGTTTTGGCCGTTACGTTGGGTAAAGGGTTAAATCTTTGTTTATTGAATGTGTATTTACTGTATAATTCGCATGTTTTTATTCTTCCCAGGAAAAGAATTCGCAAATCTTACCTTTTTTAATCAACCTCAACTCTACCAAAAATACGTCTTACCAATTTCATTTGATCAAAAAATCATTTCTGCATTATGATACAACTTTTCGCTTCTACTTAGTCAAAAACATAGAAAATATGTTCTTTTAAAGAAAAGTGACCAAAACTGTAGGGAATGGGCCTAAAAATGGTATTCCTCCCCGTAGATTTTTCTCCTCTGAAACCCATTGAGTAAACTGGGATGGGTAAAGGCTCACAACTTCAACTGAATATAACTCTAACATCAGCAGAAAAATAAAAATCTGCATAGGTACATAATACTTTTTGAAAAAAAAATGCCTTATTTAAACATGTGTCTAGAAATATTGTGTTTCAAACCCCTCAAAACAACATGAGTCTCCAATTTGTTTTTGAAAAATTGGGATTAAGGCTACATAATCCACCAATATCATTATGCACCCCCGTGTTATCATAACAATTAATGTAAAATTTTCTTCCACCTACAGACATCGTAAAAAGATTGAACTGAATTATCCCCCCCCCCCCCGGCGTGCCACGTAACATCAAAAACTGTAATATAATTCATCCTTCAAATGATGTTTACAAAACACAAACGTCTTGTCATATTAACTTTATGTTGTGATACTTTTTTAATCACATCTTGGCTTTTGAAAAGATTTCACATTGTGCTTGTAAATATTTTGAAGTTTTAGCAGAAAAAAACTCAACTTTCACAGAAAAGGAATCTAGACTCCTTGATGTAGCACTGGCAAAATCTCAAAACATAGCTTTTTTCCAACAGTGTGACCAGTGCTGCTTCTGTAGTATCTAATAACACTGTAAAAATATCTGAAACCAACAAATATTGATTCTGCACTGCTCTGTTTGAGTTGCAAGTACCCACATCATTTCATTTTCACAACTTTGGTTTGGAACCTTACAAACAGCCATTCTGAGAAAAAGAGTGAAATTTTAGTAAAATGTTTCCAAAAAGATAAACCAGAAGGTTGCTTCAAGGGGAATATCATATGAAGCATGCGATGGTGTAGATTAACGTTTACTGAATTTGACGATGGAGGGGAGGGGGGGGGGGTGACTGAGAATCAGCTGTCGAAAATGTACAACCAAGTAAATAAAAAAAGAAGCACTTCATGAAACAGACAGATTGACAGACGGACGGACGGACGGACGGACGGACGGACCCGTATTATTGCCCGGATGGGCGGACGGATGGACAGACAGAAGACAGACAGGCAGATGGACACTTATAGTCAGACATTTTGGGAGTAGAAAAAAAGAAAACTGTCCTCCACAAACAATGAAAAATAAGTGAGAAGAGCCAAAACAATGCTGTCCGAGAGAAAACTCGGTGGACCATAAGGTTTGCAGCCCAAAGCAAATCATATGGAACAGAAGTTCGAGCTATTAACATCAGTCTAAAAAACATGCTGTACAGTCTTGCCAAATGTTTTTCATGAGCTGAGGGGTCCAGTATGGGGTGGGGTGAAGACTTCAATCGGAGGTGGAATAGATCTCACAGCAGTTACTGCAATTAGGCGCTATAACATGGAAAACTTGTAAGCACTGCAACTGCACAACTATATTGGAACATGTGATCAAATTCTCATTTGTTATTTTATTTTGTCATTTTTTCCATTTTTCTGTCCCAAATGTGTTCAAAAATGCTCATTGCGTGAAAATATTGTTTTCTCACTTTTAACAGCATATTTGGTAAAAACTTAAACTTCTAAATATCAGTGAATGGAAGTGTAATATAGATTTGCTGGTTGTGTGCTTGTGTAGTAATTTGGGAGGGGGTTGCACGTTTGGAATCCCACTCTACACCCCCCCCCCCACATTCCCAGGACTATAGGAAGAAACCATGACTTACATAAATCTGTTAACAAGGTAAAGTTTGCTGTTATATAGCATTTCTTAGTGATTATTGTGTATTTCTGAAAGCGAAATTTGGCCAAGATTGCTAGCACCAAAAATCTTATTTCAGTCAATATATGGCCTTTATTGCTAACTGTGACAACAGTATAAATTTCCAAGTCAATAAAACAGTATTGTCTGGTATATCGCCTCCCAAGGATCATTTAAATATGAAATAATCTCCAATAATGTTAATTAACCTGATATGAAAGGAAAAAAATTAATTTATTACAGATATCATAGTACTCAATATTTTCCCACAGGCCACCATTATAACGTTTGTGTGAAAAAATATATAATCGCATCAGTTTAATTTGTGCACTATAATATTTTTGTCAAGTATAGCCATTCAGACAACTTTTTTAACCCTCAAAACTTGGTGGGAGGGGGTCATGCTACAAATAAGAGAGAAAAATTGTCAGAAGGAAACTACCCGTAACGGGCATATTTTTTTCTCCACCGAAATGGATTTTTTGTCACAAAATTCATCAAATCACCCTTTTGTTTTTCTCTGCCATTTTCAGCTATAATGCAAGATTTCAGTACAATGCTTCAAAGGTTTTTCAAATCAATATTTTTAACAAAGCTGCTTAGTTTTGGAGATTACATTATTTCTGAATGCAATTTTACAAGGCAGGTAACTCTTATTCAAATATCTTATACAGTGATACCAAAAGACTTTCTATTAATGGAAAGGGCAGTGTCTGTATCATATGTCATGATGCGCACACTGTTGGTATAATGAACAGAAAAAAGTTACAGAACATCAAAATACAGTGAAAGCGTGCCATTTTTTTATTCTGAAATGGGATTCAACAGAGAATCACAGTCAAACGTTCAAATTGATTGAGAAACAAATTGTAAAAACCTTAAAACCGGCACTTTTCTGCAATGCTCATAGTTTAGGAAATGATGCCGACACCGACGATACAACTTGGCTACTATTTCGAAATTTCATTTTTTATATGAAATTCCTTCACCCCAGTGTTAAATTGACTGACAGCTTAAGAAAATTAAGAGGGGGATAGCTTTTTCTGTAAAATTCTTCCAATGACGAAACTTGTCTGCCATGAAAGAAAATAATATTAAATGGTAGATTTGTGTGAATTCCACACAAGTTTGATGAAGACATACACCCAACAGTTTATGTTGCCATCTTTGAACGAATGCCATAAAGAAAATTAATCGTTGGGACACAGCGGCAGACCAAACAATGGACGAGCATGGTTGGTTATTTTGTTTAGGTACCTGTAGCCTTGTTTGCTTTTGTTTTTTTACGGGGAACATAAAGGCACGCGACCTTTCACATGGTCAATGGATATAAACATCGCTTAGAACATTGTAAAAAGAAGACGATTATAACCGAAAACAGGGTTGTGTGTGCTTTGAAATGTAAAATAATCAAGTACCAAGAACAGATGTACGAACCTTACAGACTAAAATTAGCGCCAACTAACACAAAACTAATAATAACTTGATAAGTGGAACTTTTCGTGAATATCTGAGTAGCGAAAAAGAGAACACCATCTTCGAATTTGATTCTAAATAGTAACGTACCGAAGTATTCTCGTTTATTTTCACTTTCATACAAGGAATATTGCTCAGATTACAAGTTACGAACTCACGGAACTCATTTTTCTCCAACCACTGGTACGGCTACGTGGACTGGAAGGGGGTGAGTTGTAGGAGAGCGATGGATCGTGCCAATTCAGCAGGACCTAGTGCAGAACCTAGGAAGTGACGTCATCTCACGTGACTCAGTGGCGCCACGTTTGGTTGTCATGGTGAACCGCCATCTTGTGACGTCATCTCCATATTGATACGTGGTGTTAGTGCGCATGCGCAGCGCGTGTTGTTACGGTGATACGTGTTTGCGTCGTCCATTTTGTATACTGGAGGCTGCCATCTTGGTTTCTATGATAGCACGTGGTTGCTATGTGACCCAAAGGCTTATAATAGGACAGGGGTTGCAACAACGTGCTACCATAGAAACCAAGATGGCGGCCTCCAGGATACAAAATGGACGACGGAAACACGTATCACCATAACAATACGCGCTGCGCATGCGCACTAACACCACGTATCACTATGATATGGAGATGACGTCATAAGATGGCCGCTCACGCGGGTTACCATGACAACCAAACATGGCGCCACTGGGTAACGTGAGATGACGTCACTTCCTAGGTTCTGCACTAGGTATTGCTGAATTGGCACGATTCATCGCTCTCCTACTACGAGGTGGCTACCCGATTAGATCGTTTCTGTATTTCTAGAATTCTTTTATCGTCTTGGCGATCTCCTGGACAGTCTAGTGACTGTATATCGGATTAGATGCTGTATTTCTACTTTGGATGGTGCAACCCTGTAACCAAAATTGGATCCGGCTACTTGAAATGCAATTCGTCCATTTTTACTGATTCCACATTTTGTGACATTTTTTAGATTTCTGAGGAGTCTTAACTTCTGTGCCTGTCAGTGATATTTCGGCTTGATGGGTGGGAGGGTGCAAAATTTCAAATTAAAGAACTTATTCAAATGTTTTGTAAAAATAAAACTAAGGAAGACTGTACTCTTCTCTGGGATTTGGAGATGTCACAGTTGCCCAAGAATTCTTACCTGATCTACCTCAAGTATCTTCTACTAACACTAAAGCCTCACATGAAGATATTTATTCGGATGAGATTGAGAGTATCATTGCGGATCTCGCAAGTAACAAGGCACCTTGTTCAGATGGCTTGATGGCAGAATTCCATAAGACTTTTTCAGCGATCCTCGCTCCCTGGCTTTTAAATGTATATAACTATTGTTTCAAACCTCATAAACTCCTTAATTCCCAACGTGTCCCTAACCACGCTTCTTCTACAAGACGCTTATCATCAAGTAGTTTCAAATTATCGTCCAAATGGTTTGCTTAATTATTACAAAATTCTAAGCAAGCTTTTGACTAATCAGTTCTCTCACCCACCTTGGCCAAACGGTCCATTCCCACTCAGCCAAGCTTTTGAAGTTTTCATATTGTTTCTACCCAACCTTCTTGATATCACACCTTCAAACGATTTACATGTAGTCTGTTTCAAAATCATATCATTATCAGTTATATTTTCATAAATTTTATCATATTGTCTCTCTTGATTAAAACAGTCTGTTATACTTTCCACTCCACGAAAATTCAACGCGTTGTGACTTAAATTATTTAACTTATTTTTATCTGTTTTAGAAATTTCATTCAAATTTAATTTTATTATACAAACTTACAAATAAAGGACTTAAGACAACTGTTACATTGAGCCAACAGTTGCGATTCAAGTAAACATTTCAAATAATTCCCATCGCGCAACTTGGAATGTAACCAATTGAGCCCTGTGAAGGGTGAATTGGTTGAATTTCTAATTGCCTTATAGGAAAAAATGGAAAGTTGAAACATCGACATCAGCGTGTTTCTTGACGCAGAAGGTTTTCTCTCTTTTCTTTTCTTTTTCTCTTTTTTCTCTTCTTTTTCTTTTTTTCTGTTGAAGAATTTTTGGATTGGACAATTAAAAATACTTTACTTGTATTTCTCTGTTATTAAACTTCGTGACAGTTAAAAAGGTCTCTAATATTAAACTATGTGGCAGTTAAAATGGTCTCTGTTATTGAACTTCGTGACAGTTAAAAAGTTCTCTATTATTAAACTACGCGGCAGTTAAAAAGGTCTCTATTATTAAACTATGTGACAGTTAAACGGTTTTTATTATTAAACTTTGTGACAGATAAAAAAAAGTCTCTATTATTAAACTATGTGACAGTTAAAAGGTCTCTATTATTAAACTGTGTGACAGATAAAAAGGTCTCTATTATTAAACTATGTGACAGATAAAAAGATCCCTGTTATTAAACTACGTGACAGTTTAAATGGTCTGTATTATTAAACTATGTGACAGTTAAAAATGTCTCTATTATTAAACATTGGGACAGTTAAAATGTCTCTATTATTAAACGATGTGACAGTTAAAAGGTCTCTCTTATTAAACTATGAGGCAGTACAAAAGGTCTCTATATTATACTATGTGACAGTTAAAAAGGTTTCTATTATTAAACTATGTGACAGTTAAAATGTTCTCTGCTATTAAACTTTGAGACAGTTAAAAGGGTCCCTATTATTAAATTATGCGGCAGTTAAAAGGTCGCTATTATTAAACTATGTGACACTTAAAAAGGTCTCTATTATTAAACTATGTTACAGTTAAAAGGTCTCTATTATTAAACATTGGGACAGTTAAAATGTCTCTATTATTAAACGATGTGACAGTTAAAAGGTCTCTCTTATTAAACTATGAGGCAGTACAAAAGGTATCTATTATTACACTATGTGACAGTTAAAAAGGTATCTATTATTAAACTATGTGACAGTTAAAATAGTCTCTGCTATTAAACTTTGTGACAATTAAAAGGGTCTCTATTATTAAATTATGCGGCAGTTAAAAAGGTCGCTATTATTAAACTATGTGACACTTAAAGAGGTCTCTATTATTAAACTATGTGACAGTTAAAAGGTTTGTATTATTAAATTTTGTGACAGTTAAAACGTCTCTATTATTAAATTATGTGACAGATAAAAAGTCTCTATTATTAAACTATGTGACAGTTAAAAGGGTCTCTATTATTTTACTTTCCCACGTTTCATAGAATAGCGGGAAAGTTTTGTCTGAACGTTTCATGAATATTCATTGGGGGCGGGGTTGGCATATTGTCCAACCAATCAAATGTGAGTTTTATGATGTCATTGTCCAAGAGGGGGATTTTGGTGTGTGTGAAAAATCATTTCTAGGCTGCTCAACGTCGGCTTCACTTTCGATTCTTTTTCTAGTTAGTGCCATATGGTACAATACTTTTCTATAGAAATTAGATAAATAAAATTATCATAAGCCCAAGTGATTAAACCTTAGATGATGTTGGCATTGCTTTTGGGTACAGGTTTCTAGAGTTTTTTTAAGAAAAGAACAATATGATCTTTTTTATCTCTAGTTTTTCCTGGGCGGCCAGGGTCATTGGGCATAGGTTATTTCTCTGCAGTTTTTGTATTCAGAAAGTATTTTATATTTGTAAAATTTAGTTAATCATCAAAGTGATTGTAAGGGTGTAATAACAATTTATTTTAAAATCATTAAAATTAGAGGCCGTTCACCAGGCTGGGGAGCATACTTGCTGTTGTGTTTTTTGGATTAGTTTAGACTTAAACATTGTGACAGTTTAAAATGTCTCTATTATTAAACTATGTGACAGTTAAAAGGTCTCTATAATTAAACTATGTGTCAGTTAAAAAGGTCTCTTTACTAAACTATGTGACAGATAAAATGGTCTCTATTATTAAACTTTGTGACAGTTAAAAAGGTTATTGAAAACTTCAATTCTTTATTTGTAATGTTGTCTGTGGTATAATACTTGAAACAGAGAATACCATAATTTGTGGATTAATCCTATTGTACTCGTCTACGCCAGGTTGCATTCAGCCAACTGTTCACAACTTATTAGGAGTCAATACTATAAAACTTTTACAGCTGTATTTTTTAGAATTGTATGTTCGACCTATTAATATAACTGACTAAAATGAATCTTAGCATTTTAAAAGAGATGACAATTTTCCAACCGGAAAATTGCCACATCTTTGAAAATTCTAATGATCCTTTTCAGCACATTTAAAATGCAATTCTAGAAAATACAATTGTAAACGTTTTTTAGTGTTTTCCCTATGTAAGAAGTCACCTTCCAAGCGTGTGGTGTTCCTGGTCGTTCGATTCTTGATAATACACATCTGTTATGTAATGTTTTTGATTACGTCGAACGAAAGAAATTGGCTTGTTTCTTCATTAGTTTAGATCAGACCAAGGCCTTCGATTGAGTTAGTCATTAATATTTGTTTCAGACTTTAACCCTTTGAACTCGTAAGACCGATTTGTCGCTCAAAGGTATAATTTCGTCTTATTATAAGAGGTCTATACAAGGGGTATTGATGATAAAATAATAACTGCAGTCTACAGACGTCTGTAGACTGCAGTTATTATTTTATCCTCCCTGTATATTGATACTGGACTGACCCATCTCACCGTAAATGAACCCAAAGTCGATACCATTCCAGGAAACGAGGCTTCAAGGGTTAATAGCGTTTGGGTTTTGAGGGTTTGTTTTCATTAAATGGATATTACTATTGTACCGAGATATTTCATCTAGTGTCATGGTGAATGGGTCTCCTTCCGAACTCTTCCGGTCACTAAAGGATGCAGTTTGTCTGCTTTATTATATATATGCCTGAAGCTTTTCGCGATTCAGGTTAAGAAAAAATGGCCATTCGCAGTTCTTGGTGTGACATTACAAGTTGCATGGAAAAATATTCCTGCTAGCACTTGTTAACCTTCTACAATCTGCCAGACATCAATATTTTGATACATTTGAGATCAAATGGACCATTTTCAAATAGCCACAGCACTCAGTGGGTATGTGTCAAACAAACATAACTCTTTTTGTCGGTCATTAACTTGTCGGACGATGATATTGTTATTAACCCTCAACACCATTAATGATGGTTTTTACCTAAACATTTTTATATCAAACTGAGTCATTTAAGACTGCTATACACACGTTTCTCATAACATCAGGAAAGGAAATTCAGTGAGACAGTTAAAAACAATTCATCAGACACTCTGGGTTCATGAAAAATCATGGAATCTCATCTGGAAAAGCCATGATTCTCCAGAATCATAACGTCTAGTTTATCATAATTTTCTAGATGGGCAATTTCTGCTCATTTAATCTGCAAATCGGATGGGCGGGTGATAGGCCTTAGGCCTGTTTTGTGCACAAATATATTCGCCATGATAGAGCCAATGTTGCTTACAGGACACCAGCCTCAAATACATAAATAAATGTCTAAGGGGACTAGTGCTTCGAATTGTTCAATGGAACATCGTTCATGAAGCTTAAAACGATTAATGACATCGCAAATCAGAGTTTGTTATGAGATGCAAACGATCGCGTGTGTGCTCAGGAAATTAAAAAAAAAGACTGCTCTACTAATGTACACAGTATTTCCAGTGAGTGTGATGATCAAAGCTCCCAACAATGTTGCAGTGGGATGCTCGTTTCCTGCCAAAGTGTTGGAAACCAGTCGGTAATTACCTAGGGAGAGACAACATCAAGTAACGTTTACCAATTAAGTTTTACCTGACAATCACTGCATTATATAATAACATTAACACATGATATATTAATAACTGTCTCAATAAAATGATACCTCGTGCATATTGGTCTTTACTAGCGCCCCGGGACAGGTTAATTGCTGACATTATAAACACTTTACGTTTTCTAAAGGATAATACAGACGGTAATGTAAAGTAAAGTAAATAAATATTTCATCATTGTAAAAAAACAATGTAAAGTAAGTAAGTAAATAAACATTTCAATACATAATATACAAAAAACTAAAAATTAATATATACACAGAACGACACGCGTGTGTGTGAATGGGTTAATCGATATGGCACGAGTGCCAGCGCGGAAGGATAAAGGAGAGGTCGCAGGCCTCTCCCGTTATCCTTCCGCGATGGCACAATTGCCACATCGATTAACCCATTCACAAACGCGTGTCGTTCTGTGTTTAATTCATACATTCGCGTCTATAAAAGCAATTATTAAAAGGACACTCAGCAATTCACTTGACGACTATCAACAAAAAAGAACACATTTTATCGCAAACCAAATTTTCAAGGGGAACCTGTGTCGCTATTTCGAACCCTGAGTTCCAGTGGGTTCTATTTTTCCAGTGGCACATAGAACAGATTGGAACTCCGGGGACAATTTATAGCTATCGCTAGCGATTCAAAACGTAATTTGTAGAAAATTCCAGTGAAATAAATTTCGCTTCTTTATAAAAGGGTCCGTCAGCGATTTCCGTTCCACACATATGTGCGCAACAGATTTTCATTTTCCTCATGGTTTAGTGCTGCTGTAGATGAGGATTTCGTTGAATAGGCGTGTAATATACAGAGTTTATTTATTAGATATTATTTTTCCCCAGAGTTCAGTTGATATGGCTTCGGGCCCGGCTGATAGAACACCGATCTCGGCCGATATGCACCTAGCTAGAGTTGCCCCACCCGATGTGTTACTGGGAGCAGTCATTTTGTTTACAGCGACATTGTTCACCGTCATTCGTCGAAAGCAATCAGACAGTAAAATTGGCGTTACCCGGGGGGGGGGGGGGGGGTGTAGTTATTGTACGGCGAGGAATTAATGATGACAGTAAGTAAGGATTAGGTGGATGAAGACAAAAAAGGATAGAGTTGTATCCAAACTAAGATGCAGAATCGTAAGCGGACGTTCGTCGAAATGAGAGAAGAGATAGTTCAGCTGTGCGAACGTCGCAGCTTCCCTACTGGGGAAGCAGGGGCGTTGGGATAGCTGAACTAGGAGAAGAGTATAGCTAGGACTTTATGAAACAAAATACTGTCAGAAAACTGTAATAGAGTTGATTTTGTAATTATCTGATTTGGTTTAATACGTGAAGAGGTTATAACTTGGTCTGTTACATATCGACAGAGATATCAGCTCTCAGTAACTTCACATCAGCCTTCGACCTTCGATCTCTGGCTGATAAAAAGTGACCTCTGGCTGATATCTCGGCCGATATGAAACTAACAAAGTAATAACCTCCAAGGATGTGTTTGAAATTCATTCAATGCAGGCTTATGAGATACTTAACTTTAAAAGAGTGATTCTTTTTATTTGTTCACAAATATGTAGAGGGTAATCGAATAAAGCATGTCCTCACACAGATATAGAAATATACACTCTTCTTCACTCACTGCCCTAATGTCACATCCCACTCAATGCTCACGATTCTCTCTATCCTTCACCCAACTCCCTCTTCTTACTCTTCCGCCTACGCTCTCTCTCTCTCTCTCTCTCTCTCTCTCTCTCTCTCTCTCTCTCTCTCTCTCTCTTTCACTCTCTTTCTCTCTCGCTCTCTCTCTTCTTTACTCATTGCCCCGACGTCACCCCCATCTAGCGCTCACGAAACTCAAGTATATAATCCGACAAAGATATTCCAAGCTTAAAGTTAGAATACATAGATATTAATAATATATCAACATTTTGATTGCTTTTAATCTCTTTTACATGTGACGTCGAGAAGGTGCTGAGATGGGTTATAGATGTTTATTGAACATTTGGAAAATAAAATTGTTATTTACATCAAACTGTTCAAAACACCTTTCCTGTTTGACTGTACACTTAAAAGGCTTTCCTTAACCCTTTACCTAACATGTAAAGCAGACGACACTTGATAAACAATTCTTGAATAACTAATTTTTTTCATTCTTTGTCTCAAAAACATAGATTATGACCCCTCGTTGGAACGAGCTCGTTCCAACGAGGGGTCATAACCTATGTTTTTGAGACAAAAAATTTAAAAAATAATGAAAATTGGCGATTTTTGAGAATAGCGCTGGCCGGTTTTGGCTGTTACGTTGAGTAAAGGGTTAATATCACCATAGAATAAGCATTCTAGTAAAAACGTTTCTCGGCATCCACTTTATTTAGAGAACAAAATATGAATATTCTGTTCTCTTGTGGGATTTGGAGGCTTACATATCTGTCAGTTTCGAGCTCTAGAGGAAACACTACGATAAAAAGAAAAGGTTCTTTTGTATTATTTGTTGCTTACTAAAAGAAAAGGTTATTTTGTATTGATTGTTGCTTACTGTTTGTGTGTAAACATTACAACACTTTTGACAGTTAAACTGTCTTTTAGACCGCAGTTCATTTCCACATTTTACAGTTCCCCCGTTACAGTGAAAATATATAAAGCATTCGCCTGATTGTGTAAAGATCACTGGATTCTCCAATGTTCAGTGGTGCAAACAGTTTCCTTATTTTTGTGTTTCACGATTTCGCGCTATCCAGAGACCAATTGTGCACCGCTGACACAAGTCGCCTTCACTCGGCGCTTTAGTCTTACTTAACTAGCATATTTATACATTCACTCGCTGGCTTGTTTCGCTGCTATACTCCATAAATCACCATTCATTGCAAGCAAAGCATTAGCACATTTTTGCTCAGTCCTCGCATATTGCGTTCAGCTCAGCTTTGGATATTGTTCATTTTGCAATATATAATCCCCAGAGCAATTCTGTAGTGTACAACCTGGATTCGACGAGAGCTAAAGCAGTATCTCAAAGACATCACACATTTGATCTTTGGGGAACTATTCGAATAAATCTGCCAGAGCACGGAAAACGGATTTGGACAGCTCGGATGTTGTATAGTGCATGCCCAAGTGCTTATTTAGCCACAGTCCAAGCTACTTGTATTAGTCAGCATAATTCAATTTCGCCACATTTATACTTGAATTTTGACACGGCTTGATTTTGATTTCGAAAGGGTAGGATTTTTGTTTTGAATTAACAGTTAATCCTTTGAAAACCTGGTGGTATCTTTCGTGTCAGTTTAATGGCAGCAATTGGAAGAGTCCACATTCATTATTTGGGGGTAGATCAATTAATATTTCCAACGTGCAGCCATGAGGCTGCACGTTGAAAATATTAATTGGTCAACCCCACACATTCACTCAGAGCCATCCTATTTGATGAAATTATGACGTATCATGCTTCTGGGCCGGAAAAGCGCCCGCTCGGGTTCCAAGGATTAATCTCCATTTTTACACCGCTCGTTTAATATGTCAGGTTGTTTCTGCAAGCCGGCTTCTGATTTAGCGAAGAGAATGACATCGTCGACTTGGAGTAGCAAGCTAGCCTTTCTGCCATATGTATCAACTTCAAAGTTTGCATTGTTGATATTAGTTTCTAAATTATTAATATAGATGGAAAATGGTCGAAACTTTCAGGCAGTGAATTCTACCACTTGCAGCAAGGGTATAAAATGGCTGATTTATCTTGATTTTATTTCCATGTTGCAGTCACGATTAGTCATTGTGTAGAAATAGGTTACCTTAAACACTAATAAAAAAAAAAAATTACCGCAAAGCAGCAGTTCCGTGGTAAATTTTAGTTTCCACATGTTCTGTGTTGCATTTCAAACATTTTTGAATATTACTAATCGGAGTTATTGCTTCTTGGCCTTTTGGAACTTTGGAGAAAAGTACCTTAAATTTGTACAACGTTTTGTTGGAAGACCTTTAATACTCCAGGTTCGGGGTATTAGGTAAGACAATGGTCGAGGATGAAGTACCATTGGCATAACCCGCCATTCTCGCTTGTTGAATACTGAGGCGTACATATTTATGCAATGAACTTAAAAACGTTTTTTTCTGTTTGTGTATTGGCCATGATGGAACATAATCATACATATATAGAGAGGATTTCCTTAGACAAACAAACGATTTGAATGATCCGTCCAGATAATTTCTCTTCTTCACGCAAACACGCGTGGGAGTGCGTAATCACTGCACTAGATTTATATTCAATAGCAAACGAATAGAAAGTGATGTCGCCAAGTGGATTGTGACTTGTTATTGATTGGAAAATTCATTTTATTTTATGGGTGGGCCCGCATCGTTTTGTAACACGTTTATTTCGGTATTACAACATTTGCGGAACCACACCAATATTTATCATCGTCAACCCCATTCTGGTACGCGCACATTCTTTCTCCCTATACACTTAGGGACAAGCGCAGTTGCGGGCCCCTATCAATATGACACCTGTCAATCATACCTTCCAGTGAAGGTCCATCCTAATGAGGATCACCTGTCAATCGCATAGGTGAACCACAATGCATCATGGCATAAAAAGTGAACCAATGCAATCGCTGCTGCTGCAGCTATGAACTGCCCTTCACAATTAAGACTATTTTGTCAATGGGGTGGGGTGGTTCAGTAATGTGTTGACCATAAGACCCCGTGGGACTGTTGAATTAACATATTACTGGCTCTATAGTCTTAAAGTCGGCTCATTAATGTCAAATCGTCCTTCACGCAGAGGTTGCTTGCTATTGATTGAAAAGGGTAACGTCATGTAAAGGTAATTTTTTTCTCTTCTTTGAGAAGCGTTTTCAGTTTTTGGGGTTTGTTTTTCCCAATTTGTTTTCGCTTGCTTTCAAGGAATCAAGAATGGGAACTGATCATGAATACACTAATCTTGTCTTTCATAAAGTTATAACCCTTTACCTAACACGAAACGCAGACGACACTTTCTTGAAGCAGTATTTTTTTTATTTTTTCAAGGAATCAAGAATGGGAACTGATCATGAATACACTAATCTTGTCTTTCATAAAGTTATAACCCTTTACCTAACACGAAACGCAGACGACACTTTCTTGAAGCAGTATTTTTTTTGATTTTTCGTGTCAAAAACATAGCTCGTTCCAATGAGGGGTCATAAGATATGTTTCTGTGACAAAAAATGAAAAACTCATAAAAATTGAATGGTGAATTGTTTGAATAGCTCTGCCCGCTTTTGGCCGTTACGTTGGGTAAAGGGTTAAATTGGTTTCCAATATCCAGTACAGGTGAAATTCGAACACGTGCACCGTAAAATTACGGTAGAAGTAAAGATAACCACTTGCCATTACTTTTGGCGTACATTTACCGTCATGACCGTTAGTTACTACTTAAACAAGTGTTTGTGTCCAGTGGTGCAATTTTAATTTTCAGAACGAACGCATTCAAAATTTTAATTTCTGCTTTTGCAAAATGGCATCGTCCATGTAGAAAATTACCTTGTTTTAGAATAGTCAAATTTAAGGTAGACTAATTAATATCTTTAACCTGTAGTCGTATGACTGGTATGGGATATTGATTGGTCTGCTATGTGTGGCAAATCAACATCCTCTCTCACAATGAAGAGAATGTTAATATCAGTTCCTCGGATTTGCTACAAGGGCGAACAAAAAACACGTCGGCATTACCACAGGTAGTGTTATACGGTATTTTCACCGTAATATTATACGGTAGAAGTACCGATAGCCGGTTGCCAATACCTTTACCGTATTTTAACGGACATTGTTTGCAGTGTGTTGGATGGAAATCGGGTAGGTTTGCCTCGATGTCAGCACACCCTTGTGTAGTTTTTCGCCGAAGTCAATTCAGTTTCAGTCGGTTCGCCCCTGTGTTAACCCTAACGTCAGTTCGCCCGAGTCGTTTCGCTCCGTTGTGAGTTCGTCCCAGTATACTCATTGTTAAACCTCAGTTGTATTGCAATCAGTAGTTACATTCGAATCATTCTATATTATGCGAAATACAATAGAGGGAATTTAATGGAGTTATTTTATTAACTTTTATTTTGTTAATATACAAAAGGATGAGTCCTGACTTTGAAGCTGATTAATCGATTATCTTTAATGAAAAACTTATTAAATTAAAGATAATCGATTAATCGGGATCAAAGGATTACATTATCTGCGTCACATTCGTGAATTTATTGATGACTTGGATTTTTATTGATATGTTCCTTTATAAAAATTTAATTTTCATAAATAAATGGAAAGTACCTCAGCTGCCACATCTCATACATATTTCATAGAGATTATTACCATTATGTGGATGTACAAAATATGTATCCCAGTCGAAGACGAGTCGTGATCTACACTTAGAAACCGGAGCGAGACTCGGATACATATTTTGTACATCCACATAATGGTAATAATCATTTTATCTTACAATATATTGGGGATAAGTCAAGAATGTAGACGAATATATAACGAACTATTTATTCGTACGGATGAACAAAAAGAAAAAAAATAGAACTCACGCGAAAGGAACGTGCTTGTATCCGACCTCCTGATACACGACAGTTGCGGAGTTCATACAGACAAGATACATGTTGATTGTAAGACAAATAGAGATTATTACCATTATATGGATGTACAAAATATGTATCCGAGTCGAGCTCCGGGTTCTAAGGGCAGATCACGACGAGTCGAAGACGAGTCGTGATCTACCCTTAGTACCCGGAGCTCGACTCGGATACATATTTTGTACATCCACATAATGGTAATAATCATTTTATTTTACAATATATTGGGGGTAAGTCAAGAATGTAGACGACTATATAACGAACTATTTATTCGTACGGATGAACAAAAAAAAAAAAATGGAACTCATGCGAAAGGAACGTGCTTGTATCCGACCCCTAATACAGACAAAATACATGTTGATTTTAAGATAAAAAATCGTACTCTGCTCAAAGCTAATGTTACGAATCGGTAAAATTAGTCGATCTTCCAACGAAAACTTACTACTGAAAGCTTGTAAAACAAAGCTCTGTAGTATCAATCGACAAATATTCGCCTAGAAGGGGGTGCATGGTATTATATTTGGAATACTGGATGTTGAACCCCCCACCCCAACCAGCCATCATTCTAAACCCTCTAGCCAAAGCAACACCTGCTTACGACATACTGATCTTACGACAATTTGTCTAACGTTGAAAATCACAAGTCGAAATGAGAGAAGAGATAGTTCAGCTATCCGAACGTCGCGGCTTCCCTACTGGGGAAGCAGGGATGTTCGGATAGCTGAACTAGGAGGAGAGTATAGCTAGGACTTTATGAAACAATAACACTGTAAGAAAACTGTAACAGAGTTGATTTTGTAATTATTTGATTTGGTTTAATAAGTAAAGAGGTTATAACTTGGTCTGCTACATATCGGTAGAGATATCAGCTCTCAGTAACTTCACATCAGCCTTCGACCTTCGACAATTTATATAATGTTGAAAATCACAAGATAAAAGATTCAGTTTAAACAATTAGAAATTTTCTTCTGGTGAAACGTTTTCGTTTCAGCATAATTCGATAGAATTAAACAACTTACACGATTGGAGAATAAAGCTGGAGGCAAAAATGTGTTGTTAATGGTATCACAGTACTAAACGTTTTCCCATAGGCAACAATTATAACGTTGTGTGCAAAAAATATGATAGCATCATTTTAATTTGGGCATACAAATACCTTTGTCAAGTATAGTGCTTCAGACAACTTTTCCAGCCCTCAAAACTTGGTGAGTGGGGGTGGGGGAGGGGGTGGGGTGGGGGGTCTGGGTTGGGGAGTCATGCAACAAATAAGAGAGAAAAATGACAGGAATGAAACTACCGGTCACGGGCATATGCTTTTCGGGGAATTTCCAACAAAAACACATTAATAATCTACTGTATTTTTTAGGTTCCAAAACTCATCACATCACCCCTCTTTTTTCTCTGCATTATTCAGCAATGATGCAAGATTTCAGTACAATGTTTCAAAGATTTTTTTAATCAATATTTTTTTTAAAGGCGGCTTAGTTTCGGAGATTGCATCATTTCCAAGTGCGACTTTTTAAGGCGGATAAAATTCTAATTCATATATTTAGTTCAGTGATACCTAAAGACATAGCCGAAAAAATTCCAAGGAACGGATTTTCACTTCCTACTGCCCTTCTTTCTCATAGGGCACTAACACACATCACACCTGAGTTTTCTCCAGACACTAAACATTATGTTTATGAATTAGTAAACAATGAATTTGCTTGCTGTTTTCATACTCATTTGGTGGCGCGGTGGCGTTGCGCTAAACGGTTCTCTTCAGATCACCGAAGTTAAGCAACGTCGAGCCCGGTTAGTCCTTGGATGGGGGGCCGTCTGAGCGATCGATTCGGACTCCCGAGTTGTGTCTTTGGGCAAGGCACTTAACCCCGATTGTCTACACGAAGCGTACTGCACGTCGATGGTGCGTATGTCTTCAACCAACCTAACCCTGCTTGTGTTGCAGTGCGGAGTTACGATGTTGGGGAGCTGGCAGCTGCTCGTCGTTGCTCTGTGGTTCTCTCCGGGTACTCCGGCTTCCTCCACCCGTAAAGCTGTCACCGACACGATATGATCTTGGCTGTTAAAGTGTCGTTAGGGGGCGCGGTGGCTCAGTAGGTAGAGGTGCAGGCTGCAAGCCGAGAAGTCTTTGGTTCGAATCCCACCTGCGGCAACGGCGTTGTGGCCTTGGGCAAGACACTTCACCCCCATTGCCCACGCGGGGGCATGGTGGCGTTGTGTACTAAGGCGTACTGCGCGTCGATGGTGCACTTGCCTTCAAGCAATGCCACCCCTGCTTGTGTGGAGTTAGTATTTTGGGGAGCAGACAGTTGCTCGCCGTTGCTCGGTGGTTCTCTCCGGGTACTCCGGCTTCCTTCACCTGTAAAACTGTCGCAGTCATGATTAGCCATTGTGCAGACATTTGTGACCCTAAACACAAATAAATAAATAAATAAAGTGTCGTTAAACCTTAATAAGTTTGAATTGGTTAAATTCAAAGTTGCATTATGGGAAACATTTGTAAATTTGAATTTTTTATATTTTGACATCAGTGTGCAGAAGGTTAAATACAATCGCTTTTGCATTGAGTTTTTCGTATGCATATCAAGGGTGATAATCTGCACATAATTACCGCTGTTGTTTCAACACGAATCTGAAGTCATGTTCAAGCACAAAAAGTCACACAAGGTGACTGCATGTTTACTTTGTAAATTATCGCGATCAACAATAAATGCAAAAACACCTGTGTGGACGCCCATCCATGTTAATACCACGGTTATCATTTACCAAACCTAAAGAGCGTTTAAAAAAAACAAGATTTTTTCAGAATACCTTTCCAAAAATATTCCCCATGGGAACTCCGGAAAGTGAACGAGTGCCTAAACATCCATAAGCTATGGTGTTGAAGAAAAATACAAAAAGAGCTGGGTTGGGTTCAAGATTAGATTCTAATTCAGGTTTGCCAGTATATTCGAATAGATTCTATTGGAAATTTTGCGTTTCAATCGACCAACCTCGAACGAGCACACAACATGACAAACACGCTCAATGATAAGTAAATACGTTGTATTATCGTAACATTTTTAATTTTTCAGTGATCCCAGAAAATAATCTCGCGTTATTGCGAACGTTTTTGTAGTGGGGTAAGTTTGATCTAGGAGGTGTTGAACATTTATCTCAGCACCTCAGCTGACTGACTTAGGAGCGCTTCGTACCCTACGTCAGTGACTTTAAGAAATAACTCTTTAGCCAGTACTGATGTAGAATGACACTTGCAATAAAACATTTTGAACAACTAATAATTTTCACTTTAGAGGCAAAACCCAGTTTGAATTGCGATTTTTGTGAATGGCGCTTGATGCATACGCCTGTAATGCTGGGTAAATATACAGAACGACACGCGCGTGTGCCATCGTGGAAAGATAAAACACGAGGCCTTTGGCCTCTTGTTTTATCCTTCCGCGCTAGTACTCGTGCCATATCGATTAACCCATTCACACGTGCGTGTCGTTCTGTGTCTATTGCACGCCTTCACGACTATAAAAACAATTTAATAGAAGGGCATTCAGCAATTCATTTAACAAAAGTTACCATCAACAAAAAGAACACATTTTATCGCCAACCAAATTTGCGAGGGGAACCCGTGTAATTATTTTGTCCCCTGAGTTCCAATGTGTTTTATGTGCCTACTGACACAAAGAACATATTGGAACTCAGGGGGCGATTGTTAGCTATCGCTAGGTATTCAAATTGTAATTGCGGCGCACGATTTGTAAAAAAATCCAGTGAAATTTCGCTTCTATTTGAAAATAGTCTGTCAACGATTTCCGTTCCACACATGTATGCGGAACGGATTTTCATTGTCCGTATGGTTTAGTGTTGGTGTAGATGGGGATTTCATAGAACACGCGTGTAATAAAAGGTTGAAAGGGAATAGATGATGGTTCACGACAAATTATGTATTCACTGAATGTGTACATCAAAAATATAATTCCATCCGCATTAACTGTCTCTGAATTTCTATTCGCACACTGTTTTGGAATGGTTCGCTATTCTATAGGTTGTCTCGTTGCATCTACTGGCGTTGTCCTGCCTCACCACGCATGTCATGATCCAATTTCCAACTTCCTTTTCTTTTTGTGTATTTGGATACAGTCCAAATAGAGTACGCCAAAACGGCTAAAAAGGCAAATATGTCGTACCCTGACGTTTTCGATAGAGTTAATTTTTATATCTTGGTGACACTATCCATTAATTTGTAACAAGTCAAATTCATATGAACAAATCATTTTCATTTCTTAGCGAAATTGATGCACACGCACGGAATGCGAAGCTTTTTGATTCACTGCAAAAAATTACCGTTACAATTACCGCAGAAGCACTGGCACTAACAGACGTTAATTCTACAATAAATATTATGGTAATAACTGTTACTACCTAAAGTGCCATTTACAGTACAGTCGGCGTGCATTGGTCGTAATCCGCGACTGTGCAGTAATGTCCACGCAAGCATTTACCAGGTAATAAAAATCATCATCAGCAAAATTTTAATTAATGAAGCACCGGGTTGTGCCCGGGGCTTCATTAATTGAATGTTTTAGGATTATTCCTGTAATTAGTGCTTGGGATCTAATATTATTGCGCCCGTGGATATATTGCCCAGCCGTGGAAAGTAACCAGTCCACAGCGGGTTTACTGTATGTATAAACCTAGAAAGGAGTGTAGTAGTGTGTAGTGGGACAATACGACAGAACACAATGATGTTGCAGTACGGGGGGAGGGACTAGATTTAACGTCCCAGGTGGAATTTTTCCTGTATTTCCCGAGTGCCGAAGTGAAGTGACAGGAAAAACTCCATCAAGTGTCATTGATTTCTTCCGTCGTAGCCTACACGAGTTGTTTCTATATTTAAACTTGAATTAAATGAATGAGGCTGGTATTTTTAAAAGAAAAATATCATCTTCAGTGGTCTGATAACTTTCTTGCTTGACAAAGTTTTGTGTCGAAGCATTTCATTCACGTCATAACGTCATTCGGGCGCATAACGTCCAATCAGGTGCATTCCTACTTGGCGTTTGTACACGTAATTCATATTCAACGTGTGGTGTATCGGTCACTATTCCTAATGTCTGTATTGTATAGTGGGACGTTGAATACACACAGCAGTCGTGGTATAAATTGTATTTGAGAATGAACGCATTCAACTCTATAATTCTTGCTTTTGCAGAATGGCATCGTTCATATCGGAAGTTATCTTATTTCAGAAGAGTAAGTTTTGAAGTAGAAAATTTGAATAAAACAATATACAGAGGATGTCATATTGTGCGTGTGTAATTTCGTACTCATTACCCAAACCATTTCGTATCCGAGTGATTTCGTACCCGAAACCAGTTCGAGCACTTTAAAAACAAGAGGCCCCATGGACCTGAGGCGCTCACCTAACAATAGTTATTTAAAGAAGGATTTAATTAGCATCTATTGCTAGTTAACACTATAGAGGAATGAAGTTATTTATAACTCCGCTGTCCATGCCAGATGACTTTTTTCTAGTACTGGGATGCTACCACAGAAATAATGCCTAGATTTCCAGAAATGCAAAACTAGGAAGCCCAAATGTCAACCTAGGAACTTAACATGGACCAACTTGCGACTGAGCACTTCCCTTCCACCACCAGGATGCTGTATACCAAAAGTGAAAGCATTCTGACTGGTGGATTTGAAGGAGAAGATTTGTAAAGAAATTTCCTCATATTGCACTAAGCTGAAATTCGGGCTCCTATAATTTATAAAAAGCCCATATATTAACTCAGAGACTCCATTTGAATAAACTTGAATCTGACCCCTCAAGAGATCTTATATACCAAATGTAAAAACATTCTAAGAGATGGTTCTGGAGAAGAAGACTTTTAAAGAAATTTCCTCATATTGCACTGAGTTAAAATTCGAGCTCCCATAAGGAGCCAACATATTAACCCAGGGACACGATTTGAAAAAACTTGACTATGACCCACCTAGAGATGTTGTATACCAAATATGATAGGATTCTAATCTAATCTGAAGAAGAATATTCTTAAAAATTGCCTCATATTACACTAAGTTAAAATTTGGGCTCACATAGGAAGCACAAATATGAAAAAGAGACCTGATTTTAACAAATTTGAATTCGATCCCCTAGAGATGTTGTATACCAAATATGAAAGCATTCTGACTGGATGATCTGAAGTAGATTTTTAAAGAAATTTCCTCATATTGCACTAAGTTAAAATTCAGGCTACTATAGGGAGCCCAAATATTAACCCAGGCACTCAATTTGAACACACTTGAATCCCACCCCCATCCCCTCTCACCACCCCACTCCACGTCCACCCCACCCCCACACCGAGATGTTGTATGCCAAATATGAAAACATTCTGACTGGTAGATCTGATAAAGACAAGTTTTAAAGAAATTCCCTCATATTACACTAAGTTAAAATTCAGGCTACCATAGACAGCCCAAATATTAACCCAGCCACTCGATTTGAACAAACTTTAACATCAATCCCTCCCCCCTCCCCCCCCCCCCCTCCCCAGAGATGTTGTATACCAAATATCAAAACATTCTGACTGGTGGATCTGAAGAAGAAGATTTTTAAAAAAAATTCCCTCAAGTTAAAATTCGGACTACCACAGAAAGCCTAGATATTAAATCAGGGACCCAAATTGAACAAACTTGAATCTGACCCCCTAAAGATGCTGTATACCAAATATGAAAGCATTCTGACTGGTGGATCTGAAGAAGATTTTTAAAGATCATTCCCCATATTGCCCTAAGCTAAAAATTCCAGCTCCTGTATTGAGCCTAAATATGAATCAAGTGGCTTCACTTTAACACACTTGTTTCATGGATGTTGTATACCAAATAACAAAAGATTCTGATCAGTGGTTCTGGAGAATTTTTTTGTTGTTTAGTTTTTGCAAATATGCTGACTCAGCACTTTTTCGATGCCCCCCCCCCCCCCCCTTATAGAACACCCTGACAAAACAGATGACAATTTTTTCTACCATTCAATTCTTCTGGCCCTAAGGATGTTTCATACCAAACAACAGTTCTCTGTTCTTTGTAGTTTGGGAAATATAGGCATCTGGAAATATTTCCATTTTTAGCCCACGGGGTTCCACGGGGACACGGGAAACTTTTTTGCTTGAATCAAGTATTTATGACCCAATAATATCACATATCAAATTTGGTTCAAATTGGACCATCGGTTCAGAAAATAGAAGTTTCGGGCGAGGGCCAAAAATCTTGTCCCTTCCATTATAAAGGCAAATATTGATCCACGAACTTCATTTGAATAAATTTGATTCTACACCTCAAAAAGATTATTTATTTATTTATTTATTGGTGTTTAAGGTCACATATTTCTACACAATGGCTAACCAGGACCGTGACAGTTTTACGGGTGGAGAAAGCCGGAGTACCCGGAGAGAACCACCGAGCAACGGCGAGCAATTGTCAGCTCCCCAACATACCAACTCCACACAAGCAGGGTTAGCATTGGTTGAAGACAGGTGCACCATCCACGTGCAGTACGCCTTAGTACACAGCGTCACCGTGCACCCACGTGGGCAATGGGGGTGAAGTGTCTTGCCCAAGGACACAACGCGGTTGCCGCAGGTGGGATTCGAACCGAGGACCTCTCGGCTTGCAGCCTGCACCTCTACCAACTGAGCCACCGCGATCCCACACCTCAAAAGGAAGCTCCATACTAAATATCAAGGCATTGTATGCGAGACGAAGATTTTTTAAGAATTTTGGAACATTTTCCCCCACCCCCACCCTATGAGATTGGACACGTTGATTTGAACAAAAACAAAATGCGATGTCAGAACAAGCAATCACCTCAAATATAACTATAATTGTTTCAGCGGTTTAGGAGGGGAAGGTGCAAACACCGTGTTCACGGACGAAGGACGACAGAAGATGGGCGACAGACGATAGACGGCGGACGACGGACAGTGACTGATCACTATAGCTCATCCTGACTTTCAGTCGGGTGAACTAAAAAGTAATTTTGTGCCTATAAAATAATAATAGAATGTCCATGGAAATATTTATAACAGTTTATTTGTCAAGGGTATATTTTGAAAAAAATAGGGAAATAAATTTAACAACAAGCAAAACTGATAACAACATAGCATAAGTAATGAATCCACAACATTTAGAACCCTTGAAACGTGACTGCATGCCACCAACTAGATATAGCTATAAATAGCAGCAAAATTAAAATATTTAGACCGCGCCCACTTCTTTCGAAAATTAAGAAAATATAATTGTTTGTATAAATTATACAACCAAACTAAAACTTACCAAGAACACATGCATCTAACAAAGTGATTTGAACATTACCCTGAAGACTAAGACCCGTTCTAGTTCTGACAAAATTTAAAACTAATTAAATATGCAAATTTATTCAGTGATGTTATGTATTTTAAAAAATTTCGTTGTTATCTCAATCCATCATTTTGTCTCACTTCTCGGTCAAAGTCTGTCAGCACGGGAAAATAAAATCTAAACCCTCTTGTATTGAACTAATGGGTCTCCTATTTCATGAGGTGACAAAATATAATTCAATTAAATTTATTATTTAATAAATATCTATATTTATTCATTTCGTTTTCACTTTGTACTATTATTAATTGCTCAAACCAACAACCATTTTTCCACTTTTACGCATAACTCAGGCTGCACAGTGGGGAAAAGAATGTTGAATACTTGTGACTAAGACTACCAAAAGGCCACTCTCAAAGTTGACCACACTTCTTTCAGCTAGCTGGACTGTCCATACATGTGTACCAGAGTAGTGTGCTGCTCGAAACGTGTAACACTCATGAGAAAGTTTTATGGCTTTGAACAGCAGTGCAAAATCGAAAAGAGGCTACTGACTGGGATTGACAATAAATTTTTGAGTGAAAATAGACAACAGAAGAACGAAATGTAGTACCAGTCGGGAAAGTCCTCGATTCCTACTCCTATGTTATAAATTATCGTAGCCTTAATATTCATAATTTTGGGGGGTTTTTTAACTCCATATTATTCTGTCCCTATTTTAATTCATTTTCACCAGGTTGGAATGCGATCAAATTATCAGGATGCACTATTTTGGTCTAAATCTTAAAATTTTCCATTGCTGCAGATAGTGTTATTTTGTAATTTTGAGGTTATTTATGTGGCACTTTGAAATATTATGAAGTCTGTTATGTTTGTAACTTCAGTATAATTTTCCACCCTGTACTATTAGTTCTCACCATACTATTATATGGATGACAGGAGTATACCCCCACTCACATTCCCAATAAAGTTCACACAAGAAACATGAGGACATTGGTCAATGGATGAAAAAAAACATATAGAATTAGAATAACGGATATGGATCGCCCTCACCAATCACCACATTTATCAACAACCAATTCCTCCCCCAAAGCCAACACACCACCAATTTCACTTAGAAAAAAAACTACAGTTTCATGCTAATAGAAATCCTCAACATCTTTATGGTGAGCAAAACTCCACTGAATCAGACCGAAAAATCTGCAACAGCATAGAATTGGAGAAGCATGGAGTTGGAGAAGAGATACATCCTGGAGAGAGTTGATCACCATCAAATCACAAACCTTTACAACAATTGTGCACAAGCTTTGAGAACAGAACTTACAAAACAAGAAAAGTTACAGCGAAACAGTTCTTTCTTAAAAGATAGTATCCTGCAACAAACTGAATAAATTCAGACTGCTGTGCTGTGATTTCACCCAGAGAACTGGTCAGGAGGATTTGGACTGAAGCCATAAAAAAACATCCAGCCTCACCACTCTGACAGCCCTGGGATTTTCTACTTGTGTCATCAATAATTACAAATTGGCGAAAGTCCTCTTGCCCATCATAACATTCTTTTCAACTATATTTGTTATGGTCCTACAAAATTCCAATTTCACCCCCACCCCTTCCCAGCGCAGCGAATGTTTTCTAACTAGTGTTCACAGTAGTTACTATTCACCAAAAATCTAGTTACCTGCCACAATTCCTTATATTTTTAGGGCTTTGAAAATTAGTTCATTTACTTTTCACCTTCGATGCTCGCCTTAAATTAGGATCCACATATATTCGACCAGTATTAAGGCGCTTCTGTCATTACTGAAAAGGAGGAGCACTTTGTCGCATCCAGTGTCGTTCATGAAGAAATTCACCAATTATCGAACCAACTTGAATTTGAGAACAAACCTGGTGGAGTTAGTTTGCTAAAAATAAATAAATAAATAAATAAATAAATAAATAAATAAATAAATAAATAAATACCGATGACAAAAAAGGCAAAAGTATTAAAATCACGCATTAGTAAGAAAAGAGTCTAGTATTTTGCCTGCAGTGTATATCGGCTCTTGAGTCCCACAGGGAGCCTTAGCATTGCAGATGACACCATTTTGTTCTCAAGGGCGTATCTGACAATATGCGGAATATTAGAGTAGTCTGGTTGTCTGTTCAACGCTTCTGTTTATCACAAAACGCGTTAAACAGAAGGCGCAAATGGTCGTCCACATTGCAAGAAATTTGATGAATATATTGTTGTGAGTTTGTGCTTCAGTGTGTCTGTGCGGATATGTGAGGATTTAGGTGTTTTTTGTGTCTGCGTGAAAAGTGAGGTAAGATCATTCATACGTGTGTACTACTGTCCTGTGTGTTATGTTTCTACAATGAAAATGGAAGAAATACAGCTTCCAGTTGCGTTCTGTATGCTGAAATGCTAGTAATATAACAAGTAACATATGAACCGATGAACATCGGTCAATGTATATAGTTAATGGAATGTGCAAGGGAAGATATCATTTCTCATAGAATAGCAATGTACTGAGCAACAGTGTCATTAACAGCGCACTGTTACTGTAAGAAGTTGCTCTAGTGATAACGAGAATAATTAAAGTAAGGTATAAAGATAACACGAACGTGTTCTGTCACTCAAAGAAATCGGGCACACGTCAGAAATCATTCTAAATAGAACCATCAGAAACCAACATACCAACAGAAAACAAGAAACACGATGGTTGGCAAATCGTATTGTTTTTAGTACGATACTTTGACAATTCTGTTGTCACTGTAAGCATTGCCGTTCTCACAATGTACACACACGCCGTCACTAATGAGAGTTTGGTAGGCGGATGAAGGACGTAGGTTAATCCTCTGATTTTGTCCCTACAGATTGATCCACCATACACTTCCACATTAGATTTGATACCCAGCAGCGGTAGATAACAATTTATTTGAAAATGGTATTGGGGATCCAGGGTTAAGAGTATAAATAAATGCCCACAACGAGAATTTACTGAGATTTTTCTTCGTGAACAATAACCAAGATCCATATTCTCGTGCGATGACTGTGTAATCTCGTTCTATGATATTTTCAATCGAGATTTTGTTTTGAAAAGAGGTAAAATTAATCTAACATGAATCCTGATGCGCACACATTATATACATGCAGTACATGGATGGACTACCACTACATCCACAGGGTGGAGTTTCTAACCGTGCAATAACTCATATTTTTAGACAATGCATTAGGAGCCCAAGAAAGGTTTCAGACAATGGACCATCTGGGCTAAATTTGGAAACTCGGTAGTTGAAACACAGCTTGCACTTCCTATGGATCTTACATTTTTACACTCACAGCATGGTTGGAAAACCCATTCCATGTGTGTTTTAGTGATAATTCACTCTCCATGCACAATAATTAACAATCTAATTCTAGTCAAACGATGAATTTGGGAAAGACTGACCATCCCCGGACACTTTCTGATGCATCAGTTGTTGATGCTGTTAAGGTATACTGTCCTATCCTGTCGGTGAGATGCATGTCATATCGTCGCTTGAGTGCAACAAGGCGCCATCTGAAATGCGTAGCGCATTGCAGATGGCGCTTTGTTGCACTCAAAGGACTATATGCAGATTTTGGGTCACTTCGTGGCTCTTGAGAAGAGTGAGACAATAAAATTTGCAGCTGTGGGGGTAATCTTACAAAACTACGCCATCTGCTATGCGCTAGCATCGCAGATTTGAAGAGTGAGACAATACAATTTGCAGCTGTGGATGTATTCTCACAAACATGCACCATCTGCAAAGTGCTAGCATTGCAGATGGCGCCTTGTTGCACTCAAAGGACAATATGCAGATACTAGATCACTTCGTGACTCTTGAAAAGAGTGAGACCATAAAATTTGCCGCCACGGAGGAAATCTCACAAAAACGCGCTCCTAGGAGAGGCGTTAATACTTTATCTGGGATGGGTAAATCCAGCTAGCGCTATTTCCAAATATCACTATTCAATTTATGTTATTTTTTTAAACGTTTTGCCTCCAAAATATAGCTTTTGATGCCTTACTGGAACGAGTCTGTCCCAATGAGGCGTCATATGCTATGTTTTTAAGCACAAATTAACACATTTTCAAACAAAATTTAAATGGTGATTTTGTGTTTAGCGATAACCAGTTATGTTTTTTGTTTGAAATAGAAGTCATTAGCTTAGTTGAAAATTCAACCATTTTCACATTACAACTACGTCAGTATTCTGTTATATGGCAAAAACCATTACATTTTTTTCCAGAATGCATGGAATGCCCGTTTCTGATATGGAAGATAGCAAATGCTTACATCCAGACAGAGTGGTAAAGAGGGAATAAAGATGTCAATGGTTCTGGGGTTCGTCTTCAAGACAGCCTCTGTAGCTTGTGATTGGCTGCTATGGCAACTGCGAGTTTCTTGACCAAAACGACTTATTTGTGTTCGCCACATTGAGCTGCAGGATTACAATTTGTGTTTCTTGTGCTGTTCTGCCAACGTTTTCTTTACGTAAAGTGTAAAGTGTAGAACTCCATTGCACAACCATAAATCCGTTCCTGTAAATAAATTGTATGTTTGTTTCCAAAACAGTCGGCTTTCTTTTCGAAGTTTCCAGTCGCATATCACCCTGGGCAATAAATATACAACTGCTTGATACTTCCTCTTCCGTAAACGGTGGTTACAAGTTATGAACTTCTTCGAGGACTAAATTGTGTTATCAGCACAAATAGTATGATGTGGGCAAATAAAAATGTAAGAAATCAGTAAAGAAAAACGCGACAAAGTGTGGAGTGAGATGGATTTTCGTGTGATATATGACTTTTGTATTGTAGATGTGTCCATATTTTGCCCAGAGTTAAAAATACTTGCGACACAAACGTATGAATATAACGTGACAAAAAATACCTCACTTGTCAAATTTATCAAGACAGCAATAAAAGCGCCGAAGTTCTTGGGTCATACGTCAACAAACACATACAACACAAACCTACTCATTTCGAGGAACTAAGTAAGACATCATGGAAGAAGACATCGCTGAATTGAGCTCCACTATCAAGAAAACATCTGACGGAACAGATATCAAAAAAATATGCGGAATGTGGAAAAGACTGTAGAATGGCATCATGTAGACAATATGTCCCAATTGCCTCCAAGAGAAAGCAGAAACCAGGCTCCTCAAAAAACAAGACAATAGCGAATATCTTGACAAAGAAGCAACGGCTTTACTAGAAGGCCAAATCGTTATCGAAGAAGGAATATTGAGGCAGATATAAACAGCACCAGAATTTATGAAAAAGCTATAAAGAAGGTGGAATTCGATCACCTCGATAATAAAAGGCTTGAAGGCATGTCTAGGAAGAGCTCGAACCCTTGTGGTCTAACATATCAGGAGCAAAAAGGAGACCCAGCACCTGCATACCACCTTTGAAAGGAGACGGGGAAATATTTAACAACAGTACTGGCCAAAAACGGATCCTTATCGACCAAACCAGATATGATTTCTCCAAGGAGGGTGGTGGCACCACAATTCCTACCAGCATTGTCAACCCACGAGCGACTGAAGACCTCGAAATATATGAAGAGGTAGTGGCTAAGCTGCTGAAAGATGTTATGATGAACAAAGCTTCAGGATCCGATGGTTTTCCAAATGCAAAGTTTTGAAAACCTGTGCATATGCCATCTGGCCGGAACTGACACACATCTTTCGTCACTCCGTCAACATAGGACAATTACCTTCAAACTGGCTTAATGCATATATCGCTCAGGTATACAGGAGAGGTTGGGGGGGGGGGGGCATTCACTATCACTATCAGACACTACCGGCCGGTCTCCTTGACATTTTCTTTTTAAGATTTCCAAACACATTATATGTTGGCATTTACTAAATTAGCTTGATGAAAATAACATATTTATTCATCGATCTCATCCATCTCTTCCGCAGTGTCACTCAGTTGCTAACAACAACATACCCGCATATGATCTCTTTGATGTCGAGACTCGGATAGACCTGGTTATACTTGATTTTGACGTCGTCCCGCATAGGAACCTACTATCAAAACTCAACAGGTATAGTATAACTAGCAACATCCATGCATAGCTTTCCATCTTCCTCACGAAGAGCCAGATGGCAATAGTTGTAGACTGCTCATCAGTTGATGTCCCAGTGAATCCAGACATCCCTCAAGGTACGGTCCCAGGATCTCTTCTTATACTCAGTCACATACATGACCTGCCTAACATCGTCAAGTCGTAGATACGACCATTTACCGACGACTGTCTCCTCTATCTCCAAATATACATCTGGCACATTTTGTCGGTTTGCAGGAGTGTCGGGGGCGGGGGCTGTTGAACCGACATGAACTGGATTTCATCCTAGGTTTATGACCCTCAGACTTGTTCACACGCCACTGCACTGTTATAGATTAGAGTAATTAGCACTTTTGGACAAGTAGGGTACAGTAAGTTATGGCCACATTTGATTTAATTGACAAAATTTGTGTCAAAGAGTTGTGTTCCGTGCTAACATCGGATCACTTCCAAGTGTATTGGGACAAAACTCAACACACCTGAAATTGATAGAACAAATATGTAGAAATGATAAAAATATATTATTTCAAAAACAGAAACAAAAACGTTGACAGTCATGTCAGCAAAAAAATAATACGGAGCTTCCTTGTTCATCAGAATGCATGTGAGTATCAAAATTAACAGATATGAGTAGTATAGCATGTACCCGAACGGGGCCGGTTGGCAGGATCACATGCAGGATCTCATGTGACATCATAGTCACGTGACCTGGTGGCGCCATGTTTGGTTGCCATGGTAACCCGCGTGAGCGGCCATCTTGTGACGTCATCTCCATAGTGATACGTGGTGTGAGTGTGCATGCGCAGCGCGTTTTGTTAGGGTGGTACGTGTTTCCGTCGTCCATTTTGTATACTGGAGGCCGCCATCTTGGTTTCCATGGTAGCACGTGTTTTCTATGTGACCCAACCTCTTCTAACAAGACAGGGGTATGTTCTGAGGGTATGTTCCTTTGTAGAAGAGTAATTTCCCGATTTGTAGAATTACCACAAACAACCCGACAATCCCTCCATATCACCAAAAACCGACTTTATTTCCCCCATGTTATCGGTGTAGCACGTAATAGTAGAGTACCAAGGGGTACAGGGGGTGCGCTCGATTGAACTAGAGTATACCTAATTACCCAAATAGACCCGACCACCCTTACAAACCACCAAAATCTCCACCAATCCACCCAAACGGACATGTGAAGCCCCATTTTGGGCATATAAAAATAACACGTCATGCTACAGGACCGAGATATCTCCTGGGGGTATGTTCTATTGAATAGGAGTACAGGACCTGATTTTCCCAGAATTCCATTTTTAATGCCTATTGCATGCGTTTCTCTATCACTAACAGTCTATCCAGTCCAAACTATCTCTGGTTCTCTCGTCTAAGTCTTATAATCGCCAGTGCTTGATTTCCCATAATGCAGAGTTATCTCCCCTGTGTACAACGAACCCCCATATCATTCCCAAAGGAGTGAATTGGGAAGTTGATTCTTAAATTCACCTTATCAAATTTCATTAATTTATTGTTGCACCGCGAACCAAAATTCTCTTATTCATCCATTCAACCGCTACTTATCCACTCACACATTCACTCATTCTCATGTTCAGTTACTAGAAGGAGTGAATTGGGAAGTTGATTCTTAAATTCACCTTATCAAATTCTATAAATCTTCCAGATGTCCGCCAATTCAAGTTAGATCTTTCCACTGTCACGTTCGTCAATATTAACTAACGGTAAAGTGGAAACCAAAAGTCATGAAATACAGAAATGTTTTTAAGAATAACCGTAGTTTTCGAAGACCAACAGCCCATTGGGCCATTACCTCCACACAAATCCGCACCCCCTCCCCTCCCCCCTCAATATTGCATCATCGTTGTTTGAATTCCGTCCATTTTCAACACTACTGTCATTTTGTTAGGTTCCTTAGCCTAAATCGAACACCATCTATCAACATTTTATTGTTGCATCGCGAACCAAAATTCTCTTACTCATCCATTCAGCCGCTACTTATCCACTCGCATATTCACTCATTCTCATGTTCAGTCACTAGAAGGAGTGAATCGTCGAGCTCGTCCCAACGAGGGGTCATAACCTATGCTTTTGAGACAAAAAAATTAAAAAGATTAGATATTCAAGAATGTTTTTGGCAAGTGACATCTGCTTTTCAAGTTAGGTAAAGGGTTACCATTCAAAACAAGATCAGCTGCAGAGCTAGAGGTTTGGATAATAACTGATCTCTTTGTTTGTTTGATTGGGGTTTTACCACGCTTTCAACAACAATGGCTATGCCACGACGTTGTTAGTTACCAAGATGAATATGAAGTTGAAGTTAATTAAGCAGAAGGTCCACTGGATGGCCAAAGAAAGCCGCCAACCACTGGCAAGTAACTAACAAGCGCATCCGCACAGATATCCTATTATCCCTATGGGACAAATTCCTCATCATTTGCTACATCAGTAGATTGAGACGACTATGTGAACAGCCAGGCCATCGATGTTGTGTTTAACAACCTGGCTACCAGAGGAGGGCCTACTGTACGGCAGGATTATTATTGGAGATGCCGATATTACATAATTAATGATGCACATCTGTGATGGCCTGATTGTTCACACTGACGTCTCAATTAGGGCTGTCGCGACTATCATTTTTTGTAATCGACTAATCGTGACCAGTAATCGACGGTTAGTCGATTAATAGTCGCTTCCCATGATTTTTTAGCGAATCATTCTTCTGTTCATATAACTCTGAAAATGACAATGGCACCAGTGTGTTCAGACGAAGTGGGGTTGTGGGAACAACAAATCGGTCCCGACTGAAGCTACATGTAGTCCAATCTTGGACCCACAGTCCGTAATATATTTTTTGGGGTTGGTACGTCCTGTAGGACGTACCAACCCCAAAAATAATATTACTGACTGCGGGTCCAAGTTTGAACTAGACTGAAGCCGATGAATTAAAATGAATTTACCAAAGAACGTTCCTGCATATGTTTCCTTTCTGCAATAAGTTTCTCGAAATTTTGAACATTGAGATCTATGCATTCCCTCGTCAGTTGTTAAAATTGGATCTTAGTCTGAAGTTCCGAACTTTGAGAAGTGATCTGACGTTCTGACTTTCGTCATAATTTTGTCACTTCCGCGCTTTGGGTTTTCCAATGGGTGCATTCGTGTGTACAAGACTGGAGAAATTCAGAAGAATCTATTCTTCTCGAGTAACTGTGAGTGTTCTTTCGTACACAGTTAGTGACAGTCGTACAGTCTTCCGGATATGAATGTTAACTATGGTTAGATATTTAAAGTTATTCAACTTCATTGATCATTCACCTCACAAAACAATGCAATTTAGCCCCGACGTGTAGTAGACGTGTACCGCCTTGAAAATGAACGACGATCGACTAAAAATAAAAAACGTCGACTACTTCAATAGTCGACAGTTAGTCGACTAATCGAATAATCGCGACAGCCCTAGTCTCAATCTACTGATGTTGCATATTCTAAGCACTTAGTTCTATCGAGATATTGAGATGCCTGCATGGATGAGATTGTTAGGTCCTCGCCAGTGCAGTGATTGCTGTGTTCTTTTGGATATTCAGTGGATTTGCTGAACTCCACCTTCACCTTTGGGAACTATAACACCTGTTGTATAGTCATAGTTGTTGCAAACCATATCAACCCCAATCAATCAATTACACCATGTGCGAGAACATGAACTTGATGAAGTCATGACTGAGTAATGAGATTGAGAAGTGAATGACGGACCATGGATGATTTCAAAATTTTGTGTTTTTCACTGAATAACACACAACAAATGAGGAGTATGATATTCTGAAGTATTCTAAATTAAAATAACACACCTATATAATTTTTTATAAGCTTATTATATGAATTGTCATGATGATTTTATGATGTTTTTTTTTCCAGTTTTGCTGTGTTTCCTGCGGTCTTTCTAAACATAAGTTTGTTGTGTCTAAAAGACCACCAATACAGACATTGACTAAATAATGAGGAAAGTGTATTTGTAAAATCGCTTTAATTACAGAGAAAAAGGTAAGCGGAACATGTATTATGGAAATTTGAAAACACCATCCGAAATTTAGCATAAATGATGAAGTGGGGGGTCCCATTTTTTGGAGAGGAAAAAAATATGTTTTTGCACAAAAAGGGTGTGTGGATCCCTTTCAGGAGGAAAAATATTTCAGCCTAGTGTCTTCAATTTTTTTCAGACTACCCCCCCCCCCCCCTCCCCTCCACCGGACTGATCAGAAGATTACAAATCCCCAGCGTCCATAGTAAGGTAAAAAAATGGCTAAACTGACGAGCTGAAAGCCTTAAAGTATTATACATTTGAAATGTAGCACAGACTAGAATCCTCTGAAGGACGATACTGTATTTGACAGTTTCGCAAGTTAGGTAAAGTTAATTATATATACTACTCAAAGTTTACTAAGCACCACATATTTGACACATCATTGTGAAATTTTCTTGTGACACATTTGCGATATTTTTGGTGGATATGATTGAGGAATGTATTGAGATGGTCCCCAGTGTTGACATTAGCTCTCTTGACAGGCAGACTTTTCGTGACAGTAATGGAAAGCATGTACCCCTTGATTTCCATGATGTTTTCGTGTACTGTTTACACGTACATGAGATGTGTAGGGTATTCAGTCTGCATTTCAACACAAACCCTTGTGATTTAATGATTGAATATGGCGAATGCAAATGTAAGAAGACATTTGTCCGAAGCAGAAATGTGGCGGGCTGTAGGGATGGTGGAACAAGGGGCTACCCATCGTCAGGTTGGTGAAGCCCTTGGTGTGCACAATACGGTGATCACCAGGGCCTGGGCAAGATTTCGGCAGTATGGCACACCGGTCAGACGACATGGTGGTCGGAGAGACAGGGCTACACCTGCAGCTGAAGACCGTTTTTTGATCATTCAGGCCCGTTTAAGATACGATTGACATAGCAACCCAGCTTCAGCAATGACCTTCAGAATGCATCCGGGGTAAATGTTTCGACGCAGACTATCCGGGCAAGGTGGCACGAAGGTGGTCTCTAATCGAGAAGACCATGTAGTCGCATCCAGCTGTGACAGAACCACCGCCAGGCACGATATGAATGGGCCATGGGTCACGTTGGATGGACCAGAGAAGATTGACGACCTGCCCTTTTTACAGATGAGTAAAGGTACTGCCTAGACAACACAGATAGACGTTCTAGGGTATGGAGAACACCAGAAAAGCGATTCCATACAGCCAACATTGCTCAGCATGACCGCTATGGTGGAGGGCCAATAATGGTCTGTGGCGGCATCAGCTGGGATGGACGTACAGAGCTTTGTGTCCTTGGCCGTGGTACATTGACTGCACAACGGTATATTGATGAGATACTGGATGCCCACGTCAGATTGTATGCAGGTGCACTGGGCGATAGATTCATTCTGATGGACGATAATGCCCGTCCTCATGTTGCCCATGCTGTCCGGGAGTACCGACAGAGGGAGGGGATTGAGCGTATGGAATGGCCAGCAAGATCCCCTGACCTCAACCCAATCGAACATGTCTGGAATGAGTTGCAGCTTGCAATTTTAGTCCGTCCAGTCCAACCAAGAAGTGTCCAGGAGCTTGGTGCCATGCTGGTCCAAGAATGGAACAACATCCAACAAAGGACCATCTGGAACCTGATTGGGAGCATGAGAAGGCGTTGTCAAGCTGTAATTAACAATAATGGATCTCATACTCGATATTGAACCCATATCAGTTCGCTCCATCAACTTTTTGGCAAATTTGAAAAATTTCCTCTTTTACCAATAATATCCATTTTCCATGATTATCGTATTCAAAAGCTAAAAAATAATGTCAAACACAAACAAAATCTTAATTTCTGTGCTTAAATCATTAAAGATATAAATAAATATAAAATATATACACTTTTCATAACAATATTTCAACTAAAACGTAAAACAGGTAGTTGGATATACTTGGTGCTTTGCAAACTTTGAGTTGTACATGTATTCACCTGAGATTCGAAGCCGCAGAAAATGACACAATGCCACCTTTCACGCAAATGACAAAAATCGTATATTGACCATCAGGAACTTAGGAGAACTTTATATTTGAATGCCTCCAGCGACAAGAGTGTACTCTGAAATTGTTGCAAATATTCAATACATTCGGAAAAACTTTTTATACCTGACACATCTGACAAACTTTTCTTTCCAAGTCTCTAACTGAATGTCAGCAATATGTATGTCAGCAATGTATTTCCTTCTTTTTCCATACACTCACAAAAACGAGTAATTAACAAAATGTATTATTAAACTCGTTAACACAAGAACATAATTACTCAAAAGTCAAGTTTAACCCTTTAACTATTTGCCTACCGAATCGCCACAGCCGCAGGCGTAATGTTCAAATTGAGCAGTTGAAAAAACAAATTCGAAAAACTTCAACAAAATCATATCATGGGACCCCTCTTTGAAATGAGCTCATTCCACTGAGGGTCACACGATATGGTTTTATTGATTTGGTGGAAAAATGATATTTAAAATAATACATTTTGATATCGTGTGCGATGAGTAAAGGGTTAAACACTGTGTTCCTGAAATTAGTTCTTCAACAGAATATTATTAACCCTTTGAACCCGAGCGGCCGCTTTTCCGGCCAGGAACATGATACGTAATAACGTCATTAAATAGGATGGCTGTTCAGTAAATGTGTGGGGTAGACCAATCAATATTTTCAACGTGCAGCCCCGAGGTCACTTTCCACGGGTCTGCAATATTTCCAGGGGCGCAATAATATTAGATTCCAAACAATAATTATAGGAATAATCATCAACACTTTAATTAATGAAGCACCAGGTACAACCCGTTGCTTCATTAATTAAAATGTTGCTGATGGTGATTTTTATTACGTGGTAAAAGCATCCGGGGACATCACTGTTCACGCGTGGATTACGGCGAACCCACAGCGACTGTACTATATTACAATCGTATCTTAACCCTTTACCTAACATGAAAAGCAGACGACACCTGCAAAAATAATTCTTGAATAACTAATTTTTTTCATTTTTTGTCTCAAAAACATAGGTTATGACCCCTCGTTGGAACGAGCTCGACGAGCTCGTTCCAACGAGGGGTCATAACCTATGTTTTCGAGACAAAAAATGAAAAAAATAATGAAAATTAATTGGCGATTTTTGAGAATAGCGCTGGCCGTGTTTGTTCGTTACGTTAGGTAAAGGGTTAAAGTAGGCAATCGGAATTAAGTGTCTTGCCCAATAGACACAACGCAGATGGTGCGGGTCAGGATCGAACCAACGACCTTTCGGTTTATAATCCAGTGTTCTAACCAGTGAGCCACCGTGCTCTCTATTTTGTATTTGTTCGGAGTTTCTGGTTGCAGCATTAAATTATTGCTGAATCTCCACACTATTCCTTGCCTACCTCACTGTCTGATACTTGAATGGCAAATTTTCTTTCACCCAAAAATATGTATTCTGCTTGAAAAGTGTGTTGCAATGAAAAAACATAGCAGTTGGAAACTGTTGGTTTTTCAAAGACCTTGGCAGGACAAATTACAGTCTTCATAACAAGAAATTACAGAAAGCTACTAAAGAAAAAGTCATCGGGATTCGATAAGCATATTAGCGAAAAGATTAAAAAAGCCAACAACATGTTTGCTGTGCTGAGAAGAACATTCCAGTACATGAACTCAGAATCGTTCACGCCATTATACAAGACCCTGGTATGAACGCAACTCGACTTCGCGAGCTCAGTCTGGGCGCCGTATAAAGTTAAACATTTCGTACAAGAAGAGACTGTCCAGAGAAGAGCGACTCGACAACTACCTGGCTTTATAGATCTTACTTATTCAGAGAAACTAATGAGACTCAAGCTGTCAACGTTAAGATATCGACGCATCAGAGGGGACATGATTAAAGGTTACACAATTTTAAGTAATATATATGATATGGAAGCATCCAGCATTTTGCAATCATGGAAAGATGAGGTTTCAAAACCTAAAACAAGAGGAAATTCCAGAAAGTTGTTCCCACAGGGAGCAACCATAGACTTGAGAAAGAACAGCTCCTCAGTCACAACAGCAAACATATGGAACAGTCTACCAGAAAATGTTGTTTCGGCACCCAGTCTAAACTCATTCAAGAATAAACTAGACAAACACTGGGCAAACTAGACTTTATGATTCTGGAGAATCGGCTTTTCCCGATTAGATTCCATGATTTTTCATGACCCCACAGTGTCTGATGAATTGTTTTTAACTGTCTCACTGAAGTTCCCTCATTGATGTTATGAGAAATGTGAGTATAGTAGCCTCAAATGACTCGGTTTGGGTTTGATAAAAAAAAATGTTTAGGTAAAACCCATCATTAATGGTAGAATGGGTTAATATCAAGATCAATGTTTCCCTATCAGTTTTGCGTCCGGTAAAAGAAGTTACGTTTCTCTGTGGCATTTCCATTTGTTGGTGTCCAAAAACAGACTATTTCTTCAATTTTTTTTTACATTTAGCAGCCCATGGAGGGTTAACAAATGCCTACCAGAATAATTTATCCATGCAACTGGTCATATGACACCAAGACCTATCAACGGCCATTTTCTCTTGGAAACCCCACAAAATGTTTGTAAAGAAATCCAGGGAAAACGATTTTTTAAGCTATCGATGGGTATCCGTGTTAACCTCCCCAACAGGGGTTAACGCTTGGTTTTTTTAATACCCTTATTACTTACAAAAATAGTCCTCTGTGAATTCCACTTCCAACAAAGGAGATTATGTTTATCTCTCATGTATACATTGGGTGCTGTGCGTGTCAGAAAACAGCCCCATGTTAACAAAATTACGATGCTTGGCAGTTTGTAGATGGTTAATAAACGCTCACCGGAGTATTTTGTCCATGCAGCTGGTAATGTCACAAAAAGACCTACGAATAGTCAATTTGTCTTGAAACCCTACAAGTTACTGTTAGGGAAATTCACTGAAAATGGGAATTTAAAGCTTTCAAGGGATATCTCGCTTTAGCCTCCCCAAAATGGGTTAAGACGTCGACTTTTGAATACCCTTACTGCTTTCAAAAATGTTTCCGTATAAATTGTGCGCTCGATAAAAGGAGGCACTTTTTCTTTGTGGTGTACCCTTTGGGTGCTGTTGGTGTCCAAAAACAGCCCATTTTATCACCATTTTGACCTTCAACAGCCCGGGGAGGGTTAACTAATGCTGACCGGAATATTTTGTTCATGCAACTTGTAATGTCACACCAAGACCTGCAAATAGCCGATTTTTTCTTGAAAACCTACAAAATGTTGATAGAGAAATCCACAGAAAACGGGTATTTTAAGATTTTAATGGGTATCTCTATTTAACCAGCCCAAAATGGGTTAAGACGTCAAATTTTGAATACCCTTACCACTTTCAAAAACATTTTCCGATCAATTTTGCGTCCGATAAAAGAAGGCCCCCTTTCTCTCTGGTATACCGTTTGGGTGCTGTTGGCGTCTAAAAACAGCCCATTTTATCACAATTTTTACGTTTAGCAGATCGGGGAGGGTTAACTAATGCTGACCGGAATATTTTATCCATGCAACTTGTAATGCCACACCAAGACCTGAGAGTGACCAATTTTTCTTGAAAATCTACAAGACTCGTTTAGAGAAATCCACGGAAAACACGAACTTTTGAGCATTATGGGGTTTATTGCTGTTTAACCAGCTCAAAATGGGTTAACGCTTGGTTTTCTGAACACCCTTATTACTGACAAAAATGATCCACGGTGAATTCCACTCCCAATAAAGGAAGTTATGTTTATCTCTCGTGTATTGTTTGGGTGCAGTGGGGGCCTGAAACCGGCCTATTTCATCAAAATTTCATTTCGATGTTTGGCAGCCTGTTGAGGGTTACCATATGCATCGCCTGATATGTCATGTGTACCAAAGGGTGTGTCACAGACAGGTCTAGCAATGACGAATGTATAAAAAAAAATCTACAAGACATGTTTCGAGAAAGTGCCGATAAACCCCAATTTTGGCAGTTTTTTGCCAATTCTGACGAAATAAGGGTTAAATCGAAAATTCCGCTTCGGTACATTTTTAGATTTTGTGCCCCTCTATGCGTGTGCAAAATTTCGTGAAAATCGGTTCGAAAATGGCTTCTGAATCGTACGGACAAAATGTGTGGAAAAAAAAAAAAAAACCCAAAAAACTAGACTTTATGATTCTGGAGAATCATGGCTTTTCCCGATTAGATTCCATGATTTTTCTTGACCCCACAGTGTCTGATGAATTGCTTTTAACTGTCTCACTAAAGTTCCTTCATTGATGTTATGAGAAAGGTAAGTATAGTAGTCTCAAATGACTCGGTTTGGGTTTGATAAAAAAATGTTTAGGTAAAACCCATCATTAATGGTAGAATGGGTTAATATCAATATCAATGTTTCCCTATCAGTTTTGCGTCCGGTAAAAGAAGTTACGTTTCTCTGTGGCATTTCCATTTGATGTTGTTGGTGTCCAAAAACAGACTATTTCCTCAATTTTTTTACATTTAGCAGCCCATGAAGGGTTAACAAATGCCTACCAGAATAATTGATCCCTGCAACTGGTCATATGACACCAAGACCTATCAACGGCCATTTTCTCTTGAAAACCCCACAAAATGTTTATAGAAATCCAGGGAAAACGATTTTTTAAGCTTTTGATGGGTATCCCTGTTAACCTCCCCAACAGGGGTTAACGCTTGGCTTTTTGAATACCTTTATTACTTACAAAAATGGTCCTCTGTGAATTCCACTTCAAACAAAGGAGATTATGTTTATCTCTCATGTATACATTAGGTGCTGTGCGTGTCTGAAAACAGTCCCATGTTAACAACATTACGATGCTTGGCAGCTTGTAGATGGTTAAAAAACGCTCACCGGAGTATTTTGTTCATGCAACTTGTAATGTCACATAAAGACCTACGAATAGTCAATTTGTCTTGAAACCCTACAAGTTACCGTTAGGGAAATTCACAGAAAATGGGAATTTAAAGCTTTCAAGGGATATCTCTCTTTAGCCTGCCCAAAATGGGTTAAGACGTCGACTTTTGAATACCCTTACTACTTACAAAAATGTTTCCGTATAAATTGTACGCGCGATAAAAGAAGGCACTTTTCTTTGTGGTGTACCCTTTGGGTGCTGTTGGTGTGCAAAAACAGCCCATTTTATCGCAATTTTGACCTTCAGCAGCCCGGGGAGGGTTAACTAATGCTGACCGGAATATTTTGTTCATGCGACTTGTAATGTCACACCAAGACCTGCAAATAGACGAATTTTCTTGAAAACTTACAAGATGTTGTTAGGGAAATCCACAGAAAACGGGTATTTTAAGATTTTAATGGGTATCTCTCTTTAACCAATCCAAAATGGGTTAAGACGTCAAATTTTGAATACCCTTACCACTTTCAAAAATATTTTCCGATCAATTTTGCGTCCGATAAATGAAGGCCCCTTTCTCTGTGGTATATCGTTTGGGTGCTGTTGGTGTCTAAAAACAGCCCATTTTATCACAAATTTTACGTTTAGCAGCTCGGGGAGTGTTAACTAATGCTGACCGGAATATTTTATCCATGCAACTTGTAATGTCACACCAAGACCTGAGAGTGACCAATTTTTCGTGAAAATCTACAAGACTCGTTTAGAGAAATCCACGGAAAACATTAAGTTTTGAGCTTTTTTGGGGTATTGCTGTTTAACCAGCCCAAAACGGATTAACACTTGGTTTTCTGAAGACCCTTATAACTTACAAAAATGATAATCGGTGAATTCCACTTCCAATAAAGGAAGTTATGTTTACCTCTCGGGTATCGTTTGGGTGCTGTGGGGTCTGAAACCGGTCCATTTCATCAAAATTTCGATGTTTGGCAGCCTGTGGAGGGTTACCATATGCATCGCCTAATATGTCGTGTGTATCAAAGGTTGTGGCATAGGCAGGTCTAGTAATTATGAATATTTAAAAAAAATCCTAAAGACGTGTTTCGAGAAAGTGCCGATAAACCCCAATTTTGGCAGTTTTTTGCCAATTCTGGCGAAATAAGAGTTAAATCGAAAATTCCGCTTCGGTACATTTTTAGATTTTTTGCCACTCTATGCGTGTGCCAAATTGTGTGAAAATCGGTTCGAAAATGGCTTCTGAATCGTACGGACAAAAATGTGTGGAAAAAAAAAAAAAAACCCCAAAAAAAAACCCCCCAAAAAAAACCCCCCCCAAAAAAAATAATAATAATCCGTAGAAAAACAATAGTCTTTTCCAGAGGAAAAAGCCTAAAAAAAAAAAAATAATAATAATAATCCGTAGAAAAACAATAGTCTTTTCCAGAGGGAAAAGCCTAATCAAGACATTGTATATAATCTTCGATCTAAGTTAGATCTAAAAACAGAAAGCGCACAAGAGAAAACAGATGAAATAGATGAATCTACAGAGTCCTGCGAAGTGGACAGCGTATCCAGAGCAAGAAATCTACATAAGTAAATAAACATAAGTATAAGTATCTATAGTAGTTTCTAAAATATGCTCCAGAAATGACCATTTCCTGGTTCCCAAATTAAATTGTCAACTTTGCACCGAACTAGAATGTTATAAAAATTTAAATCAGATATGAAAATGCGTTTATAAGAAGAAAAGAAAGCATCCTATGTCAACATTAAGAGATGCTGAATATGCCCTAAATGTAAATTTCTTCGCATGAGCTATAGCTGTGCGCTTTGCGTACGCTACTATCCGTCCGCTACTATCCCCGATAGCACATGAACATCCACTATCTCTGGTAATGATTGTCCATGAGGTATCGCTTCTTGGTTTGGCTGCTTGTGAAAAAATGCATTTACCAAAATAGGGAGAGGCGGTCGTCTAGTGCGCCCCTCCTGGAACTGTCCATGACATTTTAATTATGTGAAATGTTCTACTCCATTAAAGAAATAATCTTGAACATGATTCTTAAATTCAACAGAACAAATGTTTCATTTACGATAATTTCATTGTAACTGAAACACGTGGATACATTAGTTTATCGAATTGCAGCATAACATAATGCATTCTGAGACTATAGGATAAACTGACGAACTTATGATGCACTCTGATAGACTCTTCGTCTCCACAGAAGTACCTGCAATTCTGCAGAACGTGTTTATTTTACAATTTGAAGGCTTTGCATCCTAAATGGGCTGTTTTAGCGATGTTTATTCTATCAGTTCCAACTCTGGATATTTCTGGTGATGAATTAACCCTGTCAGCTAGTATGCATAATTTTTTGAGTGAAGGTAAAGCTGGTTATAAATGGGAAGACAACACAATGAAGACCTCAGAGAACGGGGTGATGAGTGATAATTTAATCCTACAGACCCATGGGGCTGTAGGATTAAAAGTTTGAACTCGCAAGACCGAATTTTCGGTCCAAGGCATAATTTCGTCACATCTTTGTCTTATTATAAGAGGTCTATACAAGGGGCATTGGTGATAAAATAATAACTGCAGTCTGCAGGCGGAGGGCTCTAGACTGCAGTTATTATTTTATCCTCCCTGTATATTGCTATTGGCCTAACCCATCTCACTACAAGTGTACTAAAAGACGATACCATTCCGGGAAACGAGGGTTCAAAAATCGTCATGCAAATCAGCTTTTGATAAAGTTATCTCCCTTGAAGTTATTAGACACGGGAGGAAGATCCAATTGAGAAGCAATTAATTGTTGAGACAATACTTATCTTCTATAACATCAGTTGAAAATGAAGCCAGGTTCCTTTTGCTACTTTTAATAAACGAAAACAACAGATAGCTCCAGCTCACAGATAATCCTCTATTAAGAATCTATTAGCATTACACCTCCCAACACTATGGTCCTCTTTGGCTCTTTGCTTGGCGAATGTGTTTTTACAGAAATTTGCAATTTTTTATTCTTCCCAGGAAAAAGAATTAGCAAATCTAACCTCCCCTCCTAGTCTTCTATATTAATGAAAAGAACCGTGCGTGTATTATATGTCACGATGCGCTCATTGTTGATATAATGAACAGAAAAAAAGGTTACAGAACATCAAAAGATGATGAGAACGTCGTTTTCTTATTTGTTTTTTTTAAATAAAAGTTTCAACAGAGATTAATAGTCAAACGCTTGAACTGATTGGGAAAAATTGTAAAATGCCAGCTTTCATATTTTTATATTACACTACAGGAAAATGCCTTAATTTTTTTGAAATGGTGCGCACATCGATGACTGAAATTCGCTAACATTCTGAAATTTCAATCCTTATATGAAATTCCCATACTGTTAGTGTTAAATTCACTGACAGCCTAAGGAAATTAAGGGAAGTTAACCGTATATCTCATCCAAAGACGAAAATTGTCAGTAATGCGACAATTGCAAGATAGACTTTCCTTTTATATACAGTAACGGAGCCGTGGATTGGTCACTTTCCACGGGTGGGCAATATTTCCATGGACACAATAATATTAGATTCCAAACAGTAATTATAGGAATAATCACCAAAAATTTAATTAATGAAGCACCGGGTAAAACCCGGTGCTTCATTAATTAAAATTTTGCTGATGATGATTTTTATTACTTGGTAACCATCACTGCCCACGCGTAGATTACTACCATTCCACGACGACTGTACTATTTATATTTGTTTATTGGTGTTTAAGGTCACACACTTGGCAAATGGCTAATCATGACCTTGACAGTTGTACGGGTGGAGGAAGCCGGAGTACCCGGTGAGAACCACCGAGCAACGACGAGCAGCTGCCAGCTCCCCAACATCGTAACTCCGCACAGGCAGGGTTAGATTGGTTGAAGACATGCGTACCATCGACGTGCTGTACGCCTTAGTACACGGCGCAATCGTGCCCTCATGTGGACAATGGGGGTTAAGTGCCTTGCCCAATGACATAGCGCGGGAGTCCGAATCGATCGCTCAGACAGTCACCCATCCGAGGATTAACCGGGCTCGACGTAGCTTAACTTCGGTGATCTAACGAGGACCGGTTACCGCAACGCCAGCGACTGCACTGTAGTAATGTATAATAACACTGTTCAGAGCGTCGTCGCTCAAAGGGGTAACATTTCTGCCAGATACAGAGACATTGCCAATATTGTTTACTTTGGCATTTTTTTTAATTTCACAAGATCATCATGTTAAGATACAAATCGAGCAGTCATGTTTTTTTTGTTTTGTCATGTTGGCCTCTGCTGGCCTAATATGTTTTCGGGAATTTTGAAAGCAGGTGCCATAAAAGAAACGGAAAGCCAACGGTGGGTCGCTACCTGAACTATTATTGTAGCCTGAAGAATTCTTGGAGTGCGCCTTCCGAACGTCAAATGTACCGTGCTCCGCGTGTTCCCCATCTGTCACCCGCAGCTAAAACGAATAGCATTTAATGTTGGAGAGAGTTTCGACGGGGAACAATCCAGTGAGATTTGATATCGGTGCATCGGTTAAGCCGTTACCAGCAAACAAAATACACAAATACACTGAATTGCACCTGTAAATATCAAATATAATGAATGTTTGCAACATCATCAATGCTCTCTCTCTCTCTCTCTCTCTCTCTCTCTCTCTCTCTCTCTCTCTCTCTCTCTCTCTCTCTCTCGCTCGCTCTCTCTCTCTCTCTCTCTCTCTCTCTCTCTCTCTCTCTCTCTCTCTGCTGATGTGTGTAATATATGTCCAAAAAGGAGTTACGCCTCTTATAATACCTGTGGGTATACGAATATCTTGTAATGTGACGTTTCCCATTCTTCTCTTGGAGCGGGCATAGATCCTCAAAACTGGTGAACATTTGCTGGCTATTGACCACTTCACTGCCGTGCATATCTAACATATGCTGTACCGCGTTAAGTCCGATTTTTACGAGACTGTTTAGGTCACTCTCTGTTGCGCTTCGCAGAAATTGAGAGGAGTGTTCAGTCTGTTGACCGTTTTGGTGGTGAAAGCATCATGGTTTGGGCTGGTGTCTGCTCTCGAGGCAAAACTCCATTTTACATCGTTGAAACGGAAACACGAACTCACAAATGACCTGGGAACCCATTGCCATCTCCATACGCTTGCCGTTTCCTTGGAAACCGATTTCATTATATGGACGATAATGCCAGGCCTCAAGGCGCGAGAATAGTGCGAGAATTCAAAGATATGCAAAAGGGCGTGACCTGGATGGATTTTCCTGCAAAAAACGCGGTCTGCAACCCGACAGAACATGTGTGAGACCTGCTCGGTAGGAAAGTGGTTAATAGACAGCTACCACCTCATGACATCGACAGCCTACGTCGTGTGCTTATAGAGGAATGGGACATCACATTCAGAGAAATTCGGAAGGTCATCGACAGCATGCAACGTCGATTTATGATGTGCTAGAGATGTTCGGGCGATCCCACCAGATACTGAACAACGTAACGTTTTTTGACGTTGTGATGACGTCCGTGGTGCCTAATGTTCATTGAATTAAAAAATGCTCCAGAAACCCTTGTTTCACTAATAAGGCATATTCCCCCTACTACAAATAGCAGGTTTTCTCTCTTGATAATTTACCCATTTACTGTATACCCACTGGTATTAAAGTGTGTGGGTGGGGCGGGGGTGCTTAACTTTTTGGGGACAGCATATATCGCAAAACAATGAAGCGCGCTAACACAGAGTGAATAGTGAGATGTTAAGCATTTATTATTTTATTTATTGCGGTTTCAACAGTTAGGGTCACATCGTCTTGGAGAGTGTTACGCGTGGAGGAAGCCGGAGTACGCGCGAACACCATCGACCAGCGGTGATCAATTGTCAGACTCCCCAACTTACTAACTCTTCGCAACCAGAGTTCAGCGGCGGTCGAAGGCAAGTGCATCTTGTTACATAACTCCACGGTGCCCGCAAGATGTCAATCGGCATTGAATGTCTTGCAGAAGGATACAGTGCAGTTACCGTTGGTGAGGATCGAACTGTCAACCTTTCGGTTTGAAGTCCAATGCTCTAACCACTGAGCCAATGCGCTACCGACATGCGAAGCATTGACAACCGTATCAAAAAAACAGGTTAAAGACGCTAAGGCATTAGCAAAACATTCAATGATATTTCGTGACATACGCGCCGAAAAAATTAAAATGTTAATCCAAATGTCAAGAGAGATTACAATACAATCTGTCAAACCAAGGAATGAACTTGTTGTGACAACATGAAACTCCACCGGTTGGGATGAAATGGGGTCCGTCCGATTATTACTAATACTGCCTGTAATCGTGAACAATAATACAAGCAAATACAAGCAACCACACAGGTCTTTGAAAACCGAGTGCAACCCGCTAGTCAGTAATGGGCATAATGCTGCATGTACTTTTTAAACCCTTTACCTAACATGAAAAGCAGACGACACTTGCAAAAAAAATTCTTGAAGAAATATTTTTTTTCATTTTTTGTCTCAAAAATATAGTTTTTGACCCCTCATTGGAACGATCTCGAAGAGCTCGTTCCAACGAGTGGTCATAACCTATGTTTTTGATACAAAAAATGAAGAAAATTAATTGGCGATTTTTGAGAATAGCGCTGGCCTTTTTGGCCGTTACGTTGGGTAAAGGGTTAACTTCACAAAACAAAGGTTAATCACGCTTTGACTAGATACTGCATTTACTGAACAAGTGAGGACGAGAAATAATACATTTCACAAACTTCAGTCATAATTTACGTCACGCACATATTTTACACTGTCGTCTGTCGCTCATTTGTTGCAATCTTAAAAACAACTTTTTAATTTACTCGTAACTTTGTTTCAGACCATTACATCTTCCTTTCACGTATGTACGCACAAACAAACATGTAAACATTAGATTCCATATACATCTCATTCCGAGCGACACACTACTCTGACTATTGTGATTTAGAAAGCAACAAGTCCATATTCGAGCATCCCCATAAGTTAACTTTCATAGTAAACGCTTCCGCTGTCTCAAAAACTAAGCTTGTTGCAACACCACTTACGCACCTTTCAACCACTGGGACAAATTTTTCCTGGGTCATCTTCCACCCTCTTTCTCTTCTTTGCTACATATATTCTTTCTTATTTCACGTTATTGTGTATGCAAATATGCAATGACATAAAATAAAATAAGATACTTCAAAATGCGTCAGTACTTGAAACGTCCAACAACATTCTGGAGACGGCCTTGTATTTAGAGGTTATTACTTGGTAAGTTTCATATCAAACGGGATGTCAGCCCAATGTAACTTCATATCAGCCTGAGACCGAAGACCGAAGGCTCATGTAAAGTTACCGATGGCTGATATTTCGGTCGATATGGAACTATTTAACCCTTTACCCAACGTAACGGCCAAAACCGGCCAGCGCTATTCTCAAAAATCGCCAATTAATTTTCAAAATATTTTCATTTTTTGTCTCAAAAACATAGGTTATGACCCCTCGTTGGAACGAGCTCGTCGAGCTCGTTCCAACGAGGGGTCATAACCTATGTTTTTGAGACAAAAAATGAAAAAAAATAGTTATTCAAGAATTTTTTTTGCAAGTGTCGTCTGCTTTTCATGTTAGGTAAAGGGTTCAGTAATTACCTCTTTATTTTTTATTTATTAAACCCAAACAAAGATTTACAAACATTCTCAGATCTGTTACAGATCTCTGACAGTTTTATTGTTTCTCATTCTAGTTCATATAGCCCGAAGTTTCCTCTTGTCCTACTCTTAGTTCAGCTATTCGAACGTGTGAGCTTCCCCATTGGGGAAGCCGCGAGATTCGGATAGTTGAACTATCTCTTCTCCCACTTCGACAAATTTCCGCTTACGACTCTGAATTTTAATTTGCGACGAATTTTCTGTACATCTATCTTCTTTCTTCTGTTCATCACATGATCATTACAGTTAAAACTAGAAGTCCTGATATGAAATGCGAGCAAATAGCACGTCGATCTGCGCGTTAATCTACGCGTTATGACCATAGTAAGGCCGTCAAATTCTGTACATATGGCCTGTGCACAAGCAATGTTTCAGCCAATGGACCTCCGGGTTACCAGAAGCATTGCCTGTGTTTGCTATGAGTAAACAGGAGAACCTGCCGTGCTTTGTATGCCATTCGATATAGCAATTGCGCTCAATTCCTACGCGCAATTAAGACTAGATAAGTGCACAGTTCGTGACAGGACTTCTAGTTTTAACTGTACTTATTGTCATCATTAATTCGTCGTCATACAAAACTCTGCTTCAAACTATCCCAATTGTCCTGATTGCTTTCGCCGAATGGCTATGAACATTTCGATGTGGACAAATTGGTTGCGCGTAATTACTTATCAAGGGGCACAACTCCTGCTTGATTCATATTGGCCGCGATCGGCGTCATATCATCCCAGTTTGAAGTCATATTAGCTGAGTTTCATAATAGACAATTCTGGGAAAGAAAGCCACTTTTAATAAAAGCTAATAACTTACTGTGGAGTCCAATTCAGTTTATATATTTTTCATGTTTATTTTCAACTAAGTCTTGTTCTCTTACATGATTATCTGAAATAAACATTGTTTACAACATTATTAAACCTTTGAACTCTAGTGGTATATTCCACACCAGTTCAATGGCAGCAATTAGAAGAGTCCATATTCATTGTTTGGGGTAAACCAATCAATATTTTCAACGTGCAGCCTCGGTGCTGCACGTTGAAAATATTGATTGGTCTACCCCACACATTTATTGAACAGCCATCCTATATAATGACGTTATGGCGTATCATGTTCCTGACCGGAAAACCGGTGTGACAGGAATGATAGTCCGTAGGAACGTTAGTCCCTCTGGACTATTATTCCGCGGAATTATAGTCCTAGGTCTAACATTCCTAGGAATAGTAGTCCGCCGGACTACTATTCCTAGGAATGTTAGACCTAGGACTATAATTCCGCGGAATAATAGTCCAGAGGGACAAATTTTCCTACGGACTATCATTCCTGTCACACCGGCCGCTAGGGTTCAAAGGGTTAAATCGGTGAATCCGTGCGTAGGTATTTGTCGCTTTATGTCCTCCGAAGTGGAATTATCTCGCTATTCATTCAAAAGATGGTAGATATTTTTTTTGTTATACCGCTATTCTGCGCTCTTGAGATTGGTCATTCCAAAAGCCTTTGGATAAAGAAAAGACTGATCATGAAGTTGAATTTTCAGTTTAAAATGCAATGATCAATGACCGACCTTGGTCTTTTTTATTTTTATTTTTCCATGTGAAAATATTTTTTTATGATGATGTTTTAAATATTGCTATAGTATTTTGGGGGAAATCATAAGTTACAAATATCCATCAGTTGAAAAACCACCCGGATGTCTATCAGTAGTAATAAATCTAACTCCATATTGTAATTATTCTTACTACGACACAATAGGGCTTGGGGTGTTGAAAGTGTTATTAAACCCCAATAAATAAATAAACATCACTTTTACTGTACTCAAATCCATATTCGTAGTCCTAGTTCGGGTGGGGTTTCGGGAAAAGCCACCCTCAGAACACTGCTTGCAGCAGAAGACCAAGGCCATGATCCGTTACAATTAAGTTTCCTTCGTCAGTCGTATCCATGTATTATTGCCGTTATCTGCACTTGTGATGAGCGCTTCAACCCTTCAAGTTAGAACTGGGCAGTTTGGGAGTTTTCCTGTTCGATTCCGGAAAACCTACCCACAAGACCCAGCAAAAACCGACCGAACGGTTTTACTGTCTTTGTGCATTATCTGATCAAACTATCTTACTTGGAGGAAACTGAACTAGCGGCTCTTATGGACTCGCCACACGTACAGTTAAAACGAGAAGTCCTGTCACGAACTGTGCGCTTATCTAGGAATTGCGCGCAAATGCCATATCGAACGGCATCCAAAGCACGGCAGATTCTCCTGGTTACTTATAGCGGACACAGGCAATGTTTCTGCCAATGGACCTCCGGGTTACCCGGAGGTCCATTGGCTGAAACATTGCTTGTGCACATGCCATATGTACAGAATTTGATAGCCTTACCGTGGTCATAACGCGTAGATTAACGCGCAGATCGAAGTGCTATTTGTGCGCATTTCGTGACAGAACTTCTAGTTTTAACTGTGGTATATCCGACAAAAGAGCGAATACGTCGCAGTCTAACTGTCACATTTCCTCCTTTATTATTGACTTTTTGTGGTAAGTGGTGTCGTACAAACTATTAGGGATTTCTTCCAAGTTGAGGAGCTTGAAGTGTTAATTGCTATATGTTCTTAATATATAGAAAAACTGAACCCAAACCGAGGTTGTTTCGTGAAACCAAACCGAGGCCGAAACCGAATCTGAAAAATCAAAGCCTCCCAGCAATACCTCCAGCATATTTCTGGAAAGGGATCGAAACAGCCAACACAGTTTTACCGCTTGAAGGTTGCATATTCGGTTACTTGGTGTTGCAATTTCAATAGTCAAAGTCAATAGATCAAGGTAGGTGATCTGTTTCACAGTAATATCTTGATGTATCACTGATACATTTTAGAACAGAAGAAAGAAACGTCAATGACCGATTGATATTGCTATGGTATTTTAGGAGAAAGCATTCCACAGCGGCTGTTCCATGTAAAACCAAGTTACAAACAATATGGTTTCGTTTAGTGCACTGCTCTGGAGAATGTACTGCCATCTTTTAATTCTACACAAATGCAAAAGCATTTATTCTCGATTTCTCCTATTTCAACACGTTATACCCTCGCTGAAAGGAAATTTGGTGTACAATTAAGCGTTTCAAAAAGATTTGCATAACGCTTTGTGTAGGGGGCGCGGTGGCTCAGTGGTTAGGGCTTTGAACTTCAAACTGAAGGGTGCACGTTTCTTTCCCCGCCAGGGGTAACTGTGCTGTGTCCTTACGCAAGGTACTTCATCCTGATTGCCCATGTGGGGGCAGGGTGGCGCTGTGTACTAAGGCGTGCTGCACGACGATGTGCACTTGTCTTCCAACCATTGGTAACCCTGCTTAAGCGGAGTTGGTACGTTGGGAGTCTGACAGTTGCTCGCCATTGCTGTGTTTCTCTCCGGGTACTCGGCTTCCTCCATCTGTAAAACTGTCCAACATGACGTGTCGAAAATGTTAAATCCCAATAAATAAATAACGTTTTGTGTAAAGCAAATGTTGGAAGTCCAAGAATGGACAACACAATAAACACCGAAGTCGGCATAAGGCGCAGTGATATTTTAATTTGACAGCCCTGTGGAGTTTCAGCTTTAACACTTTGAACCCAAAAGACCGCTTTTCCCGCCCAGGAAAATGATACGCCATAATATAGTTAAGTAGGATTGCTGCTACATGAATGTATGGGGTAAATCAATCAATATTTTCAACGTGCAGCCCAAATGCTGCACGTTGAAAATATTAATTGGTCTACCTCAAAATAATGAATATGGATTCTTCCAATCCTTGCATTGAACTGACATGGGAGATACCCCCAGGGTCCAAACGGTTAGAGTATTTCTGAGCATTACAAGAAATGTGATAGGGCCTCGCTCATTTCACTGGTAAAAGTCGTCTGTGAGAAGATGTCATTCATGGAGTCAGATTTGAAGAGGAATAACTTTCACCTTCCCGAGAAGTACGACCAACAAGAGGCGCAGCCAGCACTCAGAGACTGTCATCTGAACCTAGGTGCGATCGTATATCTTATAAGTTTATCCCACCCAACGGCGTTTATGTTAGATTATAGATTTTTCACGAAGATGACAGTGACTACGAGTGTATGGCATTAAAATCGTCGAAATGCGTGAAGAAAGTATTTTATAATAGGAATGTTTTATTACACGACCTGGAAAAACATCATACCAAAGCTGCTCCGCAACTTTGCCAACGAACAGTTGGTTGTTTGTTATTTTTTTCTTTGATATTCCGTTTAAAGTTTTAATTCAAAGGACAGGAGGTCCTCGGTTCGAATCCCACCTGCGGCAACCGCGTTGTGTCCTTGGGCGAGACACTTCATCTCCATTGCGCGCGTGGGGGCACTGTGGCGTTATGTACTAAGACGTACTGCACGTCGATGGTGCACTTGTCTTCAACCAATGCTAACTCTGCGCTTGCGTGGAGTTAGTATGTTGGGGAGCTGACAGTTGCTCGCTGTTGCTCTGTGGTTCTCTCCGGGTACTCGGGTACTCCAACTTCCTCCACCCGTAAAACTGTCGCGGTCATGATTAGCCATTGTGCATAAATATGTGACCTTAAACAAAAATAAATAAATAAATAAATACAAAGGACGGGGTTAATGGAGCTATTGGCTATTAAATCGATACACGATAACTATATCACTGACATTATTTTTGATCATTCCGCAACTCTTGCTGCTTTGTTTATTATTTTAGGTAACTCTGTTCTGCCCAGCCCTCAGGAACGTCAAACTGATATGAAAAAAATCTTGAGTCAGGATATAAGACACAGGTGAAACGAGCTAAGATGAGTGGAACGTAGAATAAGACCGAGAGACCCATGTGAAATAAATAATGGTGATGTGTACAATGATAGTGAAAAACATACAATGGCCTCCTCAACAGTATCCCTTTGAACCCGAGAGGCCGTTTTTCCGGCCCATGATATGATACTTCATACCTCATAATTTCATTAAGTAGGATGGCTGATAAGTGAACGTGTGGAGTCGACCAATCAATATTTTCAACGTGCATCTCATAGGCTGCATGTTGTAAATATTTATTGGCCTACCCCCAAATAATGAATATGGATAATGTGGTCTGACCGAGCGACACATCACAGCATGACCACACACATATCATGGGACTTTTTTCATTCTTGGAGAAAAATCGGCGCGCAAGTATGTAAGTCACATTTTGTTCTGCGGGTACTGACCAGATGGGAAAACGGTCCAGCCTGAGACACAGGCTTACCAACCGGCCAAAAGTGTTGCTTCGTGTGCAAATTATTTAAGAGCAACAAGTTTGTAACCAGTTTAAAACTAACTTTGGTAAGTGAAAAATGCAAAAATTATACAATTTTCAGTAATCAAAAATGGATTTGTAATCCTTTACCTTAAAGAATCGTCCGCATCCGCCCATGTTATTTTCAAATTAAGCAGTTGAAAATAATATATTTTTGAAAAATTTCAGCAAAACCATATGATGTGACCCCCACGATGCGTGAATGCGTCATCAATACGGCAGTCATGGTAATGACGACCGCATTCCCTGATCGTGACGTTCTTTTTATGTATTGTATCGCGTAACGTTGTGTGCGCACATCAGTCGTGGTATAATATTCGAGACTCCATTCGATACGAGCTTCTCCGCCTGATTCAATTTGATTCAAGAATCGAGATTCGCAGGACCCTGTGAAAAAAAAACAGGGGCGGACTGGGCCAAGAAAAGTTACAGGCAAATGAACGAAGATGGACCCTGGACTCGGAGAAAATCTTGATTTTTATATTTCGAGCAGAACGAACGCTGCTTCCTTCCATCTGAGTGATCAATGATAGTTCCCACAGAGGACATTTTGAAGCCATTCTTGTATCATCTGCATCACTCATTCGACTCGAATGGTATCAACAGCTGGTGGTGGTGAGCGGGCCCATCAGACCGACCATAGTTCGACTGCATCAATTTTGGGGGCCCAGGGGACACCCAATAGGGGGCCCACCGAGAATGTTCTCGGTGGATCATACGGCCAGACCACCTCTGAAAAACCCAGCGAAATTAACTTTAACCGTGATGACTCTTGGAGCACAATAATTTCGCAAGTTTTTTTCTACAACTGTCTTTGATCGATTGCACACTTGGTTTTGCCGATACATATTTCCGTTTATAATTTGGCTAGGTTTTCGAAATATTAAACGTTCATTTCCCAATGCGTCATCGTGTGCAATTATGTATGAATAGTTAAGCTCTATTGGAAGACTATGGTGTTGGGTAATTATCAGAATTTGTATGGCATTTTATCCATCATTACGAAAAAAAGACGTGTATCGAAAATATTAATAGTACAGTGCACCTTGCTCTATAATATGATATGGTAAATGTGTTCAAAATATATTCTTGAATAGGGTGCCAGTATCTGGCGTCTGTATGCGTGGGCGTTTGTGTAAGTAACCTCTTCAACGATAAGATTCGTATGGAATACGAAAAAGTACTCATTATCAGGTACACTTTTGTATTGTTGTGTAAAGGGAGCGTAAATATGCGTGCATGTTGTCATATCATTTAATCCATTTTATATGTAACTTATACGATAGTTTCATCCATTTACAGACTCCTTACTGCTTCTGTCGGTCGGAATAAAAGACGAAGTAAAAGAGACGCAGATAAACACCAAAGAAATACTGGAACCAAATATCAGAGCTGCTTCAATGAGTGTGTGGTAATGTGATGCGTGGTAGCCCTTAACTAACGCAACAGAAAACAGCCATCCAACGATAAACAAACAAAAAATATCAGTCAGGATTCAGTTTTTAAAACACATTTCGCTTCCAAAACATGGCTTGCGACTCCTTATTGGGGCGGGTTCGTCGCACGGTGGTATCAAAAGCTATGGTTCGGAGGTAAACAATGGAAATATGTAGTTGCTTGGCCCTTTCAACCCGGAAGGCCGTGCGACCAGAATTCATGAAGTGGGTATTGGATGTGTGTGGTAGACCAGTCAAGATTTTCAACGTGCAGCCCCAAAGCTGCACGTTGAAAATATTGATTGGTTTTCCCCAAGTAACGAATATAGACTCTACCAGTTGATGGCTTTGGAATGCACCATCAGGGTCCAAAGGGTTAAGACATTTCTCTGCAAGTGTCGTCTTCTAGTGGTGTCAGGTAAATAAATAGGAGAATGTCATGTGAACTTGTTTTCTAGGCTGTGATAGTTATCTTGCCCAAACAAGAAGTTAATTTCTACCGCTAGACTTAATCAGCATCCCCATGTTGGGGCACGTCAGGGTGGACATACATCAAATTTGTTTCAAAAACAATAAACATGTGTGGTTGCGAAGTCGGGAGCCAGTGTAGGCGGTTACCGTCAATCGCTTCATATGTCACTGATTTCTTTACGTGTAACTCAACTATGCAAACTCCTCTGGCACAGGTATTGACAATTCTTTATTTGTATCAATGCATTTCGAATGTACAATTTTTCAAATGGTAGTTCATTTTCTCTTTGCAAAGCAACGAAGATACGCAACTTGATTCAGATTGTACACAATCACGTTTCGATGTGTTCTTAATCTAAAGTTTTGTTTGTAATTCGAAATTACCATATTATTAACGATATTACAATTAATACTTACTATAAAAGTTAAATTGAACACAAATTATCAAGCGCGTAATATACCAATATCTATTTTTGACGTTGAGTCGAGTTCACGTCCGCCATTTTAGAACCGGATTGTGCCTGTTAAATATACCACGTGTGGTTTCTTTTGGGAACAAACATGACGTATGTCCCCATCGCGTGATCCAATATGGCGGATGCTGATCTTTTCAAAAGCGGAGAAGGGTGATTATTGGGAGGAATAATTCGTACCTTGTGTGTAACAATGTGCCATGTGCAATGCTTAAGCATTGCAGATGGCACGTTGTTGCATTCAAGGGACGAATTGTAATATTGCAACTTTGAACTCTATCTGTGTAGGCAAGTCTCCGATTCTCCTCAAATACCATAAAACACGGTGTTTTCAGTTAGCTGACAACACACCATTTGAGGATATGAGACTGCGCTGCATTTACAGGAGCAACAACAAACGTAATTTTGCGTCAATATGAGATTCATTTATTACGGAGTGTTTTATTTTTTTTTCTTACTTGAGCTCTATGTGTGCAGACTACCTGCACTTCACGAGACACCGTTTTTTACATATTATTTTATACCCTGCAAAATACACTTCCATCCTCAGTGCTCAGACGGAGCCCAATATTTCGTATTCGGCGTGGCGTGGATACTCCACGCTGCTTAGTTGCGTAGACATAATTTTGAAGGTAGGGCCCTCCGTATTTTAACCCTGCGACCTGTCAATCAACCTAGCTCTACCCCTTACAATCAAATAGTCACACGTGACTACAAGCCTGGTCAGAAAATAGTAACAAAGCGGACTCGAGTATAAGCTTCACGTGAAAGTTATTTTCAGCAACGATTATGTGTCCTTGGCATGAAGGAAGATCGTTTTCGCAACCTCTGCAAATTTAGCTGTGAAGTTCTACAAACGTGGTGCCATTATTCGCTTTGCAGAAAATAGTGAATAATGATCTCAACGAACTGCAGGCTACATCCAGTACCCATACGTTATGTGTAGACAGTGGGGGAGGGTGAAGACGGACTAACCAGAGTGAACCATAAAGAGCAGGTGGATGAGAGCACTATACGACTAGGTTTGGGGGGCCACAAACCTCCAAAAAGAACGAACGCATAGTCTGTGGAAAAGAAAACGTTTTAATCGTGCAGGAACGTAGAAAATAACTTTCGTTGAAAATGACAGTGGTTACTCTTGGTTGTGCAATGCCCCAAAGACGCTAGGGCGAATACGTTTCTGAAAAATCTTGTTCGCATAAGTTTCCTAAAATCAAGCGCGTTTGGGTCATAACACGACAAAAACGGTCTTTATCTTTTCCTCTATTGACTTAGCGTTATTCGTGGTGTATAATGCCTACAAAAATCATGATCGAATGATGCTCTCTCGATTACTACCGATCTGCTCGTTTGTGTGGGTTTGTAAGCGCCTACGTTATCAGCGAAAAAACTCTATTGAACAGGAGTATGATACAATCAGGGTTAATGGTCGATTTTTGCAACTTTCAAAATATTATTTTTTAATACGAAGAACAACGATGGAGAGGAATTTTGTGGGACACATTGATTCGTTGAACTTTTCCTGTGGGCCTCGGCAATACGTGTATGTAACTGGAACATTCAGACCCTGTGTCCAAGTTAACTTTCCGAGTTGACTCGCCTCTCTCGCCTCTCTCGCCTTTCTGACCTTCCCGCTCCCCTGTCTGGATGACACTGCAAGTCATCAAGTCCGACGCACTGATCAGTGAGACACTGCTCGCTATCTGCTTAACAGTTTTGCTGAAGCATGTTTCACCCTTTACCCAACACAACTTTAGGAGAAAATACTTGCCCAAAACATTCTTGAATAACTATTTTTTTTATTTTTTTGCCCCCAAATTATATCTTATGGCCTCTCACTGGATCGCCTCGTTGTAAAGAGGCGCCTTAACCCTTTGCCCAACGTAACGACCAAAACCGGCCAGCGCTATTCACAAAAATGGCCCATTAATTTTCATTACTTTTTCATGTTTTGTCTCATAAAATAAGTTGTAACACAGGGACATAACCTATTTTTTTTTTAGACAAAAAATGAAAAAAATTAGTTACATTCAAGAATTTTTTTGCAAGTATCGTCTACTTTCCATGTTAGGTAAAGGGTTAAGGTAATTTTGAAGAACTAAACACCAATTGCAGGAGTTGCAATCAGTATAAAGTTGAAATTCATACATATTTCAACTAAACGTTATTATAACATTTTTACGGGACCGCGATGGCTTCGTGGTTACGATATTGGACTTCAAACTGAAAGGTCCACGGTTCGATCTCCGCTGGGGGTAACTGTATTGTGTCCTAGGGCAAGGCACTTCATCCCAATTTCCCAAGTGGGAGGGTGGGTACGGTGGCGCTGTGTACTAAGGCATACTGCACGCCGACGGTGCAATTGTCTTCAACCAACGCTAACCCTGCCTGTGCGGAGTTGTTCGTTGAGGAGTTTGACATTTGCTGACCGCCATTGCTCGGTGGTTCTTTCCGGATTCTCCGGCTTCCTCCACCCGTAAAACTGTCCGATACGAGGTGATCTAGACTGTCGAAACGCCAATAAATAAATAAATACCATTTTTACAACAATGGACAATACAAAGATGTATTAATCATGTCTACTGTATGTTTATGCCAGTTCAACACTTTACCTAAAGTAGCAATAACCGACCGTCGTTATTTAAAAAATCATAAGTCATTTTTTTTTTTAATTTTCCATTTGTATCCCCCAAACATGACCTCTGCCCCCTCACTGGAACAAGGTACCGACCTCGTTCATATGTGTGTATGTGGGTGAGGGAGGGGCACTAGTATGTTTTAGAAGTAACAAATGAGAAGAAAGAAATGCTTTTGCAAGTGTCGACTCTTAGTCGTGTTAGGAAAATAGTTAAGATTAACGTACATGCATTATATTGCGTATTTATTTCTAGATATGTCTGCAAATGGGAGAGCGACGACTCATGGGTTAGGGCATTGGACTTCAAAACAAAAGGTCTACCGTTCGATCCCCAACAGCGGAAACTGAGTTGTGTCATTGAGCAACGCACTCAACGCCCGATTGCCCATCTAGGGGCACGGTGGCGCTATATATTGGGTCGTACTGCACGTCAATGTTTCACTTGTCGTCAGCAATGCTAATTCTGCTTGTTCGGAGTTACTGCTTTTGAGAGCTGGACGACTGCTCGCCGCTGCTCAGTTGTTCTCCGGCTTCCTGAAACCGTAAAACTGTCAGACACGAGGTGACCTTGGCTGTTGAGAGTGTCGTTAAACCCCGTTAAGAAGAGTCGACAAATGTTCAGTACAGTACTGCCATCACAAATGTGGTCAGAGAATTTGGATCGCGTCGCGACTGAGTCACAATCCAGACGAAAATCACTGTCCGTGCCTCCCCCGACCAACACTCTGTAGAATCCCATCCACCTAACAACAAACTGTACACCATTAGAATTCAGAGGATACTTTTGTTTGTTATCCTCAGCGAGACTTGAGTAGTATGTCATGTTCCCCTACACCTCTAGGTTGGGGGATCCCGGTGGGGGACCCCGGAAGTGACGTCATGTCACGTGATCTAGTGGCACCATGTTGTGTTGTCATGGTAACCCGCTTGAGCGGCCATCTTGTGACGTCATCTTCATAGTGATACGTGGTGTGAGTGCGCATGCGCAGCGCGTGTTGTTAGGGTGATACGTGTTTCCGTCGTCCATTTTGTATACTGGAGGCCGCCATCTTGGTTTCAATGGTAGCACGTGATTGCTATGTTACCCAATTTTTCTGCAATAAGACGGGGTATGTTCGGAGGGTGTGTTCCTTTGTACAGGAGTATTTTCCCGATTCGTAGAATTACCACAAACAACCCGACAAGTTTTACTATTTCGAATTCTTTCAGAATTCTCTGCTTCTATCTATATATGTAATAGTCATCGTTTATTTGGCCATGTTCCTTTATTCTAGAGTATACTCCAGTAGCGTAGGAGAGCCTATTAGTTGGAACAACTTTGCTTATTGTTACTATATTTAGCTATTTCTGGTCTATTCTTGTTAGTTTTGACCGTATTCCGTGTACTCTTGTTGTTTCATTTATCTAGATCATTTATAACCAATCAGATTGCTTGATTTCCCATAACCTGTACTTAATTGCATAGAGTTATCTCCCCTTATTACAACGAAGTATCCGACTCTCATCACATCTATATCCCATAGCAATGTCCCATGGAATCCCATTTTTTTTAAACACCCGTGGCTATGGAATCCCTTTTTTGTCGTATGAGGCCATGAGGGCTATGTGAAAGCCCTCAGTGAGTCCTCATATATTATGCCTCATACCCTCATTGAATTTTGAGGTTATGAGGACCATTAAAAATCCCTCAATGAGGTATAATTTACTACGACTCTTAGCCTCATTTCAGTATTTAACAGGTATATCCTATAGAATCCCATTTTGGGAAATATCCGTAGCTATGGAATCCTTTTTTTGTCGTATGATGCCATGAGGGCTATGTAAAAGCACTCAATGAGTCCTCATTTATTATGCCTCACAGCCTCATTGAATTTTGAGGTTATGAGGACCATTAAAATCCCTCAATGAGGTATAATTTACTACGACTATTAGCCTCATTTCAGTATTTGAGGATACCTATGACCTGGTATTGTATTATTCGAGGATACCTATCGAGGATACCTTTTATAGGATACTTATCTGAGGATACTATATAGGCTGTACATATCCCTGTAGGTCTCTTGCTGGCCCTTAGTACTATTAATCCGCCTGATGCTTCATGTTATCCTATGACTGGTATAGGTAGTATGCAATGCTATGCATATGGGTATTGTGGGTAGGGGTACTGCCTGGTAGTTTAGAACGGTTCTATAGTATTGGCGGTATATACACCTATAGGCCCATGTTAGTGCTTGGTACTATTAACCAACCGATTGCTTTGTTTTATTAAATGACTGGTATATGTAGTACGTTGTGGTAGACCTAGTGATTTTGTGGGGGTAATGCTTGGTAGTTTAGAACGGTAGTATAGCATAGGCTGTACATATCCCTGTAGGTCTCTTGCTGGCCTTTGGTACTACTGATCCACCAGGTGCTTCATATTATTGAGCGGTATTCTGGGGTGGGGGTCAATGCCGGGTAATACAGAACGGCAGCAGAGTATGGTTGGTATATTCCCCTGTAGGTCCCATCCTAACCGTTGATAATATTAACCTACCAAATGATTTGTATCATCCTGTTACTGGTAAGATGGTACGTAATAGCAGTAGTTCTGACCCTATTCCAAATACTCTTGTTGTTTCATTTATCTAGATCATTTATATAAATTATAACTAACCATTAATTTCCCATAATCTGCATGCAGAGTTATCTCTCTTGTGTATAATAAAAGCCTATATCCAATGGCCATATTCCCAGGCATCCCAATTTCGGCACCCTTTTTTAGGAATCCCATTTGGAGAATCCCTTTTTTCTAAAATGGGGATAAGAGTCATATTAAAAATCCCTCATTGAGGGATTTTTAATACGACTCTTATCCTCATTTGACAAAAAAGGGATTCCACCGCCGTGACGGGAGGTGCAGATACGATTCGAACTCAAAGTCTCGTTTTATTCTACGATAAAATGCCAGCTTGCTATCTGATTGCAGCTTGTCACTCCACCAAAAATAGTAATTGTGCTTAAGAAATGATGTCGATTACAAGGCAATTGGAATAGTCGGGATTCGTCAATCGTCGCAAGTGAAGGACGTTAAAGTGATACCAAAAATTGATGACGCGACGTTTGATGTTGCTCAGGATTTAATCCATTGGACCACGAGAACCGCCAATATTATGTACGATCACTGGTTGAACCATCTAGATTTAGATTAATTAAAGGCAAAGGTAACAACCGCTTAATAGATGTGAGATTAGGAACTAATGTGGTTAACCTGTCTGGCACTAATGGCCTAACAACCCAAGAGAAGTCTCTTTTAGATCGCGGGTTAACTTTTGTACCAGCATAGAAGCCTAAAACTGGTAATTAAACAAATATACCATCATATAACTGTAATTTTCTTAGGCAAATGAAATTAGCAGACCCCATGAGAAACTCCAGCGGTCGGAAACTTCCTTTTACAGAATAATCTGGTTGGTCACCTCCACATAGTGAAGTAGATCCCGAAATTATTGAGACTAGCAAACGAATCCTCCAGAAGGTGTTCAGCATGAACATACTCTCCGATAAGACAATTTAACAGCTGGTGAACGGAGAGCCCTCGCGAAACTTCGAAAAAATAAGAAATTAGTAATTAAACCAGCCGACAAAGGTGGGTCGGTAGTTGTTCTATAATTATATAAAGGAAGCCATGAGACAACTCAGCAATACTAAACACTATAAGAAAATTGATTCACTTATTTGGCCTAGTTATGTCGAAAAATTCAATAAGATCTTAAAATTTCTCCTTGACGAAGGTCACATAACCAAAAAACAATTAAAATATTTAACAACTAAGCTCAGTGCTCAAAGAAGACAATTTTACATCCTACCAAAGATCCACAAGGACCGTTCTCCATAGACGGATGACTTAACTCCACCCGGGAGGCCAATTGTATCAGATTGTAACTCAGAATCTTATGCGATCTCGGAACAAACTGATTATCCTCTTAAACCTATAGCAAATAGACATCCAAGCTATCTCAAAAATACACAGGATTTCCTGTCAAAAATTTCGAAATTGAAAATATCGAAAAATTCAATTCTGGTCACTTTGGATATCGACAGTATGTATACGAACATTGATATTGATAAAGGTGTTAAATCGGTTAAGAATGCATTTGAAAAATATCCGGATGCAAAACGCCCGGATGAACAAATTTTGGATCTTTTAGAGCTGAGCTTAAAAGGTAATGACTTTCAATTCAATGGAGAATATTTTCTACAAATAATGGGTTGTCCTATGGGCAAAAGATTCAGTCCTAATTTTGCAAGCATTTATGTCGCGGAATGGGAGGAAAATGCCTTAAGCAAATGTGCAAAGCATCCTCTCGTATATCTCAGATATTCAGATGGCATTTTTATTATTTGGGAACATTCAAAAGAAGATTTTGATGAATTTATAGAAATTTTGAACAATCATGATCCAAACATTAAATTAAAAGCTTCTATCAGTGAAAGTTCTGCTGATTTTCTCGATGCGACCGTGTATAAGGGCAAGCAATTCCTGGCATCCGGTCGTTTAGATTATAAAGTATATTTTAAACCAACTGATTCACATCAATTGTTGCAAACAAAATCATTTCATCCTCAACATACATTTAAAGATATCATCAAATCACAGCTCATTCGTTTCCACCGCAATTCAAGTGATAACGTAAATTTCAATGCGGCTTGTTCTACTCGATTTGGCGCCCTCAGATCGAGGGGGTACTCACTGCGCCTTTTGCGTAGCCTGAAATCTCAAACTCTGATAAAGCTCGAAAGTCCAGCTGAAACTACTGATTTCGAACCACTGAAGATTGAACACAACAGACCGTTGCAGAATAGTAGTGGCGCGGTATTTAATTGCAACAAACCCCGTTGTAGGTTGCATACTTTTATGCCTGATCAGAAAGAGGAATTTTCCTCCGAACAAACGAAAAATCATTATCAGATCCGTAACCCCCTCCATTGTGATTCACAAAATATTATTTGCCTTATCACGTGTAAGCGCTGACGGAAGCAGTATGTTGGTCAAAGTCAAAATACTTTCCGAGAACGTGCTACTAGACACAAACAGGATATAAAACATAATGCTGGTGCCCCGGTAGCACAACATTTTAACCTTCCTGGCCATTCTTTGGACGATTTCGAAATCTATCCTATTCAACAACCACCAATTTAAGACACATTAGAAGAAACGGATGAATTTAGAAAAAAACGTGAAGCTTTTTGGATCAATACGCTTCAAACCCTCTGGCCTTTTGGTATGAACATATCAGAGGGAGAATGAGAAGGGAGGTCCATCATTCCTTTCACTTTAACATACAACAGAATGAATATCGAAATAGCAAAAATGTTAAAAGATGAATTCAATTTAACCAATGCTAAATTAAATGAACCTTTGAATCTTCGATCTGTCATCGCCTATAAGAAAAACAAAAGCTTGCGTTACATCCTTGTAAGGACTAAATTAGAGCCCATCAATGAATAACATCAATTATTGCCAGTCAGTTTAACCAGTTCCTAAGCTCATCACTTAGTTTAAATCAATTTTATGTATTTTTGTCATGTTTGAAACCCATCGGGGGGAGGGGGGGGGGGGGGGGGGGGTCAGTAAATGAAAACAATATTTCGGCGGCATATTACAAGAAAAAAACGTTTCAGTCGGAAATGTCATCGTGCCCCCATGTAGGCAACCGGGATAAAGTGCCTTGCCAAAGGACACAACGCGGATCGTCCGGGACGGGGATCGAACTCGGGACCTCTAGCATAGAAGTCCAAAAGTCTATCACTGAGCAACCGCGCTCCCGATCCGATCACGATCTGATCGCGAAAAAAATGATGACAATGCTGTAGAAGACACACACACGCGCGCGCGCGCGCACGCACGCACGCCTTAATAGGGATTTATGATAACTTGCTCTTCCTACTTTCGAGCGCAGTGTTTATGAACCTGATAACTTCAGGGGTAATTTCATATATCTTCTATGCGTGAAAACAGCGTTTCTCGGAGTAAACCGTATTGTCCACACTGAAGATGGAAATGTATTTCATCTTCGACTCCAGAAGAACAAATCTGGCAGATTCGCGCGTCCCGTGGTATCCTGCTACCCCTGGCGTAACGCCCGACCTCAATCATTAGAGGGTGAGAACACGCTCGAATGTGGGTGAGTTTTGCAATTTGCAAAGGATCGTGCGGGAGGAGCAGATACGATTCGAACTCAAAGTCTCGTTTTATTCTACGATAAAATGCCAGCTTGCTATCTGATTGCAGCTTGTCACTCCACCAAAAATGGTAATTGTGCTTAAGAAATGATGTCGATTACAAGGCAATTGGAATAGTCGGGATTCGTCAATCGTCGCAATAGTTCCCTCGGTGTCAGCTGTGGACTGAGGTGACCTCTCGGATTCTATAGGCAGGTATTTGAATCACTACCGTTTTATTTGCTTATAATGGTTACACTGTAAAATATTAACTTTACAATTACTGTAGAAGTACTGGAAACCAATTGCTGCTACTTCTACCCCAAAGTTTACGGTAATGACTGTTACTACTTCAGATTTCATCATATGACAACTTATAGAGGAGTACTCGTTTAGAGTGGAGCATTGTGTAGTTTTGTTCAGAATGAACGCATTCAACTTCAGTTGTTGCTTTTGCTAAATGGGTTTACGATATTGATTGGTGTACCCTGCAGGCCAAATCAACAGCTTTCTGGTGTAATGAAGAGAAACTGGATATCCGTTCCTCGGGTTTGCTCCAAGTGCAAACAAGAAAACAAAAAGGTTCGTGTCGCCGAATGTAGTTTAATGCGGTATTTCACCGTCATGTTTTGCTCTTGATGTACCGGCACCGACCTGCTGGGAGTGGAGTCCAGGAGAACCGGCCTTAGCCAAACACTGAGAGAATACTAAGGAGGAGGAGCGGATAATACTGATCGGGCCTCTGGGTTTTTTATTAGGATCTTATCCTTAGATCAGCGGGTCTTCCCCATCTCCATGGACCAAACGCCCCGGACGCATATACAGGGTAAACTAGGCACCACTCTGTGCACACCAAGCCAGTAATTTACCATAGAACCCATACACATGGACAATAGGGCACCAGCTTTGAAACCACTTAACAAAAATGCCCTTTATATGTGAGCCCCTGAGAGGCTGAACGTTGAATTTCTGTAGACTGGGGAGGCCTAACATGTCGAGTGCGCCTCATTAGCGAAAGGTCACGAGCTGCCACTGCCAGTGAACAGAAGGGCTCACACCTCAAGGGCGCCCTTTAAAAACAGGTGATTCGAACCACTTTTCTAATAAGCCCCCTAACGTCTGTAGAGTGGAGAATGTTTCGACTTTTTGCTCTGAAGTTTAGCAATTTTAAGTCTGTTCGAATACCGCAGATGGCTGCAAGGGTTTCAAAACATCACCCTTGACTCTCCACTGTGCGTATTCTGCGTACACCCGCCCTTCACTTCAGTGGCCAGGGTTAATTCACGTTCTGTTAATGATTAAGTTTAAGAATTACTGACATCCAGCCCGCTTTTCTTTATGAGTACTCGGACCTCCCCTCCTCGTAAATTGTCCAATACGATATCTATATACTGTACTTCGAAGGTAAATGAGCCCTATTTGTCGATCGAGTGCGATCTTTTCACGAAACAAGTGCACCAGTGGTTTGAGAAAAATAAATGAAAATGGCATCTGAGATTCAATGTTGTAGCTTTTCTCTTTCTGACACATAAGATTCTAAAGTGTCCTTGAGAGGGAAGTGAACAGAGAAGTTCGACCAGGAGCCAATACTTTAAAACGTTTACAATTGTATTTTCTAGAGTTGTATTTCTACCTATTAATATAACTGACTAAAATGAATCATTAACATTTTAAAAGATATGGCAATTTGCCAATGGAAAATGATAATGGTTCATTTCAACCCATTTAAAATCTTACAAGAAAATACAATTCTAGAAAATACAACTGTGAAAGTTTTATAGTATTGGCCCCAGATCGCGAATTAGTCACGAGCCGATATAAAATCTCTGTAAATATAGTGAAAGGGTGCAGCCAGGAGTCAGAGGTAAGAGGAGTAATGTGTCCGCCTCAAAATTTCGAAAATGTTCACTCATGGTAAGCATTAGTCCAAACTTGAACCCAAAGGGCGTAATCTGATTTTTTGGCGTGGTACGACCACAGAACGTACCTCGCCAAACAATTATACTACGACCTTTGGGTCCAAGTTTGGACTGGGTAAACATGTGACTAGGTCCTCTAGCAATACTGTAGATACCACAGGGGATTTCATTTCAATCAACATAACTTACCCGTTTAAAAAATTCTCTAAAAATGCATTAAGACCACAGATTCGCTCTTATTGGCTTGGAATTTCAAAACATTTCTGAAGGAGGTCTACCGAAACCCCGCCGCCGAGAGGTGTCACCCCTCTTGTGCTCTCTCCATCTTTCGTCTGTTGCGGTGACCTTCAGTCATTGAGGTTCCCTAAAATCCAAATTATTAGCCACCCTGAACAATCCCGGCTACAAATCCCGACTACAGCCCTGTGACCATATATATGAAGACAGAGGTACAACAAAGTATGTAATTTATTGCGAATATCAGAAATTGAGTGTTCCTCTTCGGAATGAGCTTAAAAGTTTATAACAAATTATTTGAATGTGGCGTGTATTGAAAAGTAAAGATAGCGGTAAATGAAAACTGCAAAAATGAGACTCGTACGTGAAAAAAGATTAACTACTGGGCAAGTAATGATACATACGGCTGTCTATATGCCAACAGAACACCTGTCACGAACATTTATTCACTATATGCGCTCCAAAAATCTCACATGTAGAGTTGAATAACCTGAACGTTCTCCAAGATGTGTCTGAGAATCTATTTGGGAGGGTTCGTGTCTGTAATGCCAAAAACAGACCCTATTGCTTTTGTAGTATTTATGCGCGTATGAACCCGTCATTATGGAGCTCGATGGCTCAGTGGTTATGGCAGTTAACTGCAAACCGAGCGGGTCATGGTTCGATTCCCGCCAGGGGTAACTGCAATGTGTCCTTGGGCAAAGCACTTAATCCCGATTGCCCACGTGGGGGCATGGTGGCGCTGTGTAGTAAGGCGTAATGCACGTCGATAGTGCACCTGTCTTCAACCAATGCTAACCCTGCTTGTGTGGAGTTAGTATGGTGGAGAGTCTGCCAGTTGGTCGCCGTTGCTCGGAGGTTCTCTCCGGGTACTCCGGCTTCTTCCACCCGTAAAATTGTCTGAAACGAGGCGGCCCTTCCTGTCGAAAGTGTCGCTAAACTCCAATAAATAAATAAATAAATGAACCAGTCATCAGGTCATTTGAACAGAAAATCGAAAGCTGAAAAAGAAAAAAAATATTTGTTATCAAAACCTGATTCGATGGAAGCCTGTTAAATGAATAGCACTTTGCCAGAGGAAATTATTCGTTTATCATGAGTATTTAATTAACAGGGAATTGGTCATTTTTTGTATTCTGATGATAACCCGAGCATTTATTCTATTATATCTTGTTTTACAGAGGCCATAGAGCTCTGTCAAACAAAATATAATAGATAAAATTCTATATTGGATGTTTTGAGGCCAAATATATCTATTAACACACATAATAGAGTAGCTGTTAAGTTTTCGATATATCACAAGATCTTTGATTCAATTAACAGGAGTTTAGACTACAGTCTATATGCAATTAACAGGTCAAATTTGTCCTGAAGGTTTGGTAAATGGTTTGGTGTTCGGAAATTATATGCAATAAACTGAGTTATACAATCAAGAGACATCCAGTTAAGTGGGCTCCTCTGTATATCTGTTTAATAAAGTCTCCCTTCTTAACACTTCACACAAGTTGCAGACGATAGAGTACGTTCCCCGGGTGACTTTGTTTACAAAAACTCTCCAAACACCAGCGTATGTTTTATCACTGAAATGAATTCAAAAAGTTCGTCTCAAAAAGGACCAAGAGGTAGGCTTTCAAAAATCCCCCCCCCCCCAAAAAAAAACAGCAGGTTCATTCGTCTCAAAACAGGTTAAAACTATTTTAAGGCGAAGGAAAAAACCGGAAATAGACTATTATTTTGAAAAGCCTACTTGTGTATACGGAAGTTTCGTGAGATGGTAAACTCCTGAACGTATTTTATTTCTTGACTTTTCCTGCCACTGTAAGTATGGGGGTCGTGTGTTTATATATAGAATATACCCATAGTAGCTTGGTGTACCAAATGTTCACCACGCGTGGTGAAGTGGTGTTAACCGCGAGCCTTTGGCGCGCGGTTAACACCATTTCACCACGACTGGTGAACATTTGGTTCACCAAGCTACTTGGGGTATATGTTATTTATACCATGGTCGTCAGATTATTAAGAGTCGCTATTTTTTTTCTCGATTTTACTGAGCACCACACGTACGTACGTGCGAATCTGTTTTTGTTTACATGAGCATCGGTGGGCGGTACTTCCGCTGTCAGTTTTATCGCTGAAACGAAATGGAAACTGAAACGGGGCCTTTTTCATTTTAATAGCATAATAACATATCATTTCGAGTTTTGGATGATTTATTAACATGAGACAATGAATGTTTTTTTAAGTTTTGGGTCTAATGGGGTAAACTCATTTAAAACGTAATAAATAATTGTCACTTTCATTTCACTCTTCGTGAGTCGACGTGCGATAAATTTAGACAAATTGCATTCAGGTCGACGTCACCAAAGGTCAACTTGGATGTAGTTCCACTGCAGGTGTAAATTTTAACTACTGAAATCCCATTGCTGGCGTGTTCACCACGGTTGGTGTGTAAAGCTAAAATTTATGTCATAGGCTTTTTTATATATTGTAGAATAGGTTATCATGGTATAAAATACAGTAGCATCAATGATAATATTTATTCAGTTGTTAACCCTTTACCTAACATGAAAAGCAGACGACACATGCAAAAAAAATTCTTGAATAACTAATTTTTTTCATTTTTTGTCTCAAAAACATAGGTTATGACCCCTCGTTGGAACGAGCTCGACGAGCTCGTTCCAACGAGGGGTCATAACCTATGTTTTTGAGACAAAAAAATGAAAATATTTTGAAAATTAATTGGCGATTTTTGAGAATAGCGCTGGCCGGTTTTGGCCGTTACGTTGGGTAAAGGGTTAACACAGAATCTGTGTGATCTGATTTCCTTTGTGGAACGATTCGCCTTTATTCTATTATTCCGCTGAACATATAAGTGGATAACGAAAACGTGGACGTCGTATTTTTCGCCTTGACCGATACAGGATATACAGTTACGTTGCTTGTAGTATGTTTCTGTGTGTCAAAGGCGCGCAGTGAGCCCTCTTCTGTGCCCTTTTATCGGTAAAATGATACCTTCCGTCTCATCAACGTCCGCACGCAGAAAAGGAGGAAGAGGCAAAGGCATACTGAATGCTTTGTATAATCCAACTGGTGGGAAATGGAGTACGTAATAGTTGGTTATTCGGTGCTGGTGGTCTAGTACGAAAATAAAGGATGGACTGCCTGTACCCCTATTGATCTACTGTTAGACCTTAAATTTACTAATCCATCGAATGCCTCATTCCATCGTGTGGTTGTTATGGGTAGTGTGTAATGAGAAAACGTGTGCGTGAACGGAAAAACGAACCAATATTTTATTAATCTATCAAGACATGGAGTATAAAATCACAAGATCCAGCACTTTATATGTTACGTCACCCAATACATCTGTCAGTACGTGCGTTAGTCGTATATGTACATAACGGTCGACAAGGGATCCTTCTGAATCCAACATTTTTAAAGAGCTTGGAAATAAATTGGGCACGTCTAACCAAAACTCCTTCTCTAAATTGAATCATCTTTACGACTAATGGTTTTTGAGTTACCCCTCCAGGAATTATATAAAGTTTAGTAAAATGGCTGCTCATGGCAGCCATAACTAGATTTGTGGCAATATATTTTTAAAAAATAATACTCACCAGGTTAAGTGTAAAGTGATTTACTTAAGGACATACAATGGAAGCTGATTCCAACAGGAAGTGTCGACGTGCTAATCGATGGTCCACTGAGCACTTCCCGCCCCGACCCCAGCATAATGATGATAATGTTTCAACACACCACAGAATGATACACACTAGGGCGCTGCGAATCTCAAATTTCGGGTCGAGTCGAATCAGAGAGAAGATTTCGAATCAAATCGAATGTCAATCGAATCTTACGGCTCTTTAAATTGTAAATATTGCACCCCCACAACCGTAAATATTGCCACTGAAGTACTGTATTCAACTGCGGACTCGTCTGTTTGGGCGAATCCATCAAAAAGGCGGAATATTCCTGAATGTAATCAAAGTAGGTTAGGAAGCGGAACTTCTTTGAACTCTTCTTCTATCATCAGATCTCTGTATGATAGAAGAGTTCAAGATGAGACACTTAGTAGGATTTTGAGAGCATCTTGACGATTCGAAAATTTCCGAATCAGCACGACTACAATCGAATCGAATTGAATCGTTGGAACGATTTAGGATCGAATCAAATTTCGAGGCTCCGCAGGCTTCATTCAAGGGATCTCGCAGATTACTGATCTGGTAATTTGACAATCATTACTGGTCTCCACTGCCACTCTGATCAATAGCTGATCGCAGCACCTGATATTTTCGGAAGCTTTTTATTTCTCTCATTTCTGATACCAGCGCAGACAAGTTCTTGTCGTATATGCAGTTGCTACGTGCCCATTAATTATTAAAGGCAGAATATAAAGGTTTATATAAAGATTTACTCCAGCCCGGTTTTCAGTGAGAACTCAACGAAGGTATCAATATTTTAATTCCTTGCTCTCAATGCTAACAGTAAGTTGCTGGTCGGCTTACTTACTTCTAATACACAAGGCTTGTCAGAGAAATACTTTCGGTACCTCTGCTGAGAATTCAACAGAGAAACACAATACAGCGATAAGTCGTGCATGCTGCGTGGTATACTCTAAGTTTACACTTCGCTAGAAATCAATTTGGCTTGCGAATTGGGAAACAGGGAAAAGAAAACAGCATAACTGGAACTGCTCATCAGGACAGAATATGCCGATAATATAACAATCTATCAACCAACCTCTTCTTGACATATGGGTAGGTTTTGCTGAATTGACAATTTTCTCTTACTCCTTGTCGGTATCGGTTCGCTCAGAGTGTCCTCGAAGACCTATTGTATGTTTGTGGTGATGGGGAGAGGGAGGCGTGGTGTAAACCTGGTTTGTCCCGACAGTGATAGCATAAGTATCGACTGAAAAAAAATAGTTTAACTACATCATCAAGGCATGCCTTCGTCGAAGGCATGCCTTGATGATGCAGTTGAAACATCTTGTTTAGTCAATCGGGATTATAGTTCAGAAACTCAAGTGTTCTTGGAAATTCGCTTGTGGTTAAATATATAATGTTTTCGTGACGCGTGGATTCCCCCAACGTTTTATTTAATTAACACGTTACGTACTTAAATTCGCTATTCCCGAATTGGGTACTACCAACTTCGATTTCTAGAGCAGACTGTGTGTGACTAAGTTCAAGTATTAAATATAGTCTCCCCAGAAAGTGCACGATTACTTGCAAGAGCGACTCAATATCTAGGACTCCTATCCAGATGAAAATGTCCCAACAGGAAAAAATATTACTCTCCTGGGTTCACTCTGTTCCTAATGAAAAGACCTTTTGTCGGTATTAGTTCACGTCATGCTCACTGCACCGTCCACGTGTCGATATAGGTCACTTTGTTTTATTAGGGTTTAACGACACATTAACAGCCAGGGTCATATCATGTCGGTGACAGTTTTACGGGTGGAGGAAGCCGGAGTACCCGGAGAGAACCAACGAGCAACGACGAGCAGCTGTCAGCTCTCCAACATCGTAACTCTGAACTCTGCACCGCGGCACATGCAGGGTTAGATTGGTTGAAGACATGCGCACCATCGATGTGCAGTACGTCTTAGTACACATCGTCATCGCGCCCCCATGTAGGCAATCGGGGATAGGTGCCTTGCCCAAGGACACAACGCGGGAGCACGAATCAGTCGCTGAAATGGTCACCCATCGATATATGTCACTTCATGTTCATCGAATAAACAATTTTTCCATGTCCTACTAGATCTATTAATGAAAGTAATTAATACCTCGACGTTTGCTTTCAAAAATGCACCTCTGAACCTAGTGCTTCGAAACTTTGGAATGTGCGTAGATGCGACTGACTCTAAAATACACACCGAATCAGTTTCCAACTAGATAAAAAGTATGATATACTGGGAAAAAGCAAATTTCATTCAAAGGACAAGCGCGTTGAACCCAGAGTTGTTTTTGACGAACCTTTGTCGGCATTTTTCCATATATTTAAGGCTCCGCGAATCTTAATTTTTGGGTTGAATGGAATCCCGAATTGAATCAAGTGGAGGATTTCGAATTCAATCAAATCTCGAATCGAAGCTCACGGCTCTTCAAATTGTAAAATATTGAACCTTCTTACAACTATATATGTTCCAATGAGACTAAAATACTCCTCCTCTGATTGGACGAGAGCTCGCTTAGTATATTTTATGTTTACGGCTCAAGTGGCAAATGTTACCGTCTGACGTCACAAAGCGAAATATTTGAAATGACGTCACCCGTTTCGTAACTGTTTCATCAACGGAGTGGCTAGCAAGCCGCTTCATTTTTTCTGGATGTTTCACGTGTGCAGCAGACGGTGTTCTGGATGAAGTGTTGTTTAAATTACAAACCGATTTACGATTTGAACTAAGATGGAATGAGTTTATGTGGTTTATTGATTATTTATCAAGTGCTGTCGTGGATACACGAGAGGTTTATTTACTAAACCTGTGATAGTTAAAAGTTGCCTTGAACAAGGCAACTTTTAACGATCACAAGTTTGGTGAATAAGCCTCTCGTGTATCCACGATGTAGGTTTTAGGCTATGGGTAGTGTCTTATTTGGAACATATACATTATTGTGATGAGTTGACGGTAACATGGTCTGAGGTTTGCGGTTCGGTTGAACATAAGCTCCGAGCCGCAACCCTCAAACCATGTTACCGTCAACTCATCACAATAATTTATAATATTGCCAATCTCAACTCAAGTATAGAGGAGATCAGTATTCGCCATGTTGGGTCACGTGAGGGGGTGCACATACGTCACCTCTGTTTCCAAAACAAATCATACGTAGAATGATTAACAGGCACATTCCTTGTCAGAAATGGCGGACATGAACTAGATTCAGCGTCAAATAAATAGATGTAGGTATATTACGAGCCTGATCATTTGTGTTAAAATTAACTTTTATAATAAGTATGAAAATTATTAATAATATGGTAAATCCGGGTTGAAAATAAAACTTCTTGTTAAAAACACATTGAAATGTGACTGCGTACAATCGGAATCGATTTGCGTATCTTCGTTGCTCTGCAAAGCGAAACTGAGCTACCATTCCCAAAGTTTAACATTCGAAATGCATTGATATAAATGAAGTATTCTCAATACTTTTGACATATGCGTTTGCATAGCTGAGTTATACGAACCCAAAGGAGTGTTAGCAGTATAGCACGTATGAATCAGGCCTTTGGGGGAGCAGCTAATGTTAAATACTCTTAGAAACCGGAGCTTTGGGGGAGCAACTTTTTCCTGAGCAGCATTTCGGCTCCATCCAGCTAGATCCGGAAAGTGGTATACCCACTGCATATAAATTAGGGTATGCTATGGTATATATTGTGAAATATGTACACACGGGGCTTTGAGTATGTAGTATGGGGATGAGATGGAATATTGATGGGGTAGGTGAGTTTTCTTGAAAGCTTTTCCTGAGAAACAGTTGACGGTGCCAGTGACCTTGTGACGCCATGATGCGCACGTGACGTCATAGAAACTTTGACCGCTGTTGTTTCCGACATTAATTTGTTCGGGTCAGGGTGTGTGCTGTGAGTAAAATAACCGACAAACCTTAAGCTGAAACTAGCTATTTAGCATACCAGAGGTGAACGATGAATACTTAAGGCGACCCATCGCATGACTCATACGTAGTGGTGTAAATATGCGAGGGGTGGAGAGTATGCACACAACCCCACACACCCTAAAACTCCTGAATTTGACAATATGCAATAATAATGAAATTTCAGATGGCATCATAATTTTTGTGAAAATTTACGTTCTTTCGAGCCTCAAAATATCTTCATTTGGAGCCTATTTTACAGTTGGTTTTAAAAATATGCTCCCATCGCCACAGATGGGAGAGGATACCACCTCCCATGCCTTTACCCAACTTGTGACTTTGCTCTTAGTTATATTCCTGCGGCATATTATGATGGGACCCCCAAACGATTCCTTCCTCCCCCCACCCCCCAACCTTATATAGACAACTGTCTTGTCGCCTGATCATAAATAACAAATTTTACTTGCCTGAAGACACTCAACATCAATAAAATCTACAATGTACAGACTGGCCATATCCCAAAACCCTCTATTTTGAGACCTTAGGCACTCAACATTGCAACATCACTGTCAGGGTCGCAAGAGGCTGGCAGCACCACCAAGAAACAAAGAGCGCCCACCGCACACAAAACCTCCTGGTTATGGTGGATCTATTTGCATTCGCATGCCGACGGTGATAATTTATCCCAAAGTCCTATTCTCTAATTATTGCCGTTATTAATCCCTCTACCGTACTTTGGTCACAAAAGCGGGCAGACAGTTTCTACCAGAAGGCATTGCTTCTCAGACGTTATTTGAACGTTGCTATATTTTATTCATAAATTTTCTAAAGCTCTCAGGCCACAAGTCACAAGTCTTATTCTGCTGGGAATTAATTCTGTTATGGGCTGTTCGTTTACCAGCTTTCGTGGAGATTGCACACAAATTGTCGTTGATGTAGTGTGATGTACTTTTACTCACAAAGATATACAGATATTCTTTAGTGCCCTTTGTCTAGATAATCCAATCAATAAGTATTTATTTCACCTTGCAAAAATTAAGATATTAACACAATTCGTGGAACTTCGCGGCATAATCATAAAACTTCAGCTGTGATGAGTCGCCATTCATAATTATGTAGTATACAAACATGTCTAATGGTAATGGTAAATTCATTAAATATTCTATCAATTCAAGTATCGATTGAGAAACATTTCTTGCTTTGATTGATAGAAACTGAATGTTTATATATTTTAGATTCGATCGGATGGAATATTTCAGTTGCTTGAAACGCTTTTCAAAAAACCTAAAATATTCCAGATGATTGAATCTAAGCATAGGTGATGGACTATTTAACCCTTTGAACCCTGGTGGTATCCTCCACGTCAGTTCAATAGCAGCAATTGGAAGAGTCCACAGTCACCATTTTGGGGGTAGACCAATTAAGATTTTTAACGTGCAGCCTTGGGGCTGCACGTTGAAAATATTGATTGGTCTACCCCACAAGGGACTGAGCACCCACCCCACTTAATGAATTATGACGTATCATGTTCCTGGACGGAAAAACGGCCTCTCGTGTTTAAATGGTTAAGGACTAGACTGGCTCCAGGCCATAACAGGATAGAATTCATTGCAGAATTTGAATGGTGGCTTGGGAGCTGGGAAATCTCGTTACACTAATTTAAATATTTCGCGATTAGATAGCGACTAGATAGCGATGTGATTGCAAAAGCGATCGATGTACTGGTGTTCATTTGTAGTTTGCTTACCGGTCAGAGATCAACCTAATTCCCCGGGATCACTTTCATGGAAAAGAATCACTGGAATGATTAACAATAAGTTGTACTAACACGGCGGGGATAATGGAATGAAATGTAATTAACTCAAAGAAACAAACATTTGTAAACGAATTTTCGTGTGGTAACTGATTTGAAGAAACATCAGTTCTCTCTATTGAGAGATTCTCCCTACATCCCATGCGAGCGGTGTTTCTTGGCAAATTTTGTTTTAACTGCATACTCAGGGAACGAGGAAGAATGCAGTAGAGAGATAGCTATCTTGCAGCTCATAATCAGATAGGAATTTCTCATTACGGAATTCAGGATCAGCAGTTTTTGTCTCTGACCTACAGTCTGTCGGAGAGGTGTTCACTAATTAACTCCCATCTTTCAAAGGCAAAATTGCACTAAGCATTCAACGTAACATAACTCCACCTTTTTTAATTTTTATTTATTTATTTATTTATTGGGGTTTAACGACACTTTCGACAGTCAGGGTCACCTCGTGTCGGACAGTTGTACGGCTGGAGGAAGCCGATGTACCCGGAGAGAACCATCGAGCAAGGGCGAGCAACTGTCAGACTCTCCAACATACTAACTCCACACAAGCAGGGTTTGCATTGGATGAAGACAAGTGCATCCTTGACGTAGAGTACGCCTTTGTACACAGCGCCACCGTGCCCCCACGTGGACAGTCGGGATTAAGTGCCTTGCCCAAGGATATAACGCAGTTGCTCCTGGCGGGGATCGAACCGTGGACCATTCGGTTTGAAGTCAAATTCCGTTACCATTGAGCCACTGTGCTCCCTGGAGTTTTTTTATCTATGTTGATGGTCAAAACGCTTCATGGAAAACGCTTGTATGAAAAACTCAACCCTCAGAACACAAGGAACATGTTCTGCAAGATAGGAAAATCATAGGTTCACCAAAGTGGTAGTTTGCTCGATCCGATCGTGATCGAATCGCTAAACAATTAAACAATTAAACTCCATGGATCGGAATTTCCTAAATAAGGTACTGCCAAATTAAGATCGTATCAAGAAAAACAGACAAAATAAGCATATCAGATTGAGTATATTCTCATTTTAAATTTTTGGCAGGTGCATCTCCAGCGTTGCGGGAAGGAAGGCGAAAAGAGAATTTCGACCGCATCGCGACTGAGTCGCGATCCGGTCGAATTTCTCTTCGACAGCGAGAGCACCTTGTGTCGTTTTTGCGGGTGGTAGAAGCTGGAGAGTGCCCTACCTCAGATGCATTCAGTTTTGCGTAAAGAAGAAACGGCTGGATGGGAAACATAACCACAAAACTTATCAGGAAGATCTGTAATCATATAACCCTCCAGCCCTGTGGAGATGGCAAGACGGAACACATCGATAGTGGAGTACGGGGAAATAGAATCAACGACCCGAGGTGGAGTTGTTCATGATGATTCCAAATGTGGTGTACCTAGAACGTTTCTCTGTGTCTATGTTGTATCGAGTTACGTTACGTACACCTAGGTATCGTGGTAAAAAGAATTAAAATGGTTGCACTCACATAAAATACATTCGCCTTCTTTGCTGAAGGCACTCTTGTATGATGCAACGCCGTTCGGGGACAACAGATAAGCTCTCAAACCACCAGAAAATTATGTTATGGTTACCCGCCGCATGGTCTCACTAACTGTGTTGACTTTTTTTTCTAAAGTAATTTAGTAATTTAATAATTATTGATTGGAATATCTAAAGCTGCGGTACGAAAAAATTTCTATACTATTCTTTGCGAAAACTACATGAAACACTGGGTAAACAAACTGTCCATAACAGCGTTGAATTTTCTACAGACTGCTACTGGAGGTCTGAGAGCGTGGGCGCCAGCACTTGGGGGGGGGGGGTGCTAAACCGTCAAAGAAACGACGAGTAAAGCTGCGACAACATGAATAGCAAAATAGTGAGAAGGACAAGTATAATTTGATTTTACAGCCCCTGTTATTTATTACACAAATTCCCACTAACACAAAATCCATTCGCCCATTCTGTGGAAGAGAGTTTTGTATTGAGCGGGCAAATACAACGGAAGGAAGAATGGGAGAAAAACCTCTGGTTTCACTTCGTAGTCCACTGGCCGAAGCTTTATTTGTGTTACTTGTGAATTTGACGAAAATACTGGTAACAACCCCACGTTGTCTTATAAGACATCCGACCTCATTGAAATGTGCATGGACTTTTTGCTGGCATTAACTTCCCTTCATCCACTTTCTAACTGTATGTTTCAGAACATCTATGCATATGGGCGAAATTTGAGTTCCGTATGTTCAAAGATACAGAACTGAAGGATAACAATAAGCATTCGCATTTATAGCTATAGTCATTCCCATAAAGTAATGTATTACAAAAGCGGAGAGCAAGAGCACATGAAGCATTCGAGAGCAGAACACTCGATGCAGGGTATGAGTTAAGACCGGGCGTTTACACCGTATCACAAATTATAATGTGATACTCAATTGTATTGTTCTACTCAGGGGACGATATAAAGCTTTAGAACCCGCCCCGCCGATTGTACAGCTTCTTTGTTTGGTGATTATTGACCAAACTCCGTCATTATACCCTACCCTACCCCACCCAACTCTCACCCCCATCCCCTCCATTTGGCATTGGAGCACGTAAAATACGTAAGAAACGAATACATGAGAGTTTCTTGGAAACTAAAATCTTTCCCACCAGCGCATTTCTGGCGAAAAGGGCACGCTCTACTCACTGGCTTCCGGCGCCATTGGTGGAAAGAGTCGCGATTAGGTTAAAACTCTGACTTCACAACACAATAGGGTCCTCCTACCTGTTGAATAAGAATTTCTTTTTTAATTCGGTTATGATTTCGCAAACGTTTATTTACGAGCCGCTTGAGCTCTGGGCGATGTGGGAAAGAAGGAAATGGGAAATAAAAAAACGGAAAATAAAGAAACAGAAAAGGGTAAGGAAGTACTCTCGAGTGCCTAATAATAGTACAGGGCAAAATAATAGTCCAGGGTGGAAAATTTCCTGAAAATTAATAATAGTACAGGGTCGAATAATAGTATAGGGTGGAAAATTCCAAGATGTGAGCCAACCGCTATGCTCTGAACCGTTTTCAGACGGCTGATGCTTTTGAAGTGGTGAAGGGCTAAATTACTTTCGGTTATCATAATTTTCACATGGATTTGCCTTGTTGCAATTTATGGGAGAGTGCCTATAGGCACTCTCCCATAAATTGCACCAAGGCAACACCTTATGGACTAATCAATTCTGTTTCAGTGATGGTATGAAGCACATCCACTGGGTACTAGGTCTTAAAGTTATGGTAGCAGTACTTCAGAGTAAAGCCCAAATATATGCTTCCAGCTCTCTACCCATTAACATTTCCATTGCATCCTGTGTTTGCTTGTACATGCACCTTACTAGTTTGTTTTTGTGAACTTCTTGAGATAAGCAGCCGCTCTGCACATTCGATTGCTGAAAATTAATAATCATTCAGGGTCAAATAAGGATCATACAGGCGGGAATTTTGTTCGAAAAAGAATGACCATACATGTATGATTATTAGGCACTCAAGAGTAGCGAAGTGCCATATTTTCCGTTTAGAATTTTAATAACCCACTTCCGAAAAAACCCTAGGAAATTATTTTTATATTGTTTAGATTCATTATATTTTGTTTCACTACCCACAATTAAAAATGGTATCTGTTGAGGAAGAAAAAATCATACATGCAAAGCAAAACATATTAAGGCCTAAAAATAGAAATCTGTTTCTCGGGCCCTCCGACATGGTCCTTTTGGCTGCCGCATGCTCTCTTTTTATAACCAACTAGCAGGGTTACCCGTCGTTGCTCGGGCTGAGGAGAGTATTATAACTGTTGGTGTCCCCACCCCGGCACCTTTTTAAACCTCACAATTAGATTCCTGGTAAAAAATTACCCCTAGTAGACCCCTCTGAAGACCTATATCGGTGAGAAAAATTTGGGTCATAACTTTTGGTGCCCCTCTACAACCCCACCCCGATACTCTTTTAAACCTCACCATTAGATTCTTGATAAAAACGTACCCCTAGTAGACCCCTTTGAAGACATATATCGGTAAAAAAAATTTGGTCATAACTTTTGGTGCCCCCCTAAACCTCCACCCCCACCCCACACACTTTTTTAAACTGACGATAACCTCCGCCAGTACTCCTAGTGGACTCATTTTGGACACTCGGGATGGCCCCATATTCATTTCTATAGCGGACAGACAGACAGACAGACAGACAGACAGACTTTCTAAAATATAGTATAGACGAATATAAACTTAAAAAATATAAAAATTAAATGGTTTGTGTCTGATATTTTATATTTGTCCCTTGAGTGCAAGAAGGTTTTGTGATGCTTTAGCATTGCAAAGCCTTCTTGCTCACAAGGGACGAAATACACCCTCACCCATGCTATGCTGTATATTATGAGGCCTAAAACATAAACCAATGACATGAACTTTTGATGGCAAAGACATAATTACAGAACTAAAAAATAAAATAAAAAACCGTTCGCACGCATGAAAATTTACAAATAATGGCCTGAGAAACAGAAGATCTACTTTGTGTGGATTAATCAATATGATTTAACAAACCATTTTCATGCAAATTTATGGAAATACGTTTTTGAATTTGAAAACCCATATACTAATATAATTCAATTAATTTCCATGAAAATTCAAATCCAAAAAAATTATTTCCATAAATTTATGGAAATTATTTTTTTTATTTTAATACCTTCAAAACTGAAATCAACCTTTTAACTGAAAAATCGCACCTATGTTAAATGAAATATGATTATTTTTGTTATTAATCTGTTTCTCTTTTTCATTTTTCCCTGCTGTTTCTTTTTTGTGCAAAGATTGTTTCTTCCGTTCCGTTTCCTTTTTCTTTCTTTTCGTTAAATGGCTTTGAGGAAGGACATTTACAGGGAAGCACTGAATAATGCTATTAAAACCCGCGATATTATAAGTGTACAGTGCAGACGTAGATGACTGGTTGCTTTCCACGGAGGCAATAATAAACACTAATTATAGGAATAATCATCAAAAAATTTATTAATGAATCACCGGTACAACTTCAACCCGGTGCTTCATTAATTAAAATTTTGCTCCTGATGATTTTTATTACCTGGTGAACGCATGCGTGGACATCACTGCCCACGTGTGGGTTACGACCAATCCACAGCGACTGTACTATAAATAGTTCTGTCACGCACCAATACTTCTTTTATTTCATACTGTGTTAAAATCACAAACAGAAACAATAAAAAATAAATATCAAACTTTTCCTTTCATTAATGTTATTTTACATCCTTGACTGGTGACATTTTCATGAATCAATTGTAGTTCACTTGTAAACAACGACAATGTCCTTCCAACTACGAGGGTCTGGGAACGAATAACATATAACCCGATTTTCTTATTATTGTATTCGGGCATACCACTAAAAACAATTAAGACTTGAGATGTCAGAGGGAACACAAATTTATTTTATTTTCATTCGTTTTTATTCCCACCCCACCCCCCCCCCACCCCAGAACAAATCGTATTGCCACTCCCACTCCCACTCACCGAAAATGTTATTCCACTCCCCGCGTCGAATTCCACCCTCAACGACGAGGGACTATTTGTTTTTTTCTTTGTTTCCAAATCGACTGAACTGAATCAATTATAGAGTGTTGTTAACCCTCTGAACCCTAGCGGCAGCTTTTCCGGCCAGGAACATGATACGTCATAACGCCATTAAACAGGATGGCTGTTCAGGAAATGTGTGGGGTATACCAAACAATATTTTCAACGTGCAGCCTCGGGGCTGCACGTTGAAAATATTGATTGGTCTACCCCAAATAATGAATATGGGCTCTTCTAATTGCTGCCATTGAACTGGAATGGAAGATACCACTAGAGTTCAAATGGTTAAGAGAACATAAATGAGGAGAAAATAAAATAAATACAAAAGTTCACTGCACGGATTCGAGTACGATTTTATCCTCTCGTGGGTCGCGCGGATTATTTCACGAGGCTAACTCCTCGTGAAATAATCCTTCGCGCGCCCCGTTCGTGGATATAATCGTATTCGAATCCGAGCAGTGAACTATTGTCCACGTAGTTCACAAGTAAACAACAATGTCCTTCCAACCACGCGGGGCTGGGATAAAATAACATATAAATAATATATTTTTATTGTTGTATAATGGCATACTTTAAGAAGCAATTAAGGATTGAGATGTCAGTTAGAACAAAAATATAATGTCGCAGCAAAAAGTCTGCAAGAATTGCAGGGATCAAGTCAATAGAAAGAGGCACTGCAACATGAACACTGCCCGTAATTTGAATGTAAAAAAAAGCAAACGAATGCAAAACACATTCGTACGCACCGAGTAGTGTAACGCAAGAACGACTAGTTTATCATAGGAGGTATTTTCGATTTAGCCGTGTCTGTACCAATATGTCAAATAATAATGGATTTGTCAATTCACGAATTCCAGATGAGATTTATCTTTAACCTGGAAGTCAGTACTTACATTTACAGAAGACATGACCATGTCAAGGCCTAACCCATTATAGTCTGGGTCAGAGGTATCTGATACAGGCAATATTTTTACTTATTTTGTGTACCACAAATAGCCCCCGGTATACAATTGCAGTTTGCTCACCGTTTCCCCCAGCCGGAAAACGAGAGTCTCGACTTCTTCAGATCCACAACATGACTGTCTCAAACAAGACTCACGTGACGTCACTGAAGTGCACAGAATTTCGAAGGGACAGTTTCGCAATCTCTGGCTTATCTTGTCATCAAAATTGACTTTCGCGAAGATTATATCCTATGAAATTATTAGACTTGTGAAAAAGATCCAATCAAAAAACATGTAATTGTTGAGAAAACACCCATGACATCAAAAGGAAATAAAGCTAAGTTTCCTTTTGTTACTTTTAATAAACCAGCACAAGAGTTATTGCTGGCGGCAATTATGCCCTCACTGCACTGCTGGACCGATTAAGCATAAACGAATTAAAAACAAAGTAAGAACAAAAAAATCCTGAAAAAATTACAAAGTAGGGGCCGTAACTCTGGTGATAAATTCAAGCGGAATTTTTTTTACATGTGCAGGGGATCCCTCGTACCAAATTTCTATAAAATCCATCCACTCACTCGCTCCGGACATGTGACCTTCATAAACTTTGAAAGGCCATATTTTAATAATCGTGAAATCCACAACCGCTTCTGATTTTAATCTCCAGCCGCTAACTGTATTTTAAAGTTTTCTCATAGACCCTTCTTTTGTTTCAGTAGCCCAGAAGACCTAACTATGAATCATAATATTAACCCTTTACCTAACATGAAAAGCAGACTACACTTGCAAAAAAAATTCTTGAATAACTAAATTTTTTCATTTTTTGTCTCAAAAACATAGGTTATGACCCCTCGTTGGAACGAGCTCGACGAGCTCGTTCCAACGAGGGGTCATAATCTATGTTTTTGAGACAAAAAATGAAAATATTTTGAAAATTAATTGGCGATTTTTGAGAATAGCGCTGGCCGGTTTTGGCCGTTACGTTAGGTAAAGGGTTAAACGGTTACCCAATTGCAGTAATATTTAACAACTTATTAGACAACGCTATCTAGCAGCGCAGTACACAAAAGGAGTTTTCAATCCGTAAGATTTTGATTCTTTCAAAAGCAAACCTTAACCCTTCAGTAGAGCGAATAAAATGTCTGATGAGAGGTCGTGAAATTCTACTGTAAAACGAGGGGGGGGGGGGGGGCACCAAAAATTTGCAAGACGTGACGTGGGGGTGGGTGGGTCTCTTGAGTGCGCCAAAAATGTGCATTTCCAACTTGTGGAATTTTTTGAATTTTTTAAAAATATATCAATATATCAGCTAATATATACCATCATTTGTGTTTCAAACCTTAAAGATGATGTTGTACATCACATTCTTAACGTAAATACAACATCAGGAGCGTTTATATGTGAGAATATTGGGCTTAATCTGGGAAAATGTCACACGTTAGTAGGGGGTGGGTGTCTTGTTCAAAATGTAGAAAATGTGCAGACAATATTTGGGGAAAATTCTCTCTGATGCACTAAATTCAACCCAAGTTTTTTATTTATTAATTGATTGATTTATTTATTTATTGGTGTTTAACTACACTTTAACAACGAGGGTCATATCGTGTCGGTGACAGGTTTACGGGTGGAGGAAGCCAGAGTACCTGAAGAGAACCACCGAGCAACGACGAGCAGCTGTCAGCTCTTCAACATCATAACCCACGACTGTACTACACACTGCACAGCGGTACTGCGTACTACACAGCACAGACAGGGTTAGATTGGCTGAAGACATGTGCACCTCGGCGTGCAGTACGTCCCAGCACACAGCGTCATCGTGCCCCCACGTGGGCAATTGGTGTAAGTTTATTTTGGATTTTAATGGGAGAGTGGGGGTGGGTGTCTGAGAACGGTAGTAGAAAATTTGCACGTAGTGGGTGGGTGGGTGGGTGTAAAAAGGAGCCGAATAAAAAATAGGACGTCACGACTTGCAATTTTTTAGTGCCCCCCCCCCCCCCCCCCCCCCCCCCCGCTAAAACGTACATTTTTAAGAGAAAGAAAGGTGAGTCCGTTCCATTGGGTGTCCCCTTGTTACTGTTAGCCCTTTGAACACTAGTGGTATCTTCCATGCCAGTTCAATGGCAGCAATTAGAAGAGTCCATATTCATTATTTGGGGTAGGGTAGACCAATCAATATTGTCAACGATCAGCCTCACACATTTACTGAACAGCATCCTATTTAATTACGTTATGACGTATCATGTTGCTGACCGGAAAAGGGTTTAAGATATAAATGCTTAACCGATAACACTGCAGCTTTTTTCTTAGCGTTCTTTTCTGTGTGGATTATATTCTGTGAGGTAACACACTGTTTAGGGCTGAAAGAGCCCCTTCGGACTGTGTGTGATATCACAGTAGCTCATCGTTCAAGTCAAACAGCAGGTTTATGGACAGGTATCAACATAAAACCTTGTAAATTTTTGTTTGCTTGTTTGTTTATCTGTAAATATATCCTTCATGTTAAGAAGCTCTTTCACAGTTTTTTTCATCGACATTTGAACAATGACTGTACTACAATCAACTACATGAATCGACAAGTGTCATTTTTGAATGGCGCGCCTCAATAATATTCCACGGTACTGAAAAAGTCAACAAAGCAAAACAATGGGCAAACATTCTTAACCATTTACCTTACACGAAAGGCAGACGATACTTGCAAATAGAATTTGTCAATATTTTTTTTTTTTTTTTTATTTTTTTTTTTTTTTTTGCGTCAAAAACAAAGTTTTGGCCCCTCACTGGAACAATCTCAACGGGCTCGTTCCAATGAGGGGTCATAAGCTATATTTTAAGTACAAATAATCAAAAAATAATGGAAATTGAATGGTGATTTTTGTGACTAGCGATGGTCGGTTTTTGCCGTAACATTTATATCTTTATGTTTTAACGACACATTCGACAGCCAGGATCACCTCGTGTCGGACAGTTTTGCAGGTGGAGGAAGCCGGAGTAACCGGAGTGAATCACCGAGCAACAGTTAGACTCCCCAACGTACTAACTCCACACAAGTAGGTGCAGTACGCTTTAGTACACAGGCGCCACCGTTCCCACGCGTGGGCAGTCGGGATTAACTGTCTTGCCCAAGGACACAACGCGGTTACCCCTGTCGGAGTTTGAACCGAGGACCTTTCGGTCTGAAGTTCAGTGCCGTAACCACAGAGCCATCGCGCTCCCTGTCGTTATATTGGGTAAAGGGTTAATAATTTCATGCTATTTGTCAGTTGCCAAGCGGAACTCCAGATACATAAACAGTATATGACCGTTTTCTTTTATTTCTTAAGTAAATTGAAATTTTCCTTTTGTAGATTGTGGGGAAAAAAATAATTTAACAAGAGACAGTTTACCAGTTGCGGTCAAGGGGTGTAACTACATGTACGCCAAATGAAGTGGAGAAGGTGGGGACACAATATTTTTTCTGCTGCTGTTGGCAATTTCAGTGGCAGATGAAAAACATTTTCCCATCCGCTTCATTTCACCTCTTGTTGGATCAAGAGTGTCTATTCCCTTTGGGTGGACGTCAGGATCTTCCCTGGAGACACAAAAAGGCATGCGAATTGAAGCATCAGGTTGGGTTTTTTTAAGTTTTAAGCATCAGACAGTGAAGATAAAACATTAGCGAAATGACCCAAGAAATATCAGAGTGAGAACATATCAATCCGTTTGTTTTTTTTTTCGGGCAAGAATGAGAATAAGGATGACATTTTCCAGTAACAATAGAGGTAACTCTGACAAGGTCACTGGCTTAGCTGATAAAATGTCATATCAGGTGTTATACACCACAGGTGGTGGCCGGCCGGGCTGATAAAATCTTAAATCAGGTATTTTCTCGAATTGTATTTTCTAGTTATGACTTTAAATGAATTGAAATGAACCATTAGCATTTTCAAAGATGTGGCAATTTGCCAGTTGGCAAATTGCCATATTTTTGAAAATGCTCATGATTCATTTTAGTCGGTTATATTGAATGGTAGAAAATACAATTTTAGAAAATACAGTTGTCATGGGAGCGCGGTGGCGTTGCGTTAACCGGTTCTCATGAATTAAAATTTTCTTGATGATGATTTTCTTAGGCCAGTATAACAAGCGAAGTAAAACCATAAGAAATATGCTTCGGTATGTATTGTTGAAAAATGTGTGCCGAATGTTTTAGAATCTATTAACCCTTTGGACCCTGATGGTATATTCCATGAAAGTTCAGAGCCACCAGCGGGTAGAGTCCATATTCGTTACTTGAGGGGAGACCAACCAATATTTTCAACGTGCAGTCTTGGGACTGCACGTTGAAAATCTTGACTGGTCTACCTTACAAATTCACTGAGCAACTATATATTTTATGGATTCAGATTGTGTCAGAATTTCGAACCCGAAAAGCGGTCTTTCGGTTTCAGATGGTTAATATTGCCCTCCACTCCACCCCACTCCAGATGATACCAACTTTCCTATTGAAGTTTTATGTATCGGAAGGGTTAGATACCTTTCTCGTTGGTAAATATTTTAGTTATGCACACTTGATTATGTGGGCTAAAACAGTTCTTTCAGAGACTGGTTGTCAGTATAGTGCGGAATCCAATTTATATATTCGCAGTGGTTGCCAAATTTATTGCATGTGTATTTGTGCGAGTAGGTGCGATAAATGGCCCATACATTACAAAACATCAGGAATCATCGTTTCTGAATATACATACAAACCAATAATCCGCTATGATCTGCAGAACTCATCTTCCCTGAACCCAGAAAAGTCTTAATATGTGGACCAATGAAATTTACGATCTGTAATAGGTGGATAGGCATGACATTTTACCTACGCCAACATTTGTTTCGCAACTTACACATATCGACAACTTAACTCTTCACCTGCACAAGTAATCTTTCATGGAAACGAAGTATCGCGGTGCCAAGATTACATATGAGGTGCAAAGGTGAAACATTATATAATGACTTATGTTAACTACAAGGTTTCTATCGTAACAAGGGATCGCGGTGGCTCAGTGGTTACCGTATAGGACTTGAAACCAAAAGGTCCTCGGTTCGTTCCCAGCTAAAGTTAAGCTACGTTGTGTCCGTGGGCAAGGCACTTATTCCCGATTGCCCACCTTGGGGCACGGTGGTGCTGTGTACTAAGGCGTACTGCACGTCGATGGCACACTTGTATTTAACTTATGCTGCTTGTGTGCAGTTAGTATGTTGAGGAGTCTGACAGCAGCTCGCCGCTGCTCGATGGTCCTCACTGGGTTCTCCACCTTCCTCCACTCGTAAAACTGTCCGACACGAGGTGACCCTGTCTATCGAAAGTGTCGTCATATAAATAGATTCTTGTCATACTACTATAACTTTCTACCATTTAGACTGCAACTATCATTGTCAATCGTTAACACCAATATCTTCCAGCACTAGCATCATATTCTGTCTCTCCTGCCCCATAAAAAGTGCATCATGTCGATACCCTCACGTGTCCACATATTAATCGTACATCGTGTACTTGTGTTTCTCTCTGGGGTACTTCGGCTTCCCTCATCCGTAAAACTGTTCGACACGAGATGATCCTGGCTGTCGAAAGTGTCGTAAAACTCCAATAAATAAATCCATAAGTTCCGACGTAACATGTGTGGACATTTTCTATTATCGCCAGCCTATTTTGTGATCCAGTGGGAGACATCCATGAAATGGCATCTAGAATACTAAACTTACTAAACTGCTTGTGCCCTACGAAGTATACTACTCAAAGTTTGATAAACACCAAATATTTGTTTGACACATCATTGTGAAATTTGCTTGTGACATATTTGCAATATTTTTGGTGGATATGATTGAGGAATGTATTGAGATGTTCCCCTGTGTTTACATTAGCTCTCTTGACGGGCAGACTTTTCTCGACAGTCGTGGAAAGCATGTACCCCTTGATTTTCATGATGTTTTCGTGTACTGTCTACATGTACATGACATGTGTAGGGTATTCAGTCTTCATTTCAACACAAACCCTTGTGATTTAATGATTGAATATGGCAAATGCAAATGTAAGAAGACATTTGTCTGAAGCAGAAATGTGGCGGGCTGTAGGGATGGCGGAGCAAGGGGCTACCCATCGTCAGGTTGGAGAAGCCCTTGGTGTGCACCATGCGGTGATCACCAGAGCCTGGGCAAGATTTCAGCAGTATGGCACACCAGTAAGACGGCATAGTGGTGGCAGAGACAGGGCAACATCTGCAGCTGAAGACCGGTTTTTGATCATTCAGGTCCGTAGGAACCGCTTTGCCACAGCAACCCAGCTTCACAGTGACCTTCAGAACGCATCCGGGGTAAATGTTTCGACGCAGACTATCCGGGCAAGGTTGGACGAAGGTGGTCTCCAATCGAGTAGACCAAGTATTCGCATGCCCCAGAACCACCGCCAGGCACGATATGAATGGGCCATGGACCACGTTGGATGGACCCGAGAAGATTGGCGACCTGTCCTTTTTTACAGATGAGTCAAGGTACTGCCTAGGCCACACAGATAGGCGTTCTAGGGTATGGAGAAGACCAGGAGAGCGATTCCATGCAGCCAACATTGCTGAGCATGGCCGCCATGGTGAATGGTCAGTCGTGGTCTGGGGCAGCATCAGCTGGGATGGACGTACAGAGCTCTGTGTCCTTGAATGTGGTACATTGACTGCACAACGGTATGCTGATCAGATCCTGGATGTCCACGTCAGATTGTATGCAGGTGCAGTGGGTGATAGATTCATTCTGATGGACGATAATGCCCGTCCTCATGTTGCCCATGAAGTCGGGAAGGAGTACCGACAGAGGGACGGGATTGAGCGTATGGACTGGCCAGCAAGATCCCCTGACCTCAATCTAATCGAACATGTCTGGAATGAGTTGCAGCTTGCAATTTCAGCCCATCCAGTCCAGCCAAGAAGTGTCCAGGAGCTTGGTGCCATGCTGGTCCAAGAATGGAACAACATCCCACAAAGGACAACCAGGAACCTGATTGGGAGCTTGAGAAGGCGTTGTCAAGCTGTAATTAACAGTAATGGGTCTCATACTCGATATTGAACCCATACCAGTTCGCTCCGTCAACTTTTTGGCATATTGAAAAATTTCCTCTTTTACCAATAATATCCATATCCCATGGTTATTGTATTCCAAAGCTAAAAAACAATGTCAAACCCAAATAAAATCTTAATTTCTGTACTTAAATCATTAAAGATATAATTAAATAAAAAATATATACACTTTTCATGACAATATTTCAACTGATACGTAAAACAGATAGTTGGATATACTTGGTGCTTAGCAAACTTTGAGTAGTATACATCAGGCAGGCATCTTTCCCCATTAGCAGGGCCCTGAAAGTAACGCCCGTGTAATGTCGATATTATAAATTTATTTATTTATTTATTTATTTATTTATTTATTTATTTATTTATTTATTTTTTATTTATTTATTTATTTATTTATGTCTAAGGTCACATACTTATGCACAATGGCTAATCGTGACCGTGACAGTTTTACGGGTGAAGGAAGCCGGAGTACCCGGAGTTAACCACCGATCATCGACAAGCAACTGTCAGCTCCTCAACATTCTAACTCTGTTCAAGCTCCGCACAAGCAAGGTTACAGCGGTTGAAGACATGTGCATCGTCGACGTGCAGTACGCCTTAGTACACGGCGTCATCGTGCCCCCATGTGGGCAACCGAGATAAAGTGCCTTGCCCAAGGACACAACGCGGAGCATCCCGGACGGGGATCAAACTGGTGACCTCTAGCATAGAAGTCCAACCGTCTATCACTGAGACACCGCGCACCCCCATGACGATATCCCAAACAATGTGTGGAAAGTGTTTTCAACCCCAATAAACAACCAAAACCATGACGATATGTGATGTTAGTGTGCATCATTTGTTGGTAGGATGGCACACGTTTCCGCCGTTCATTCTGTTCGCTCGAGGTCGCCATCGTCTTTTTTTAAGGCTGGGCGTCGTTGCTATGAGATGCAGGTAGTGCAAAAGACCAAGTTTAGTCGTTTGGGGGAAGTATGGAGTCTGGTGTAACGGGTGTACTATGGTAGTATGGTTTGGAGATATTTACTCATTTTGGTCTTTTAGCGAAGAGAAGACCCGATGGCTCTTCTAAAGCCTTAATCTACACTTTCCTATGTGGTGTTGTTACGGTATGTTTGCCTTGGGGTATGTTAGATTGTTGTGGTTTGTAATCTTGTACACCAGGAGAGTAGAAGATGCTTCAGCGATTAACAACTGCGATTCTCTGATACCCTATTGTTGGCTATCACTTCCAATAATACCACATTCTTGTCATCGGAGCGCGGTGGCTCAGTGGTTATGGCATGGGATTTCAAACCGAAAGATCCACGACTCGATCCTGCCAGGAGTAACTGCGTTGTGTCTCTGGGAAGGGTATTTAATTGTCCACGTGGAGGCACGGAGGCGCTGTGTACTAAGGCGTACTGCACGTCGATGGTGCACTTGTATTCAACCAATACTAACCCTACTTGTGTGGAGTTAGTACGCTGGGGGAGTCTGACAGTTGCTCGCCGCTGCTCCGTTGTCCTCGCTGGGTTCTCCGCCTTCCTCCACTCGTAAAACTGTCCGACACGAGGTGACCTTGGCTGTCGAAAGTGTCGTTAAAACTCCAATAAATAGATTCTTGTCATATTACTATAACTTTTTACCATGTAGACGGCAACTATCATTGTCTACCGTTACCACCAATAGCTTCTACCACTAGCATCATATTCTGTTTCTCCTTCTCCATAGAAAGTGCCTCATGTCGACACCCGCACGTGCCCACATGTTAATCGTGCATCGTGTAATTGTACATAAAAACATACATGTACGAGACAATGTTTTTTTATGATCATCCAATAGTGATGCTCTGAAACTGCACATTATGCAACTGATCCCCCGTATATGCTCATGAGGTAGGCATATTGTGTACTAGAACACTATTTTTTTCATTTTGCTACCCATACTGTGATATAGAAAACCCACCTACCTCTTTGGAAATACACAGTACGACACAAGCGTTTGAATGTGTTAATCGATATGGCACGAGTGCCATCGCAAAAGGATAAAACGAGAAGCCGAGGCCTCGAGTTTTATCATTCCGCGATGGCACAAGTGCCATGTCGATTAACCCATTCACATGCGTGTGTCGCTCTGTGTTTATTACACGCCTTCACGTCTATAAACGTAATTATTAGAATGACACTCGGCAATTCATTTGACAACTCATCCCTTGAGTTCCATTGTGTTCTATGTGCCAGTAGGCACATAGAACACATTGGAACTCACGGCTCGAACCATCAACAAAAAGAGCACATTTTATCGCCAACCAAATTTGCGAGGGGAACCCGTGTTACTATTTTTGGATATCGCCAGCAATTCAAACTGTAATTGCAGTGTACGAATTGTAGAAAATTCCAGTGGAATTTCGCTTCTATTTAAAATAGTCCGTCAACGATTTCCGTTCGGCACATGTGTGCGGAACGGGTTTTCATTTTCCGCATGGTTTAGTGTTGCGTTATTGTAGATGGAGATTTCATAGAACAGGCGTGTTATAATTGACTTAATGTAATATTAAACTGCACCGATAAAGATGTAGAGTCGACGGTATTTTCAACCTTCAACCATACGATTAAAAGTTTAATAGATTAACCCTTTACTTAATGAATCGGCTATATCCGCCGGTGTAATTTACAAATTGAGCAGTTGAAAAAAAGATTATTTTTAAAACAATTTCAACAAAGCCATGCGGTGTGACCCCTCGTTGAAAAACATCTTAAAAACTAAATGCCTAAAACTGTTTACCTTTGCCTCCAAGGCATAGTTTATAACCATTTATTAGAACGCGTATGCTAGGTTCGTTCCAACGAGGGTTAATAAGCTACATTTTGGAGGGATATATTTTAAAATGCGTTAAAATTTGAAAGGCGATTAATTTTATTAAAAGCGCTGATCAGATATGACCATTCCGTTGAGAAAAGGCTTAAATGCTCTACCTTCCAACTGAGACCTCCGCCAAAAAGTGAGAGACACCCAGGCCCGCAGAAATCCGGGGAGTCATTTTTTGTGTCCATCTTTAGTAATTCGTCTGTAATTGTTTTCACGACCATTCTCCATTTTATATATAGAATAAACGTATAGTTAGTGTTTTCAAATAAAAAAAAAATTATTCTACGAGTAGGATTAAGAATGAAACCGACGAGCCTCTGGCGAGTCGGTTTCATTCTTAATTCTACATGTTCGAGTAGAATAATTTTTTTACATGAAAACACTATACGTTTATTTTGTTTAACCCATAAATCTGTTACGAAATCGTGCTGTTACTCGCTACAAAAAACAGCGAGAAGTGAGGAGCACATTGGTCCAATTTGATCGACAAGCAAAATTGCCAAAAATAAATAAGGCGCAGTGATACATTTCTGTTTAAAAATAATTCTCCAGCAAACTTGAGCTAAACGGGCAAAATTACTTTATTAAATGAACATTGTGTGGTGTTTTCTACTGGCATTGTGTATTACTTTCAAAAAGATTTAAAGAAAACAACAGTCGAACTGTTAATCATGCTACATAAATGCGGTTGAGGTCAGAGATCAACATTTCCGTCTCTACTTTTGGAATAAATTCTTTCAGTGTTAAACCTACGGGGAAAATTTATCACCCTACTAGGTGAATAAAGCAAAAATTTATCCAAGGCTTTTATTGTTCGAATAAATGGCCATTTATGGGATAAAATAAATTAAAAACTTAGTACTGAATGACATTGACGATGGAACGCTGTGTTGAAACACGCTGTTGGAATTACACTCCAAGTCCCTTCCAACAGTATATTTCATTACTGCATATAAGGTGATATATGTACTATATTTCTCATCCCGAATTTTGAGCTAATAAAAGGATAAACGTGACAGCAATACGTTTGCTTGGAAATTCTCAGAAACTGGTTTCTTGAAGAAGGATTGCCTGAATAAGTTGAATGAGTCTTTTCTCAGGTAGACTTCATTTCTAATTTATAAACTTTATATTAATAATAGTAACATATTACATTTAGGTTGGTTAGCATATTATATCAATGATAGTAGCTTAGTAGCTTACATCGATGATAGTGATTTAGCATAGTACAATGAATGAATGAATGGATGAATGAATGAATGAATGGATGAATGAATGAATGAATGAATGAATGAATGAATGAATGAATGAATGAATGAATGAATGAATGAATGAATGAATGAATGAATGAAACCGATATCCTACAGGTATGACAGAATAAATAAACAGTAAAAATTAAATACAAAATAATTAAGCAGTTTTACAAATTAGTTGAACGCTAATAAATTGGTTAGGGTCGTCTACCTGGAGATCGAGATAGATATTTGTCTTCGGCAGGATGATGATTTGGCCAGCTGGCTGTTTTACTGTCACCATCAAAAATAAAAAGTAAAAACATAGAAGGAGTTGAAAGAAGTAAGAATGGGGTAGATAACGGGGGGGGGGGGGGGTATAATGATGATATAAGCTTCGAGTATTACGAGGATGATAGAAGCTTAGCACGTTAACAGCACCTTGCATCGATTATATTAGCTTAGCAAGTTACATTAATAACAGTAGCTTAATATTGTATATCGTTATAGAGGCTTAGCATATTACCTTGATGAGAGAGGCTGACGAAATTACATCGATGATATTAGCCTAGCATATTACATCGGTGATTGTAGCTTAGAGTAATTTGTATTTTTTCGGCGGAAAGTATTCAAATGGTTGGAAAGAGTCCTTTGAAAATTTAACAAGACGGTGCATAACCAGCTGTACATAAAAGGAAATCGGAAATTCTAGAATCAGTTATTTGATATTCATAAGGATCCAGATCGTTATTGACACGAAAACATGTGGGTAAGAAATGTTTTATTTGAGGGTCGTTGAGACTTTTGTCATTGGGATGTTCGTCGCTGAAGCCGCATTATCCTCAGTTTCATGATGTTGCTAAGTCGGATTGGAAACGGAATGTAGACATGAAATTCGAGTTTTAATAATTGCCTGACTCTGCCATTTCGAAACATTAACAGTGCAAACAAGATTATGTATGTTTATTCTGTGGTGCCATACGAAAACATTCTTCAGCTCTTAGAATCCCGGATTTATTATATGAATTGAATTATCTAATCGACAATTCGAAAGTTGAACAGAGACCCATGTGACGCAAGGCACATCACACTGGCTCACTCTTAAACACAAATACCATTGAATCAGCCCCGACACTCACGCCCAGAAACACACACAGACTACGACATACATAGGGGTCAAGCCGACACATTCACATACAACACCCCAAGCTGCGGAAGCGTATTAGGGAGATGATAAAAAATAATTCCCGGATCCAGAAAGTCAAAATTATTACCTTTTATCTCCAAATTTCGGCTTTCTATCTCGAAATTTCTACTTAAAATCTCGAAATTTTGACTTTTTATCTCGAAATTTCTACTTAAATTCTCAAAAGTTCGACTTAAAATCTCGAAATTTCTAGATTTCTTCTCGCTTGGTATGCACGTGGTCTTTTGTTCATTAGCAGTGTGCGATAGATTCCGATACACCAGGTTCTGATTTCTAACAAATTCTCACCGAACCGACAAAACATGAAAGCGCCCACCCCACCCCCGGCCCTTGAGAGTACCGTTAACTCACTTTTCAATAAAATTCAATACTTGAGATTCATTGAAGACTTCTCACATGCCCTTGGAAATCTCCCCTATTGCGCCATTGTAGACCACAGAGTTCACCGAAGATCACCACATGACATGCCCCTGGATGCCTTCCCCATCCCGCCATTAATGATCACAAAAAGAGCGATACACCCAAATAATATCAATGCACACATGCGTCTCCCACCCTCTAATAAGTAATGCTGCATCAGCATCCCTCTCACAATCTCGGAAAGTGCTGCCCAGTAAATATCACTGGAGTATTTATTCATTTATTTATTGGTGTTTAAGGTCACATACTTCTGCACAATGGGTAATCGTGACCGCAACATGAACATAAAGTCAAGTTTAGTCAATCGTTTATACCCATTGTAGAGAACTTCCACCCAAGCATTTATGAATGGCTCTTATATTTTAAGAGTAAAACAAAGCTTGTTTACAACAGTGAACGAACAGTAAGCACAACTTCACTTCCCGGGGTACCCATCGTGAATCACAGGAGCAGTCTATCCTTACGAAGCGATACGGCCACGTAAATAACAAAGGGGTATTTTCCCTTACGAAGAGGTGCTACTTTTTACCCAGTACACTGCCGAAATATTACAGAAGAAAAGATAAATACAAGAATTGTGTGGATAAACAGTCAATACGCCCTCCCCCTCCACCCCCCCCCCCCCCCCTCCTGCCGACCACAACCAACAACAAGTTAAATTATAGGGATGGACTACCAGAAGTTTATTCTGTACGTTTTTGAGCAGCGCACTGGGTAAAAGTGATATTTATTGGGCAGCACTTCCCGAGGGTGAGAGAAGCATGTGTGCACTGAGATCATTTGGATGTTTTTTGCCGTAAACTTTAGGAAGCTGTGAAGTCGGGTGTATTGCATTCTTATTTACCGTTAGCGAACGGATTGGCAAATTCGATGGGTAAAACTGGACACTTTATGGGCGTGGACTGTTGTACTATTCCGGAAAAAAACAAATATACCGAGTGGAGGGCCATGATTTACTTGATTTGTTTACTGGGGTTTAACGACACTTCCAACAGACAGGGGGGGGGGTCATGAATGGTTGAAAAAGGAGGCAATGACCGTCCAAACCCAGTTAGAAATCTCAAGGAAGGGGATGGGGAGTGGCATTGAATTTCGTGTCCATTCGATAAGGTGAGAAATTGTTAGAAATCAGAAAGTCGGTGTATCATTATATACGCTCTAATGCGTTATAGGTATCGCGGAACTAAATATTGAAATTAGAGTGAACCGCCTTAAAATGTTGCACTCGGAAATGATGCAATCTCTAAAAATAAACAGCCTTGGGAAAATCCATTGTTTCAATAAAAGTTTGAAACATTCTATTGACATCTTGCATTATTGTTGAATATTCCTGATAAAAAAGAGGGTGATTTGATGACTTTTGGACCTAAAAAATACCATTTACATTTTGTGTGTTTTTGTAGGGAATTCCCTGAAAAATATGTGCACGTGACCGGTACTTCCCTTTGTGTCAGTTTTTCTCTCTTATTTGTTGCATGACCCCATGTTTTCAGATCAGAAAAAGTTGTCTGAAGGGCTATACTTGACAGAGATATTTGAATGCCAAAATTAAAGTGATGCGATCATATTTTTTTCCGCCTGAACGTTATAATGCTCGCCTATGGGAAAATATTTAGTTCTGTGATACCTATAGGGGGATTATTCTACTCGTCTTCGCGTTATCAACACATTGTGCTAGCGGCGTGTGTGTGGGGGGGCGGGGGGGGGGGGCGGGTGTCGCACATGTATTCACTTTTGAACAAGACATGTATAGCGAAGGTATATAGTCAAAAATTTACATACTTGAAAGGGTATACGTATATAGATGTTGGTGAAGAGGTTACAGTTTTCAAATTTATGAGTCTTTCCCTCTGGGTGCAGGCTTATCCGCTTGGATATCGATCGATGTTTGTTTGTTCGTTCGTTCGTTCGTTCGTTCGTTCGTTCGTTCGTTCGTTCGTTCGTTCGATCGATCGTTCGTTCGTTCGTTCGTTCGTTCGTTCGTTCGTTCGTTCGTTTGTTTGTTTTTAAACACATTTTCAACAGCCAGGGTGACATCGTGGCGGCAGTGACTCTTGAACTTAGTAACTCTGCACAAGTAGAATTAGCTGCTGTTGAAAGTAAGTTAATCAGCGACGTGCACGCCTTTACCCAACGCAGTTACCGCTGATCAGGATCGAACTGTCATCTTTCGGTTTGAAGTCCAATGTTCTAAACGCTTCCCCGCCGCTGTCCCCATCGGGGCATGGAGTGGCGTCGGGATGGTCTGTTAAACCGCAATAGAAAATTCAAGCTTGCAGTTATTTCCACGCCAAAACCAGGCACAGAGATACGATCACAAACTTTCCCGACGTGGTGGGTCGAGAGGTAAATATTCCGACACTGTTTCCGGATCGCTGACTGTCGGTACGAACTTGAATCCTAACTCAATATTTTTTCCTAAAACCACAATTAACGAAACAGGCCCCAAACGTCCGTTTACTATTATTATTATTTTCAAGAATTATTTTCGTTTCACAAAAGTAATTCTTTAAAATAATATAATAATAAACGAACAAGCGTTTACACACAAAGGATATATGAAACCTAAAGGTAATGTTGCACATGTAAATTGTGGCACTCGTTGTCGTGCGGGTGGTCAACAATTTTTACCACAGGACAACTTGAAAAATTCCGACGCGCACACGGTCATGGGACGCACCCCCCTTTCTCCACCCTTTTAGCTTGAGGCCTGGGACATACCAAAATTAACATTCCATTCTACCGTTAGTTTCATTAAAAACGTTGGATGCCTGTGTAAATAAACTACGAAAGAGTATTGGTGCCACAAACACAAGTGATGGTCAGCATGCAGCTCTGCATATTGAACGATTTTTTACACCCCTGAATGCGCATGCTTGTAAACAGTGGCAAAGATGACAATCTAAATTACTATAACGATCTATGGGAGAAAAATGAAAAACTTTCATTTGTCACAAATTTCATTTTTTACATAATGGACGGGACATGTGATCAAATATTTTATAACATACTTTTTAAAATGGTATCAAATATGTTTTGTTAAAATTAATTTTTAATGGTTCCATTTTTGTTTTAAATTTTCACTTTTTGTCCCAGTACATCACCTTATTAATTTGTCAGAAAAGGCCGAGGGGGTGACTTCAAAGTCCTAAACATGTTCTAAATCCTTATGAGAAAATTTGACGGACATAGATTTGGATGAAAGCAAAAATTAATTTTCTTTGTTCTATGAACATATTTTGGATATGTTATTGTTTTAATAGTTCCATTTATCCATTTAACTTCGAAAAGTGGTCTTCTTGCTCTATTTAAGATCTTGCGACAAATAATACCTCTCCTCCCTGGAGACAATTGCATGTGATATTTGACCGAGTTTGCGTTCGTTTGTGAAAGATAACTCGAAATTCTCTGAAGGAGTAGAAATAGTTCAATATGGCCAGTCAGAGTGACCGAAACTCTGTTGAAGCAACAAACAATTATCTCTATCATCTGTTATACCTACCGTATACCTGTCTTATCCAGAATTGAATACAGGTGAGACCCCCCCCCCCACCCCACCACCACCACCCAGCCCCATCCCCTCCACCACAATATTATCCCCAAGACGAATAAAATAATTTTCCAATGCATTAGAATGCACGACAATGCACGACAATACACCGGGATTCTGATTTCTAACAAACTCTCGCCCAACCGACCGGACACGAATAATGCCCCCACCCGAACCTTGACATTTCTGCCAGCCAGGGATAGACCTCCTGTTCATTCATAAACGACCTCTCCAAGTGGAATATTGTTTTCCGAACGAGTACAAGAGACCGCACCCATACAAATGCCCAATTTTGTCCATCGACTTTACCATCCCTTACCTAACGGTAAATATATAAGAATTTAGTCCAACCCAGCCCAGCATCCTAAAGTTCATGATCAAATAAACTGACTCTCTATTCCAAACCTTATTTACAAATCACGTTGCAATAAAAGCCTAAAGAGTGTTTCCATAATATACATGAGGCTCCGTAAAGACGACCCACAAATTCGGATGCCTTCTCCATCCTGCCATTGTAATCCACAAAAAGAGCGATACACCCAAATGCTATCAGCGCACGCATGTCCCCGCCCCCCCCCCCTGCCAATTAGCAATGCTGTGGAAGTTGCCTCCCCCCCCCCCACAAACACCCCTCGCAAAGTGTTGGCCGGTAAATATCACTGATGTGGCTCACCCTTACGAAGATATGCGAAACCCTATTTACAAATCACGTTGCAATAAAAGCCTAAAGAGTGTTTCTATAATATACATGAGGCTCCGTAAAGACGACCCACAAATTCGGATGCCTTCTCCATCCTGCCATTGTAATCCACAAAAAGAGCGATACACCCAAATGCTATCAGCGCACGCATGCCCCCCCCCCCCCCTGCCAATTAGCAATGCTGCGGAAGTTGCCTCCCCCCCTCCCCCCCCCCCCCCCCCACAAACACCTCTCGCAAAGTGTTGGCCGGTAAATATCACTGATGTGGCTCACCCTTACGAAGATATGCGACTTTGACCCAGTGCAGTGCCCCAAAATTACAGCAAAAAATTAAAAATCGTGGAAATAATGGCCTTCCACCCCAATTCAACCTTCCACCCCACCCAGCATTTCCCCATTTCGAAACCCGGCGCACCAACACCCATAATAGATGAAGATCAAAATGGAACACACCCCACAGAAGCAAAGTGAAGAAGCGTCGTTGTGTACATAAACAGTTAACGGTTCGCTTTTCCAACAAATTGAAATATTCCAGACAACTGAGTCTGAAAATACCATAAACATTCATTTTCTATAAATCAACGGAAGACTTGTTGCTCAATCGAAACTTGATTTTGCAGATTTTTGGATGACGACATCCAAGAAATGACGACTCACCACAGCTGTAGTTTTATCATTACGTCGCGTAGTTCCACTAATTGTGTTAATAATATCTTGATGGTGTCAAAGTGAATTAAATACTTATTAATAGAAATATCTATAACTGGAGCACACACGAAAGTAAATCTATATATTTTTGTGAGTAAAAGGACATCACATCACATCAACGGATGTCCGCGTGCAAATGTACACAAAAGGTAGCCCATAACAGCGAATTCCAAACAGAATTAGACTGGTGGTGCGAGAGCTTGGGGTATTCCTTTGCTGCACGTTTGAAAAACTGTCGTGCCCAGATCCAGAGAGGAATGGATTTTATGGGTTCCAAACAGAATTAGACTGGTGGTGCGACAGCTTGGGGTATTCTTTTGCTGCACGTTTGAAAAACTGTCGTGCCCAGATCCAGAGAGTAATGGATTTTATGGGGTTCCAACTCACCCTCATCACACCAGTTTCCTAAATGAGAAAACATATTTTGAGTGGATCTGTACGTCTTCGTTAAACCTATCATGCGCAGCCGATTTATAAATTATTTGATACAACCCAAAATATGGGATGGGGGGGGTGGGGGTATTATTTTGGGAATTTTTTTATATGCATGTTTGTAATTCTTTGTTTGTCAAATGTTCAACTGTCCATGATGTCATAAAAGTAGGTAACCCTTTATCTAACACTCAGGGAAGATGCCACGCGCAAACAAATACTTTATCTAACACCCAGGGAAGATGTCACGCGCAAACAAATACTTTCATGTTTTGCCTCCAATATATAGTTTATCCTCCCTCATTGGGACGAGCTCAAACCGTCAGTTCATAGCTGAAGCAATTGGTTTCGTTGTTATGATCTATTCCATATTCTCTGTGAAACTAGTTTGACACATTTCCCGCCATATTGCCTTGGAGGAGGGTGAACACTCCGCCGTGAGCATCAATCGTGAGATTATTTCTGCCATAAGGTGCCGTCCACTATCGGAATGAAGTACAGCCTCTTTCTTTATTACTGAGATAGTAACACCTGTATTTATTTATTGGTGTTTAAGGTCACTTACATATACACAATGGCTAATCGTGACAGTTTTACGGGTGGAGGAAGCCGGAGTAACCTGAGAGAACCACCGAGCATCGACGAACAACTGTCAGCTCCTCAACATTCTAACTTTGTTTAAGCTCCGCTCAAGCAGGGTTACAGCGGTTGAAGACAAGTGCACCATCGATGTGCAGTACGTCTTAGTACACGGCGTCGTCGTGCCCCCATGTAGGCAACCGGGATAAAGTGCCCAGGCTTACCCAAGGACACAACGCGGGTCGTCCCGGATGGGGATAGAATTCAGGACCTCTAGCATAGCACAGTCTACCACTGAGCCACCACGTTCCCAGTATCAAGTGAACATTCCTGCGTCGTAACCGATAAAGTTTTGGAAGTTGTCGAGAAACAAAATAAGGTAAACTTCCAAGACTATAACTAGGATTCAAGATTTTTTGGTGATGTCTCATTCTTGCCTGTTGAGTAGGGCGTCAATCACTAATCTCCATATAACTGGATTGTTTGGACGCTCACCATATACAGTAAATTTTCTCCGTCGTCGCCATATTAGGGTGCGAAGTTGCTAAAAACTCAACAACAAAAATACTTGAAGGTTTCCAAGTTCTCAACGTCCTCAAACCCCGGCAATTTTAGCCCTTTGCGGCTTACGAATCGCACGCATCCGCCCGCGTAATTTGCAAATTCAGCAGTTGAAAGAAAGAAATTTTTCAAAATATTTCAACAAAGTCATATGATGTGACCATTCAATGGAACGAGCTCATCAAGTCACATGATATGGTTTTGTTGAATTTCGGTTTTTTATTTCAAAAATAGTAATTAAAATAATAAATTTTGATATCGTCTGCGTTGGGCAAAGGGTTAACGAATATTTACAACATATTTTACTTACTTGGTGACTAGTGCTGAAAGCGCAAAGTTGATACAGTCTTGTTAGCTTTCGTGCTAGGTAAACGCCATGACGTTTGTTGAGGTGAAAGCTACAGCGTAACAGTTTTCACGTCATCAGACGTAATAGATTCAAGCCTGAAAATAAGCAATCTGTCATTTGCAAAGTGGGCCAATTTATCCTCTGGTTACCTCTTTCTGTTTAGGTTTAAGATCTTGATTCAGATTTAGGTTCACAGAGGGTGAATTTAATGATGCTACCCTGCTGTGCAGAGTAGCATCACCAAATTAACCCTCTTGCAGATGACAGTCTGCTTATTTTCTGGCTTGAACAGATTCGGAGGAGTCACCCCGTTCATGGACTTGGCGCCATCTGTTGGGGGCAGTTTGAGCGACGGCGTTTTCGTTGATGTTCCATCAATCCAGCTAGGCCTATATAAAGATCAGTGGCGTCCATATGTTACATGGAGATATTTGCTTTAGTTTGGTAACGTGAAAGATTGGTAGTTGTAATTTGTTTACTCGACTTTGCCTTGTAATAATTAAGGCACTCCCCCAATATACTGTAAAAGGATCAATCCTGATGAAAAAGCTTGTTTCTGGGTGGTTGGGATGCAAAGCCATGGAATGTGAAGCCTTTCACCACTTTATCTAACATAACGGTTACACGCGGCCACCTTTATTCACAAAATCACCATTCAAATGTTTTCATTTTTTTGGTCTCAAAAACACTATAAGCTAACATGGTCTGAGGTTTGCGGCTTGCAGCGTTTCCGTTTTAGTTCAAGTCATGAACTTATATGAGGGTTGTGAGTATACATTCATAGAATGACCGCTGGCCTCGAAATATACGATTTTATAGGCAGTTTGCACTTTGAATCTCCTCCATTTATCTTATTTTCAAATATTTCGAGTTGTGACGTCAGGCGGTAACATTTGCCTCAAGAGCTGTAAACATAGAAGAAACTAAGCGAGCTCTCGTCCAATCAGAGGGCGAGGAATTTAGTCTTATTGGAACATATCTTATGACCCCCGATAAGCTCGTCCCAATAAGGAGTCATAAGTTGTGTTTACGAGGCAAAAATTAAAATGTTCTGTTATTCAAGAAATTAGTTTGCAAGTGTCGTCTACTTTTCAGATTGGATAACTGGTTAGGTATGATATCAGCGGCACTCGTGAGGAGTGAAGTAAGTGACCTTAGCACTCACCCAGTTGAAGTTTCTACCAGAATAGTCGTTCGAATGCAGATTCGAAACTCTCTTCAGATATTGGGTACCTCGTGTTGCCCTGCCTCGACATGTCGTTAACGGACTGTTGCTTTTCCCCCCGTTCCATATTTACAAATTTCTGTTGACGGACTATTTTCCACTTGACGTCATGGATCCATTGAAAGAACTAAACTCTGCCCATTTTCGGGCAATCGAAACGTCGACTTTGGGCCCAGGTTAATTCGTTGCGGTGACAGATGATAATTTTTTTTTTTTTCAAATCCACTGAAATTACCGCAATAAAACTTATTCTATAAATGGGGAGTGTGATTTTATAACACTCGGGTTTTGACTTTGAAGCGAATATCTCTCAGATAACAGGCGCTAATTTCTAAAACGTACGAACAAATAACCCATTTGGATAAAATTTTCATTTATATTTTTCGGTTTATGTATCGACCTGTCACACGTGTTTCGCGGTGTTTGCCAACCAACCTCGAGTTTTCCTTTTGTTTTTATTTCAAGCAGACGATCAATAAAGTTGAAAATTTTCTGTGGGTGATTTTGAATTTTTAAATTAATGGATTCTAAGTCATATTTGCGTGAAATAAACACTGAGCGCCACTATATGTGAATGTGTTCATTGACACGGCACTTATTCCATCTTATGTCATCGCGGAAGGATAGAACGAGAGGCTGTGCCTCTCGTTCTATCCTTCCGCACTGGCAGGCGTTCCGTATTGACGAACTCATTCACGCATCGCGATGTTCTGTGTATTTAGACATTCTGAACGGTAATGGCGTGGAAAAAGTAGTGACAGATTGTCACGGATTTGTCTTTTGTTTAGGCTGATGAAGAGAATCGAATCAAATGGTTTTCCGCGCCGAAGGCGCGCAGGGACGATATGGAGAGCAAGCCCCTTTCGACCCTCATTAGCTGTAGAATTTGAAAGTGTCAGACCGTGGTATAGGAGGAGAAATTGTGTGTTGTTAGCGGCGCTTGTGTCTTTTCTGCTTCTTTTTCAGAGGTGGAGGTTTGGAAGGAGAGACAGTGGTAGTTGGTGTTGTTGGTAGGCTGCCTGATGGTGGTTGCTGAGTTTTGTAGGGTCTGGTCCTAGCCGAGTCTGGAGTGGTTGTGGGTGATTGCTGAGTCTTTTGTTGTTGTTGATTTCTGGCGTCTATTAGTTTTTTGGTTTCTTCGACTTTTTGCATGAATAATTCGTATTGCCTGTCCATCATTTGTCTGTGTAGGTCCTTTTGTATCTCGTGTTCCCGGAACATGTTCTCTATCCTGTCGTCCTCGTCCTGGCCTTCTGGTTTAGAAGGAAGAGGCGAGTGGGGATCAAGAAGAGGCGAGAGGGCGGCTTCCATTTCCACCTCAGTCTCCACAGACTCTTCCACATCCGACAATACCGACTGGGAAGCCGGCATTAGGATGGGGCTGTCTGTGGGAGTGAGAGGGGAAGTGGTGACCGCCTCTGGCTCTTTCTTTTCCTCACCTTTCTCTTTCTTCGTCTCCAAGAATGCCTCCAAGCGTCGGGAATCCCTCCGCTTGGTGGACGGGCTCTTCTTGCTTCTCCTTCTCTTTTCAGGGCCACCAGGCCTCCCCGGATGAGGACCAGTGCGAGAGGGGATCCTCTCACCAAAGGTGCTACCTCTCCCCGAGGGGGGGTGGTGTCTTGGTTGTTTCCGCAGGTTCAATCTTGAATTCAAGATTCAGATGGACGTTCTCGCACATTTCCTGGATGGTCCAGGAGATGGGACAAGAGACGCCCAGAGCTGAGATGTATTTGAGTAAACGAGCTGGTAATTCCAGGTTTTCCATTTCAATTAGTTGGTGTTGACACTCTGAGTTCAGAAGTGTGTGTGTGTGTGATGAAGAGAGCAAGTTCTACTCACATATCAGTTAATTTACCTGCGCTCACGTAGTAATTTTGAATTAGCAAGTCCATTGTTAATAATACTGAATGGTCTTATCATCTGTACATTGTCGTGGCTATCAAGGCCCTTTGACTCAAATAGTGCGTCTGTTGATACCGGCGGTGCGAATTCCTGTTCACGGTTCTCCCTTAGGCTTCATTCACCAAACTAAAATTCAAAAATCATCTGCCATATTCTCAATATCGTCTGGTAAACTTTAAAATGTGAAATGTTATATCCAACTGTTCCAAATAAGATAATGGTACTATCTGGCAACACGACTCTGGCCGACGAATGTCCAAAGATGCTTTTTTTTAAATTTTCACACTGGTGGGGGGGGGGGGGACTACCAACCCTGCCCCATACTTTACGTCCCCTCCCCCTGAATTATTTGCATTTATGTACTACCCCACCCCCACGAGTGACGGAGTTTCGGACACCAGGATGCTCGACAACTGCTCTTGGAAGTTTTGGGGGGTTTTTTCTAGGAAGTAACAGTCACCACACCCATGGGATTTAGACCACTGTACACTTCCATTTATTGTCAAAAAATATGTGCGTCAAGAGACTATTTCGTATTCAGCGGGAGAGGTGGGGAATGAAAGACACATACTCCCTAATGTGGCAAAGAGTTAATATTTAAACATCATATGTTATATTGCCAAATATTATACGCTTGATCCCTCGCCGATTAAATAAATAGCTTGCAAGCTTTTGCAGGTTTTTTCTACCTATGTAATCCAATGCTCCCCGTCTGTTATTTACAGAGAAGAATCGAGTTGCTTCTAGGAACAACATTCTCTCCACTGTGCCAGCCAGAAACAGCAGGATAGGTAAGAATATATGTTCTATATTTATCGCGTTGTCAGAAGAGGTTATTAGTATTGACAAATCATTATTGTAACTTGAGTGGTCGTTTGTGCACTTCATGCCATTGGAGGTAGTTTATTCTGTGATCAGAGGGCACCCTGCCATGCGTTTGGGTGTGTGTGTAGGTGGGGGTGAGGATGCGACGGTAACGATGTTAGGATGGCGAACTGCTGAACTCCTCGGCTCTTGAAGGGCTCGTTGTGGAAGTCGTTATCTCTTCACTTAACATGACTAAATGATAACATCTACAAAAAATAAAAATCTTGCATAATTAACCCTTTGGAGCCTGGTGGTATATTCCATGCCAGTTCAGAGTCATCAACTGGTAGAGTCTATATTCGTAACTTGGAGGAAGACCAATCAAAATTTCCAACGTGCCGCCCTCGGGCTGCACGTTGAAAATCCTGATTGGTCTACTGCACAAATTCGCTTAGCAACTATCTACTTTCTGATTTAACCCTTTACCTAACTTGAAAAGCAGACGACACTTGCAAAAATAATTCTTGAATAACTATTTTTTTCATTTTTTGTCTCAAAAACATAGGTTATGACCCCTCGTTGGAACGAGCTCGACGAGCTCGTTCCAACGAGGGGTCATAACCTATGTTTTTTAGACAAAAAATGAAAAAATAATGAAAATTAATTGGCGATTTTTGAGAATAGCGCTGGCCGGTTTTGGCCGTTACGTTAGGTAAAGGGTTAAAGTCGTATCGTGATCCTGGACCGGGTTAAAAATGGAATTGTTTGGCTTCAAAATCATAGATTATCACTCCTCGCGAGAAGGAGCTTGACGAGCTCGTTCCAATAAGGAGTCATAATCTATTATTTGGAGATAAAAATTGAAACAATTATGAAATTTGAATGCAGATTGTTTTTTTTAAATAATGCTGGGTTCGACAGGGCCGTTTGTGAGAAAAAAATTACTTCTGCAATTGTTTACAATTTCTGAAAATTACGGGCGAAGTGGATTTCTGCTATTCCTTCTGAACAGGGTGGAAGGATTTTCTTTCTTTTGCAGTTTTTGAGGACACAAAAGTAACAAAAGCAGAAGCAGTTTTCTTGTTCGTCGACTACTGGTGAAACTAGTTGAGCCACCAGTTGATAGCGTAGAAATAGTGAATATCCGTCGGACAGAAATACCACCCTACAGTGTTTTTCTATTTAGGTCTATTGGAACAGGCGAATTTCCCCAAATGGTCAAAAACAAAAGAGTTCTAAAACAACTAAATTAAACGATTTTCGTACAAACGGGGACAATCAATGATACTGCTTTGATCTAAAGCATATTTGTTTGCTGAAGTTGTAAACTAAAAAATATTTTTATTGTTGAAACTCAACTTTTGAAATGTTGATCGCACTAACAACAGAACGGAAAATTCACACACGCAACTCTTCAATTAATGAAATCAAAATTAATCCAAAACATATATCTATAGCACTTTACCGAAAATTGAACTCTGAGGTGATTTCAAAATTAATTAAAACATGTTTTTAATGTCTATTCTAAAATATTTTTCCAGTAATGACACCAAGGCGTGACACCCTAAGAGACAAATGGCACATGCAAGATGTACAAAAAACCTTGGCTGATGTATTTGGTACAGATATGCATGGATGTTTGTTGACATTGATTGCTAAATCCAAACATCTAACACTGACAGAGTTGTACAATGTTGAACCTTCTTATGAAATGGCAATACATGATACAGCTGACTGGTCAAGGATAAATACACTATTAATTTTGTCTCTAACACTAGATGGACAATCACTTTTCAGTTGTTGGTAAAGATAACTAGTGAAATGTGTGAAGCTCCAGTGAATCCTGAGCATGCGTACTTAAGGTCACACATCTTAATATTGATACTAAAAAAATCTTTCAGGTTGGAGATTAAAAATCTGTTTTAAATAATTAAAAAAGCACATCCAAGTTCATTTGACGGTAAAGTGCTGTAGATACATGGTTCAGATTAATTTTGGTTTCAGTAATTTAAGTGTTCCAAATGTAAATTTTTAGTTCTGTTGTTAGTGCAATTTGCAATTTAAAAGTTGATTTTCAGCAATAAAATCACTTTTTAGTTTGAAACTTCAGCACTCCAAATATTCTTTAGATCACAACAGTACCATTACCTGTCATCGCATGTTTGAAAATTGTTTAACCCTTTACCCAACGTAACGGCCAAAACCGGCCAGCGCTATTCTCAAAAATCGCCAATTAATTTTCAAAATATTTTCATTTTTTGTCTCAAAAACATAGGTTATGACCCCTCGTTGGAACGAGCTCGTCGAGCTCGTTCCAACGAGAGGTCATAACCTATGTTTTTGAGACAAAAAATGAAAAAAATTAGTTATTCAAGAATTTTTTTTGCAAGTGTCGTCTGTTTTTCATGTTAGGTAAAGGGTTAATTATCGTGCTTTGGAACCATTTGTTTTTGTCAATTTGGGAAAATTCGCCAGTTCCTATAGACCTTAACCTAGCTTCTCTGCCCTGCATAATTTAGTCCATCTTTCAGCATTTATCTAATGACTTATCTCAACAGTCGCCTTAAATGGATGTTGGTCTTCCTAATATAATTGGTCCGGGTGTGCGCAGTCTTTAAATCGTGACATTGCCAATGATCAACAAGACTGTTCGTATTTTTCTTCATCTTTTTCCTATTCTCCTTCTTGTGGTAAAATATTAAAAGCTGATCATTCGGCTTCTTTGTTGTTCCTAGCTTTAATTTCTTTAATTTCTCAGTGGATCGCCTTTTTCACCGTATATTTTTCGACGGAATATTAATTGCACTTTTCATATTTCATTTTACCTCTGTCAACAACAATTGCACAGAACGACACACGTGTGTGAATTGGTTCATCAATATGGCACGAGTCTCACCGCGGAAGGATAAAACGAGAGGACGCGACGACACAAGTGCCATATCGATGAACCCATTCACACACGTGTGTCGTTCTGTGATTATTACATGCCAGAAGACACATAGAACACATTGAAACTTTGGGGACGAACTGTCAACAAAGAGAACACATTTTATCGCCAACCAAATTTACGAGGGGAACACATGTTACTATTTTTAGCCATCGCTTGCGATTCAAATTGTAATTGCGCGCACGATTTGTAGAAAATTCCAGTGAAATTTCGCTTCTATTTAAAAAATAGTCCATCAACGATTCCCGTTCCGTACATATGTGCGAAACAGTTTTCCACATGCTTTAGTGTTGCTGTAGATGGGGATTTCAGAGAAGAGTGGTGTAATAAAATTTAAAACGTGTTGACATCTTTGCTGAAATTAATCTCTGTTGAAGTCTTTGTACTTGATTTATTGTTATACAACCAATTGTTGATTTAAAAAATTAAAGTTTATTTTTTGTTCCTAAAGAAAAGTTATGATTTCTCACTACAGCGATGAACTGGGTATAACAGTGTGATTTTTCAAGTTATTTTGGAAACAACACTTACTGCCTGCATTGTCGTTTGGTAGTTCTGTTGTCTTTTTATTCCTATTGCAAACGGGGCGGAGGAGAATTTTCAGCCGATTGTGTCTGTAGATGCTCGCATGACCATGGTTGCGGCAATGGTTTGTCCTTCCAAACATACAGTCATCGATTTTGATCACCTTAGATCAAATGTCAGAAATTAGGGCATTATCATAATTTGCAGGGAAAAGATTACTTCTGCCGAGTAATATGAACATTGTTATCAGTTTACACCTGATCTTAACACCATATCCTTCCAGCGGTATTAAAAAAATCGCCATTTATTTTTTTTTCAGTTTTGCAATTATTGCCATTAACAAATAGCTTATAGCCCATCCTTAGAATCAGCTCAATAAGTTCTTTCCGTTGACATCCCAGACTTATCTCATCATGAAAACTGACTTTCGATAAAATTATCTCTCCTGATAATATTATTATTATAAAAAGTGTATAATTGTTGAGAAAACACTTATGGCATCATTAGAAAATAAGACGATGTCTCCATTTGTTAATCTTAATAAACGAAAACAATAGACGTTCTCCGAGCTGTCTGTTGTTTTCGTTTATTAAAAGTTACAAAAGGAAACTTTGCTTTTTATTACAAGCTAATTAAAATCAACTAAGTATCATCTACTTTGGCTCTTTGTCTAGCGAATAAGTTTTTACAGTAATTTGCAAGTTTTATTCCTCCCAGGAAAAAATCCGCAAATCAAACCTCCTAGATTTTTATAGCAATGAAAGAATAGTGTCTGTATTATATATATAAAAAACAAAGCTGAGCGCGTCACCCTGGAAACAATCTGGATCGAACAGCTACATGGCTGAGTCTATACACTATTGCAGGAAAATATCGTGCAATGTGCAAATAAGTCAAAGAGGAGTTTCATCGACCTTACATTTTCACAAGTTTGCTCGGGATGGCTCCCAGACCCCACTGATGAGAGTGGGATCCCCCGCAGGGTTGGGGCGAATACATTGTAAATGTATTGAATACGAATACATTGAAATTTTATGAATACGAATACACAAAATTCCAAGTGTATTTGAATACGAATACTTTACAAAGAATTCATGAATACAAAAATGAATACATGAATACATTTTTTAAAATAATGATAAATTCATGTTTTTCGTGGCAGTTGGGCCTATAAAACTGTGCGGTGATGACAATCAAGAATAACCACGTCAAACAAATCAAAAACACTTTATTGAAACTATGAGCAAAAAATGGACAACCATCTCATTATAAAAACTGACAAAAATTTTCAAAATATATTGCACATGAAAACTACAAAAATTGTAATGGTCAGTATTCTTTTTAGTGGACAACATTACATATTTCACTGACAATTCACTGACAATTGGTTTACAAGCAGTTTTTTGTAAAATGAATCTAAGACCTCACAATTTATTTTCTCTATTTTGAAAAGAAAATCAAAAATAAAAGAACTTTAATCCTTAACCCTTCGATGTCCAAAACATTCCAGAAAATTCATTCATATGAAGCTTCCACACCTCGAAATATATTAAGAGGTTTCTCAGTAAAAATGCATATATGGATATCATTGGAACAGGCTGTTCAAGCAGGTTCCAATGATATCTCTATTTGCATAGTTTCTGAATTGGACCATAACTCACTTAAGGGTATAAAAATTCTCTTACGTCAGGGCTTACCAATGGTCTTTGTTTGACTGACCAGTAGTTTACAAACAGCTTTTCTATAACTTGAATTCTAAGCATCTCACAATCTCCTCTATTTAAAACCTAAACTTAATGACTATGACTATATAATGACTAGGCACACCTTGGATTCCGAGGTGTCAACAACTACACAATGGAGCTCCCAATTGTTATACAAGAGACACTGGTCAGAGTGAAGGCTACCCTTGCTACCACCTGGAGCATCCAGATGCTCAAGGGTAAAATTCACTTGACAGTGGATTTTGAGAAGGAAACTGAACCGCCGTCCTTGGAGAGGTGTAGCACCTTTCGCGAGGGGATTTCCCCCCGCACTGGTCACCCTCCAAGTGATACGGACTCGCAGGATGATGCCAAGAATACGGAAGCAGCCGAAGGAAAAAAGAAAAGGAGAAGAAAGAAGGGACCTTCCGCCAGACGACGTGATGCCCGCCGACTGACGGTGTTTATGGAGAAGAAAAGGATGGAAAAGGAAGAGAGGGAGGCTAACCATGGCGTTGAAAGCTCAATGCCTGCTACCCCTGGCCGTTCCACGTCCACGCCGGTTCCCCCCACTCCTGTGGAGGGTCCGGAGGATGCTGGTTCGCCAGGCAACACTCCAATCTCTAGCCTATCACACTCTTCCTCGGAAGAGGAGATGGAGGAGGGAGGTTTGTTTATGGTGCAGGAAGTTGAGCCGGACAGCGCACATGTAGCTACACCCGCTCTTGCTCTTCCAGCCTTTTCCGACCAGGACACCATCCAGGAAGCTCACACCGCGGAGTCCGTGGAAAGCATCCTTGGGGAAAGGGTCAGGGATGACGAGCATCTAGCCCTTCTCCAACAAACGTTGAAGACCTTGGATAACCGCGGACTCTTGGAAAGTACGATTAAAGGAGCATTACAGAGTGTTAGCAACCACTATCTGCACACTACTCCAGCGAGCTCTCCATCACCGGCAGCTGCAAGGGCTAGACCATACCAACCTAGTCAGCCCTCCAGCACCCCTCCTTCAACACCACCAAAAGAGGTATCACCATCACAGCCTCCTCCTCCAAAAAAGAACAGGAGGAATCATAGACGGCGCTGAGTACCATTTCCATTTGCCATCTTTGCCACGCCCAGACCACCCAAATCATCTACAGTTACAGAGGGTCGAAAGGGGCTTGTCCCCCATACCGTCCCTGTGCGCCTTTGGCGCGCGGAATCATTTCATTTCAATGACTAGGCAAAAACACACTCATCACATAACTGACTGCAATAAGGTTTACATGCTGCTTTACAGTGACAAATTCTAAATATCTCACAATATCTTGATAACTGAATCCCATTACCTTCCCCTTAATATCTAGTACCAATAAATTATTTACACCTTTACAGATCAATTTACAGTTGTGATAATTGAGTTTTACAGTTGTATGAGGATTAGAAATCCATGCAATTGACACTTAACGAACCTTTTGTTCTGCCAATAATCTTTTCTGATCAATATCAAACAATCTTTACAATGAACTTTCCTGCTCAGCTGAGGTATTAATTATTATTTGAGGTATTAATTATTATTGGAGGAAAAAAAACATGTGACACGATGTAAGTCTCAGCTTATCTATGATTTTTAATTTGAAGAGTTCTGTCATTTAGAAAAAAAACAGCTGAAAAGTATTCAAAAGTATTCAAAAAAGCATTCATGAATACACCTCATATTTGACTGTATTTGAATACGAATACAAATACTTTTAAATTGCATGAATACTGAATACAACTGAATACTTCAAAAATGTATTGAATACTATTCGAATGCCGAATACGAATACGAATACGAATACCCCAACCCTGATCCCCCGTCGTGCTCGCACTCTTCGCGCATCGGTGGATGATTCTCATCATGACCCATGATCGACATGTTGTACCCCTACGCCCTCTAATCCAGAATCCCCCCCCCCCCCCTCTCCTCTCGTATCTCAGTAGGTGACTTTGAACCGACAAGGCCATTTCGAAGGTCACTGAAATAAACCGTATATTACTAAACGCTTTCTGATAACTTTCCACAGCTTTAAAAATTATGCGTGTTACTGTGATAAGAACCACGAAATTAATTATACTATTAGTCACGTTGTACGGATTTTTACCTACCCGAAGCCGGCCGCAACCCATGAGACCGAAGTCCGAATGGGATATGGCTGACTGTCGGTAGGTAAAAATCCGTCCCGCGAGAAAGAACACTGGGTAACGATTAGAGAAATTAAAATCTCTTTTCCACGACAATTTAGTCATCACAAAACTGCGCAAATCCGTTCGCAGTCGTTGCTGTCAAAAGACATTTTGTCTTCTGCGGGAGACGTCCGTGTTCAGAGCGAGGCGCGTATCGAGAAATTGATTTTCGGGAACGGAAAATAAATCCGTATCACGTAAGCGAGTATTTCCTGAATGACACGCTACGTGATACGGGACATTTCTCAGTGGTTTGTTGGAAATATCGTGAGTCTGCACAGCACCACGTAGCTATCGGCCAGCCAGATTTAAGAATGCACGTCAGTCGATAGATAAAGATAAAACTCCGTGTGTAGATCTGAACACGATCTACTGAATTAACACTCTCGCTGCTAAAAGCGACTATAGTCACCTATTTTATGATGATTATCTGCACGTTCTGGTATGCGCAGATCAAGCCTAGTATTTGTTTAATTGTTGGAAAGGGCCCAGAGAGCCCTTTCCAATAATTAATCAAATGATATAAATTTGATTTAACTTCCTCGCATACCAGGCGCACATAGAGGTCCTCCATATATGGCTAAAGTTGGCGTGACAGTACAAGGGTTAATGGATATACGCTGCAATAATATTCGTGCCCTGCGATTAAATAAATAAATATATAAATAAATAAATAAATAAATAAATAAATAAATAAATAAATATACATCACAAAAGAAAAACAACATATGCGATTCTCTTTTCTCAAATCCTCTTTCAGGGTAAGCATGGTTTGTTTTCTCTGTCAGATGTATCAGATTCATTTTCAGATTCTTTATTCACATTATACATACACGTAAAGTGCTTACAAACTAGTGAAACAGAATTTACTGCATCCAGTAAATTCAAGTCTGTGTGAAAGAGGTTCAAGCATTCTGAAATAAGCAAAATAGAAAGAATTTATGGAGGCTAATTTTTTTTTTTTTTTTGGGGGGGGGGGGTGAAATGTTTTTAAAGAAATCAGAAATAGGTTTTCGTTAATAGTATTTAAAGATATTCATACAGGAATCACAAAAAAACAAGAGCTGGACTTTCGTCCGGTGCATACCCCCACGTGATGTACCGCCTAGTGTGGGCATACTTATGATCAACAAATATTATTTATGAATATTCTCGTACGGACTGACGGACGGATGCACAGATGGACGGACGCAATCCAGTATACCCCCCTCCATTTTCTTCGAAAGTTTTCAACAATTTCTAACAATTTCTAAGTCAAAAGGTATGGTAAATTGTTTGTGTTTGGAAGTATTATGCAATGAGGCAGAAGCCTTTGTCATAGGCAAACTGCATGCCATATTTTACTGAAATCCGATAACCCCAATCCAGTATGCCCCCCCCCCCCCCCTCCCATTTTCAACGAAAGTTTTCAACAATTTCTAAGTCAAAAGGTATGGTAAATTGTTTGGTGCTTGGAAGTTCTATGCAATGAGGCAGAAGCCTTTGTCATAGGCAAACTGCATGCCATATTTCACTGCAATCCGATAACCCATGCTGAGATACAGGCTGAACAGACAAATAATGTCTATTTCCTACAATTTCTAAGTCAAAAAAGGGGATAACTCTAAAAACGAGAATGTGAGGAATATCGTTGAATCCTTTTTTAAAGCCTATACCATAAGCAGTGTTCATGGCAATTTTCATTGCAATAGAACATTCGATACCCGAGATACAGGCTGAACAGACAAAATTTGGCTCGGACAGACACAATTTCTAAGTGAACAAGTAATAAAAAAAATAACTAGTCTGGGCATACCTATGACCAACAAATATTATAAAAAATAATAATTTACTTAAGTTATGAATATTCTCGGACGGACTCACACACGGACGCACAGACGAACCGACGGACGGACGGACGCACGGATGGACGGACGCACAAACGGACGCACGGACGCATGTAATCCAGTATACCCCCATTTTCTTCGAAAGTGGGGTATAAAAATTCAATTAACCAGAAAAAAGCATATATGTGAACAACATTCAAAGGGTTCGATCAAGGAATCAGAAATGGATATTTGTTTGCTCTGCCACTTATTTGAATGATGTTTAGAGTAGTAATATGAGTATGGAAAGGGTTATCATTCTCACATTGCAAGGCATAAAATATTTGGAATCCACATTGAAGGCTTGAGAGGGTTAAAAGCATTGAACTGAATAGTTTATACTTTTTTTCCTTGCAAAGCAAAGAGTTTCTCTCAACTTGGTTTGAAGAACAGACATCTGATTAAAATAGCAATATAACATTTAATGTTTGATAGCTAACTACACTTCTGTAATATGATTGTGTTTACATTGTCTCCAGTGTTGATAAATATAACACAGTATTGCTTGGGGATAATTTCCTGTTACGGGAAATTAAAGGCGGTGAAAACCCTCTGGTCGACTGGGCCATGCTCAGGGACTCAAGCAACCCGAGAAGCGTGGGGTGACGAGTACCTGTGACTATCTGTAAGTATGCCAAACATCAAAGAGATAGGACAATTTGTTTTCGAGTTATCGTGCGGACAAGGAAGTGCTTAGAAGACAGAAGGAAGAAGAAGAAGAAGAAGAAGAAGAAGAAGAAAAAAAAGAAAAAGAAAGAAAAAAACGTACAAAACACCAGTCTGTGTGTTCCACATAGACTAAGAAACATACTCCACAACTAGAGGAACAGAGTTTACTGCATCCAGTAAATTTAAGTATATGTGAAAGGGGTTAAAGCATCAGAAATAAACAAAATGGAACGAGATTTTATGGAGGCTTATTTTGGGGGTGAAATATTTTTAAAGAAATCAGAAATAGGTTTTCGTTAATAGTATTTAAAGCTATTCATGCAAGAATCAGATAAATTTTTGCAAGAAACCACAACAAATACATATGAGCACAGTATTAAAAGGGTTCGATCAAGGAATCAGAAATACACATTTTTTGCTCTGCCACTTATTTGAATGATGTTTAGAGCAGAAATGTGAGTATGGAAATGTTAACATTATTCTCACTGAAATAAAATCTTTGGAATCCACATTGAAGTTTTGAGAGGGCTAAAAGCATTTAACTGAATAGTTTATACTTTATTTCCTTGCAAAGCAAAGGGTTTCTCTCAAGTTAGTTCGATGAACTTATATGTGATTATAATAACAAGATTACATTTAATGTTTGACAGCTAACTCCACTGATGTTTACATGTCTGCAGCGTGAATAACATAACATAGTATTGCTTGTGGATAATTTACTGTATCGGGAAATTTTGGGCTGCGAAAACCCTGTGCCCGACTAGGCTATACCCAAGGGATCTAGCGACCTGAAAAACATCGAGTGCCGAGAACATGTGACTATCTGACAGTATGCCGAAAATCTACGAGTAGGACAATTCATTTTCGAGTTGTCGTGCGGACAAGGAAGTGCTTAGAAGACAGAAGGCATGAGAAAAAAAGAAACCGTACAAAAACAATAGTCAGTGTGTTTCACACAGCCTACATATAATAAGTAGTATACCGTGGGAAGTGGCATAGCCAGATTGGCTGTCTACCTGCCACCCCCTCAAAGATAGAGTAATTGCAAACAGACTGTGACCAAATGAATAAACTTAGAACAATTTATGTTACAAATTTATGTGAAACATTGGGGATGGGGATCGAATTATTTCATTTCCGGGGCCAAACATACGGTCCATCATGTACGCCAGCGGAAGTTGATGATTCAGGGTTGACAAGAAGCAACCTGCTTATTGAACTCCGTCCACTATTAGTGTATTATACCAGGAGGGTAAAAATGGGTCATATTATGAGATGAGATTATGTAGCACACCTTTTCCAGGCCGTTCGGTTAGTAGTGCACTGTCAATGTTTTTCTTTCACATCGATCCCCAAATGGTTGATGAATTAGCACATCCAGACTAAAACGAGAGCGTCGTTCAACCTTTTACCCAATGTACACGATAATGTTTTCCTTTTTCCAATTTTTTTCTGAAAAACGCAACAAAACCATATCATGTGCCCCCCCCCCCCCCCCTCCCATTGGGACGAGCTCGTTCGAGAGGGGTGGGGGATCACATGATAAAGTTTTGTTTACATGTTTTTCTACTGTTCAATTTCTAAATTTTGCGGACAGATATAGCCGATTCGAATAGGTAAAGGATTAAAGAAAAAAAGACTGGCTCATTTTCTGGACTCAGAAATGCCATTTGCTATTTCTACAAAAATCGTTGGTGTTTGACAAATAACTAAACAGATACACATAATTGCGTGTGTTGTATGACCGTTGGATTTGAAGGTAGATAGTGATGTGGCCATTGTTAAAGTATACATAGCAAGTAGTATGCGAGGGGTGAAGCTTCCTCTTCTTTTGTGTTCGCTGTTGACCTAGGAAGGATTTTCAGTGTTAATTTCCCATAGCATCTCAAATGTCAATATAAATATGGCTGGGAGTTAGAGCAAACCGCGCGGACAGGAGTCTTCTCCCTTTTGAGACGCCATGGATGTCATGTGATGGGTGGTGTTAGTACACATGCACAGCGCGTATTGTTTCCGTCGTCCATTTTGTTCACTGGACTGGATGCCATCTTCTTGGCTTCTATAGTGACAAGTGGGTACTATAACCTACAACGGCTATGAAGAAGTGTGTGTGTGTGGGGGGGGGGGGGGGGGTCGAGAGGCGGTTCAATTGCACGAGAGTATATCCAATTACCGGAAACCACCCGAGAAGTACAAAAATGACCCAAAACGGACCCAAACCTGTTTATCGTACAAATATCAAAAAATTTAACCTAGATTTTTTCTCATAATAAAACTAAGAATTTAACAAGTTAAGTCAGGGGCGGATCCAGGAATTTGGAAAAGGGAGGGGGGGCAATTGACCATATGGTGCGAAGCATTATCCCAGCCGTGACGCGGTGAGTAGGGGGCTTGCGCGAGAGGGGGCGTCCCCCTCTGGCTGGTGGGAGTTCGGGAGCCTCCCCCGGGAAAATTGCCCAAAAATTGCACCAGAAACATGCATTTTCCTCAACTCTGAGCACTCATTCGGATAGTAAATTGCTGCCAGACAAATGCCACTGTTGTCAGAATGAGCCGCCAAAACTGCGCAGGCATGCGTGATCGTCTAAATTCGTAATTTCAGACTTTTCTCAATGCTGTATTATGACATAGTTCTGGCAAACATAGTGGGGAGGCGCCCCCCCCCCCCTCCGGATCCGCCCTTATAATTGTTGGTTGGCAGAATACAATAAGCTCTATCAATCAAGACTGAATTTGTTAAAACATAACTCATGATCTTTCAATGGAAGAGCTCGGCAAGCGAAGCTATATTTTGGAGGCCAAAAGTGGAAAACAATATGGAATTTAAACGGCGGTTTATGCCATTGCCTTGGTAGAATGCTCAATTATTCTCGGCCAAGGATTGCTAATAAGCCACTGTAATATTCTGACACAATGAGTTTTTTATTATCATTGCTCCAGAAGACTGTTCAATATTCATAAAAAGTAGATCCATTGATATCTTTAACCATATGGCTGCGGGTTAGAAATATTAATAGGACCATCTCAAACCTTTGAAACCTCGTAATATTTTTCATGTTAGTTCAACGCAGCAATTGGAAGAGTCCATATTCATTATCGGGGGTAAACCAATTAATATTTTCAACGTGCAGCCTTAGGATTTGTCTGTCCCACACATTCACTTTTCAGGCATCCTACTTAATGTAATAATGACGTATTATGTTCCTGGGCAAAAAAAAACGAACGAAGAATGGTCACTTCCAGGAAAGCCCTTTTTTACGTAGACGATGCCGTTTTTGCAAAAACCGGAAATGAATAGGAAAATTTATTCTTTCAAACGTTCGCTCCACTGAACATAAGCACTCGTCCATTAGTGATTCTCGGGATTAGTAGTAACAGAAACAGTTGTTACAATAATGTTTACGCTGATAAGGCATGTAGCTTGTTATCAGTCAGATTACCGTAGCTTTAATGATATATATACAATGTAAAATGTGAAGCTCGATATTTAGTTTTTTACTAAAAGAGGGAAATTCCTCAGGATGGACAGGCGCGATTATCGGTCAAACTGTAAGGGCATTCTTTCTTATATTTCTCATGGAAAGATATTCTCTGTAGGATATTCTATGGACGGAGAGCAATATATGATATCAAAATTTGTTATTTTAACCCTTTGAACCTTGGTGGTATATTCCATGTCTGTTCAATCGCAGCAAGCGGAAGAGTTTTAATTCATTATTTGGGGTAGACCAATCAATATTTTTATCGGGCAGCCTATAGGCTGCACATTGAAAATATTTATTTTGTCTACCCACACACTTAGCAGCCATCCTACTTAATGAAATTATGATGTATCGTATTCCGAGGCCGTGAAAGCGGCTTCTAGTGTTCAAATGGTTAATTATTTTTGTTTCAAAGTAATCAAAACATTTCAACAAAGCCAATGACCCCTTATCAGCATTGTTCCAATGGTTTCAAAAGCTAAGCTGTGTGTTGGTATCTTCAACAGCAATGAGCGAGTAGAAAACAGACTCATCCCCTCACTAAGCAGGGGCATCAGTTATAATATAACCATACAGCCCTATGTTGGATAAACTATTACCGAACCTCCTCACAACTACAAATCATACCCCCACCCCCACCCCACCCCTCCCCAACCCCCATATCGATATATATTAGTGTATAAGACGACAACATTCAAGATTTCAGGGGTAAAAGGGTTAAAACCGGGCAGTCTTCCAATTCCGTGTTTGGAACAGTGCTGCAGATTCGGTCAATGTTTGTGGAACAGTCGTTGCGTATATCACTATACAACACACACGATGATGGGTTAACTCCATTTATTTCCACTGACTCTGCAGCTCTCCTGATCAAAATCACAATTTCTGTGGAAGAAAAGCAAAGTGTTCCTCGAAACCCTGCAAGAGGAGTCAACGTTTATCTCTTTGCCAAAAATACACAAATTCGTTAACAGGTAATAATCCTCTCCTGCCAATAACTTTCAAGTCGAAACAACCAAATGCCAGAACATTAGCGCTCTTCGTCTCGGCGCCATTTTAATGAAGGAAGAAAAAACAGAAATTAGTGCAAGGACCTAAGAGGTGCTTTACTGCAATGTCTTCGAGTGACTAACTTTGTTTTAAAGATGGAATATGCCCGGAGGCAGCCGATTTATTTGTCTGCACCTCGACATTCTTCTTGATTCTGTATATTTATTGCAAGGTTTCGGTGCACTGTAAAGCATCATTAACAATTTACTTGAACGAATATTCAAATAACGAAACGAACGTATATTATAAAACACCGGAGTTGATTTGCTACTGACGGCACGGTTAGGGGGTGGTTTGGTGTTCTAGTGAAGTTCTGAGATTTATTCTATTTTTATTAGTTTTTCTTCCCCTAAAACAATTCGTATTCCCACTCCAACTCACTGAAAATGGTATTCTACTCGCAGTATCGTATTCCACTCTCAGAGATGACGGACTATTTCTTTTTTATTGCTTACAAATCGGTTCAGTTGAATCAGTTATAAAGGGTTGTTTTGGGAAAACAAATAAGGAGAAAATAAAATAAATAGAGAAGTTCACTGCTCGGATTCGAGAACGATGTTATCCTCTCGAGGGCCGCGCGGATTATTTCTCTCGGCTAACGCCTCGTGGAATAATACCCTGCGCGCCCCACTCGAGGATAAAAATCGTACGCGAATCCGAGCAGTGAACTATTGTCTATATATAGATATTCTATTCTCGAAATCTGATTACGAAAACACATAACATAGTGTTTGTATACAATGCAAAGAGTTTGCGCCGAATACAGCAGCTGTGTTATCACAAAAGCTGACGCAAAAGCGGATAGTGAGCTTCGACCTGATCGCAATTGGGTCGTGATCTGGTCGAAATTTTCTCACCGCATTCTTTCTCACACAAAACTATACAATTTCACCCGTCGAAAAATAACTGCGAGAACGTCGGATCTCAGATGTTATTTTCGTTTGTTTTTCTTAATTTGCTCTTAACCCTTTACCCAACGTAACGGCCAAAACCGGCCAGTGCTATTCTCAAACATTGCCGATTAATTTTCATTATTTTTTTCATTTTTTGTCTCAAAAACATAGGTTATGACCCCTCATTGGAACGAGCTCGTTGAGCTCGTTCCAATGAGGGGTCATAACCTATGTTTTTGAGACAAAAAATGAAAAAAATGAGTTATTCGAGAATTTTTTTGCATGTGTCGTCTGCTTTTCATGTTAGGTAAAGGGTTAGCCCCTTAAAAGAGAGAGAACGCTTTTACGGTCCAGGAACATGATACGCCATACTTTCATTAAGTAGAATGACTGCTAAGTTAAAGTGTGGGGTAGATTAATCAATATTTTCAATGTGCAGCCCCAAGGCTGCACATTAAAAATATTAATTGGTCTTCTCCCAAATAATAAATATGGACTCCAATTCCAATTGCTTCCATTGAACTGACATTGAAGATACCACGAAGGTTCAAACGGTTAATGTCACAATATCTTATTTAAAACATATCGACCCAATGATGTAAGTGTGTCACGACTAGATCGCGAGTTGATCGAGAAGGAGACCGCTTTTGCGATCACGGTACTGTGTAGTATGCAGAAAGTAATTGAGTACTTGGTCACCTTCGTCGTGGGCACATACTTTAGCGTGTCGGTTAAACAGAAGCGAAAAGACCCAAAAAGAAACGTTACAGTTAATGGACCACCAGGTAGTCTACTCGGTGGTTTATAAACTACAAATTTACTTGTCAGGTCACTAAATGCCTTTTGAACAAACTCGAGGTGTAGATAGATGTTTGCACGTTGGCTGTATGTAAGTACCCAATCACCATATACGGACAAAAATGAAGCATTTTGCATCTTCCATACTCACAACACTGTAGTCACAAAAGCGGTTTTTGTCGTGATCCAGTCGGCATTCGATCGCGACATACTTACACTAACGAGCCGTAAATATAATTTCTGCGAAGTCATGACCGTAGAAAAAAGAACAAACGAAAATAGCATATCAGGTCCAATGTTCTCTGATTTATTTTTTTTCAACAAATGTCATACTACGGTGTTGCGCGGTGGTAAGAGGGCAGAGAATTTCAAGTGGATCGCGACTGAGAAATTCTCTGTCCGTTTTTGTGATCACAGTGCTATATATATGGACATCCAGTAATGACCATGCTGAACTGAATATCGGGTACATACGTTTAAAACCAGCGTGAAATTAAGTACACTCGATGGATCACTCGGCATGAAAGTTTTGATAGTTTTCAAGACGTGATGAACGTAAATTCGTACTCGCCCTTAATTCGCTGCTACGCGATCGGATGCTGCGTCGTATCATGATCAATAATTGAAATGTAGAATCCACCAAAACCCCGTATCCTGGATCCGACATTGATGGTAAACAACATATGAACAACATTTTCTGTATATTGAATGCGCGGAATACTTCCACTTGTCTACTAACATTTATATCACACAGTATCAAAAACTCTTTTAATGTCAGGATGCCTCCGAATGTTATGAAATCCGAAAATAGATTTGCTATTGTGAGACATTGCATCTTTCACATCTCATCTTCAGAACATCAGAACGAAAGGCAAGGGTTTTTGTTTCTGAGTTTATTATCATGTTAACCCATCACCCAACGCAGACGAAATCAAAATTTATTATTTTAAATATTATTTTTGTCAAATTTTTCAAAAATATTTTTAAAAAACATATAATGTCACCCTTATTGGAACGAGTTCGTCGAGCTTGTTCCAATGAGGGGTCACATGATATGGTTTTGCCGAATTTTTTTGAAAAATCTTTTTTTTCTACTGCTCAATTTGCCTTCCACGCGTTCGGAAGCAAACGATCCGTTAGATAAGGGGTTAAATTCTTTCAGTTGGCTAAAATTGCAAGGCTTGTGCTATCTTTACGTTATATTGCTTCTTTGGTCGCTTATATCCGTAATCGGTATAACCGAGCGGAGATGAAGGAATAAAATCTAACCATCACTCTGTCAATGGAGTTTCGATGTATATTAATAGTAAAGTCCGAGGGTTATCTCATGTACTTGTGGAGTGAAGATTCCACGCAGTCAATAAATAGTAACAGATGCACAAATACGAAGCTAACGCAAAGTGTCAGCTAAAGGCCCTCCGAGTTGAACTCGGAGGGTCTTTAGCTGAAACTTGGTTTATGGGTATCATGATTTATTTTAGAGTTTGTTAACCCTTTACGCAACGTACCGTCAAAACCGGCCAGCGCTATTCCCAAAAATAGACAATTAATTTTCGTTATATTTTTCATTTTTGCCTTAAAAACATAGGTTATGACCCATCGATGGAACGAGCTCGTCCCAACGAGGGGTCATAACCTATGTTTTTGAGACAACAAATGAAAACAAATTAGTTATTCAATAATTTTTTGGCAAGTGTCGTCTGCTTTTCATGTTAGGTAAAAGATTAATACTGTCTGGGTGAGAAAACACACAGAGATAGTTTACTTTCCATCTAATGAACTCAGATATTCCTTCGTACTTCGGTGTTTAGCGCATAAACATTTTGTCTCTCATTAACGAACACGGTTTATGGCCATCACTCCTGACACACTGGATTGGTAGATTTGGTCGTATTTGTTTCATCGGCTGACTCGAAGATTCGTCTGAAGTTCATCAACTCGCATTTTATGGGTATATATCACATGAAACGTCGTTAATTTCGACGTAACAAACCATGTATTATTTCCTGATTATCAACTGGTGTCTAATCGGCGCGTGGTCCCATAGCAGCAGCATTGTATTATTGTGTGTAGTTCACATGACGTCAATTACGCCAACAGGTGCAAGTAAAGCGCATTCATGACGTCATGATGTGAAGCGTTTGAGCCAACGAACTGATTGTCGGTTGTTTTGGGAGAATTTAGCGACAATGAATTAAATAAAAAGTGTAAAAAACATTCGAAAATTCATGTGATATACAGAATCTTTAACTCGTGATGGTTGGATATATATACTCTCCCGAAAAAAGAAAGTGTGCATGCTAAAAAATAACACTAAAAAAAGATATATATCATTTTCATTCATGGAAATTTTATTCATTCACAGATGAATCAATTTGTGATCAACACGAGAAATTTCATTACGCTACGACGAATACTCTTGGTGCCATGGAGAGTCAAAGACACTAAGAGTCAAACACAAAAGTCACATACTCAATATCTGGTATGACCCCCGTCTGCATCGACTACTGCTGTGCATCTACGCCACATGGAAGCGAACAAGTTAGCATGGAATTGTTGTGGGATGTTGTTCCATATTCTGATAAGCTGTCTTTGGAGTTCCACAAGCGTTGAAGGTGCATGGGGAAGCCGGCGTAGCTGACGTTTCATTTCGCCCCATACGTGCTCAATGGGTGAGATATCGGGCGAATTTGCGGGCCAGGGAAGAACATCCACTTGTTTTTGCTGCAGATTCTGTTGAACAACACGAGCTGCGTGGGGCCGGGCGTTGTCCTGCTGTAGAATGACGCCGGGGCCGTGACGTTGCAGAAATGGGACAACAACAGATGTAAGCACTTCATCACGATATCTGGCTGCATTGAGATTGCCATCAATAATGACCAGCTCAGTTCTGTTACGGTCAGTGATGCCACCCCACACCATGAGAGACCCTCCCCCATAACGGTTTCGCTCCACGACACATGGATCTGCGTAGCGTTCGTTTCGACGTCTGTACACTCTCTGGCGGCCATCTGATGATGAAAGATGGAAACGACATTCATCTGTGAATAAAACACGTCGCCACCAGTGTAAGGGATGCCTGAGATGTTGTCTACACCACTGCAGACGAGCACGACGATGACGTAACGTCAAAATCGGACGAATTGCAGGTCTTCGAGGACGTAAGCCGTATTCTCTCAGCCGGTTGATTACTGTTTGAGGATGTATCCGGCTCAGGTTAGGGATGTTCCTGGCTGTCGTCGTTGCCGTTTGTTGCCGGTTCCGGAGATGGACGACACGGATATACCGATCGTGTGCAGGGGTGGTAACTCGGGGTCTCCCGGAGCGGGGTCTGTCTCGAACGTCATCCTGTTGTGCATGTCGATGGACTAGCCTGTCTACAGTGTTACGGTGGCAGTTCAAATGCTGGGCAACCTCTCTGTGTGTTCTGCCAGCTCTAATCATACCCAGGGCAAGGAGATGTTGATTCATTGTCAATCTTGACATGCTAATGTGGAGTCGTTTTAACAGTTTAAATACCCAAGGATTCACACTGCTGCATGAATTTTCAGACTCTCCACGTGCAAAACATGCCTTTTCACAAACGTGCAGCACGTCATTTAACGTTAATGCAATTTTAACGGGGAAAGCTGTTTTTGTGTTCAATATAACTTATTCATGAACAGATTAACACTCTTTACACCTACGAAATTATTTTTTTGGAGTTTGATCAATTTCTGCAATGCACACTTTCTTTTTTGGGCGAGTATATAAAGGCTCGTTGTGAATCAAATTTATCAAACTCGTTTCAAAAAATCTTATATCCAAACATCACTTGTTTGAGATCATCTATATATTTCGCACTACTGTCGACTCGAATTCAATTAATTGGAATTAACTGAATTCGACGTGACTGTGGTGCGGCGGACATGACAGGCCTCAGATAGTTTTATTGCTATCCCTTATATTCAATTTTGTTTTTAAAACACGTACTTGAAATTTTAATACAACACCATTTTTCACAATTTCTTAACGATTTCATTGGGCATAGCATATTCAACAACAATTGCGCTGTGGTGAGTGAATTGTAGTAATGTATCAGTCACCCACAAAGTTTGGACCGATTTAATCGTGAAAAGACCGCTTTTGTAATCACATTTTGTACAATTATTGCCTTAGTGAGGTTGATCAAGTGATTATACGAGCCTTCCCCAAAGTTTTTTTTTGCCGAGGCAATAGATAGTTTTAATACTCGCCAAGAGTTCGCGCTGCATAGAAACGGGCTAGTAATGAGTTACTTGCCTCATTTTACCCATGGGAAGGTATATTTTGGCTTTCTCGCTGGAAAAGACTATTGTTAGGTTTTTCCCCTCTGGAAAAGACTATTGTTTTTCTACGGATTTTTTTTTTGGGGGGGGGGGGTGGGGGGGGGGGGGTTCCACACATTTTGTCCGTACGATTCAGAAGCCATTTTCGAACCGATTTCCACAAAAGTTTGCAGGGGCACGAAATCTAAAAGTGTACCCAAGCGGAATCTTCAATTTAACCCTTATTTCGTTAGAATTGGCAAAAAACTGTCAAAATTAGGGTTTATAGGCACTTTCTCGAAACATGTCTTGAAGATTTTTTTAAACATTCATCTTTGTGAGACCTGTCTATGACACGACCATTCATATACAAGAGATATTACGCAATGCATATGTTAACACTCCACAGGCTGTCAAATATCGAAATTTTTATGAAATGGGCTGTTTTCGGGCCACTAAAGCATCCAAACGATACACGAGAGGTAAACATACCTTCCTTTATTGCAAGTGGGATTCACCGTGGATCATTTTTGTAAGTAATAAGGCTATTCAAAAAACCAAGCGTTAACCCGTTTTGGGCTGGTTGCACTGCAATACCCTTCAAAAGCTCCAAAATGCATGTTTTCTGTGGATTTCTCTAAACGAGTCTTGTAGATTTTCAATAAAAATCGGCCACGCGCAGGCCTTGGTGTGACAATACAAGTTGCATGGACAAAATACTCCGGTGAGCATTTGTTAACCCTCCACGGACTGCTAAAAGTCAAAATTGTGATAAAATGGGCTGTTTTTGGACACCAACAGCACCAAATTCGTACACCAGAAAGAAAAGTGCCTTCTTTTATCGAGCGCACAATTTACACGGAAACATTTTTGTAAGTAGTAAGGGTATTCAAAAGTCGAAGTCTTAAACCATTTTGGACAGGCTAAAGAGAGATACCCCTTAAATGCTTAAAATTCCCATTTTGTGTGGATTTTTCCAAAAGCAACTTGTAGGTTTTCAAGAAAAATTTCTATTCGCAGGTCTTTGTGTGACATTACAATTTGCATGGACAAAATATTCCGGTGAGCATTTATTAACCCTCTGCAGTCTGCCAAGCATCGTAATTTTGTTGAAATAGGCTGTCTTCGGACGCGCACAGCACCCAATGCATTCCCGAGAGATAAACATAATCTACTTTGTTGGAAGTGAAATTCATCGAGGACCAAATTTGTAAGTAATAAGGGTATTCAAAAACCAAGTGTTAATCCCTTTTGGGATGGTTAAAAGCAATACCCATCAAAAGCTTAAAAAATTCATGTTTTCCCTGGATTTCTTCACAAATATCTTGTAGATTTTCAAGAGAAAATGGCCATTGATAGGTCTTGGTGTCACATTACCAGTTGCATGGATAAAATGTTCCGGTAAGCATCTGTTAACCCCCCCCCCCCCCCCTCCATGGGCTGCAAAAATGTCAAAATTTTGAAAAAATAGTCTGTTTTTGGACACCAACAACATCAAATGGGAATGCTACAGAGAAACGTAACTTCTTTTACCGGAAGCAAAACTGATAGAGAAACATTTTTGTACGTCGTAAGGGTATTCAAAAATCGAGGTCTTAACCCATTTTTTGACTGGTTAAGGAGATATACCCCTTAAAAGCCTAAATGCCAGTTTTCTGTGGATTTCTCAAAAAAACATTTCAAGAAAATTGACCATTCGCAGGTCTTGGAGTGACATTACAAGTTGCATGGACAAACTATTCCGGTAAGCATTTGTTAACCCTCAGGAGGATGCCAAGCTAAGACATTTTGAGAAAATGGGCTGTTCTTGGGCACCCATAACACTCAATGTGTACCTGCGAGATAAGCATAACCTCCTCCATTGGAAGTGGAATTCAACGGGGATAATTTTTGTAAGTAATGAATGTATTCGCAAAACCAAGCATTAACCCGTTTAGGGCTGGTTACAGAGCCATACCCCTCAAAAGGTTAAACATTCATGTTATCCGAGGATTTCTCTAAAAACATCTCGTAGATTCTCAAGGAAAATTGGCCATTCTCAGATCTTAGTGTGACATTACAAGTTGCATGTACAAAATATTCCAGTAAGCATTTGTTAATCCTCTGCAGGTTCTCAAACATCACAAATTTATAAAATGGGCTGTGTTTGCGTACCCACAGCACCCAAAATTAAGAGGAGAGATCAACATAAGTGGAAGTAGAATTCACTGAGAATTATTTTTGGAAGTAATAAGGGTATTCAAAAAACAACCCTTAATCCGTTTTGGGCTGGACAAACAATCATACCCATCAAAAGCTTAAAATTCATGTTCTCCCTGGATTTCTTTGAAAACATCTTTTAGATTTTAAAGACAAAATGGCCATTAGCAGTTCTTGGTGTGACATTACAAGTTGCATGGAAAAATATTCCTGTTAGCACTTGTTAACCCTCTACAAATGCCGGACATCAATATTTTGGATACATTTGAGATAAAATGGACCATTTTCAAATGGCCCAGCACTTAGTGGGTATGTGTCAAACTCATTTTGTCGGTCATTAACTTGTCGGACTACGATATTGATATTAACCCTCTCCACCATTAATTATGGTTTTGAACTAAACATTTTTTTATCAAACTGAGTCATTTGAGACTACTATACCCACCTTTCTCATAACATCAATAAAGGAACTGCAGTGAGGCAGTTAAAAACAATTCATCAGACACTCTGGGGTCATGAAAAATCATGGAATCTCATCTGGAAAAAACCATGATTCTCCAGAATCATAAAGTCTAGTAATTTACGTTGTGTTGATTTTTATCACAATTGATTCAGAAAACCGTAAGAGTTGTTTTAACAGAAAACACGCACATCAGTTCTGTCAGTGCTTGCTGTGAGTTGTTACGGAATGTCGACTTTTTAGCTTGACAAATTTTGTCAAACAATCACCTGTCATAACACCCCAAAACCGCTGAAAATTGCCAGCTTTATGATCATGAAGCGAGTTTTTTGTTTTTCCTTGTGATGTTCTGTGGAGTTACCTGAGAATTGTCCAATGCATTTAACGCTATATCGTTTTTTCGAAACTGCGTTCTAGTAAATGCATACTTTGTGAAGAATCATTTATATTTTTTTTATGTTAATGAGTAATATTTAAGTTACTCTGCAATTAGCACCATGCATCCTTTCTTCTACCATACACCTCAACTCAATGCTATATAAGTAGGGAACATTTACAGTAGATAACGGGTCTTTCAGGCCTTCCGGCCTCCAAACAATTCGGTTTAAACTTACGAAATGTTGATAACTCATCATTTTCTAGTATTAGAAATAAGAAATAATATCTACACTATATACTGTTTATATCAGCACCTTGTCAGGACTTCCCCTTATCTGCACATTTCATAAGCCCCCTCATCTTACTTTAGTTTAGTTCAATATTGCGATTACAAAAGTGGAGCTGTCATGGAGCTACAACAAGGCTTCAAGATTGGTCTAATTTGGGGCTTCGCGGACTTAGATCTGCCAAGTCAGCTGCTGTTCAGTCCCACTGAAGAATATTTTGTAATATTGACTGCCTGAAATGCCATTTCTTGGTTTTCCGGGCTGTATGGGTGTCTCAGAATGTCTATTACCTGCAACACTTGTGGCCTTATTCCAATTATGATCATTTTCTACTGCAGTAGAACAGGTGGCCGACATTCAATCTCTGGGTATCTCTGAGGAAACTCGAAGTTAAATTATAAATGCCTTGTCAGTTGTTTTTAGGCAAGTCTCGGCTTCCTATACAGGCAGCCACGACTTACCTATAAAAAGCTGCAAAGCCACAGAATGTACGCTGTCACTGAGTGGCAAAAATGTACTCTAATATCCAGTTCTTTGCGGGTTAACCCCGTGAGACTTTAATTATTCTGACGTTCAAACGTCACTGGGAATTCAGGTTCTTCAACGTTTTTTTAAAATGCGACGTCAAACGTCGGAAAGTACAAATAACAAGAAAATACAGCAGTGCTGTGCAAAAAAGGACGATGATAATATGCCAATGCAGTTTTACTGAAAAGACCATCTTTAAAATAATAAGACTGAGTTTCACAGATGTAGTTTCATGTAAAACCTTATGTTGAGGAAAAATCTGAGGAATAATTGATTTAAACATGAACAGATCAATTTGAAAACAAATCAAAAGATATTTGATTCTCGGACAATATATTGTGGAAAACAATGAAGATGGGGGGTTTTATTTATTTATTTTTTAAAAATTGTTTTTAGTATCTTTCTTCAGTAAATATGCAGTTTTCAGAAACTTGTGCATGAAGAACATTCTAGTGCTCTGGAAACAAAAGTTTTGCTGACAGTTGTTAAGCCAAAAATGAAAGGGAATAAACTTTTTTTTTTCAAAGAGTGCATCTGAAATTATAGAAAAAAAACATGACATGATGAGCAAATATAAAGATTATTTTGTATGCAAATCACGTAGTCTTGATGATTTCTTTAAACACACACCATATTTTTTTTTCATTCTCTTTTCCAACAGCACTGAACGTTCTGAATACGAGTGGTATTTTCTGTAAATACGATCGGTTCTATCGGGGTTTTCTATCAATAACCCCAGAGTGTACATCGAAAGTAAGAAAATTAAAAGGTTATATGTGTCTGGATGATTCGGACCGTGTACGATTCGGACCAGATTTTTATAAAGGACGTTTCGGCCCAGACCTATGGGCGATTCGGACCAGATTATTGGACGATTCGGACCCTGTCTGTGGACGATTCGGGCCAGGTTTCTGGGCGATTTGCCCATCAGACACACAAACTACACAAGCCAGCACAGACATACACACTTCACAAGACAGCACGGACTTGTATTTTGAATTAAATAGGCCTAGAGCTTTATTTGCCAATTTCAGTGAGCCATTTTCATTAATTTCACTGAAAAAAACACGGACGTACCGGTATTGTTTGTAGTTATCACAACAGATAATTTTGAGAGTAATTATGAAACAGCTAATCCTGTGCTTCTGGGTCATGTCAGGGAAGAGGAAAAAAGACGTGACATCAACATCGACCTGCTTGTTTTTATTTGCAATGTATTTTGGGTCCGTATACCGAATTTGGTAAAAATGGGCCCAGTAGTTAGCCTGTTGCTAAGGGGCGCTCTATTTGCTAGGGAAGTCACGTGACATCAACATTGTCCTGTCTGTTTTCATTTGCAATGCATTTTTGGTCCGTAATGCAAATTTGGTAAAAATCGGCCCAGTAGTTAGCCCGTTGCTAAGGGGGAGCGCTGGTTGCTAGGGACGTCACGAGACGTCAACATTGACCTGTCTGTTTTTATTTGCAATGCATTTTGGGTCCGCATACCGAATTTGGTCAAAATCGGCCCAGTAGTTAGCCCTTTGCTAAGTGGGCGCTCTGGTTGCTAGAGAAGTCATGTGACGTCAACATTGATCTATCTGTTTTCATTTGCAATGCATTTTGGATCCGTATACCGAATTTGGTCAAAATCGGCCCAGTAGTTAGCCCGTTGCTAAGGGGGCACTCTGGTTGCTAGGGAAGTCACGAGACGTAAATTTTGATCTGTCTGTTTTCATTTACAATGCATTTTGGGCCCGTATACCGAATTTGGTCAAAATCGGTCCAGTAGTTAGCCCGTTGCTAAGGGGGCGCCCTGGTTGCTAGAGAGGTTACGTGACGTCAACATTGATCTGTCTATTTTCATTTGCAAAGCATTTTGGGTCCGTATACCGAATTTGGTAAAAAATCGGCCCTGTAGTTAGCCCGTTGCTAAGGGGGCGCTCTGGTTGCTAGGGAAGTCACATGACGTCATCATTGATCTGTTTGTTTTCATTTGCAGTGCATTCTGGGTCCGTATACCGAATTTGGTTCAAATCGACCCAGTAGTTAGCCCGTTTCTAAGGGCGCGCTCTGGTTGCTAGGGAAGTCACGAGACGTCAACCTTGATGTGTCTGTTTTTATTTGCAATGTATTTTGGGTCCGTATACCGAATTTGGTCGATATCGGACCAGTAGGTAGCCCGTAGCTAAGGGGGCGCTCTGGTTGCTAGGGAAGTCACGCGACGACACCATTGACCTGTCTGTTTTCGTTTGCAATGCATGTTGGGTCCATGTATCAAAATTGGTCAAAATTGGCCCAGTAGTTTGCCCGTTGCTAGGGGTGTGCTTTACTTGCTATGGACGTCACGTGACATAATCAGTGACCATTAGCCCCCCACCACCACCCCCCCACCCCCCCCCCCCACCTCACTCAATATATTAACGATTCCTTGACCCAATGAGGGTGAAAGCAATGGTGGGCAGCCATCACTTGTTCTTTTGTCCGAGTATCCTTGAAAAAATGTAACCTCATTTGTCCCCGGTTCCTTTGGGAAAAATCCCTAAAAGTTTAATCAGCCAGAGTCATTCTCGTGAAGTCTCATCTCGTTAACTACTTTCTACGTAAATAAATCATTTCTTCAATTGTGAATGTCAATTTCCGCCATGCGCAAACATGTCAGCGTCCTTGTGTATCACTTCCGTTGAAAAATTTTGAAGTTGATGCCTTTGAGATCAGTTTCTATTTGAGTTCATACAAACGGTACATACGTGTTGCCTAATAGCTCGCTTTCGCTTGCTATTATTTGTGCTTGACTGAGTATGATATATAAGCAAGGAGAGTGTTGGCTTTTGCTCTGGTATAATCATTTTTTGAAAGCCCTGATAGTGGCTTCTGTCACTCAACCAGTTAAGAAGTCTTGACAGCAGGATTATATTAGTATTTTAAGCTGCGATAACATTTGGCTCAACGGTTATCACTGCGCTCTCTTCGGGAGAAAATAGGAATTTGAGGTTAAAAATTTAATGGCCTGCTTTTTGTTTTCCCATAACATACTATAACATTATGAATGAAAGAAAATGGTTCCTTCACTTGTGAAATATATTAGTGTGACGAATCCACTATCCCCAACCCAACACGAGTCTAGATTCAATTTCTCCCTCCCAAAAACAGTTCGATCAGCCGAGGCGGTGCGGTTTCTAAAACCACATCACCCCAGATGGTCGAACTATTTTATAAGAGATATTTAACATTTGCGTTTCCGACCGGGCTTTAAAATAAGGAAAAGGGATCGCAGTTATAATGGGTAGGTCGGAGCCCCACATAAAGTTCTCGGGTAGATGACCCACCTTTAGACTGAAATTAAAAACTACAAACCATCAAGATGTAGCAAGGTAACAATAATTCAACACTAAGAAATGTTATGGTATAATTTATTGAATGAAATTAAACATTATTACATATCCAAAAAGCGTTTGTTTCACTATCTTAAATTGGGCTGAAATTCGGAGGCTAGAGAAAAAAAAATATCAAGAATCCGATAAACAAGGCCCTTTTTATTATGTCCAGGCCACCCAGATTTTCTAATATAATATTAGGAGACTACTATTCTCCCATAGAGGACGTACCAATGACCAAAGGGAACTGTCATAAGAAGCTTCCACCCTCGAAAAACCAGAGTTCGTCGAGTGTGAAGTCTTCCAAATATAAATGAGGAATCACCTACATTCCTCCATAGATGTCATCTCCCAATAGTAATGGTCAGGACTACACAGGTAAGAAGCTTTCACCCTCGAAGAGCCAAAGTTCGTCGAGTGTGAAGTCTTCCACATATAAATAAGGAGTCACCTCTGCTCCTCCATAGGTGTCATACCAAATATCAATAATCAGGCCTCAATCAAGTAAGAAGCTTTCACCCTCGAAGAACCAAAGTTCGTCGAGTGTGAAGTCTTCCAATATAAATGAGGAGTTACCGCTGCTCCTCCATAGGTGTCATACCAAATATCAATAATCAGGCCTCAATCAAGTAAGAAGCTTTCACCCTCGAAGAACCAGAGTTCGTCGAGTGTGAAGTCTTCCAAATATAAATGAGGAATCACCTACATTCCTCCATAGATGTCATCTCCCAATAGTAATGGTCAGGACTACACAGGTAAGAAGCTTTCACCCTCGAAGAGCCAAAGTTCGTCGAGTGTGAAGTCTTCCACATATAAATAAGGAGTCACCTCTGCTCCTCCATAGGTGTCATACCAAATATTAATAATCAGGCCTCAATCAAGTAAGAAGCTTTCACCCTCGAAGAACCAGAGTTCGTCGAGTGTGAAGTCTTCCAAATATAAATGAGGAGTCACCGCTGCTCCTCCATAGGTGTCATACCAAATATCAATAATCAGGCCTCAATCAAGTAAGAAGCTTTCACCCTCGAAGAACCAGAGTTCGTCGAGTGTGAAGTCTTCCAATATAAATGAGGAGTTACCGCTGCTCCTCCATAGATGTCATACCAAATATCAATAATCAGGCCTCAATCAAGTAAGAAGCTTTCACCCTCGAAGAACCAAAGTTCGTCGAGTGTGAAGTCTTCCACATATAACTAAGGAGTCACCTCCGCGCTGCCATCTCTGACACCCCGCACACTCGGTGACTACCCAACAAGAAGAACTCACACTCGACAAAAGTTTGTCGAAGGCGAAATTCTTCAAAAAAAATATTCCCGGAGTTCCAGAGAAAAAAAACTACTCTAAAACTTACTTAACTCTGATTCCATTGATCCGACAAACGGAGAAAAAAGAATACCAAATAAATTCCTAAATAACTATCCCAGTCTCACCAATGGCACAGAGAATTCGGTGTTTAGTTTCTCATTCCGGAACTCCAAGGAATTACTATTTAAACTCATGACCAGCCGGCTCTTCCCAAACCTTCCAGAGAAAAGCTAAACAACCTACCCCAGTGAAATCCCATCTCGAACTGACTTTTTCGACAGTCCAGATCACCCACTTCAATTCATACACAACACGAAAAAATCATGCAACCTCTGAAATCTTGTATCGATTCAGGAAATCGCTGGTGTGTGCATTTCCCTCAGTGAAACTTGACAACAGTTCAATCAACCGTTACTAGATCTCGTGCTACCTGACACTCTAATCACTGGTGGAGACAACCACCACAGAGAGAGCAAATAAGTAATATGGAATTAACCCCTGTTGGACGACAAACCCCCGACTCCATTTATCAAAAAACAGCACACTACCCCCACCCCAAGGTAAACGTCCTCGTTTTTGGATGGCTCAGATAGTGTTTTTGATTTCTTATTAATAAAGATAAAAATAAAAAAAAAAATGATTAATGATTTATAATGACTATATTTACACAAAAAAAAATGGGTCCGAAAAAAAAAATTGAGTACGATCTGTTCATACCTACTATCTAGATTAAATCTTTAGGCATGGGAAGTGCTACATCTGACGGAATAATCCGCCATCACATTTTATGTTTTATACAGCGGTAGGCAGGCCTGGGATACAGAAATCCAACCACCGACCAATTTCAATAAAAATTGAAACCGCTTACCGCCACGATCACTGACATGCGATAAGAGATGTTACCGCCTGGATTAGTTAAATCCCTGATCCGAAGAAAGCCACCACTATAACTTATATATTTATAAAACAATTAAACGGACCATACTTCATTGGAACACTACCCATAATTTACTACATATGAATTTTATCATCGTCCAGATGATGCTGCTCGCAGCGCCAAAAACTATCTTGGAAACCCTGCACACTACTGTATCCTTTTCATCACGACAACCCAGACAACAGCCACAAGATCCATTTATTGTTGGCGCGCTTGAATCATTCTAGATTAGAAAACAATTATCCAATATTTTTATGAATCCCGGAACTCTATTTCTCAATCGCCAACTCCATATTTCCAATTCAAAACAGTTGCAATTAATGCTTCGCTTGGGCAGCATAGTGAGCCCAACAAGGAATCACCATACCATGCCCAATCGAACCATCAACAGAGCCAACAATTGCCATCAAGGTCAATGTGAAATATCTCCAACTTTCACATTAATCACTTCTTTCCCACTTAATAAACCATCAACACATTCCCAATCACCCTGACTAGGGGGTTTTAAATTACAACATCTGGTGAATTTTCCTTTTTATTCTATCCCAAAAATTCTTTTGTGCATTCGGCCGGAGATGTACACCATCTGACAGAAAATGATGAGGATAAACCTGTCGATGGTGAAAATATAAAATATCTTCATCACCTACAGCCTTAAAAGCATCATTGACAGCCATACGTCTAAACTCATAAATCTCATAAGATACATTTCGGGGCTTTACTCTAGGAAATATACTACCTAATGTTATTTTCTTCACCCCAGCAAGCTTCCATTTCTTTAGCAATTCTCGGAGGTCCCGCAGGAAACATTCAAAAGAGAATGTAACGCAATCAATATCATTACCCCCAATCTGAAGAACTATCCATCTAGCCCCTCTGACATTAATATTTTGCAAATGGCTAATCTTTCCCCCAGGTATCCCAACAAATTTCACGGAGGCAAACGGTATGGTACAATGCCATACTTCTGGGCACAATAATAAAAATCGGTACAATCTCGCCACAAAACTGTGTCCAATCACCAGACCCTCCATTTTAAGGAGTCAAAATTAAATCCTAAAAAGCAAAGTTAAATTAGGAAGGTTTACAAGAACCAATTCACATTCAAGAGTCAATGTTAATGGACAACTGTCAATATCGTCTGAACTCATAACCATCAAATACCATGATACACCTACACAACTTCACTGTCACTGGACAACCATCAATATCGTCTGGTTTCATCACCATCAAATACCATGATACACACACATAATTTCAATGTCAATGGACAAATATCAGTATCATCTGGATTCATCGCCATTAAATACCATGACTCACATACATAATTTCAATGTCAATGGACAACATCAGTACCGCCCGGACTCATCGCCATCAAATACCATGATACACATACATAATTTCACCGTCAATGGACAAACATCAGTATCATCTGGATTCATCGCCATCAAATACCATGATACACATACATAATTTCAATGTCAATGGATAACATCAGTATCGTCTGGATTCATCGCCATCAAATACCATGATACACATACATAATTTCACTGTCACTGGACAACTACCAGTATCGTCTGGATTCATCGCCATCAAATACCATGATACACATACATAATTTCAATGTCAGTGGACAACATCAGTATCGTCTGGATTCATCGCCATCAAATACCATGATACAATGTCAATGGACAACATCAGTATCGTCTGGATTCATCGCCATCAAATACCATGATACACATACATAATTTCACTGTCACTGGACAACTACCAGTATCGTCTGGATTCATCGCCATCAAATACCATGATACACATACATAATTTCACCGTCAATGGACAAACATCAGTATCATCTGGATTCATCGCCATCAAATACCATGATACACATACATAATTTCAATGTCAATGGATAACATCAGTATCGTCTGGATTCATCGCCATCAAATACCATGATACACATACATAATTTCACTGTCACTGGACAACTACCAGTATCGTCTGGATTCATCGCCATCAAATACCATGATACACATACATAATTTCACCGTCAATGGACAAACATCAGTATCATCTGGATTCACCGCCATCAAATACCATGATACACATACATAATTTCAATGTCAATGGATAACATCAGTATCGTCTGGATTCATCGCCATCAAATACCATGATACACATACATAATTTCACTGTCACTGGACAACTACCAGTATCGTCTGGATTCATCGCCATCAAATACCATGATACACATACATAATTTCAATGTCAATGGACAACATCAGTATCGTCTGGATTCATCGCCATCAAATACCATGATACACATACATAATTTCAATGTCAATGGACAACATCAGTATCGTCTGGATTCATCGCCATCAAATACCATGATACACATACATAATTTCACTGTCACTGGACAACTACCAGTATCGTCTGGATTCATCGCCATCAAATACCATGATACACATACATAATTTCACTGTCACTGGACAACTACCAGTATCGTCTGGATTCATCGCCATCAAATACCATGATACACATACATAATTTCACCGTCAATGGACAAACATCAGTATCATCTGGATTCATCGCCATCAAATACCATGATACACATACATAATTTCAATGTCAATGGATAACATCAGTATCGTCTGGATTCATCGCCATCAAATACCATGATACACATACATAATTTCACTGTCACTGGACAACTACCAGTATCGTCTGGATTCATCGCCATCAAATACCATGATACACATACATAATTTCACCGTCAATGGACAAACATCAGTATCATCTGGATTCATCGCCATCAAATACCATGATACACATACATAATTTCAATGTCAATGGATAACATCAGTATCGTCTGGATTCATCGCCATCAAATACCATGATACACATACATAATTTCACTGTCACTGGACAACTACCAGTATCGTCTGGATTCATCGCCATCAAATACCATGATACACATACATAATTTCAATGTCAATGGACAACATCAGTATCGTCTGGATTCATCGCCATCAAATACCATGATACACATACATAATTTCACTGTCACTGGACAACTACCAGTATCGTCTGGATTCATCGCCATCAAATACCATGATACACATACATAATTTCAATGTCAATGGACAACATCAGTATCGTCTGGATTCATCGCCATCAAATACCATGATACACATACATAATTTCAATGTCAATGGACAACATCAGTATCGTCTGGATTCATCGCCATCAAATACCATGACACACATACATAATTTCAATGTCAATGGACAACATCAGTATCATCTGGATTCATCGCCACCAAATACCTCCCTCAACCTAAAACAAAAAAAAGGAACACCACAGCAGTATACAAAATTTCGCAATTTTCTGTTTCCAACAGCTGAAATTAATTTATGTAATTTATTAGTTACATTACATGAAAGGAATGACCTCCAGTATTAAAAAAAAAAAAAACAATCTTTCTGTGACTCAGTCAAACTGCAACCAATAGGTTTCCAAGCAATCCAAATTTTTAAGTCGTAAATTTCTGGTGGTCTTGCATATTTACCACGGACACATCACTTACGAAAAGTTACATACTGGCAACGCCATCATAAATTACTTACGAAACCCATTCTTACCCTAGCAACATCAACCACCACCCATCAGACACAATCATACCTAACCCCCACCCCAAATGCCCATCCCACATGCGCGCCATGCAAGTCACACCAAAATAAACGACGTATTTGGAATCACTCTTCTACTGGCTCAATTTCACTAGCGTATAATGCTCCCGCTCACGAGCATTTCCAAGTGTAATTCCCAGGGGTCACATTTACAAAACACAAATAGCGCTAGTATTTTTGAGATTACTAAGGTAATTTTTTTACATTTTTAGAATTGCGCTGAGTTAGGGTGTTCGTTTACACAATTTTTCCTAATGGAACACCTCCATTACGACACCCCGTAAGGGAAACCATGGAATCAATTGATTTCCATCCTTTCCCTACATTATGTGACCCATGAGAATACTATATCATTTATCAATCTTTACTTTATCCAATCCACTACCATAGGACATAACCACCGGTCCAATGACCCTACAACTTGTCCTATATATGACTGTTTGAAAGTCAAAATTAAACAATTCTGATTCAAAAGTTTCCAAATGAATCGAACAGCAAATTCAAATGAATTTGCAGTTTATTTTGTCTCCGCCCATTAACCCTTCCTTGGATCCCCAGCACCATTCCTCCTTGCCTATTAATTACAACTTCCAAATGGAAGACATAATTTAACCCTTGCATCGACATATAAGGCACACTCCGGGTAATTTAACAATTTTCCCATGATCACTGGGCACCACATCAAAAATTTAGCAAATCTTATCTTTGCTCGTGAGCTAGAGTTCTCGCCAAATGAATTCATTAAGCCAAATCTTAAATCATAAAATCACCGAATTTAGACCGGGGTCATTCCAGAATAATAAATACAAATCTTTTTTTTTTTTTTTTAAGACAGATCGTACTCATTTGAGTTCAACCAGCGGGGACGACGGACCCTTCGCCCCCGGTGGGTGACAGGATCTCCGCTAGGGGCAGGATTGTTTAAGTTGCTGGAACTGCCCTGAGCCGACTGGTCAGAATCTTCCTCCCGATCAATGAGTTCCGAAAAAGGTAACCTACCAGAATCTCCTGAATTATCTACACTTGTTCCCATATTAGGTCGTTCAAAACATTTTTTTAATCTATTAAAGTGGACCACCTGCAGCCGACCACCATGCTCTCTACAAATAACATAATTTGCATCAGAGAGTCGCTTTTTAACCACAAATGGCCCAAACCAATATTTAGCAAATTTGGGGGTTTGACCTTGCTTTATTTTTGAAATATATAGCCACACTTTATCACCAACCTCATAAGGTCTTCCATGAACTCTACGGTCGTACAACCTTTTCCTATGTTTAATAGCAGTTTCACACTTACTGCTCACAAACTGGAAAATGGTTGCCATTCTATTTTCCAAATCCATCACATATTGAACTCGACTAAGATCCTTATCAGGAACTTTACCAGCCATAAATTCAATAGGTAATCGGATTTCTTTCCCAAAAAGGATCATATTTGGAGTAAGGCCCGTGGTCTCATGAACAGCACTACGATAAGCCATCATAACAAAAGGTAGATAGTATTCCCAGTCGTTATGATTATCTTCAACAAAACATGCTAGCATAGCTATCAATGTTCTGTTGAAGCGCTCAACCTGGCCATCAGACTGAGGGTGATATGGAGATGTTCTTGTCTTGGAAATCTCAAAATATTTACAGATTCCCAAAAACAATTCAGACTCAAAGTTGGCCCCTTGATCAGAATGGATAAACTTAGGCATACCAAAACGGGATATCCACTCTTTAACCAATATTTCTCCAATTGTACTTGCACGCTGATTAGGCATGGCATAGGCTTCAGTCCATTTAGAGAAATAGTCAGAAACAACCAGAATGTAAATGTTTCCACTCACAGATTCCGGTAGGGGACCCAATACATCAAGTGCAACCCTCTCCATCGGTTCCGAAACACGGTCGGTAACCAGGGGGGCCTTTAACGCTTTGTTGGGACTTTTCCGACGTTGACACACCTCACAAGTCTGCACCCACTGTTCTACATCCTTCTTTACACCAATCCAAAAAAATCTTTGCCTAATTTTCAAATAGGTTTTCATCATACCTAAATGGCCTCCCACCACGGAATCATGGCAATGTTTTAAAATTTCAGGTTTTAGTTTCCCAGGAACAATCCACAAAAATTTATTTTCCTTTCCAAATTCCAACCATTCTCGATAAAGCATACCTTGCCTAACAACAATTTGTTCCCATTGGGCTACATATTTTTTAAATATTAATTCTTCACCCTTCATTTGCTCAGCCGACGGCTTAGAATCATTTGTTTTATTTTCAAACAATTTCTTTAATATTGGATCACTCATCTGATCATCAACCGAAATTACACCTCCTGGAGACAAATCAATAGCATTAGTCTCCAAAGATATCCTACTCAAGGCGTCGGCATTCTTATGTTGCTCTCCTCTACGATGGATGATAGAAAAGTCAAATCCACTCAAATATTCCAGCCAACGAGCCACTTGCCCCGTTGGTTCTTTAAAATTAAACAACCACCTCAAAGATCCATGATCGGTGCGCAGAGTAAAGTGTTTTCCTATCAAATAATGGCGAAAATTTTTAATGCTTTTAATAACTGCCAATAGCTCTTTCCGAGTGACACTATAATTACGTTCTGGAGGAGAATGCACTTTACTAAAATATGCAATTACCTTCTCCTGTCCGTTAACTAACTGAGACAACACAGCCCCACTAGCCTGATCACTCGCATCTGTGTCCAAAATAAACTCTTGCTCAAAATTTGGAAATCCCAAGATTGGACTCTCACATAGTTTATTCTTTAAAATTTCAAAAGATTCTTTTCTAGCCTTATTCCACTCAAATTTTACATTCTTTCTAGTTAATTCCAACAGGGGACCAGCCAAATCTGAGAAGTTCAAAATAAATTTTCTGTAATAAGAACACAAACCGACAAAACTGCGTATATCTCTGACACATCTTGGAATCGGCCAATCCTTAATCCTAGCTATCTTTTCTGGGTCAGCCCGTATCCCCTCTGAGGACACGATATGGCCCAAAAAAGATACCTGTTTTCTAAAAAGAGCACATTTAGAAGGCTTGAGTTTCAAACCAGCTTCCTTAATTTTTGTGAACACCTCTTCCAACCTTTCTACATGTTCTTGGAAAGTTTTAGCATAAATAATTATGTCATCCAGATATATCAGACAGGTCTTCCAATGAAGGCCCTTCAAAACGAGCTCCATAAGCCTCTGAAAGGAATGGGGAGCCCCAGAAAGCCCGAAAGGGAGTACCTTGAACTCATAAAGCCCTTTACCTGTACTAAAGGCAGATTTTTCTTGAGCTGAGGAAGCCATCTCCACCTGCCAATACCCTGAAGCCAAATCTAATGTAGAGAACCAACTGGCCCCCTGCATTCCTTCAAGGCTGTCATCAATGCGTGGCAAGGGATATGCATCCTTCCGAGTTACAGCATTTAACTTACGATAGTCTACACAAAAGCGTAGGCTACCGTCTTTTTTTTTAACCAGGACAATGGGGGCCGCCCACGGACTATCCGAGGGTTGTATTATCCCCTGTTCTAACATTTCTTGTAACTGCCTATCAACTTCCTGTCGCTTATGTACAGGAAGTCTATAGGCTCTTTGTTTTATGGGTGGATGTTTACCCGTGTCAATATCATGTTTTATAATACTTGTTCGACCTAAATCTTTATCATGGCGGATAAAAACCGACTCATTTCTATCAAGAAGCATTTTAACTTGAAATACCTGATCCGTAGTCAAAACAGTTTCATCAATTGTTTGCTGGAGAGAATACTTATCAACATTTTCTTGTTTTACATTTTCTTGAATTACACTATTTCCCAGAACCTCCCCTTGCTGGAATACTGCCACTGTTTCACCTTTTTTCAAGGACTGGGGTACCCCGGTGGTATTTACTAACCTCATTGGCACAACATCTCCATTTGAAGTACCCACAAAACTTCGCCCAACCATAATCCCATTATGTTTTTCTGAAAATTTTTGATCTACCTCACAAATTCCCTCTAAAAGAGAAACATTACTTACCTTACCATTAATTATAATCTCGGAAGATGGAGGTATAGTTACATTTTCAATAAGCATGACCTCATTACTATCGTTGTTATTGCCAAAATTTAGGGGAATTTCTTTTCCTGCTAATTTAACACAATTCCTCCCCAGATAAATGTCTAAGTCTAGGGCAGTCATCAGATCAACCCCCAATATTCCCTCAAATGATAACTTGGCAACATAAAACTCTTGATCAAAACTATTATTACCTATATTAATGGGAAGGTTGATAACTCCTGGCACCTGCAAGGGTTGTCCGCTAGCTCCACAAACCTCTCTAGGAGCTGCTTGTAATTCTGAAGAATCCTTTCCAAATACCTCTTCCAATACCTTAGTACTTAATATGCTAATGGCTGATCCAGTGTCCAGCAAAAATTTTACCTCTTTGTCACAAATGGTTAAGGGAAGAAAAAAATGACCAATCTTTTTCTCAGGATGGGCCCCATTCTGTTGGAGCTGAGGTTTGACCCCAACCCCAGCTCTTATTCTTTTAAACCTTGCCTATTATTCCACCTTCCACCTCTTCGACCCCCATAATTCCGACGAACATTTCCTCGACCACGTCCACGAGAAAAATCTTCCCGAGTATTTTGTATTTCCGCTATTTTGTCAATTCCATCCTCCTTCCCCAATTGTTCTAAAAATTTGCGTCTCATTTCCCTTTGTTCTTTGCGCAAATCATCAATCTGAAACCGCAGATCAGTCAGCGTCTGAGTTAATAATTCCAATTGCTCGGAATTAACAGCTTCGTTGTCAGAAGGTTGGACAGTGGAAGCAACTTCCACTCTCCTATATGATTCTTCCTCTAATGCCAAACGAACCGCGGCATCCAACGTCTCGGGTTTTCCACGCAACACCTGCATCCGAACGTCTTTATCCGTTATGGCTTCAACAAAAGCTTCTTTTGCCAAATCGTCCCTTAAAATGGATGGGGCTGAAGGGTAAGCTTTCTTTACCAATCTACGTATACTACTAGCCAGCTCGGGGAGTGTTTCTCGAGCGGTTCGCCTTCTTGAACGCAATTGTGACCTATAAATTGCCGTACCTCTAAAGGGATCAAATCGATCTATCAAACTTTTTAATATTTGTTTTAGGCCAATCTTATCATTACTATCTAGATCTTCGTAAAATTGCAATGCGGCCCCTCTTAATGAAACTACCAAAAATCTACAAGCCACCACCTCTGACCATTCATTGATTTCTACACATTTTTCAAAATGCGTCACCCAATCAACCACATTGGTGGACCCATTAAATGTTTCTGGTTTAACCACCGGTTTTCTGGGCCCGTTATATTGTTCACCACTTTTGGATGGACGTTCCTTAAGAGCAGGAAGGTCCGCACCCGGTGCCACTAACGCCCGATCACCCTTATCTTGATAGCTGACCCTCGCAAGAGGAGTTTTAACTTTCTTAGGAATGGCACCCGAAGCTCTTCTTCTACAAAATTCACGCGCAGAACTTCCTACCTGTTTATGAATTCCATTGTCCAAACCATTATGTTTTGGAATTTCACTCACTTGAATTTCTACATTTTCATTAAAAGACGTAGGAGTGGCCTCTGGTGTTTCTTGAAAAAAATCTAGAGCCTCAGCCATGGGGTATCTCCTTGGTGTGCTAATATCTGGATTTGTAGCCAAATCAGTTAACTTTTTAGATGCCCCCAAGTATTCATCCAGCCCTTCCGAAATTCCCGTAGCCATATTAAATTTGAACCAATACTAAACAATTTACCTGTATTAAATTTCTATACATCAGTCTTATGGTATCATAAAATATCCCGTCGGCGACGCCAATAACTGTGACGAATCCACTATCCCCAACCCAACACGAGTCTAGATTCAATTTCTCCCTCCCAAAAACAGTTCGATCAGCCGAGGCGGTGCGGTTTCTAAAACCACATCACCCCAGATGGTCGAACTATTTTATAAGAGATATTTAACATTTGCGTTTCCGACCGGGCTTTAAAATAAGGAAAAGGGATCGCAGTTATAATGGGTAGGTCGGAGCCCCACATAAAGTTCTCGGGTAGATGACCCACCTTTAGACTGAAATTAAAAACTACAAACCATCAAGATGTAGCAAGGTAACAATAATTCAACACTAAGAAATGTTATGGTATAATTTATTGAATGAAATTAAACATTATTACATATCCAAAAAGCGTTTGTTTCACTATCTTAAATTGGGCTGAAATTCGGAGGCTAGAGAAAAAAAAATATCAAGAATCCGATAAACAAGGCCCTTTTTATTATGTCCAGGCCACCCAGATTTTCTAATATAATATTAGGAGACTACTATTCTCCCATAGAGGACGTACCAATGACCAAAGGGAACTGTCATAAGAAGCTTCCACCCTCGAAGAACCAGAGTTCGTCGAGTGTGAAGTCTTCCAAATATAAATGAGGAATCACCTACATTCCTCCATAGATGTCATCTCCCAATAGTAATGGTCAGGACTACACAGGTAAGAAGCTTTCACCCTCGAAGAGCCAAAGTTCGTCGAGTGTGAAGTCTTCCACATATAAATAAGGAGTCACCTCTGCTCCTCCATAGGTGTCATACCAAATATTAATAATCAGGCCTCAATCAAGTAAGAAGCTTTCACCCTCGAAGAACCAGAGTTCGTCGAGTGTGAAGTCTTCCAAATATAAATGAGGAGTCACCGCTGCTCCTCCATAGGTGTCATACCAAATATCAATAATCAGGCCTCAATCAAGTAAGAAGCTTTCACCCTCGAAGAACCAGAGTTCGTCGAGTGTGAAGTCTTCCAATATAAATGAGGAGTTACCGCTGCTCCTCCATAGATGTCATACCAAATATCAATAATCAGGCCTCAATCAAGTAAGAAGCTTTCACCCTCGAAGAACCAAAGTTCGTCGAGTGTGAAGTCTTCCACATATAACTAAGGAGTCACCTCCGCGCTGCCATCTCTGACACCCCGCACACTCGGTGACTACCCAACAAGAAGAACTCACACTCGACAAAAGTTTGTCGAAGGCGAAATTCTTCAAAAAAAATATTCCCGGAGTTCCAGAGAAAAAAAACTACTCTAAAACTTACTTAACTCTGATTCCATTGATCCGACAAACGGAGAAAAAAGAATACCAAATAAATTCCTAAATAACTATCCCAGTCTCACCAATGGCACAGAGAATTCGGTGTTTAGTTTCTCATTCCGGAACTCCAAGGAATTACTATTTAAACTCATGACCAGCCGGCTCTTCCCAAACCTTCCAGAGAAAAGCTAAACAACCTACCCCAGTGAAATCCCATCTCGAACTGACTTTTTCGACGGTCCAGATCACCCACTTCAATTCATACACAACACGAAAAAATCATGCAACCTCTGAAATCTTGTATCGATTCAGGAAATCGCTGGTGTGTGCATTTCCCTCAGTGAAACTTGACAACAATTCAATCAACCGTTACTAGATCTCGTGCTACCTGACACTCTAATCACTGGTGGAGACAACCACCACAGAGAGAGCAAATAAGTAATATGGAATTAACCCCTGTTGGACGACAAACCCCCGACTCCATTTATCAAAAAACAGCACATTAGGTTTGGACGAACGCTCCCTATGACAGAATCAACCCCAAAAACTGATTCTTCCACAGTTTGTGCGGAGGCTTAGAGAACTTTTCTGAGCAAGAAAAGATCCCGCGACCTCTGGCATAAGGAACCAACACAATTATTCACTGAGCCAATACTCGCAGTACTTTATCAAACTACACAGAAACGTCCCGAAACTATAACTGTTGCAAATAAGACTGCCCAGAAACCTCATCCCCGCATCCAAGCACACGGAAACACATCTTATCAGCAGAATGGCCATGCATTTTTACTCTTTGAATTCCATATGATTCCAATTGCAATGGAATTACAATTAAAAGAATTTCGTATCTACTGGAACAGCAAGTGTAGCATGACATTTTCCAACCTAAAAGTCAAAACAATAAACAACGTTACAAAATACGTCGGTATTCTCACAAGTGTGTATTAAACTGTCTATTTAAAGATAAGACAAACTCTTTATGCAATAATATGTAAACAGACGGCGAGGATTTGGAATGCAATCTTGTTGAAGATTGCCATATTTTACATCACGTTCATCGCGTGAACGTTTACTTTAGTCGATGCATGTTGATGTTAACCCTTTACCCAACGAATCGGCCACAAACACCCGCGTAATATGCATATTCTGCAGCTGAAAAAATATTATTTTTCACAAAATTTCAACAAAACCATATCATGTGACCCCTCTTTGGAACGAGCTCGTCGAGCTCGTTCCGATGAGAGGTCACATGATATGGTTTTGTTGAATTTTTGCAAAATTTAAAAAAATGATATTTAAAATAATAAATTTTGATATCGTTTGCGATGGGTAAAAGGGTTAAGTGGGTATCTTGCAGTTACAAGGCCGAATTGTTTCTTCAATTCAGTAAAAAGTTAAATGGTATGTCGTTGGGTTATAGGATGCAGTGGCTAGTCTGTAGACATCCATGGTGTTTTGTTGGGAAGCACAAAAGTTCTTTCCAGGTCAGAATTCTCAATTTTCCCGGAATATGTGTGGGGTCGGTGAGGAGGGTGGTTTGGGGGGTTGAAAATTTTTTTTTTAAACATGCATCACGTCCAATCACAAAGCAGAAGAAATAAAATGTAGTCACTGTCAGGGGCATGTGGATTGAACCTTCTATGACAGCGCCCCATTCACCCGTAATTTAATTATTGCCCGATATGCTACCATATTAATCCTCTTACAATGAATGAAACTTTTAAACCAAATTCTTGTTGTGCCACTGGAAATCTATTTGCAATTATATTCTTCATTCTAATGGACACAGATGTGATACAACGCTGGATCTCCCATGATAATCAGCATTTTTGTCAAATATTTAATTTTTTCTCGAAAAAGTTATTTCCATTCAATTATTGGCATTGTATAATTAATTAGTCAACCACACTGTTTTGTGTTGTTTTATCACTGATGGATTCGGGCCGCGCAGATTTTTCTAATTTTCTAATAAATACACGTGATCATGAAGAAGTATTTTTTTATAATGTTTGCGACAAAACTCTGCATGATAACATTATAATACAGTCATTTATTTCTACAAATAAAACTGTTAATCACACTACCTCAAATGTCAATAACCTCTTTAGCCAAAAAAAATGGCCACGAATGCACCAGGGAATCCTTTGTACAGGAATACCGTGAACACAATGAACTGTTTTAAAATTGCCTCGTATATACAGATCATCACAACAGTCAGTTGCGCTGGGTCGCCGGACTCCGCTGGATTCCGTCGGATTCCGTCGAGTTAACGAGACCAGATCAGATAGATCAAACAAGACGCTGTTGGCGTCGTATTTGAGCTGGCTGATCTGGTCTGGTGAACGAGACGAAATATCGTCGCGTGAGTGCTAGAATGTTCTATGTCCCCTGTGGGACATAGAACATTCTAGCACTCAGGCGACGACATGACAGCTCAGTTTAACTCACTGTTATGACAATTCGCTTATTCATGATAAGACAGTAGATCTATAAACACTGAATACAACACCTGAAATGTAAACACAAAAGAAACTGTGGATGTTTGTCTCGAGTTTTCGGCGCCAAGACACTAGAGTTTTTATTTCGCGTTTGTAAACTGGTCGCTTCGAAAATCTCCGAACGCTAGTGACGTCACAAGAGGCTTGCTTGAGACTGGCGTGACACGAATTTGGAAATTTGATTCGTTTGTTTTCTGCCGAGTCTGAAGTGATGGGCAAATTACCGCGGTATAAGGGGCTATTCCTGACAACCATATAATAAAGCAGGGCATTACCCTTGTATACCATGGTACGGTTCTGGTGTACTTATGGAAGGTACGATGGAACACCGATGTATTACCATGATATTCTTAGTTACCCGGTGTTTCTGCAGGGTGTACGGGTAAATTGTACAAGTGCTTTAATACGTTTTGCCGAAGAGACAATTTATATAACGAGGTTGCATGTTTCTCGAAACCACAACGGATCTGTGGTGCAACAACGCCACAACAGAATCTCTTTTCTCGACAGTAAAATCGGACATTGGCGATATGTACACATGTTTTATTTCAGGTTTTCTGAATATTCTCATGAAACAATATTGTTCTTCTTTTGTTTGTGAGTTTTAATGTTTATTTTTACTGACGAAAATGTTTGAGACGATGCGTGAACGGGGAATCAGTGAAGTGTACCACAGAATGTATGTACACCCCTTTTAGCTGCCACGTGATATTCTCATACACCCGCTGACCTTCGTACACCCTGTTGGAGTTAAATATACCGTACTGGATGCATTGGTTACTGACCAATCAGTAAGCTTGTATAATTTTAAAAGGGTAATAAATCAGTGTATGACCTTGTTGTAATTATGGAAAGTACAATGGGACATCATGGCATTGTCCCTAAATCCCCTGGTGTACTTATGTATTACGGTGTGTTATCCTGGTTTATCAGGGTATGGCCGTGGTGTACTTATGAAAGGTAAAATGGAATACGTTGGCATTGTCCCAAAAATGTCCGGGTGTATCAAATAGTCTTGGGCCCCACCAAGTAGATCTTCTGTTTCTCATGCCATTTTTTGTAAAATTGAATGTGGGTGGACGGTTTTTTATTTTATTTTTTAATTTTTAATTATATTTTTGCCATCAAAAGTTCATGCTTTTGGTTTATTTAATGTTTTAGGCCTCATAATCTACAGAATAGCATGTGTGGTGGTGTATTTCGTCCCTTGAGTGCAAGAAGGCTTTGCAAATGATAAAGGCCGATGATTTATATATTATTTGTTTGAAAGCACCCGTTTCGAGTAAATAAATTAACTTGAAGGCGCTAATTAAAAGACGTTTTTCATGAAAGGAATGTAGCCCTCATAAATATCGATTTAGTTACTGATCACCCACTCTTGGGTTTATTGGAAACATAACTGTGTTTTATTTAAAATATTACAGCGTTGCTGATATAATAATGCCCAATTATTGCTAAAATAATTCACAGTTGTTTTGCGTAGCAGTCATTTATTCGGACAGCAGTGAAGGTAAAATTAATTCCATTTGTATTCAGAAATTATGTCTCGTTGTTTTTTTTTTTTTTTTTTTTTTTTTTGGGGGGGGGGGGGTATTTCTTTCGATCACATTCGGGTAACTCTACGACGCTATGTCGTTTCTTCTGAAAATTCGTCTGCACCAATGTTCTTCAATTGAATATTTAAATAATTTAGCGTTGGTTCTGATGTCTTACACTTTTGCATACAGTGTTTTTTCACATGCTCTTTCACCTAGAAACAAAATCTGAGAGTCCATATTTTATTCAAATTAGTCGCTTATTGTAACTTTAACAAAAGAAGAAACATCCATGAAAAGATCCGACCGAGAGATTCTGAAGTCGAATTCAACTTACTTTACGCGTAGAGTCCCGCGAATATTCGATATTCGAAAAGTAATTCGATTCCAATGGGAGAGCCGAAGATGGAATTTTCGAATGTGGTTATCGAAATCAACACAGAAGGTCTTGTGTTTTTTTCAATTATCCCGAACGACTAATATTCCAACTACACAATCAAGGCATGCCTTCGACGAAGGTATGCCTTGATGATGTAGTTAGAATATTTCACAAGTCGGGACTCTACCCATCACAGTAGGAAAAAATCAGGTTTACACCCCACTCCAGCGATTCCTCTTGCTCCAATATGCCACATTGAACAGGAACAGGATGTACGATCGCCCATTTTCGATATTCGATATTTGTTAGATTCGAAATTTCTGAGTGCACATTTCATTCGATATTCGATTCGAGTGGAAATACTATATTCGGGGGTCCTATTGACGTGGCTTGTGACATGGATCTGCCAGCTCATCTTTTTTTATTAGAAAACAATGAATAATGCAATAACCATTTAAACGCAGGGTTCGCGGCTGAGATCGACGTAAAAACACTGCAAAATCTACAGAGAATCAATTTTCCATTTGTCGAGATCTTCACTACTGTACTACCCCCTGGAGGAACCAAGACGAAACCATCTGTGTACTGTGGGACTATTAGAGGAAAGACTCATCACCTGTGCTGATATTAATCAACATAGGTGCAGACCATCACTGTTATACTAGTTTGCAATCGTTAGGTCACGTAACCTATTCTGATCTTGCTCACCCACCACTAGCCACTTTAGAAATCGCACTGAGTGCCATCAATAACTTAGGCCCTGTGAAGTTTCGAGATTCGATTCAGTTTCGAATCTTAAGTAGATATTCGGTTCAATTCGAAATCGGCTGCCTGATTCGTTTCATCTCGAATCTTTTTCATAGGAATATAGCTTGGTATCAGTCATCTTCATCGTCTCACAAAGGTATAGTTCAGATGGAAATCGTACATAAATAATGTTGAAATAAACGATTGAGTGTAACTTCCGCTATAGTAACATAAATAACATCTTCACTCATGCCACCAGCTATGCTAATCCAATATCAGTAGTCGCTACCACTGTTAGGTTTTCAAGCATTGTCGACGAGGAACTTTAATCTTTACTTACTAAAACTCCAACTACATCATCAAGGCATGCCTTCGACGAAGGGATGCCTTGATGGTGTAGTTGGGTTATTTTACCAGTTGGGACTTGGGACATCACAGTCGGAACAAATCAGGTTTATAGCACCCCAACCCCCATCGGTCGTCTTCAAGACGCCAGACTGATTCAAGGTGCGATTCGATTTCGAATAATAGACATGATGCGATTCGATATTCGATTAGACACGAAAATATGTGATTCGCAAGGTCCAACCAGTAGCCCACTCCAGCAGCCTATCATGTGCATGTGGTCTAACAAAACCTGTTAATATTACAGTGGCCCATCCCCTACGAAAGTGTGGGCGTTCACGCATGTTAGCACAATAACCTACAAATTAATATCCGATGTCCAGCAAAACCAAGATTCTTTGGGCTGGTGAACTCTCTTTCTCCACTCCAAAGTAAATCGACCCTCATAAACGGTGGTATACACAGAGAACCACCATACATTACTTTGTTTATTTTCATTTTCTTCAAACATTACAGCGTCCTATTAGTAATTAGCGGACAGAAAAATAATTCGTCTAGTGAAAACCATTTACGGTTTACCTTAAACTTATGTCAGGTTGGGGGTTAAGTTGACACCAAATCTCCATATGCAGTGACGGTCAATGAATGATTACTGTCAGGGTATTTTTAATTTTAGTTTGCAGTGAAAGTGTTAGACTGTGTATTCATCCGTATTCCGTATTCCATTTGTGTTCGATTGTTGCATATTTTCACGACTGCGGTTCGGTTCTGGGACCTTCAGTATACACGCCCAACGCTCTTATCTCCCAGTCACTAATCTCTTATGATTATTGGAACTATAATTATTCCAATAAAAATAAATATTAGTTTATCGTAGATATTATCCGTAAATGCTTTTCGTCAGGTCAAAACTACAAGCACTTTCTTCTCTGGACAGATTACTGGTTTCGTGTCTATGACATTGGTAGATAATGACGAGAATCCAGTAAACATGTATCTGACGTGACACTGCCGTAGTAGTATGTCATATACCCGGAAAGATACAGGTTGCAGAATCTCATACAGTATACCAGTATGCCTCACGCGTGTTGGTGGGGTGTCACGTGTTTTCCTTGTCCATTTTGTATCCTGGAGGCTGCCATCTTAGTTTCTATGGTAGCATGTGGTTGCTATGTGGCCCAAAACCCTCTAAAAGGAGAGGGGTATATTCGGAAGGTGTGTTCCTTTGTTTAAGAGTATCACGAAATTTCATTTCACAGAGTCGGATGGGCATCCCACTTACGGAATCCCTTTTTAGGATATGTTTGTGGTTACAGAATCCCTTTTTCGTTGTATGTGCCTATGTGCTGCATGTGGTGTGCGCATATTGTGCATTGCTACATAAGCACATATCAGCACATCCAGCATGTGTCTCTGTGCATAATGTGATGTGCATGCATTGTGCATTCGCACACCCGAACATCTAGGTCGTTTCAGACTGTTTCTTATATACTACTCAAAGTTTGCTAAGCACCAAATATTTGACACATCATTGTGAAATTTGCTTGTGACATATTTGCGATATTTTTGGTGGATATGATTGAGGGATGTATTGAGATGGTTCCCAGTGTTTACATTAGCTCTCTTGACAGGCAGACTTTTTGTTATAGTCATGGAAAGCATGTACCCCTTGATTTTCATGATGTTTTCGTGTACTGTCTACATGTACATGACATGTGTAGGGTATTCAATCTTCATTTCAACACAAACCCCTGTGATTTAATGATTAAATATGGCAAATGCAAATGTAAGAAGACATTTGTCTGAAGCACTAATGTGGCGAGCTGTAGGGATGGTGGAGCAAGGGTCTACCCATCGTCAGGTTGGTTCCCTTGGTGTGCACCATACCGTGATCACCAGAGCCTGGGCAAGATTTCGGCAGTATGGCACACCAGTAAGACGGCATGGTGGTGGCAGAGACAGGGCAGCATCTGCAGCTAAAGACCGGTTTATGATCATTCAGGCCCATAGGAACCGCTTTGCCACAGCAACCCAGCTTCGCAGTGCCCTTCAGAATGCATCCGGGGTAAATGTTTGGACGCAGAATATTCGGGCAAGGTTGCACGAAGGTGGTCTCCGATCGAGAAGACCATGTATTCGCATTTCGCTGTCCCAGAACCACCGTCAGGCACGATATGGATAGGCCATGGACCACGTTGGATGGACCAGAGAAGATTGGCGACCTGTCCTTTTACATATGAGTCAAGGTACTGCCTAGACCACACAGATAGGCGTTCTAGGGTGTGGAGAAGACCAGGAGAGCGATACTATGCAGCCAACATTGCTGAGCATGACCGCTGTGGTGGAGGGTCAATCATGGTCTGGGGCGGCATCAGCAGGGGTGGACGTACAGAGCTCTGTGTCCTTGAACGTGGTACATTGACTGCACAGCGGTATATTGATGAGATCCTGGATGTCCACATCAGATTGTGTGCAGGTGCAATGGGTGATAGATTCATTCTGATGAACGATAATGCCCGTCCTCATGCTGCCCATGCCGTAGGGTAGTACCGACAGAGAGAGGGGATTGAGTGTATGGACTGGCCAGCAAGATCCCCAGACCTCAATCCAATCGAACATGTCTGGAATGAGTTGCAGCTTGCAATTTCAGCCCGTCCAGTCCAGCCAAGAAATGTCCAGGAGCTTGGTGCCATGCCAAGAAAGGAACAACATCCCATAAAGGACCACCAGGAACCTGATTGATTGTCAATCTCTAATTAACAGCAATGGGTCTCATACTCGATATTGAACACATACCAGTTCGCTCCGTCAACTTTCTGGCAAGTGAAAAATTTCCTCTTTTACCAATAATATCAATTTTCCATGGTTATAGTATTCAAAAGCTAAAAAATAATGTCAAACACAAATAAAATCTTAATTTCTGTACTTAAATCATTAAAGATATAATTAATTAAAAAATATATCAACTTTTCATTACATTATTTCAACTAAAACAGGTAGTTGGATATACTTGGTGCTTAGCAAACTTTGAGTAGAAAATGTAAGGTATCCTAGCGTAAACTAGGTCAAAGGAATGTAAAGACCAATACTGTTTTGGATGAATGGAGCAGTTTGATTGCGCTTGTAAAAGACACGACAGACAGAAGAGTGGAGACTCGGTCAGGCATATGTAAAAAGTATGAAGTAGTGCTACAATGCAATAATAGTGAGGCAAAGCTGTAGGGGAGGTAGAAGACTATAGTATTGCGTAACTACAATAGTGTTGGATCACACTAGAGATTATGGTGACTGTGGATAAATCAGCAGTGGTGTTTTAAGACCTATGAAGGTCTTGGGGTGGTCTAAAAGGTCGAGCCAAACAGGTACTAGAAGTAATAACTATCTTCAAATAGATATCCTCAGATAAGTAACATGCAAATGGTATCCTCAAAAGGTATTCTCTAATGATACATTACCATGCCATAAGTATCCTCAGATACCCTTATGTGTCAATTTGCTAGTGCACAATGTGTCGCACATAAGCATATCTCGATACGATTCAACATACAGTCTCTTACATGTAAGGAACCCTATCTTGCACTAGGTATAGGCATTGCGTAGACTGATACAGGCTTGAATGAATGGGGTGAGCTTACTGAGCATAGTAAAGATTTGGCCTAAGGCAGACAGACTCGGGGTAGCTACTAATCTTGCAGTAGGACTTCAAGTCAGTTATGGTGAGACACTCTAACACTGGCCAGAATGGCGGTAGTTAATAGGGCAGGACAGTAATGGCACAAGACTGCAAGGGGTGATAGAAGACTATAGTATTGGGTGAAGACAATAGTGATGGATCACACGACAGATGGGGATGACTATAGACAATTTACTAGTGATGGTTTAAGACCTATGAAGGTCTTGGAGTATCGCAGAAGGCCGGGCCAATGGATACTAGAGATATATATTCTCCAATAGGTACCCTCAAAGAGTATCCTCAAAAGGTACCCTCGGAAGTTATCCTCAAAAGGTATCCTCAGACAGTAAACTATCATGTCATGGGTATCCCCAAATACCCGTATGTGCCTATGTGTTGCATGTGATGTGCACTCATTATGCATAAGCACACAAGCACATATTGGCACATCCCGCATGTGCCTAAAGTGCTACATGTGATGTGTACACTACAGTACACATTGTGCACTAGCACACAAACCCATCAAGTAAAGTCAGAATACTTTTTAGGGAGGCCGGGGAAGTCATAACATAGGCAGGATAATCCAGGGAATGGAGAGAATAAGCTACAGAACAGACCGGGTTAGACAGAAGCAGGGGATTCTGAAGGAATCCGAACTAGTAAAACTTGTCGGGTTGTCTGTGGTAATTCTACGAAATACCCGAGGTTTCTGGGTAAGTAGATTGAATCTTATACAAAGAAACGCGCCTGTTGTTGGATAGAAGGGGGATTCTGGGGAATCCGTACCAAATAAAGTGATTTGGAGTTGTTTTTGGTGATTTGGGGGATTGTCGGGTTTATGGGTAATTAGTTTTTTCTTATACAAAGAAACACACCCTCCGAACATACCCCTATCCTATTAGAGGGTTTTGGGTTACATAGCTACCACATGCTACCATAGAAACCAAGATGGCGGTCTCCAGTATACAAAATGGACAACAGAAACACTTGACACCCCAGCAACACGCGCTGCGCATGCGCACTAACACCGCGCATCACTATGGTAATAACGTCACAACATGGCTGCTCAGGCGGACTACCATGACAATCCAACATGACGTAACTGGGTCTCGAGACTCTGACATCACATGAGCTCCTGCATGAGATCCTGCAGCCTGTACCTACCCGAGTACATGACACACTACTGCCGTTCTTTAGCTGTTGACAATCTGGTTAACGCTTTGAACCAAAAGGCCGCTTTTCCAAGCAAGAATCGTGATACGCCTGAATTCATAAAGTTAATAGTTGCTCAGAGAATTTCTGTGGTAGACCTATCAAGATTTTCAACGTGCAGCGTAAATGCTGCATGTTGAAAAAAATGATTGGTATTCCCGAAAGTAACGAATATAGACTCTACAGGTTGATGGCTCTGAACTGGTATGGAATAATCCATCAGGGTCTAAAGTGTTAATACTTACTGATCAGAAAGGTATCATACACATGATTAACTGGTAAAGTGCTGAGTTTTTTCTGACAACAAATCAAAGCTCATCATATACTGCTCTATGACATTTAATTGGATAGTGCCTTATAGGCACTATCCAATTAAATGTCAGAGAGCAAGGTATTGTATAAAAAATCTGATTCATATCAGGGACAATAAAGGCTTCCTCAGGCAGAAGGTAGGTACAGACAGTTATTGCTGGTCACTTTTAGTAAAGCCCAAAATAGGGCTTCCAGCACTCTACCAGTTAATATATGGTTGGATTAACTGGAAGCGCAAAGCGATATCTCTCTCGATTTGAACGCGATCTGGTGTCTACATACTTACACCAGAGAGGCGAGATTTCATTAATAAAATATTGCGAAATCAAGTTCAAATCAAGAGAACCACAAATGAAGATAGCATCTGATCTTCAATTCTCTCGCATTCTTTTTCGACAGGTGAGATACTACGGTGTTGCGAGGAGGCAAGCGGGCAGAGAATTTCGATCAGACCGCGACCCTGCCTCGATTATGTCAAAACGTCTCTGTCCATCTGTGTTCTGTAGTCACGGTACTGTACCTGTCGTTTGATCAGTCACAAATACTCTGTGAATATATGTTTTAGACAGAGACAACGGCATTGCTAAGGGGTCTCGGGTGAGGGAAGTCTACCTCGAGATTTCCAATTTCAACACCACCCCTTAGGCAAAGTTCCGACCACCACTACATAATTTCCAACAAGTGTGGTATACCAATAGCACCCCCAGACAAAATTTCCCAAACTTTTCCAAAAGACTTCAACAAAACCATATCATGTAACACCTCATTGGAGCGAGCTCCATCAGCCCATTCCATTGATGTGTCACATGATATGGTTTTGTTGAAACTTTTGGAAATTTTTTTTAACTGCTGAATTTGTGAAATCCGGACCATTCGTTCGGTAAAGGGTTAAGATGCAGAATTCTATTTGTACACCTTCCTTCACTGTAAATTTTCCAACTGATGTTCTGATGTTGTCACAGATTCCACCTACAAATCAATAATTGGGGGTGTACTACTTTTCAATCAATATTTGGAAGATTTTCACTACTTTTCAGCCAAAAAACTGCATATTTTGACCAAATTCCAGACTTGGTTGGAAAACTTTCCACTAGCACCCAGACTGCAGTGTCCAATATGTGTCAACTTTGGGCTTCGAATTTCCTATTTGACGAATGATGAGAGAGATGAGACACCCCTACCCACCCCACAACCCCCCCCCCCCCGACCCCCACGGCACGTTCCTGGATTTACAGAGACGTCAAGTTATTGCAGATAAAATAAAATTACTAATACTATACACCTAATGCTCTAAAAATACACCTGATTCACTGTTAATTGCATTGAAAAAGTTAACCCTTTACCTAACATGGAAAACAGACGACACTTGCAAAAGAAATTTTTGAATAATTATTTTTTTTCATTTTTGTCTCAAAAACATAAGTTATGACCCCTCGTTGGAACGATCTCGTTCCAACGAGGGGTCATAGCCTATCTTTTTGAGACAAAAAATGAAAAAATAATGACAATTAATTGGCGATTTTTGTGAATAGCGCAGGCAGGTTTTGGCCGTTACGTTGAGTAAAGTGTTAATCTTCCGAAGTACCGTTTGTTTGAAAATGATGGATACGATATCAATGTACTGCTTTGAACGCCTTTAATTGATGTCTGGGCTATTTTTATATGTTTGTACGTAAATATTTTTACTCTGTCTTGGTGAATGAGATTAAAGAGACCGATCCTCTTCCTGAAATATGTGTATTTAACTATCAAATCCAAGCAATGTATTGGCAAGAGATATATTTATTTTTTCACACCACAGCCCATAAACCCGTGTCAGTACGAGCACGCCATTTTTATATCTGTTGAGTCACACATTTTTGTTTAGATAAAAAAATAAATCTTAAGACTCGGTAAAAACAAATTGACAGAGGTGACTGAAACACACCTGCGAAGGATATATTTGCAGGGCCCAGTGCAGGACATAGTAAGTGACGTCATGTCGCGAACATGCTGGGTATCAGAATAGCTTGCATGAGTGTCATGTGACACCATTGCAAAGATGACGTGTGATGACAGTACGCATGCGCAGTACGCGTTGTTGGGAGAGATGGGTGCTTCCATAGTCTCTTTGTTAAATAGGGCAGCCATCGTGGTTCTTTTGTGCCACGCAGCTGCTATTAGACGAACGCAGTGGTGCAAAAGATGTTGCCTTGTATCTAAAGCCGCATATTGTACAACAAAGTAGTGGTGCTTTCGTATGGTGTTTAATGTACATGTTCTATTGATTCCTAGTGAAGAAACGTCTTTAACTTTGGAATAAAATCCTCTATTGGTACTCTTTTCGGCTTTTCCGTCTATTCTGCGTAGTTACAAATTTTAAGTGTTTCTCCATATTCCACATGGCCTCATGCGATGAAAAGGAAGACCAATGGACAATGTCAGATCCTAAAAAAGAAACGGAGTCCCTTTCTGGTAACTGGCCTTGCCTTTTGAATCCCTGTTATTGCATGAGGCGTTTAGGGCTCCTCGTATCGACCATGTACAACCATGGAAACCAAATAATGGTCCCAACTGGTGAGACTTTAGAGTGTTGTGTGCAAAAGACGAAAAGAGAATATTAATCAAATCGCTATCCAGTCAAATACTACAGTCCACTTTTGTAATAATAATACTGTACATGTATTATATAGTCTGTATATCATAACTAGTTTCACACTAGGGCCCTGCGAAGCTTCGAGATTCGATTCTATTTCTATTCCTAACATGAAAAGCAGACGACTCTTGCAAAAAAAATTCTTGAATAACTATTTTTTTTCATTTTTTGTCTCAAAAACATAGGTTATGACCCCTCATTGGAACGAGCTCGACGAGCTCGTTCCAATGAGGGGTCATAACCTATGTTTTGGAGACAAAAAATAAAAAAATCATGAAAATTAATTGGCGATTTTTGAGAATAGCGCTGGCCGGTTTTGGCCGTTACGTTGGGTAAAGGGTTAAGTAGAAATTCAGTTCGATTGAAAATCGGCTACCCGATTCAAATTTAAGGTTTCCAAGCAATGTCGACGATGAACCATAACCCTTATAGGGTAAAACTCCAACTATATCATCAAGGCATGTCTTCGACGAAGGCATGCTTTGATGATAGATGAAGTTGCATTATTTTATCAGTCGGGATTTGAGCCATCATAGTCGGAACAAATCAGGTTTATAGCACGCCAATCCCCGTCGGTTATCTTCAAGATGCAATTGATTCGATTCGAGGTTCGATTCGATTTCGAATAATAGACATGATTCGATCCGAGATCCGATTCGAATCGAATCGAAAATGTGTGATTCTATTTCGCACATCGACCTTGTCAGACTTCTTTTCTCTAAGGCTACTACGTTTTGTATCTATACGAATCATGTAAACCCTAGTGATCATTTTTTTTTAAGCACGGCTGACAATTTTCGTCATTGGAAGAGATTTACAGGAAAGTTAGCTCCCCTTCATTTTCTAAAGCTACCAGTATATTTAACACTTAGGGTATTGGAATTTCATATAAAAATTAAAATTTCGAAATGTTGGTGAAGTTTTTATCATCGATGTGAGCATCATTTCACAAATTTCTGGCATTTTATTGTACAATTGTTAGAAAAATACATTATTATCATTATTATTTATTTCGTTTGACCATTTCTGGTCATAAACCACAAATCAAATATACAAATATTTCATCGACATTCACATTTTGTCGCTATACCTGGGTATACACAGTTTGACTTCGTCTTTCTAGGGCTTTCATGATATATAAATACATAAATTGTTTAAGATATTCTTATTACGCTACAGTAAGAGGCTGGTTAGTTTCATCATGCTAGGCCTTAAAATATAATAACGTCTTATATAATACTGCCGAAGCTGGTTATAACAAGGACAAACAAGGATGAAGTGATACTCATCAGAATTCAGAAGCTGGCTTTTCACAATTTTCTCCCAATCAGTTTGAATGGTTGACCAGTTTTCTCTGTTGAAACCCAGTTGAAAATAAGAAAACGGTGTCTTCAACACCTTTTGATGTTCTGTAACTTTCCCCCTGTACATTAAGGGGACGTCCAACCTAACTTTGGTCAAATTTCATGTAATTTTCTTTCAAGTCTAAAAAAGGCCCAAAATGAATAACCCCAATAAATTATATACCAAAATGCTTGGAATGAAACATAGAACATGTGGAAACTGAAATTTGCCATGGAACTGCTGCCATGTGTAAATAGCACTACCTGAAAGTCTGCTATGGCATAAGTAAGAGAACAAAATTTTTACAATAAAATACCTCAAAATAAAATAACAGCTGTATTCTATAAACATTTAAGTACATACTCGAAGAAATCTTTTCCTAATTCATGAAAGTAATGAAGATTGAGACCAAATGTTATAAGTGGAGTGCTCACTGATTGAAGGCAGACATTTTCTTTTGTTTATGTTTTGATTTGGGGAGTTCAACAAAGGTCAACTTGAAGGAGTCCAGCAGAAGAAGTATGGAAGGACAAAAGAGTGTCTCCCAATATCAAGATGTATGTGTTACTGTAATGGTTTGGAAAGAAAATATGATATTCTCCTATGTAGAATGCACTGCAAAGTCATACATTGTAGTTGAATAAATATATTTACAAACCCCTTGCACTGTAACCCCTTTTATCCCATGCATCAATTTGATAGTGATTAAATTGTTAAATTTGTCTGGTTTATCAATAAGTATAATAGCTTTGTTTACTCTTGGACACCAATACACTCATGATATCTGTTGGAGAAGAAATAAGGGTAACTGTAACCTGTCACTGCAATAAACCATCTAATGTACTTAAAAGTACATTGTTATTCAAAACACATCAAATCAACCTTACATAACCATTATTGCATGTACTTTCCCCAAGGAGGCTTACTGACATATTGAGATCAGAAGGGCACATCCAGAGGGTCTCACATATTTTTTTCAAGAACGCAGTACACAAAGCAATCCCCAAAAGATGACAAGTGAGCTCCATTTGACACAGAACATTTTTTTTTTGGGGGGGGGGGGGGGGGGGGGCTCTCTTCCTTGTATGACTCTACCTCCGGCACTCAAAGCATATGCCTTTTTTCTCAAAGTTTAACTCTTTTTTCTTTTTGAAGATCCTGGCCACACATGTTCCAAACACTATCAGACAGGTAAACCTCCAGATAAGTGTATCTGCAAAAATCATGTTACATTGCAAAACATTCTTTTTAGAGTTTTAGTTCTGGACCTTTCATGCTTCTTACTTCCAACTATAACACTTAATTTATTGATTCATGGGTGAATAGAAAAGTCCTGCCATAATCAACATTTTGAGTTCCATAAGCCTTCAAAACAGCTCCAATAAAAGTGTCAAACATCAGATTGGTGGCTTTATACAGAATATTCATTAGGTTGTTGCTTGATAAGTAATAGGAACAAAATCTTGACAAGAAAATTCTGCAGCAATACAATTGAGGGTATTAGCAGGCACTCTGAAACAAATTGTAACAAATCAACTAGTTATAAACAAAATTTTCTAACTCAAAAGAGTGAAAAAGTACCACAACTCTGAAAAAATGTGGGAAGAAACACATGCTACAGCAGCTACACAGGCATTGTTTCTCCATGATGCTCGATCACAAAACCAAATATCCTTCAAATTGGAGTAGCAATGGTTGAGATACAAGGGGGAATGTTGGTACATGCAATGATGAATGGGTAAGATTAAGAGGACAGGGGTTACCACTGCACGACCTTTGATTTTCCAACTTCCACTAAGTTCCAGGTCTGGGGCATAATAATCGCAACACACCCAACTTATCAGTTCATAATTTCAGTTAAATAAAAGAAATTATCAATTTGAATTAAATAATAGATGATGTAAAAATATTTGGCTTCCTTCGCCTTCTCGTACTATTTAATTACCACAAACAATATCAGTTTGATGCCGACAAACGAAACTGAACGCATGTGGTTTGATTAAAAAGTAACTCGGCATGAATAATGAAGAAATTGCGAATATTTCGTGTATTTCATTTATTTAAAAGCCAATTGCAGCTGATATTGACCGTGCATTCGATAATTCGTTTCGGTTTTGACCACACTGACACTCCGTGACAGCGGTTATGTTTATTGTGATATGCAAATTGGGGGATGGTTTCCGGTGAAGGAGATTTGTCACATTTGTCAGTGTAAAACGATAAAAAAACCACTGATCGACGCTTGTATTACTATGGTTGGTTGGAAGAAAAAACTAAATTCTCAGCATCGTCCAAGCGCACCTTATTTAAAAGCACGAATGCATCATTTTCAACCCATCTTCAATCGGTCCTTTGCAGACATCAAACATACCCATCTTCAAATTCCATGGTTATTAGGACGTAAATAACTTCGCAGCGACAGGGGGAAATTAACACACTCAATATAGTTCCAGGTGACTTGGAATATACTTCGTGAAAAAGTGATTTCTGAAGCATTCTGCTTACTTTGTTATGAATATTGCCTTATTTTATGTGTATCGTCCCGATTTTATACACTCGGTTATTTTTTTTACAAGTGGTTCATGTTGTCTTTCTAGTGCGCAATAATTCAGATTTTTTGTCAACAAAAATGTTCAGACGGCCTGTAAACACGAGAGGGAATTTCGAACCATATTTTGCAGTTATGACATTAACAGCTCAAGTACTTGCTGTCACCTGTTTGCAAATACGCTCATACATTGTCTCGAACAAATAAAGGGCGTGATCACGTCCTTGCATTCTTACGATTGCCCAAATTGAGTATTTCTGCAAGAACCACATCGTAATCACATGACCGGAAAAACATCGTTGAAACATGGCCACATCCGGAACATCAAAAATTTGTGTTGATGTTATTACATTCAAACGTCAAAACCCACCAGAGTGTGTGTCAAAAAAATGCTTTCTCCGAGTCTGTAGTATGTTATCATTATATTGAGGACAAGGCTTTCGAATTACCGATTATTTTGTGGTTTTACCGGTTCGTTACTTATGCCATTTGCAAATTAATCTTCTTCAAAATCATAAAATTCACTTTTTTTCCTGAAAAAAAATATATGTACCTTTTCTATGCACTTTACTCATTATTTTGATATATAATTTGCCTTTCCTTACTTCTCTTATCTGTTTCTGAGGCATTGGGAAAAATGTCAAAAAAATGACCAAAGTTAGGTTGGACGACCCCTTAACCCTTTACCCAACGAATCGCCCGCATCCGCCCGCGTAATATGCAAAATCACCAGTTGAAAAAATATTATTTTTCAAAAAATTTCAACAAAACCATATCATGTGACCCCTCGTTGGAACGAGCTCGTCGAGCTCGTTCCAACGAGGGGTCACGTGATATGGTTTTGTTGAAATTTTTTGAAAAATTAAAAAAAATGATATTTAAAATAATAAATTTTGAAATCGTCTGCGTTGGGTAAAGTGTGCGCATCGTGACATATTATACCGACACTGTCCTTTCCATTAGTCTAAAAGTCAAGGACTTGCTATTTTGTCCTGGGTAGATTAAAAACTTGCAAATTACTGTAAAAGCACATTCGAAAACAAAGAGTCAAAATGGAAAATTACTTATTGCTGGTAGATGTGATACTGATAGATATTCTTAATGGCGGATTATCTGTGAAGTATTTGCTTCTAGTTAACTTGCCACAAAAACCAAGATTTCTTTTGTAACTTAATAAACGAAAACAACAGACAACTCAGAGAGCTGTCTTTTGTAGTCGTTTATTAAAAGTAAGAAAAATGGAACTTGGCTTTATTTTCTACTGATGTCAAGGTTGGAGTTTTTTTGTCGACAATTACCTGCTTCTTAATTGGACCATCCTCTGTCGTATAATTTCGTGGGAGATAACTTTATCGAATGTCGAATTTCATGACGATATGTCAGGGATGAAAATCCTACATCAGGCCATTTTGAAATTTTACTCTCAGGGATCAAGTGATAATAAACAGCTTAAATGCATTTCGGAAATCAGTAACAACCAATAGTTTTTTTCCAGAGATATTACGGTTTATCAACGTCGAATGTATGCAATATTTTATAAAATTTCAAAGACGCTGTATGCCATATTCAGACTGAATCATACTAAACTATGCGAAAAGTTTAATTGTTTGTGTGCTTGTTTTCTACCTTTTCCAAAACCATCAATGGAATCACCACCAAACTTGGCATGGCTACCCATCCCCGTCTCGAGAGAGTCCATGTGTTGGGAGTGGGGGAGACACATATAGGTTTAACACTTCTAAATACTTGAATTAGAGTTACCGCCTTGAAAAGAAATGATGCAATCTCCGAATCTAAGCAGCCTTACATATTAAATTGTAAATATATTGTTGTAAAAAACGTTTGAAGCACTGCACTAAAATCTTGCATTTAGACTGATGATTTAATGAATTTTGTGGCCTAAAAACTACAATTGACTATTGATTTGTTTTTGTTGAGAATTCCAGTTGGGAATTCCCCGAAACAAATGTGCTCGTGACCGATAGTTTATGTTTTAGTGTGATTCCCAGAAAAAATGTGCCCGTGACCGATAGTTTCCTTCCTGTCAGTTTCTCTGTTATTTGTTGCTTGACCACCAGTTTAGAGGATAGAAAGATGTAATTTTTTCACACGAACGTTGTACTGGTCGCCTGTGGGAAAACATTTAGTACTGTAATACCTATTTATTATATGACTATGTAATTTAACCGCTAAATATCACTACTATTTGACGATCTTTTTCTGGTTCCCGGAAAATCCACAGTGTGGAATCCGATTCCGTATCACTATAGTATGACAGACTATTTACGGGTGTGTTCGAAATCGCATAATTAGCTGTTCCGGTCGCAGAGATTTCTTTACTCCGAGCTGGAATGGGTGCGTTCGAACGGCGGTCCGGTTTGTTTGTTTTTATATCGTATTCATAATATTTTTTTATCGTATTCATGCGCATCAGGGGATTCCTCGGAAGTGTAGACCTGTTACAAAAATAAGTGTAAACAAAAATAGTTCTTTTTTACTTCAATCCAGTTTACCAAAAGACGGTTGGGGGATTTGTTAATGCTAGCGTTGGCATGCGATGTTCAAATATAAGTCATATAATAAACCTTTTATCACTACAATGAAGTAATCTGGGGTCGTAGTATCACGTCGAGTTGAGGAGGTGAAATCGCCGGATCAAACGATCTGCGGCAGCTCGTTTGATCCGGCGATCTCACCTCCTCAACTCGCGATGATGTGTATATATCAATTCCGGTCAGTTATATCTGTACGGTTTTATTATCTACTGGTTCCTTCTCCGTCCTTGGAAGGGTATCAGGTAGTTTCATAAATATGCGCAGGTCTGTTATCTCCGGTTGTTCTGAGGAAGCATGGACGGTGGTGTGGATGGGAGTGTATAGGGTTGGCGCCTCTCCGCCCTTTCTTCTGACACTTCAGCTGTCATCCATCCATTTCTTTTATCCCTCCCCTACCGTCGGCAATTGGTCATTGAAATACAATGGGGTGATTCCAATAGCAGACAGAGAGTTTCGATTGGCTTGCGACCTAGACGACATTCCCGCTTTCTTAATCCCATAAGATGTAAAATCTTAAATCTGTGTAAACCCAGTAAAGAAATGCCTTTACTTTTAAAAATCGCTGACTAACACCCCACTGGAATGCACTTCTGGGGAGCTATTGCACTGGAAGTTTCACTTTCATGGGGAACTTTTTATCGTAAGCCTTTCTTTAGTATCACCTCCTGGGAGCTGTTAACTAGGTCCCTGCGAATCTCGAATTTTCCAATGCCGAATCGAATCACGTAGAGGATTTCGAATCGAATGATGATTCGATTTTCATATTTCCCCAAGTTGTAAATATTTCAACCTATTACAACCGTAAATATTGCCAGTCTCCACCCAAGTATTGCATTGATTGGCGATTCATCGGTTTGGCTACGTCACTCAAAAAAGCGGAATATTTAAGAACGGAATCAAAGCACTTTCGGAGGGAGCGCGGTGGCTCAGTGGTAGTGTGTTGGACTTCTGTGCTAGAGGTCCCGAGTTCGATCCTTGGGCAAGGCACTTTATCCCCATTGTCTACATGGGGACACGATGACGCCGTGTACTAATGCGTACTGCACGTCGATGGTGCACATGTCTTCAACCGCTGTAACCCTGCTTGAGCGGAGCTTGAAAAGAGTTAGTATGTTGAGGAGCTGACAGTTGCTCGTCGATGCTCGGTGGTTCTCTCCGGGTACTCCGGCTTCCTCCACCCATAAAACTGTCACGGTTACGATTAGTCACTGTGCATAAGTATGTGACCTTAAAACACCAAAAAATAAATAAATAAATAAAATAAATAAATAAATAGCAGTTTCGGAAGCTGGGCCTCCTTCAACTCTTCTTCTATCATCAGGTCTCCTACTCAGGAGACCTGACGACAGAAGAAGAGTTCAATTGAAGACACACGGTAGCACTTCGAGAACATCATTACAATTCGAAATTTTCGAATCAGCGCGAATCGAATCATCGGAGCTATTTCGAATCGAATCGAATTTCGAAGCTTCGCGTGCCATAATCAGTTCGTTTCTGTTAAGCCGGAAATTAGTGAGAGAGACCTCTAGTTTTAAAAATCACAGGTTGGCGACAAACGTCCAGCTCAAATAAGATTCAAGAGATCACTTGCCATTCCACCCCACCCCTCCCACCCTCAGTTAAGCAGCAATTTTACTATGATGGAAACTCTGTACCATAAGCCATCCATTAGTAACATTCCTTGGGAGCTGTTAACCTTGTGGCCTACATCGACGATTGTCAATTCGTGTTGTCTCAGAACAGGTATTTTTCTGACACGAGGTGACCCTGACTGTCAAAAATGTTGTAAAACCACGATAAAAAGCAGGTACAATCAGACTTATGCACAAGCAGCCAGCGTGCCCTGGAAGTAGTTTCTAGCCATGACTTGGGCAAAAATCCCCTCTGTGGCCCTGGAGTCACAAGCTGTTGTGTCGCAGACAATCTGGTAAATTGCATAGGCAGTAAAGGTTAAAAGAGACTTGATGTGGTTTGCATTAGATTTATTTTGCAAATACTTTTTCAGAACGTTTTTTCTAGGTGGAGAGATAGTTTACCGCTCTCCTTGTTTTTAAATCAGGAGGGCCATAGATGGAGAGCGTGATAACTCACCTCAAACTGCGGGCTTGGAAAAAAATTATTCTTTGGAGAAAGGTAGATTTGGCGATATAATGACTGAAGTACGCCCTCCACTGTTTATTGAACTCTCTGAGAACCTATCTACTCTCCATCTCCGTTTACTCATGTGAAAATTTATGTGAACCGGGCTCTCAAGAGGAAAGTAAATATAGATTGCTAAAACGCCGTTACATTGAAGAAGGATGAGTTTTAAATGTGCTTTTTGCTTGGGTTTATACACTCAGAACACCAGCAGAGACTAAACATCTTCTTTCGTTGAAGTGTTATACATTAATAACAGGTGGAAAACTGTTGTTTCGTTGTTGTCATGGTGATCAAAGTTACAGAATATGTAGATTATTGTAGTAAACAAAAATAAGTATTTACTGTCGGGCCGATGTGAGGTTTTATTTTTTCTTTAATTAATTCATTTAATTACTTCTTTCTTTATTCAGGAGACTTGTCGGTAATATTGCCACCAACCTTTATTTATTTATTACTTAAATAAGTATTTTTTTAGTTGAATCCGATGTGAGATTTCATTTATTTATTAATTTATATATTTGGCGACTAGTCGGTGATGGCGACTTGTTGCTGATATTGCTTCTGGGTTTTTTTTTTTTTTTTTGTTTTTTTTACTCAATCTGGCGACATGTCAGTGATATTGCCTCTGAGTTATTTATTCATTATTAATGCATTATTTATTTCGGCGACTTGTAGGTGATATTTCTTCTGGGCAAAACATTTATTAATTATTATTTATTTTATTATTTGTTTATTATTTATTTAGTTATTTGGGCGTTTTTTCCGATGATATTGCAAAGCCTTTATTATTTTATTTATTTATTTATTTGTTTATCTCTCATAACCCGAAAATTAACACACTGGCGTAACTGTATTAAACAATTTCTGTTGTGGTTGAAGCGCATGTACAATGAGTGCATACTCGGAATATTTCCCACAGGTGTGCAAATCCATGACAAAAAGTACTCTCTAATACAAAAAGAAAAACACCACCAGTCCAGCTAATATTAAGTCATAGTACATTGATCGCCAATGTGGTATGTTTGTCGATTAGAATCATCATCATCACGCTAATACACCAGAGGGCAGGAAAAATAAAATTTGTGAATTCAAGACGAATCTAGAAAAACACACACAAAATACCATCCCAGATTCAATATTTCCTTTTTTGACAGAAGTGTCGGTGGGAGGAAACGGGCTGAGAATTTCGATCGGATTGCGACCCAGTCGCGATCCTGACTAATAATCTACCAGCTTCTGCATCAACACTGCTGAGACTAAGTTTGATGCACTTAAAGACCACTCCAAAGAATCCTCTCTCTCAAATAAACTGAGACTGGAAAGGCAAGTAAACTTGGACAGCAATTAAACGGCAAGTAAATTTGGACTGCAATTAAACGGCAAGTAGACCCGACCCGCACTTGAACGACAAGTAAACATGGACCACACTTGGACGGCAAGTAAGCTTAGATCTCACTTAAACGGCGCGTAAACTTAGAAATTAGAAACCGCGTTCAAACAACAGAAAACGTTGAGAGCACTGAAACGGCAAATACACTTGGTCCGCGCTCAAACGGAAAGAAAACTTGGCCCGCACTTAAACTGAAAGTAAACCTGGAGTGCACTTCGGCAGCAAGTAAACTTGAACCACACTTAAACAGCAAGTGAACTTAGACCACACTTGACCGGAAACTAAGCTTAAACCTCACTTAAACGGCACGTATAAAGTTGGAGATAGCGGTAAGACAACTTGGATCGCATTTGAAGGGCAAGTAAACTTGGATCTCAATCAAACGGAAAGAAAACATGTCCGCATTAAAATGATAAGAAATCTTGGACCACACTTAAACGACAAGTGAACTTGGACTGTACTTAACCTTCTTGTCAATGATGTCAAAATACCGAAATACCAAAGGTTCTCGCATTTGTGTTCGACAGGTGAAATGTTGCGGCGAATTGGCGAGGAAAACGGGCTGATATAATTATGACCAGCTCGCGACCCGGGCGCGTTAATGTCGAAAATTCTCTGTCCACGTTTGTAATTACAGTGCTGTGCAAGGGCGGCGGAACTAGGGAGGCACAGGGGACACGTGCCCCTCCACTTTTTTCCACAGACATGTTGCGTGGTTACACAATGAGTTAAAATGGGAGCATGCAAACGTACCAATATACAGGTATTCCTGTAATATATTATTTGCAAATCCAAACAACATTTGTCCAATGAATCCCGCCTTTGGTCGCTTCAGTCCGTTTTTTCTACTCCAACTATCTTCCAACCCATAGGCTCGCCGGGTTAGAAGATGATTGAAGTAGAAGAAATGGACAGGACAGTGACCACACCGCGACATGCTCATCTAAACGAGACATTATAGTGTGTCACGGTACATTTACCGATATACGATTGTAACTTTTCCTCCCATTGGACTGAACCATGGTAACCTTGACAATTTGTGCCCCTCAACATTTATCGAGCTTCCGTCGCCTCTGGTACTGCGAACGTCCCCCTCCTCAACACATACAAGCTTAACAGAGGATAGGTCACATAAACCCCCATTTCTAGTAATATGCCTATGGACTACAGCATTGGAAGTGTTGAGTACATTACTAAAATATATATATGAGTCATGGAACATGCCGATCATGTACAGTTGAGCTGCGTTCAAATGTGCTGCACTCATAATGAAATACAGTGGCTACTTATGAGAATATCTAACAACAGGAATTTCGCTTGCTGTGTGATGTACTTTATTGTTTCGTTTCCGTCATTTTCTTCTTTTTCACCTATTGCTTATGGGTTGTACTTAGTTGTTCTGTTTTGATGGGAAGTTTCTGTAGTTGTATTTTTTCAATCTACAATCTATGTATATAAATTTTAATTGTACTTTTCCCTTTATAGAAATCGGGATGGGATGAGAAGTTTGTTTTTTGGGGATTATCAACTGCGATGAAATGAAATTAACCATATGAAGATGCAACTGTAGCTACGGGGACCTCGGACCCGTGGATGGATGTGGAGGCACAGGGAGGGATTTTCAGTGCGAATGTGCAATCATTTCTTTGTTCAACATTGTTCCAAATATTTGAAAAAAGAAAAAGAATGAGTTTCGACACCTCTCCTATGATTGTCCTAGCTGATGTGAATATGCACTTAATGCTTGTTCTATTTGTCAAGAATTCCTAAAGAACTTTCTTTTCGAGTAGGTAATTATTCGTGTTGTAGTGACTACCCCAATAGTGTGTAAGGTGACAAAATGTAGGACGATTGTGCGATCTGGACAATAAAATCGCCCAGATCACTTCTTCGAAAAGACATTTTACATGCTTTTCTGGGAGAGTGTCCAAGAGCCACTACTTACATTTCAGAACCCACCCCCACCAAGCATCAAATTCGCTCCACGGCCCCTATAGACACGTGGAACAAACCTCGGATTACTCCGCGAATGGGGTGAATGGTTTGGCACAATCTGAAAGAGTGTAGCCTGACTCAGGGCTTCAACGGCTATTCAAATGAGAAAGTTTGTCAACCCGATTCTGCTAGTCAGATAACCTTCGCAGTCTGGATCAAGTTTGTGTTGCAGCAAATCAGCCCAGCGCAAATTCAAATGATAATGCCGAGAACAATAGGCATGTTTCAGCCAAACGTATTTCTGAGGCCACTTGGCGATAAGTTAAGGTGCAAAATAAGGGAAATTTAGCTTCCAAATTGGCAACATGTTATTTTTGATGTTAAAATTCTAAAAAATATTATAATTTTTCATTACAAACAAGTCACAAATTGCTATTCTGTTTAGTTTTTTGACGACAAAGAAAATAACCTGTTTCCAAATTTCAAGGTAACTTTCCATTACTTATGTAGTACCTTAAACCCAAACTGGTATGAAATTAACATTTGGCACCTAGCTTCACGTTCTGCTGAGTCGCAACTCAGTGCAACGTGAATCGAAGCGAGAATATTTATTTTCTATAGTACTTGAAATATCATCGAATGGCATTTGATTTACGAGTACACTGTAAAGACTTACCCGGGGAGCATGCTTTCGGGACCCCTAGAACTTCTTGTACCTATTGTACATATTCCAGAAACAGATTGAAAGTAGTTTAGAAAGCGGAACCTCCCCGAACTGTTCTTCCATTACCAGGGCACCTGTAAATTTATTTATTTATTTATTTATTTATTTATTTATTTATTTATTTATTTATTTATTTATTCATTTATTTATTTATTTATTTATTTAGGTTTAACGACAATTTCGCCAACCAGGGTCGCCTCGTGTCGGACAGTTTCACGTGGGGAGGAAGCCGGAGTAGACGAAGAGAACTATCGAGCAACGGCGAGCAACTGTCAGACTCCCCAAAGTAATAACCCCACACAAGCAGAGTTAGCATTAGTTGAAGACAAGTGCACCGTAGACGCGTAGTAGGCCTTAGTACACAGCGCCACCGTGCCCCAGATGGGCAAGGGGGATTGAGTGCCTTACCCAAGAACACAACGAAATTGCCCCTGTCGTGAATCGAACAGTGGACCTTTCAGTTTGAAGTCTAATGACGTAACCACTGAGCCATCGCACCCCCAGCCCCTGTAAAGGAGACCTGGGGTTAATACTATAGAACCTTTACAATTGTGTTTTCTACAATTGTATGTTTTAGTTATGACTTTAAATGGGTTAAAATGAATCAATAGCATTTTCAAAGATCTGGCAATTTGACAGTTGGCAAATTGCCGTATCCTTTAAATGCTAATGATTCATTTTATTCAGTTATATTAATAGGTAGAAAATACAATTGTAAACGTTCTATAGTATTGGCCCTGATGATGGAACAATCGTTAAAAAAGTGGAGACACTTGGAAAGATTTTGAGACCACTCCGACGATTCGTAAATTTTCGAATCAGCACAAGCCAGAAAATAAGCAGATTGTCATCTGCAAAATGAGGTTCACAGAGGGTAAATTTAGTGATGCTACCCTGCACAGTAGGGTAGCATCACTAAATTTACCCTCTGTGAACCTCAATCTGAATCAGGTTCTCCAAACTGAACAGAAAGAGGTACCCAGAGGATAGATTGACCCACTGTATGGGATAGCATCATCAAATTCACCCTCTGGGGACCTCATTCTGCAAATTAGAGACTGCTTATTTTCAGGCCTGAGTCAGCGTGAATCGAATCGAATCAATTCGAATCATCGGACGTCTTCGAATCGTAGCTTCGCAGTGTCCTAACTTTTACAATTTCTGTACTGTAGCACAGGAAGACAAATGACCTCTCACTTCATAAATCATCGTGTACCTGCTCGTTCTTCTCCCATCAATTGGAAGTGTGTTCCAACATTACTTGAAGACAAGTGAGTCAGATTTAAACATTATAAAATAGACCACTTTAAGCGGTGTTTGCATTCATTAGTTTTTTCTTTCGAGACTTGGGATGAAACAAAAACGTCATTGTTTTTCTGGCCAGCGTTCCAAGTCCTCTTCAAGCTTAGCTATTTGCTTTTCTCCTATTCGTAACGGAAAAAGTGTTAACCCTTTACACAACGAATCGGCAACATCCGCCCGCGTAATATGTAAATTTAGCAGTTGAAAAAATATTATTTTTCAAAAAATTTCAACAAAAGCATATCATGTGACCCCTCGTTCCAACGAGGGGTCACATGATATGGTTTTGTTGAATTTTTTTTTAAATTTGAAAAAATGGTATTTAAAATAATAAATTTTGACATCATAACGTTGTGTGAAAAAATATGATCGCATCATTTTAATTTTGGAATTCAGATATCTTTGTCAAGTATAGTTCTTCAGACGACATTTCTCTGTCCGAAACTGAAGGTTCTACAACAAATAAGAGAGAAAAATTTACAGGAAGGAAACTATCGATCACGGGCACATTTTTTCGGAGATTTGCTATAAGAAACACACCAGTAGTCAATTGTCGAAAAATTCTAAATGTGGTTCAGGGGTTAAAAAAATTGTTATATAATGTAAACTTCGGACATTTTTGGGAAAACAAATCCACATTCAATAACAATGCGAGTTTAATGGCACTTTCAAACAACTTGCAAGAAGCATATCGTAAATGGTGGGGGACAAAATTTCTGCTTCAACAAAATGTTCCTTGTACAGCGCTGTCAAACAAGAATTCAACTTGGAAGAATATTTACAGATTGGGGGTGACGCAGAAGAAAAACGTACTTTTGCGAAGTTAAGAATAAGCGCGCATCGGCTCAATGTCGAGCTAGGCAGACACAAAAAACCTCCCATTCCGAGGACTGAAAGGTGGTGCTTCCATTATAGGAAGAAAGTTGGGGACGAATTTCACCCTTTTATGGAATGTCCCCTGCATAATGTGGATAGAGCGGAATTCATGATCAAAATCCTGGAGATTGCCCCAGGCGAAGTCTGTATGAACGATGCGGATCTATTACACATGTTGATATCCTCTCTTGATTATGACATAACACACATGCCTATGTCATATGCACATAGGATATACCAAAATCATGTGGATGAGAAAAAAAGGTAGCAGGTAACGTTGAATGCCTGCCTAAATATACTTGATTTAACAGACTATGACCAAATCATATAAACTATATGCACGAATACATAACTCCATTTTTGATTGTTTATGATGTGTGTGGGAGAAACGTGTGCGAAGTTGTGATTGTTCGGTGTTGGTGTTTGTAAGTTGCAATCGAAAGGGCTGACTGATCATGTGAAGGTGAAAGTGCACGTGTGGATTGGGGTGGGGTGGGGTGGTGTGCAAATGTGGTGAGATAGGTGTGTGTGGGGGGGGGGGGAGGTGCAAGTGCTGTGAGACAGGAAGACTTTTACTTTTATTGTTCACGTGTCTATCATATATTCTCTATGTCTTGTAACTATGTTTGTTACGTAATAAATAAATAAATAAATAAATAAATAAATAAATAAATAAATAAATAAATTGTGTTTTTAGGCCCCACAATTCATCAAATCACATCTCTTTTCCTTTGGAATATTCAGCTATGAAGCAGGATTGCAGTACAATATTTTAAAGGTTTTTTAAAGCAATATTTGTTTCTCAAGGCTGCTTAGTTTCGAAGATTACATAATTTCCGATTGCAACTTTTCAAGGCGGGTAACTCGAATTCAAATATTTAATATTGTCATATCTAAAATTTTATCTACTTTTCTTTCATTTTGTTGCTTTAAAGATATCAGCCAAATATGTGACGAAAGGGTGACAACGTATGGTATAATGTTGAAGGTGAAACGTTAGACGATCTCCAGTTAACCCTTTACCTAACGTAACGGCCAAAACCGGCCAGCGCTATTCTCAAAAATCGCCAATTAATTTCCATTATTTTTTTCATTTTTTGTCTCAAAAACATAGGTTATGACCCCTCGTTGGAACGAGCTCGTCGAGCTCGTTCCAACGAGGGGTCATAACCTATGTTTTTGAGATAAAAAATGAAAAAAATTAGTTATTCAAGAATTATTTTTGCAAGTATCGTCTGCTTTTCAGGTTAGGTAAAGGGTTAATTAGAATAGAACAATAAATTTATTCGAACTAAAGGAGGGTTGCACTTAATCCGTTGAATATGTTCAGCTAAACTGCTGATTAAAACTCTAACGAACGTAAAACGTTTAGTTGTGAATCGTCTTCTTCTTTTGCGCTTCTCGTCAGTATATCCGAAAGTCAAGGTGGCACGGTACCAACTGACTCTAGTCTAATGTGTTTACGCGAGATACTCGAATTAGTATAAAAAATATTTGTTCGTGGCTGTCATGTCCAATCTCTGTCTGTTTGAGTACATTTGGTACTTATGTATTAGGAGAGAAGCTTCTGCCATCGAAGCATATATCCGAGGCACATTCCACGGATGGTTACTGTCAGCTATTGCTGATGAGACCACAAGTCTTATGGTCATTTCACAAAGTATCAAGCATTACACGATTTTATGACAGACGAGAGTGTAGTTTGGAATATATAGTATTCCGTGCAGTGTCAACAAGATCCAAAATCAGTTCAACTGTGCAATTGCAGAGTGTAAGGAACTCAATAACACGTTATTCATTCTGCAACAGTTTGGTTTCACAACACAGCTCGCAGATCCTCTTCGAATGGCCGATATTACACTCTGCTTGAACAATTCCCTATAATGAACTCGATTAGTCATCGGCGTAACATGGAATGCAGGACTCCGGTTTTCACATCAGGTTATTTTGCCCATCCTAAAAATGATATCATACAGTACGTGGAGAGTGGATTGTAACTAAAACACCTGCGGAGTGAAGTATCACCCAAAAAATCACTTTCAAATTCTGTACATATGGACAAAAACACAAGCAAAGTTTCAGCCAATGGACCTCCGGGTTTAACCCGGAGGTCCATTGGCTGGAACTTTGCTTGTGATGGTTATGCTTTGCAACAAATTTGCAATTATTGCTCGGGTGGAATCTCCACTTTGCGGGTGATTTAATGATAATACACTCTCCACGTACTGTAGATTAACATAGGCGGGGCGCAGTGGAGCTTTCTTTGGAGAACGCAGGCGAACCCGGGGAACGACTACTTTTGTCTGAGTGGGGACGCTGTTCCTGCAATTTCAAGACTTGGAATGATTTGATCTCCGCGAACATCCACCCACTCGTCTAAACCCATAGTAGCTACGTGCAACGCGCGCAGAGCAGCCGTGCGGAAAACAATGCCCACTTTTTTTGATGAGTTTTGGGTATTAAATTTCAAAATTTCTGAAAAAGTGGACCCTGGACCAGTAACTACGAGAGAGCTTTCCCCGACAACTGGTCTCGTGTCAGCCATCGTTGCGCGTTGAGAGCCTGTTTGGAACGGACACCCAACGCGCAGCGATGGTCGACGCGAGCCGTTTCCCCACTCCTTACTTTCAGAATGAATCACCACTGGCGGGACGATATGGGGGTGGAGAAAGTGCTAGTGACGAAATATTCGCCCACCCCACAAACACAGCTAGTTTGACAAAAGAAACCTGTCAATAACCAGTGACAACTTGATTAATATTTAAAACGGTGTTTTCCAGTCTTCGCAAAGTAGCGGGGGAGGAATTCGCTAGAATTGTGCACTTGGTGATACCTTCCTGAAATTTGGCATGATGTAAGGGTAGGCATCAGAGATTTCAAAATCGATCGGCTACAAGTTGGCACCATCCTCTAGCCACCACTAGCAGCGAAATCCAAAATGGCCGCCAAGCGGATCGAAAAAAAGCTATTTTCGCCGATCGCACAACTGAAGCTCCAAACCTAACACCATACATGTGCTGTAATTGATGTGAATGATGGAGTGAAGCCCTTGGAACAAGTTGGGGGGAAGATTAATGGATAATGGGATCAGAATTTCCGTCGATGTGTGCGTCTGTGTGTCTGACTGTCAGTATGATCGTCCGTCCGTAGATAAATTAGTGTTGAATGTTTCTCGGGAATGCAATGGTCAAATGAACATGGTATGAGAGATTCCTGTCAACACATGAACAAGGGTACTCGATAGTATGCAGCAGTGGGGATACTTGGACATTTGATAATCCAATTAAAGTGACAGTCTATTCTCAACTTCCGGCATTTTCGATAGATTTATTTTCTAAGAAAATAAAACTATCAAATTTCTAGAGGAGTTCTGGTTCAATCTCAACACCATAGCGACACGTCTGCCAGCAAGGGCAGTGCTGGAATGAACTCGGGATGCATTAGTTCCCGTTGTTAATTATACAATGTTATCTTGCCAGTATAGAACATTGGCAAAATGGGACTAGAAGGGGTGAGTGTATGTTTGCAGTCATTCGAGGTACAGGAATATTTTTTGACTACAAGTAGTATTCTTCATTTTCGGCCAGTTAAGATGTGGTGTGTTCCAAGTCAGGATTAATGTTGCCGACACTTAATGCCCATCCCTCATGGTATGCTACTTTACCAGGGATATAGAGATATAGCCACCACTGGGAGCCAAAACATGACCTTTGATGTCGATGAGTGGTCGAAATGTTTTAGCGAATAACTTATCGAAATATGATCCGGTATGGCAATTTGATACCTTACGTTAGATTTATTAGATCAACTCAGGTATGGATTCATTGAGACATGAGTGCGCTACAAGATGAAGGATTTCCAAGTTGATTTGCTATGGAGTAGGAACTGACTAGTCACATGTGGCCTATGGCCAGAGAAAGACAAGGATACCATAGATGAACACACGGGTGAACGAAGGTATCAACTGTTGTACAGAGGCAAAATAGTTGGGGATATTGTATCATGCTATGCATGAATTAACACCGTCTTGTGCAGTAAATAACAGACTATTTTCCGAAATCTAAAACTGTATTCCTATACCCCGGACAATGTAGCAAGCCACATGGGATGAACATTTGTTAGCAAAATCAACTCAACTAGAAACATGACATGTGTTAACTGGCCGAAAATGGAAAAAAAAATACCAGAATAGGAGATGACTGGTCCTAACATGACAGTATACTACTCAATATTGTTACAACAGCCACCTTCACACTTACACAAAGGTGTGCACCTTAATCCAGCTTTCAAGCATTTGCAATTGCCCTTGCAGGCCTTGGCACAACTACAGTGGAGCATCAGTGCACATGCAGCACTTGCGTCTCCTAGGTGAGTCCAAAATGGGACCAGAATATTGAGACGTGGATTCCACTCCCATCCGTACTGTGATGGGTCTGGCACACATAAGTGTTTCTGCAGAGCACGATGCCAAATGAAAGATGACACAAGAATTACCCTTTTTACATGTTGATACAGAGCTGCTTTGGTGGGCGGGATGTTTTCCATAGACTTAAGGCCATGTGTGAACATATGCCGTCTCGCATCATTGACACGTGTACTGACACAACTGTTACTGTACATCTGTATGGTGAGTTTTTCGATATGCTGCATATGAGGGGAATCCTCTGAAAAGACTTGCGGATTCTCAGTCAATTCTATCATCATTTCAGTTGATGCGGGAAAATTCATCCATGCATTCCATCCTGTCTTCTTCCCAATGCCGAGCATGCTGGATGTTACATCACAACCTGTGAAGGCGTGGAAGAAAGTCAGGGCCTTACAGTAATCAGGTCCAAGTTGTGAAGCTATCTCATGAATTGGCATATCTTTATATGCCTTTCCAATTCCAAACCCAATCCACAGCTCACTGAGTCCAAGGTCACGGAATGTTGCGAAATGGTGCAAAGACAGAATGACGACATCAGAATCAACCGTGCGAAGAAAAGCTATTTTGTGACCTTGTGAGACTGCATGGTTGAGATGAAGCATCATGCGCGTGTCTGCTTCCTCGTGGTTCGATGGAGATATGTCACATAAGCTAACATCCTTATTGCATAGTACATATTCTCCTGATGTCGTTAACAACTGGTACTCGGATGTTGATGTTAATTTCAGCAGTTCAGCAGACAGGAACTTGAAAAATTCGTCTTTATTCTCACTAACTTTCAAGAATGCCTGCCAATTCTTCCCTTTAGGTAAAGGGACGTTCTCGGACACCCGTATCAACCTAACTGCTGTCTCACCGAGGCGTTTTGCTCGCGTCTGATTCTTCAAACTGCCTTCGGGGTAACAGTCATAGATCGCATCAACCCTTGTGGTGTTCGTGTTAATCAGAGATTCGATGTATGGCAATAATTGCAATCGAGCATATTCTCCAAACAGATCCGCTTTCTGTGGTTTGATTACATGGACTACAGCAGGCATATCCAAGATGACAACTGAAGCTTGTCTAGCTGCTGAATTCTTCCCTTGTGCAGGAATAGCTGGTAAACAATTGAGAATTTGAGATTTTGTCCCACTCCGTAGCTTACCTCTATCGGATAATGCTGGCGGATCACGTGCATTCTCGTGCATGAAAAACTCATCCATGTTTGAATCAGGCCGGGCTTGCAGTGAAACGAACATCTGGGTAACTATTGCGGCAGTTGCTTTACTTGACATGAGTTTGTCTCGGCCTTTGTCCAGGTTGGCTGGGGGTGGGTTAAGGAAGGTATATATATTTGCCTTGGGAATAACATCATTCAGGGGTACGGTGCATTCCACAAGCCTTTCCTTCAAGAAAGTGGAATATAAATGCTTGCCCCTTTCGGGTAATGACCGTAAACTCTTACTAACTTCGGGGTCCATATATTCACCAGTATCTAATGTCACCAGCTGACCACTAGTTTCATCATAAGGGTTGATAATGAGTCCCTGATTCACCAGATCGAGGAGAGATTTCAATTGATTCAGAAATTTTTTCTGCTCTGATACCGAACTTTCCGGGTGTTCCGTGTTATCTGATGATGTTGTGTGGAAACTTGCATATTCATACTCATCTATAACACGCAGAACTTCTGACCTTGAAAGCTCAATAACGACTTTCTCTTCAGCCTGGCCATAGAGACCTTTTGGACCACTGTCTTCTTTGAGTAGTTGGATACTATGTTCTTGGCTCTGATCTAAACCCATCATACTGAACTTCCTCTCACTACGCTGGACCACAAAATGGCCTTCCATGAATTTGTTGTGGATTGAAGGATGCCGCCTGGGTAGCTGAGACATGTCTCTCAGAAATACGGGGACCCACCGACAATAATTTGTATGTCCTAGGGCAAAAAAGTAACTGCACAACTCATCGATAGAACACAGTGTACCAGGCCAGTTACCGATTCGTTGGTTCCGAACGAATTGACAGCTTGTCAAGAGAAAGTTCCGAACGATTTCACCCCAATAGCGCGCAGTTGGAGATTGTGAAAGAATCCTCTGTTCCCACATTTCAAATGACTCATGGGGCCCAGTCTGCTGACAGTAAATCTCATAAGCATTCTTTCTGAGGATCTCAAGCCAAGCTAGAGTGAGAAGATATGCCTGTCGCGTCCTCTTGACATGTTTCCCACCAAGTAGGGATGATGCTACACCGGGTGTGAATATCTTTGCGAGGTGAAACATTCGCTCCCAACCAGAACCACCCATAAGCTTACCACCATCTTCTTGGGTGCACATTTCAAGATGCAGGAATCCAATCATACACACCATTCGATCCTCACCTATCTCCTCTGGGAACAGCCATTGACATTTTTTCTGCCTGGCATACAACGGACAGTCACCTTCAATGACAGGTATCTGGCCGGGGTTTACGAAAGCAGTAGCTTCCCTGACCACATACATAGCATGCTTCTGCATACTGAGTGAGTCCGCTTTCTGCTCACTGAAAACAGGGAATACCCCAATAACTGCACGAGGTTTGACATTGTCTTGATCTTCATGTTTTGAAAAGAAGCCTGAAAAGGTCACAGGGACTTCATCAAGCTGCCAGCTGCCATCAACCTTCCCTTTATTGCTGATCTGTGACACATGAGACAACCAGTCATTCTCTCCCACGTTCAAATCTGCATATTCATTGGGCCGTACATTACATTCATCTGGAGATTCAAGCCTGATGTCCCCACCAAAGTCTTCAACGAAAGGAACAAATGCATAGTCGTCTGGGAGTTCAATTTGTGTGTCTTCTGGAACATCTAAACTCAGTGGTGGGGGATCAGTACCCACATTGTCCCTGCTCAGTTGACCAATGAGTGTGATGGACGTACCATGCATATCAGATCTACCAGATACATCAATGTTATCAGTGGTTCCTATCGAGAAAACATTACGTTTGCAGTTAGCTGGGACTACAACACCTTCGTTCTTGAACCGCAGTGAAACAGCTCTCGCGAAACTCCTGCGAACATCCATTACGCGATCATAAGAGACAGAGAGTCCCATTTGATGAAAATCTCTGATAAGATTTTTCATACGATCATGGGCATGCAACTTCAAACCCACATAAAGAGGCATTGGAGTTTCTCTGTCACGTCTCTGGTGAACATTTTGTGCATGTTCGGAGCGTTTCGCTGAATTGCTGATCAACATCTGTGAAATAGTACAAGCCACTCGAGTCTTGGCATTAACAGTCTCATCATCGCCTAAGTTCTGTATACTACATGTGCCCTCAAGTAGAACTCTAAGAAGAGTCAGGAGTGAGTTGGGTACAGGCTCGCTCAAGCAATAAGATGAAAATGATCCCGTGAAAGGAGCTTGAGATATGAGTATGTGTTTACGCAGAAGAAGACCCACATCAACTATCTTTTTTGCCTCTTCCTCAGACACTATACGAGTTAAAGATTCGGACAACAAGGAGCCAACTCGAAACCTACTTGAAATAAACACATCTCTACCCTGTGTGAAGGCGTCCCAGCCATCGCCCAATTTCTGCAACAAATGTTCTTTGAATCGAGTGGAATGTATTTCTTCACTAAGCCAATCAGAACCGACTTGCTTCAACCTCCGACTGTACAGATTCTTGAGATCGACAAGCTTCATCGCGGAATCGTTGTGTTCAACAAATGTTATGAGCTCTGCCATAACGAGAGGGTCATAGGGCAGGCCTGACGCGGAATGTTCGGCGTTCTTCGACTTTTTAGATTTAGCCGCTCGTGCTTCATTGGCAAGCTTACAATAACAGGTTTTGTGATAGTAAAGATCACTAGCAGCGGAATCAAATGCTGCATTGACCCGAGAAAAAACAACCCAGTTCTCGGCTTCCTTTGCCATAATTTTGAGTTTATTGTTATCAGACATTGATCTGCAAATAGGCTCACTGCTGTCACCTTCGCGTTTGTGACAATAAACACACTGGGGCAGTTTCCTGTCACAGCCAGATTCAAAACTTGTCCGTGTTCTTTTAGGACTCAGCGTGGAGCAGGATGCCACTGCCTCATTTCGCTCTCGCTTGTGTAGCACGCGCTGTACGATGTGAGTCCGAATACTGTCACGGCATGTCTTATGATATATTGCCTTATTCGTCAACAGTGACATCGACATACACTCATCACTCTCTCTCATCAAACAATCAATGGTCAAATTATATGGAAGCTCAACGCCATTATCTAGGAAGCGCGTTATGTCTTCCTCAATAGCTTTATAGGCGTCATGAAAACGAGATTCTCTATACGGACGCATCAATTTCTTGGAACTGTCTTGCTGGCAAAAGCAACAACGTTCCCAGTCAGTACTAGTCCGTACACGAAGAGGATTCTCACTCATTCTGTGAATGATTTTTGTGAACAATCGCGTTCTCGAATTAATTTCGACAGACAAATCAGAATTGCTTGCGGAATTACGCCAAACAAGAGATTGTATGGCAAAGAGACTGCTTCATAAAGAGCGTTGTTTCTCCGGGATCAGCGTCATTCAGGTTTGCCTGAATGACGCTGATCCCGGAGAAACAACGCTCTTTTCAAGTTCCAAGAAATTGATGCGTCCGTATAGAGAATCTCGTTTTATTCTACATCATCTCCCACGTCTGTTTCCAACACGTGCGTGGATCAGAGTTCACTTTCGCGCCCTTACAATCGGATGTATAGTCGGTAGACCGTCGAAAAGGAGGTTCCCTTCAGCCGCTGGCGGCCATTTTGGACTGTGCCGCTACTGGTCGCCACCGGTCGGTGTCAACTTGTAGCCGATCGTTTTTGAGAACCTCATAGCCTACACTAACAGTGTGCCAAATTTCAAGAAGGTATCACCAAGTGCACAATTCACCTGTATGTGACGAATTCCTCCCCCGCTAAAGACAAAAATCTAATCATCCCCGCATATAACTGTTGAAATGTCAGAGTGCACTCGAACTTGATTACGTTTGAAAGAAATCTTTTTCAGTCCCTTTCAATTTGGATACACGGTTGCCGTTGAAGTTGACCTTTGTGTAGCTTCTGGTCTTTCTTTTTGTCTCTTCCTATAGATCCCAGTACAGGATTTTAAGCGGGATTGGAATAAAGACGTCAGTGTTCTTGTGCATCACACTCGCATGCAATTTCTAAATAACCTTTATTACATTCAGATCCAAGCCCGCCATTGGCGAGGAAATCCCGCCTTATTATTAGATGTCGCTTAGAACAGTCTTTTCATTTGGCAGTAAGTAATAAATGGCAGTAAGTTAACTGTAATGCCTACTTTGGGGAAAGTTTCAATATTTACGTCTTGAGATTGGCAAACTGCGAGCGTGGTGGACATGAATAGCGGCGTCTGGTCACGACAGTGTTTTATTTTTGACTGACTGTGTAGCCTTCACTCCCCACGCTTATTAGGCTTTTCCCCCTGGAAAAGACTATTGTTTTTCTACGGATTAATTTTGGGTTTTTTTTTTTTTTTTTTTTTTTTTTCCCCACACATTTTGTCCGTACGATTTAGAAGCCATTTTCGGGCCGATTTTCACAAAATGCACACTCATAGAGGAGCACAACATCTAAAAATGTACCGAAGCGGAATTTTCGATTTAACCCTTATTTCGTCAGAATTGGCAAAAAACTGCCAAAATTGGGGTTTATAGGCACTTTCTCGAAACACGTCTTGTAGATTTTTTTTAAACATTCATCATTATTAGACCTGTCTGTGACACGACCTTTGATACACACGACATATCAGGCGATGCATATGGTACCCCCCCCCCCCCCCCCCCCACAGGCTGCCAAACATCGAAATTTTGCTGAAATGGGCCAGTTTCAGGCACCCACAACACCCAAACGATACACGAGAGATAAACATAACTTCCTTTATCGGAAGTGGAATTCACCGAGGATCATTTTTGTAGGTAATAAGGGTGTTCAAAACACCAAGCGTTAACCCGTTTGGGGCTGGATAAACAGCAATACCCCCATAAAGCTAAATAATTCATGTTTTCAGTGGATTTCTCTAAACGAGTCTTGTAGATTTTCAAGAAACATTTGTCACTCCCAGGACATGGTGTGACAATAGAAGTTGCATGGACAAAATACTGCGGTGAGCATTTGTTAACCCTCCACGGGCTACTAAAAGTCAAAATTGTGAAAAAATGGGCTGTTTTGGACGCCAACAGCACCCAATGGGTACGCCACAAAGAAAAGTGTCTTCTTTTATCGAGCGCACAATCTATACGGAAACATTTTTGTAAATAGTAAGGGTATTCAAAAGTCGAAGTCTTAACCCATTTTGGGCAGGCTAAAATCTTACAATTCCCATTTTTTGTGGATTTCTATAAAAACATCCTGTAGGTTTTCAAGAAAAATTGACTACTCGCAGGTCTTTGTGAGACATTACAAGTTGCATGGACAAAATATTCGAGCGTTTATTAACCCTCCACAGTGTGCCAAACATCGTAATTTTGTTGAAATGGTCTGTTTTTCGACACGCGCAGCACCCAACCTGTACCTGAGAAATAAGCATAATCTGCTTTGTTGGAAGTGGAATTCACCGAGGACCGTTTTTGTAAGTAATAAGGGTATTCAAAAAACCAAGCGTTAACCCCTTTCGTGGTGGTTAATAGTGATACCCATCAAAAGCTTAAAAATTTATGTTTTCCCTGAATTTCTTTACAAACATCTGGTAGGGTTTTTAAGAGAAAATGGCCATTGATAGGTCTTGGTGTCACATTACCAGTTGATTGGATAAATTATTCCGGTAAGCATTTGTTAACCCTCCATGGGCTGCTAAATGTCAAAATTTTGAAAAAATAGTCTGTTTTTGGACACCAACAACATTAAATGGAAATGCAACCGAGAAACATAATTTCTTTTACCGGACGCAAAACTGACAGGGAAACATTTTTGTAAGTAGCAGGTGTGTTCAAAAATCGAGGTCTTAACCCATTTTTGACTAGTTAAGGAGATATGCCCCTTAAAAGATTAAAATTCCAGTTTTCTGTTGATTTCTCAAAAAATAATTTCAAGAAAAATTTACCATTCGCAGGTCTTGGAGTGACATTACAAGTTGCATGGACAAAATATTTTGGTAAGCATTTGTTAACCCTCCAGAGGCTGCTAAGCATAGACATTTGGAGAAAATGGCATGTTCTTGGGCAACCATAACACCAAATGTGTACCTGCGAGATAAACATAACCTCCTTCATTGGAAGTGGAATTCACCGACGATCATTTTTGTAAGTAATGAAGGTATTCACAAAACCAAGCATTAACTCGTTTAGGGCTGGTTACAGAGCGATACCGCTCAAGAGGTTAAAAATTCATGTTATCCGAGGATTTCTCTAAAAACATCTCGTAGATTTTCAAGAAAAAATGGCCATTCTCAGATCTTAGTGTGACATTACAAGTTGCATATACAAAATATTCCTGTAAGCATTTGTTAACCCTATGCAGGTTCTCAAACATCAAAATGTTGATAAAATGGGCTGTGTTTGCGTACCCACAGCACCCGAAGTTGAGAGGAGAGATCAAAATAAGTGGAAGTAGAATTCACTGAGAATTATTTTTGGAAGTAATAAGAGTATTCCAAAAACAACACTTAACCCGTTTTGGGCTGGATAAACAATGATAACCATGGAAAGCTTAAAATTCATGTTCTCCCTGGATTTCTCTGAAAACATCTTGTAGATTTTGAAGAAAAAATGGCCATTCGCAGTTCTTGGTGTGACATTACAAGTTGCATGAATTAATATTCCTGTTAGCACTTGTTAACCCTCTACAAGCTGCCAGTCATCCATATTTTGGATACATTTGAGATAAAATGGACCATTTTCAAATAGACACAGCACTCAGTGGGTATGTGTCAAACAAACATAACTCCTTTTATCGTCATTGACTTGTTGGACGACGATACTGACATTAACCCACTCCATCGTTAATGATGGTTTTTACCTAAACAATTTGTTTATCAAACTGAGTCATCTGAGATTACTATACTCACCTTTCTCATAACATCAATGAAGGAACTTCAGTGAGACAGTTAAAAACAATTCATCAGACACTATGGGGTCATGAAAAATCATGGAATCTCATCGGGAAAAGCCATGATTCTCCAGAATCATAAAGTCTAGTTTCTAGATAGCAATTCTTGCCCGAATAAACAGTTGTCACAGAGAAATTTCCTTGCATTTCGCAATTAGTAATTAACACTCAGAATACTGCTGTCGAAATATCGAAATTTCAAGAAGCAGATTTTCACCGTATTTAATTCTAATTAGCAGAACATTTTTATTGTGGGCAGACAGAAAATACAGAAAATAGGAAAACATGTCACCCAAGTTTGCCTTCGCTTCCGTTTCACCTATCGACTGTTACGATTATAATATAATCCCCTTCCAGTTCACGTCATGACTTTAACCTTTCACCCAACGAATCGCCCGCATCCGCCCGCGTAATATGCAAATTCAGTAGCTGAAAAAATATTATTTTTCGAAAAATTTCAACAAAACCATATCATGTGATCCCTCTTTGGAACGAGCTCGCCGAGCCCGTTCCAATGAGGGGTCACATGATATGGAGTTGTTTAAATTGTTTGAAAATTTTTTAAAAATGATATTTAAAATAATAAATTTTGATATCGTCTGCGTTGGCTAAAGGGTTAATAAAAAAAAATTTGGATTTTTGTGTTACATTTTTTAGGGTCTTTCGATTTCAAATTTTGGATCGAATCGAATTCCAAATCAAACCAGGCTGATGATTTCAAATCGAATCGAGAATTGAATCTCATCGCTCTTCAATTTATTTATTTATTGGAGTTTAACGACACTTTCGACAGGCAGGGTCACCTCGTGTCGGATAGTTTTATGGGTGGAGGAAGCCGGAGTACCACCGAGCAACGGGGAGCAACGGCGAGAAACTGTCAGACCATCCAACGTATCAACTGCACACAAGCAGGGTTAGCATTGGTTGAAGACAGGTGCACCATCGACATGCAGTATGCCTTAGTAAACAGCGCCACCGTACCCCCATGTGGGCAATCGGGATTAAGTACCTTTTCCAAGGACACAACGCAGTTACCCCGTGGACCTTTTGGTAACTTGTAGATATTCCACATTCTAACACCCGGAAATGTCAGTTTCCAACCAGGTTTTTTTTTTCAATGACAGCTTGTCTGTGTGGGCATTTCAATAGTAAAAGTGGAATATCCCAGAAACGGACCCAAAGTACTTTCGAAAGCGGAACCTCCGTGAATTATTAATTTACTATTTATTTATTGCCACGTCAGCATCTAAGGTTATATTGTGGCGACAAAACTATTTTATGGCTAAATAGTCCACTAGCTGTATAGTTCAAAATAATTGATTAAAATCATGAAAGACGTGCATCAAAATGACCGAGAAATATGTAGCGAAGAAAATAATGAGAAATGGCTTAAGATGGCAATCAGATTGCACCTCACGGGGGCTTATTTATTCACAGCTAACCTGCGCATATGAGCAGACCGTTCACCTATCCACCATCTGGGGATCCAGCTTGTGCGGTATGATTAAAGGAAACCCTAAGGATCACCTAACTCCCTAGGAATCTCCTGGAACTCTTCTTCCATCATCACGTCTCCTGTACAGATGAGTTCAAAAAGGCGGCATTTGGTAGGATTTAGAGAACATGGATCCGATACGAATTTTTCCGAATTAGCGCGACTCGAATCGAATCTTCGTAACGATTTCAAATCGAATCGAATTTCGAAGCTTTGTTGAGTCCTAATATTTTTGTTAACTGGTAGAGTGCTAAATTATTTTTGGCCATCAAATCTTGTACACATGTCTTTGCCTTGTTACAATTTATTGGAGAGTGCCTATGGGCACTCTCCAATAAATTGAAACAAGGCAAACCTTTACAGACATATTAATATCACTTCAAAGATAATATCAAAGCACATCCACTGAATATGAGCCTTGAAGCTGTAGTACCTGCACTCCAGATTAAAGCCCAAATATGGGCTTCCAGCACTCTACCAGTTAATAATATAAATCATATTTTCCTGTTTATAGCGTTCGTGACACAGCCCAAACTTAAACAAGAATCACAACACTTTTGTTTCAATTTTGTAATTTCTGCAGTATATTTATATATCCTGAGTCAAAACAGAAAGTATAATAGAAACAAATGTAAAAAAAATAGCATAAAGGATGAAATATAATAGTTCTAATGTTGCACGTTTGCGGACAAGAAGTCATGCAAAGAGTTTAATGACATGCCGTTTTTGTCCACCCAACCGTATATAATTTTGCTACGGATTTCAAAATAGCACATGCTGCCCGAGAATGTCAAATTGAATGGGTGACCGACGATTTTCTTTGTGTTATGTTGTGCTAGAGATCCTGGATTATTGAGAAAACACGCTAAATTTTGTCTTCCAACATTTTAACCGAAAATCAGAGGTTGCGTGCCGTTGGTATGCATGAGGCTGGAATACCTCCATATGAGCTCCCTGCTGAGTTCGGAATCACTGTGGCCACTATTTACCGTCTCATTGGAAGGTATAGAACCACTGGATCTACTGCCGACCGACCGCGTTCATGTCGACCAAGAGTTACGACCTCTGCACAAGACTGACACATCAGGACGTCCCTTTTGCGGGATTGATTTCTTCCGGTGACGAGGTCAGCTGCAATTACTCCTGGTAGAACTAACAATAGAATCAGTACACAAACTGTCCGCAACAGACTCGCTGGACACAGCATCCGAAGTAGGTGTCCACACCACGGACCAATCCTCACCCAAAGTCATCGTACCGTCAGAATGAAATGAGTACGTCAGCGTGTTCGCTGGACTCAGCAGCGTTGGAGCACAGTTCTTTTTAGTGATGAATCACAATTTTGTCTACGGCGCGCTGATGGTAGGGCAAGAGTGTACCACCGACGAGGAGACGGTTTTCTGATGCTTGTGTGCGGGAATGCGACCGTGTCGGCTGGGATAGTGTAATGGTTTGGGCAGGAATTTCCTTGCACCATCGAACGCAGTATCTGTTGTTCTTCATCGATGGTAATCTGAATGGACAGCGATATAGGGACGAAATTCTTAACGCAGTTGTTGTCTTGTTGTTCAACGCTAACGTCGGATTGCAGTTATTCCAGCAAGACAATGCCCGATGTCACGTGGCGCGTATCTGTCGTGACTTTCTTGAGGGGCAGAGCATCGAACTTCTTCCCTGGTCCCCACTTTCGCAAGATTTGTCGCCAATCGAGCATCTTTGGGATCAATTGGACTGTCGGGTACGACTTCATGGTCTTCAGACGTTGGGCGATTTACGTAATGTTCAAAGGCAGGAGTGGAACGCAATACCACAGGGTGACATCCAGAGACTTATCAGGTCCATGCGCCGTCGATGTCTTGGCAAACGGTGGACATACACGCTATTGACTGCATGTGTGAACTTTTCATTTCACCCCTTGTCTGAATTGCGACGTCCAGAAGCTGGCAACAGTAAGGACATGAATTTATGCAAATACATACAGCTAGACTCGAAATATGAATTTACAATAATTTGTTTGGGATTAAAGTCGATAATACTAAAACAATTGCTCCTCAAAGTTTATTATACTTTCTTTTTTGACTCAGTATAGTATAGCAGTAATACAAGTATAAGCAAACGCAGTTGATCGCTTTCTTTTCACCCCACACAGAAACTAGTTGTATCCCCCCCCCCCCACCCGACTTTAGATGCTCCGCACCCTAGCCGCAATACACGTAGAAACTACTTCAGTCCCAGGTTTACAATTTAACGTCAATGTCAGGGGAGAAATACAGGGACACAATTTAAAATGTATGTCCCTGTATCGCCAGCTTTCTCCCCCTGCCTACCTCCATTACAATGAAGGCGGTACAAATCAGATTTACAGCCACGCCTCCTTAATAGATCGTTTTTGTTGTGCTGCAGTGTGCAACACCCTCGATAACCATGCCGTTGATACACCAACACATCAAATGGACATGGTTATTACACATTTGGAAATCCTCATCACTTTAGGAGGACTCGATTCCCATGGTTAGTATGGTCCCAAACGAAGAGGGTAAACGTTAAAAGTCGGTGTAAGTACGCCTGAAATGCGCATTGCTGCATTTCGTTTGCATCATAATTGTTAATCTAACTTTTTGGCGCAACACCAAACAATTCTAAACAACACTGCTATGCCACTGTATGCACTACCAAGCACTTTAAAATTCAAACCTCATGGGCGAGACATACGAGAGCAAACACCAATCTGATGTAACCCATCGTTCATCGATGCAGTTGGTGAATGAATTAAGCTTTTTAGATGTTGACTCAACAAAGCTTTAGTTATGCAATGGTGGACAAGCATTGAGATCATCTTTTGGAGCCGGACTATCCCTGTGCATATATAAGTATATTTAATTTTTCAGATTCAATGTTCTGTGCATTTCCCTTTCGATATGTGAGACATCAGAGCATTGCGGGGTTAGCTGACAAAGAATTTCAACCGGATCGCAACACAGCCGCGATCCGTTCGAAATTCTCTGTCCGCTTTTGTGATCACACTACTGTTGACATCTATGTTTCAAGGCTGTATTGACTGTGACCCCCGCAAGAGATGCCGCTAAACGCGGTCGACTTCCCCCCCCCCCGCCCGCACCTCTCCCCACTCCCACCCCAACTTTGATCGCCACCGCAGTTAAATTACACAACATACCGCATTTCGATCCAGTAAAAGTGGCAATTTCTTGCTATTTTACTGTACATGTGTTGTTTACTTTTTCTTCCCCGCCCACCTTTCAAATTGTATATACCTTCCCTAGTCCGTATCTCAAGGATTATTACGAAAAAAAGAATATCTAAAGTGGGCAGTGCCCTTCGTTCCAACTAACCATTACTTTTCAGAATCAATGGTCATCGTCTGAGTAAATAAATTATGCAGACCTCACATTCCCCGTCATCATTCTTGGCGGGAGCAGCCGCCCCATCCATATTTAGCACTTAAAAGTTTAGTGTCGAGTTGACTCGCCACCTATGCCATGTATAGCAGTTTCAATGTCTTTGGAGATTCAGATTCTTGTGAAGAGAAAGAGATGTTTAACTTGAATAGCTGTCTCTTGTACATTGTCGTCTTCTTGTACAGTGTCGCCAAACATGCAGACGGCACTTGACCAAAAAGAACTGCAAGGCTGCTAGTCTTGACTATTCTTATGTTCAGGAAAGTAAGTGGAAGGTTCTCACCATATACTAGTCAAGTTTCTCTTGTGCAGTTGTAAATCATGGAAGGTGTCATTTTAGTGTTATTGCAAATCGGTAAAGCTGAAGAACAGGGGACTCTGCGATTTATTTTAAAAATACCTGGTGTCCTCAATTCTTTTGTATTTCATTTCATTCCAGATGAAGGTTTTAACAAATAATAGCTGTTTCAGGTCCAATAATATCCTATTAATTAGTTATTTAAATCCCTTTCGTGCTGTAAACTTAACATACTGAGAAACAGAATTTCCATCTTGAAGAGGACTTGAATGGGAGACACCCGTAATGGTTTGGTCAGTACAGTAAGAGTAAGGGTTAGCAGTGGCCTGCTAAACCTTACCCTTACTGTACTGACCCTAATGAATTCTCCAAAGTTTCAACATTTTGTTCTTGCTGCAGGTGACGCTCTGTAATGTCAGCAGAATACAAGACAGGAGAAGGTGTGAACTATTGCCATATAGCCCACAAAATGGACATGTGAAAGTGAAACAAAGGTGTTAAATCATTTTTTTCACTAAATGTACTAAAATATGATAGAGAGTAACAAAAAATGAAAACAAGTTTAGGAGACCAAGTATTTTTAAAATAAATTGCAGTCCCATCTTCTTCAGCTTCACCTGTGAATCTTATTGTGCATGTTATTTCCTTAATTCTGAAGAATACGTCGATTGTTGCTAATAATTATGAACTCTTGAACTCCGTGCCATTATATTGATATAAAAAATATAATATAGTGTGAATTCCAAGTTTGAAGAATTAATTTTCATTGTTCTTTCTTGTTTTTCTTTTTCTGTTTCGTTTCGATTTTAATAAAAAGGGACTGTGCTACACCAAATATCAACCAAAAAGCACAGTGTCAAAACACACAAATGAAACGCCTTCGGATGTTGATGTTGCGTACTTATCGGATCTACGTAATTTTGTTAAGACCCCAATGATAAAGGAATAGTCGAAAAAGGAACTTTGAGGTAAATAAATTATTTTTAATTCAGTAATTTAAAAAAGGCTACAGCTGAATCCGGGGTATATTAACGAAATAGTTAAACCAAAACATTCAGTGAACATCCATCTAGGGCCTATTACCAACCAAATAATTTTTAAGAATATCTATAGTTTTAACAATATGAAAAGATCACACTGTATCTTTTGTTTCACAGTGAGCAAATGCCAAAAGCAGAACCTCCTAAATGCTAAAGAATCAGTACAATTTTGATCAAAATTTGCCGTGTTGTGAGAATATTTTGTTTTAATTCAGAACATTGGGCACGAAAAGAGAAAAACACGCCATGGAACTTGATGGAAGTGAATGTTGAGGGGAATGTAAACACAAACAATTTGGCGAAAGTTGTCGTGTGGTATTTCTTTCTATTCCTAGATCAGGGTGCACTCTTAGTGCACTTGCAGTCTATATCATTAGTATCATATGCTGAGACCGTCACAAAATTATTTTATAATTTAAACATTTCATAATCTCACTTTTAAAGAGCATTTTTTCGGGGCAGTTATTCTCATTCTTGTGCAACTCAGCCTTCACAGAAACTATACTGACAGTTGGAGGGGGCTGAAATTTCATACATTTATTCATTTACTTATTTATTGGTATTCAACGACTCTTTCCACAGTATTACCACGTATCGGGCATTTTTACGGGTTGGGGGAGCCGAAGTACGTTGAGAGAACCATCCAGTAGCAACGAGTAACTGTCAGACTTCCTAAGGTTCTAACTCCGCATAAGCGGGGTTAGCACTGATTTGAAGCAGGTGCACAATCGAGATGCAGTACGCCTTAGTACACAGTATCACCACCACCCCACGTAGGTATTGCAAGATTTAGTGGTCAGGGTCGAACCGCGGATCTTTCGTTTGGAGGTTCAATGCACTTACCAATGAGACACAATTTCACGACTAAAATATTACAAAATCAAGACCGAATCATAACAAAACAAACGAAAACAGCATCTCCGCGAGCATGCCCGAAGCCAGACTCTCCTCGATGACATATTATACGGGGTCGAACTTTTGAAAATTTCCGGCAAAATTCGCGAAATTCCCTAAAAAATTGGGAAAATGCCCTAAAATGACCAAATAAGCTCCATTTTGTATGCAAAATGTATCGAAATTCTAGTAACCCCCACCCCTACCCCCCCCCACCCCCACCCCGACCCCCTATTAGCTTCGGGGCTGTCCGCGAGTGTTTTCTCATTTCTTTACCGATGAGTGAGATTCTACAGAGCTGACGGGAGAGAAGCAGAAAGATAATTGCGAACGGATCACGACCTAGTCCCTATCAGATCGCAATTGCCTACAGTGCGGCCGTCTTGGACTGTTCATTGTACACACGTGGGCAATATTTCCACGGACGCAATAATATCAGATTCCAAACACTAATTATAGAAATAATCATCAAAAATTATAGGTTCAACCCGGTGCTTCATTAATTAAAATTTTGCTGATGATGATTTTTATCACCTGGTAAACGCATGAGTGGTCATCAGTGCCCACGCGTTGATTACGACCAGTCCACGGCGACTGTGCTGCATCCCTTTCTGTGAGAGAACATTAGTGTGGGTAATTGATTTGGCCTGTTGTTAATGTTCGCGGCTTACCAAAGTAATGCAATACTTGTTAGTTGGGGTGCGATGGTACCGAACATGGCAAAGTTCACAGCAAGAAACACATGTATGACCAGATCACTAGAATATATAACGGCACATGTTGCGGGGTGGCTGACGGGGGTGTTTACGTGTTTTCCATCTCCTATCAGTAGGAATTAATTCCCTTCAAATGTGCATGCAACTGATGCCATTAGAGGAGTGTTGTCCCGATCCAGCATCAAGTAAAATATATATTTTACTTGATGTCCTGTTTTTTGTCAAATATTTCGAAAATCGACTTCGAATTTATAAAAATTAACTTCACTTAACTTTACAAGAATTCAATTTATGAGGCTTGTTGGAGGAGAACGAAACAGTTGAAAACTTAGCCCCCAAAATGCGGTTTCCTTCTGTCTGTCTGGACCTAATTCTTCAATATGTCATCAAAATTTAGTATGGCGATTTTCAACACTGGAAAAAGTCTCATCACACATAACTGTGCATCCACGTTGAAACATTTTGAAATTAGCTTTGTCTTACGTGTATACATGAAAAACATGCATGTTTCTTGAAGCTAGCCCTATTCGGAATTTGTTTAATTTCGTGAATACAACTATAATATTAGTAATGTATCAACATTCATGTGTTGTGTTGCCAGTCACTATTTGAATAAAATTCCTACAAACTTGTACAGTGCTGGGATAACAAAAGCGGGCAGAGTATTTCGACAGGTCGAAATACTCTATCTGTTTTTTTAAACAGCAGAATCTCGCCTTTTACAGAGAAAGGGGAGTACACTGAATCTCAGATGCAATTTCCAGTATTAGTATTACGAGAGTAGGATTTTCGGATTACTATCTCAAAATAAGGATTGCTTGTGCATTTGCGCCTCAAAGTCTTAGCATAAGTTCCATAACAAGGTCTCTAAAAAGTGTCACGCCAGCTTATTGTCACATGTCTCTCACAGCACGAACCAAGAAATAACAAGGTGAAACGCCATTGGTACCTCCACCGAGAAGTGGTTTATTAGCCAGAAAGCATAAAAATTGAAATTTTCTAAACTGAAAAGAGTCGAAAAAGGCCCATAACTCAAGAAGAAATTATTGAACAAAACATGTTACTTGTGAATATCCTTTCACCCATGATGGTCCATCAGCATGCCAGAGATCATTCAAATCCGATATGCACTGACAGAGATGCAGATGTCTAAAGTTGTTACGGACAGTAGGACGAACGGGAGGACCCCCTTGCTAGATCCTCGCATACTTCGTTTCTGTGGGGGATAATAAGTTCGAGAAATTTAGGGAAGCGCACCGGAAAGAACACTCTAACAACCGAAGATTTCCAGGAATATATCATTTTGACATAATTGTGAATGTTATTGCTTGTAGGCGCTATAAATTCGACCGGGTCGCGAACCAGTCGAGAAATGGTAAATTTCTTTATCCCCATTTGTGTCGATAGTGCTGTACTTGGTCATTGTCCTGTTAGCTTTGAAATCACATTTTACTGGAAGTTAGCATATCCGAATCACGCATTGATATGACCACGAATGTTTTATGCGCATGTATCTCAGGTCAACATGGTAATTGAATTTTCGCGAACCTGATTTTCGTTTCCGCGGTTTGCTTGTGGGATTTTGGTACGATTGTTCGGGAGTGTCTTGGGCAATGACAAATGATGACAAATATCATCTGATCAAGATACGTTTCTTAATTTTGCTTTTATTAGTGTGGTAGAAAATGTGTCAGCGTCACCACTGCAGCACTTCTGCACAGGCTTTGGTAACTGCGCCCTCGGCGGCAAGCGCTTTAACTCTTAGAAGCCGAGGAATCAGAATGAATTTATTGAACATCACATACCACGAAAAACTTACAGTAAAGAAGGTGCTTCTTGTCAAATGTCGTCTGCTATCCAGGCAGACGACACTTGACTAGAAGCACCTGCTCAGTGTTTAGTCCCCCCCCCCCCCCCCCCAACCAAACATAGCCGAACCGTCACAGGCCGTATTACATCACAGGCAAGAAAACTCGACTCTCAGCTTCTAAGAGTTAACACAGATAGACTTCAGTAACAGTATCGAGTGTTGATAGGGACACGAAATGCCTCTGAGATTCGCACAGTCAGAAACTTGCCTCATTCTTCCCCCGATCATACATTGCAGTGCTGTTATCACAGAAGAGGACAGAGAATTTCGATCGGTCGTGGTCCGATCGTAATTATTTTTCCCGTTTTCTTTCCATAGCTCCGTTGATTGATTGATTGATTGATTGGTTGATTGATTTGACTGAAAGCGTGCATACACAGTAAACTGACTCATACAACGTGCGGGTATATTGCAAGGAGATGACAGTCTCTCAGACTATCTACCTGCAATATCCCAGAGCTCTGAAAAAGAACAAATGTAGGTCAAAAACATATGTACAGCGTTATCAAAGCTCAGAGAATTTTACCTATTGTCCAGGTGTACAACCCTGAGTAATTTTCATGTATTCATAGTTTCAGATCCGAGGACTAATTCTTCATTTGTTAAAAAATGATTGTCATTTTATCGTATGACTGGTTCAGAACCTAATGACATGTGGTGTTTTAACATAAATGTTTTGTTTATATTTCTTTGCATCGTTCCAATTTATTGCGGTGTACCCGTCGGTACTGCGAAACAAATTGCAACGAAACAACTGAGACAGTTGTGAACATCCAAAATTGTAATAGTACTCGCCTAATCAATGCGGGGTATTGTGGGGCGAATCTGTGTCTGCATAAGTTTTGATAGCACAATCAGTACATTTGGGATTGTAACATTTAACTTCCAGGGTATTCTTGGAGAAGTTTTTCTACTAAGTGTTTTTTTAAGCTAGCCCTATTCGGAATTTGTTTAATTTCATTGTCGATTTCAGACCATATGCGAATAAACGAAAAGACCGGAAGTTCTGTAGAAAAGTAGTTTTGGGCACTGTACACGTCAGTTCGCGGAATTGTCGGCTACCACTCTCAGATTTTGTAAAGTAATCTCTGAACGACTCAGGAAGTCTGTTGAAGTGCCAATCATGGATGAATAGGGGATACATATAATTTATGGTGATCATTCAACTTAAGAATACGTTCATTTTTGAAGATGGGGTGGGGGGGGGGGGGGGTCTGTGGTGGTTATATTTTTTGTCGCACGTGACTTTTATTGCTCGTATACTGAAACCCTAAGGGACAAAATTCAAGAACATTGAGTCTGAGACACAGTTTTCGTGATTCTATCTTGATTTCGCACTATTTTATTTCTGCAATCTCGTCCCACTTGAGTACACGTGTGTTTCGACCCAATCGCGATCAGATCAAGAAAACTTCCACTTTTGTGACCTCAGTACTGCAACTTCCGAACGCCAATCTCGCTAATCTCGTCTTTTGAGATGGACAGTGTAACGCAGGTCCACCACGCTGGTCATCTGACACGATATGCCCCAGGCTGTTGAAAGTTTCTTTAACTGGTTGAGGGCTAGATTATTTTTGGTGATCTGGATCTGTTATTTACAATTTGTTTTATTACAATTTTAGGAGAGGGTCCACAGGCACTCTCCAATAATTCGTAATAGAACAAATTTATATGAACAAAATATTATTTATATTTGAATGAATATGAAAAGTCAGCATGGAAAACATTGGCTTTTGCTCTGGTACCCTCATTTTTTAAAGTCCTGATAGTGGCTTCTTACACTCAACCAGTTAATCCCCAATAAACAGACAAACATTCTTTTCGTTCCAGAGTTAACGCGGCTACATTCTGCATGCGATTAAATCGACCCAATGAAGTTGTAATTAACATTCAGCTATTTGCCATTTAGGGAGCGCGATGGCTTAGTGGTTACGGCATTGGATTTCAAACCGAAAGGTCCACGATTCGATCCCCGCCATGGGGTAACTGCGTTGTGTCCTCAGGCAAGGCACTTCATGCCGATTGCCAACGTGGGGGCACGGTGGCACTGTGTACAAACGCGTACTGCACATCGATGATGCACCTGTCTTCAACCAATGCTAACCCTGCTTGTGTGGGTTTAGTACGTTGGGGAGTCTGGCTGTTGATTGCCGCTGCTCGGTGGTTCTCTCCGGGTACTACTCCGGCTTCCTCCACCCGAAGAACTGTCCGACACCAGGTGATCATGGCTGTCGAAACTGTCGTTAACCCCCAATAAATAAATTTGTCATTTGAAGATACTGTGATGCCGCTGATCTACGCTTTGCGGTCAAACAGACATGCCACATGACAGTGAGCTTTGGAAGAGAGATTGAGCAAATGTGCGATTATAGAAGCATTATACTTACAATTTGAGAAGGACCACCAGGGACGTAACCAAAGATGGTATGTCGGGTGTGACCCGACGTTCTCCCATTTCATTTTCAACAGAGATTCTACAGTGTAGTGGGCAGGACGGTGGATACGGAATTTTGTAGAGATCGCGATCCAGTTGCGATCCGGTCAAAATTCTCTGTATGCTTCTGTAATCATAGCAATATATTCCCACATGACCGGACCATAGAAGGTCATATGCGTCTTACACCCCCACCCCCCACCCCCACACACACACACACACACGCACACACATAATACTTGAGTTCCCGATGCCTATTTATACTTTGTTAAGACTTCAAACTGGGTAGAATAATTTTTATTCCATGTCTTTATTGTGTCTGTCGCATTGCTTACATCATATCGAGGATGTAACAGTCCTTACTTTGGACCACTTTTGACAGCCACGTTAAGGCCTAGTACCACCCTGAAGCAGTTCTGCGCAACCACGTCAGCTGTCTGCTGCCATGCGACGTTTGCAATGCTGGAAGTGGCCGTGTATGGGAAAGCATAACTTTCATGGTTCGACGGGATTAATTTTCCACGAAACTCCACGTCTGTCTGGGAACAGCTACTGGGTTCTGTTAATTCGACCAGATACTAGAACCCGTCGGGAATCTCGTTCGTCGCTAAAATATTTGAAAAAGAAAATAGGCAGGCTTAAATTCTTGTTGCTTTTCAGTGATGTGAAATGTATGGAATGACGTATGGGTGACTGGGTGTGACAAATAATAACATGAAGAAGATCCAGGCTTCCCCGGGAATTTACGATAAACTTGACTGCTGACAGCCTTGAGTTTTGAGTAGTTGGTACTATTTTAGTTTAAACAATATTTATTCAAAGAAAATGCTATACATTACAAAACCGAACAACAACAACAACAAAAAAGTAACAGCACAAGGCTCCGCATATATATAACATATATTTAACACCAAACAAATTGCTAATTGAAGGGGGGATTTGACAGGAAGATTGGAGCTAGGTACTATTTTGCAAGGCGATGGGTGCCGTAGCCGTAAAGAGCTTTTTTCCGACAGGAATTCGAATCCCAGCTTCAAGGCCTTCAGTACAAATATTTATATATACGTATTTAATCCCAATGAAAGGAATAAAAGTTCTACGTAGAAATATGTACTCATTTTTTTATCGAAAAAGTGTAATTATTTGATGCATTTCGATCATGGATTATCTATTCAGAAATTATTTCTGAAGAGATCTATGATCGAAATACATCAAGTAATTAGGGTTTTTTTTCTCGAGAAAATTAAAACTTTTAGGTACCATATATATATATATATAAATATCGCCAATGTCAAACAGGCATTCCCTGATGGAAACGCTGGGACCATAGACACACAGATATGTATATGTTTATGTCATGTATATATATGCGTAACCTTTAAAATGAGATTTACGGGGGAGGGGGGTATATTTCTTCAAAACGAGTGCACCAATATTTGTGAATTAGTGCACAAATTGCCCCCTCTTAATTATCCGACAGCAACTAACTTCACGGTTTTGTAACTGAGTCAGCGTTATAACAAAAGCAACATACATAAACATCCGATATATTACTGAAGTATTTCCAGTGGAACGTCATCCCCAATGCGACAAAAAACAACATCGGACGGACTAATGTTCATTTAACAGCTTGCCAGTATTATTTATTACCAGTACAAGATAGCAATGTGCTAATAAAAAGTCAAATGTAGGCAGACTTATTTGGCCGTGCATAGTTCTATGGTATATCAGCATGTACATTGTGTACGGAAAACATATTCTCTCCTCCACGTTCGTCATCAATCACATTTCACTTTACTATTACTAACGGGGCATCCCCTCTCTCCAAATATGGCACCTGCACAAAATGTACCATTTCTCCCAAAAAGTACTTTTAATACTAAATTGAAATACCCCTTGTTATTTTTCCGAACGTTAATGTGTTTTTTTAAGAACATGTCCAATTGGGACACGGACATAACTTGATTATATCGTTCATATCTTTCTGCTTACTATTTCATAAGCGGTTTCCATCTTTAACTGGTATGAGATCAGATTTCACAGATTCGTACATTCTTAGATGCTGCGCCATCTGGTGGTGAGGCCAAACTATATATACAAAGTGTAAATAGTATTTAAGGAATTCTACTCGGGCTTCCAGTTAGTCTGCCTCGCGTCGTCAGCCTGTGCCGAGCATTGGGAAATTGTGCAGCTCCTTCTTTCGTGTGTTTTCATTTAACATTTCAGTAACAACTAACCATGGACTTGGATTCAGACATAAAGATCACAAGAACCGTACAGAGGTACAATGTTTACAGAGGAACTTCTCCAGCTACACAGAACAGATTGGAGGTTAGTTTCAAAATAATATTCAAGTAAACCTGTATTTCCTAAAACAAGTTAATTATTTACATGCATCTGTTCTATAATTTCTGCAAACAGTTTACACGTTCAAATGCTAACAACTATGTTATATCGTTCAATTTGTTTTACTAACCACACGCTCGTTCATAAAACATATCGCAGGGCGAATGCTCAATTGCCAGAACTGCAATACATACTCATTGTATTTCCGATAGTTGCCCGACCGCTCCCCATCTAATTTGTCTATGCTAGGTGAATAATTAAAGATATTGAAGAATTTCATATTCACTATTTACATGGTGTAAGCATGGTGATTCAAACGATGTAATATGAACCACTACTGTCTGCTCCCATCGGGACCTTACCCGTATAGACAAAAAATACCTACCCTACGACTCATGTAACAATGACAGGGCGTAGCAATAATTATAAAGTAAAAATGCATGAAACTCGTAACAGCCCAAGCATTATTGTGTACATTATTGAGAAACTAAGTCCACCCTACAAAAGAACAACACCCCGGGGCCTCACAACTCCTGTAGGCATTGGTAGGACGAAATGAGAAACTTTTGTCCCGCCAATAACGCCAATGAGTTGTATTTAACCCCCTGCACACTGATGTCGAAATATCTAAAGTTCAGGATGAAAAGTTTTCCTACAATGCAACTAGATGGTTAACCAATTAAATCTTGTTTGACAGAGCTCATTGAGCTCTGTTAAACATGATTGAATAGGTTAAATTCCCAATTGCATTATGGGGAAAATGGCTACTTGAAATTTGGATATTTTTAAATTAGAGTGAAGGGAGATAATTTGTTTTATTGTATTCCAATAGCCCAGGCAGATTCGCGCAACCTTACGGTGGTCCCAAATGTATAAGAATATCCGTGTGTCAAGTTAATCTTGAGTTCAGTCTCATCCTCATCGGATAGCAATACAAATGGTTGACAAAAACGGTATTTGGAAACAGGACAACGTTATGCAAACACATCCTGTTTTCAATCGTCAGGTTTGGGTATATTAAAAGTTAAACAATAAACACAACAGCGTTTACCTCCTAATGTTTGAATTAACCATTATTTGGTCGTCTTAAGCTTCTGTAATTAACATCAAACTCGGTTCACACGTTTCTGTTCTTGATGAGTAATGCTAGCGTCGTTTCATATGGCCAGTAGCGACCCTAAGTTTGCCTTGGGCTGTTGGTATTCCAATAATTAACTGACTGAAAAAATTGTAAAAAATTGTTTTTGACTCATTATATTTCGGTCAAATCAAATCACGGCTTCTTCAAAGCAGCCATTGACTTAATTACACCGACAACTAAGAAAACTTGAAATCTCATATTTGTCAAAGAAACATTTCACTGATGCCAAAGCGATTGATAATTTTTCATATTTATTATTGTTCTGTTTGTTATTTTTATCATTAATTATTTTTTATTAATGTCATTAATTATTAACTGTTTATAATTCTGCTGCATTAATTCTAGTTTACTGCTTTGTTTCACGAATTGATTCTGCAAGGCTTCATTCACGTTGCATTGGAATATATCTACCCGTTCGGCTGAATGTGTTACATTGCCTGGGATTTATCTTTCATGTTTCACAGAGTTGGATTAAATTTCTCCAGTAATCGAAGACAAAGAAGAATTACTGTTCTGCTTCTTTTCTATACAGGATGCATAAACGGCACATGGATTTAAATATAATAATTGCAAGAATTTGTGATCTGCGGCAAGTTGGAGTTATGTGAACATTTCGTATAACAGCAACTAGTACCGTTCCGTCTTGTACATTGCTATGGGTTAACATCACTTACATGGATCCTGGAGGTAACAAGAGGATGATAGATGTGTCTCGTTTTCACCGTAAAACGGATGATTGATTTCATAATACTTGTAGCAAACATTCTCAAAGGCTACTCGTTCTAATGTTTTTTCTCTCCATTATTTTTTCAGTTTTAGACACCATAGAATATTTATATATACCAAAAGAATTTACTGTCTTCTCAGAGGATTCCATTGATATATATAAATAAATATGTTGTTATAGCTTTTATTTTCAGTTTTGAACTAGGCATGCTATATATTATAAACTTTGCAAGATTTCATTAGTACACTTTCTGCCTCGGCTACTCGCTCTGTACCTCATAATGGGCATGTGTAGAAACCCTCATTTTAATGAAGCGGGGTGCAAAATAAAAGATATTTGAAAATTACAAGTTTTCAATTTTTAAATGTTAAATTTGAACATAATGTGGTGCCGCTAATTTAAATTTTGCAGTCGAACAAGGGCGATTATATTTTGAATTTGTGGATTTTCACTTTGGGAAATATGCAGATGGTAAGTTATGCAACTCATACAAATCTCGCATGAATTACTGATCATAAGGTCCGGATGTTTATGCGAGATTCGCATATTAACATTCTGTCAGGCCGAGTATTCAAATGTTCATATGTAGATGCACAGTGCCTACTTTTTGAGGATTGGGCTTGATTTTTGAGTGATAAAAGTGAGTGAAGTAGAATGGGGTGCACGAGCGTTTTAAACACAACCGTTCAGATGGCAGACAAGAATAATTTAATCCTCTATCTCTATCAGGTTGTAGGGTTCAGTAATTGCTAACCCTACGGACAAATGAACATACGCGTTTGTAATCAGCATGTTATCATTCGGCATCACAGGGCTGAAGTGTTCACAATGAATTTAAAACAAAAAAAATCGTTTGAACACGGGCGATTGCTTTTCCGATTCAGAGCCTTGACACGTTAATTTTTTTTATTAAGTGTGATGGCTTCTTAGTGAATGGGCAGGGCTGATCAATCAATATTTTCAACGTGCAGCCTCAGGGCTGCACGTTGACAATATCACTTGCACTACCTGCATATTATGATTATGAAGTCTTCCAATTGCTGTTAATACCCTGACCAGGAGGATTCCATCGGGGTCAAGGTGTTAAACACTGAAACTGAGTCTGGTACTATTCTGTGAAATCAGGTCGAGGGGAGTTTCGCGTTCATCGGCTTCTGGAAAGATGCCGAACCAGACGAAATAAGTTGTCATATAAAGCAAGAAAATTCTTGCATTATACTATAGCATTTATTGTATGGAAATACGCGTGAATAAAAAATTGTCGGTGATGAAAGTACAATATTGTTGATAACACCTCCTAAAAAATTGTTCAAGGCCACATTCTGACTTATTCTGCATGACGTTTTTTTCAGGGTTTTTTTTTTTTGGGGGGGGGGGGGGGGGCTTATCACAGGAGATAGTAAGTTTGCAGAAATATTTCAGGCTCTCCCTCAGCTCACCTAACCCTCTTCGGTATTGACACACGATAAAGAGCCTCTTCTTTACGTGGATACAATCGGTATTCATTGAAAAATTATTTTAAATGCGAGCGCTTGTTTCTGTCAAAATGTCAGATCCGTCACATAATCACACCCGATTTAACCATATTAAGAAAATCTCCCCTGCTGGAATGTTTGAAAATACAAGGATATTATATACAAAATACAAGTCTGTCATACATTTTATGTCTGAGTGATGACACGTCCGCCCAATGATGCCCGGAATGATTGACATCCGTCTGTCTAAAAAAATACGTGAGTCAAAAACCGTCGAAAAAGTTTGTGTTTTTCATAGAGATGTTTTAATGTTTACTTCCTTCCATTGTTCTGTCGTCATAGATACGATCATTTCCTTACTTTTAGCTTCACACTGGAATGATGTTTATTTTAACCCTTTACCTAACACGAAAGGCATACGACACTTGCAAATAAATTTTTGAATAACTATTTGTTTTTAAGTTTGCGTCAAAAACATAGCTTATGACCCATCATTGGAACGACCTCAACGAGCTCGTTCCAATGGGGGTCATAAGCTATGTTTTTGAGAAAAAAAAATGAAACAAAAAATTTGAAAATTGAATGGTGATTTTTGTGAATAGCGGTAGGCGGTTTTGACCGTTACGATGGTTAAAGGGTTAAAGTTGTTATGCCATTGATTTTGTTTTACTCTGCTACCTTAAGGCTGACCATTTCTCCCTAAAGTACTCAGCTCATTCTAAAAAGAAGTTTCGTGCTACATCTCATGATGCAAATTAGTTTCGAGTGCCAATCTAAAAATTTACTAATGAACAGTAACTGAAAGTGAGTCGCCCAAAAGATTAGCTTTCACTTTTTCTGTTAGCTCTTGAGCATTTTGAGCTTTACATCGCCTTCTCAGATCAATATTGTTTTTAAACATATAGCTTGTTTTGGTGAAAGAATGGAAGGGATGGGAGATGTAAAATATTCGAATTGAATTATCGATGCAAAGCATCGCAACGTGCTACAAAGTACATACGCCGTTATTTTGTGTATTGATAATTTCTGTATCGAAATGTTTTGAGTGCCCCTACAATGTTTGAAGTGTCATCCTGTTTTCTGCCTCTCTGTATTCTCTTTTTAACCGGTAGAGTGCTCAATTATTTTTGGCCACCAAAATTTGTTCATATGCCTTTGCCTTGTTGCAATTTATGGGAGAGTGCCAAACGGCACTCTCCCCATAAATTATAACAAGGCAAATCCGTGCAGACTAAATAATTTCACTTCATTTCAAATGGGAAGCACATCCACTGAATATGAAGCCTTTATGATACGGCACCTGCATTTCAGAGTAGAGCCCAAATATGGGCTTCCAGCACTCTACCAGTTAATAAAATGGATGATGTCTAGTCGGAGTTACCTCCCTACCCAATTTTACAAATACTTTCACCGAAGTGTGATTGAAACATTGTGAAAGTTAAACAGTCAGAACCTTAAATGCCCCCCCCCCCCCCCCCTTACAGGAAAGGACGCCTCGCCTCTCAGCATCACTGTGTTGTACATTGGTTTCCGATGTGTGTCTCCTTTCTGATTAGTTAAATTTGTCACGAATGAATTTCGCCAAAAGCCTCTTTGGGGAAATTTGGAATTGATAGTATTCGCATACAAAGGGTTGTGGAGATAGTTTATAATATACGAAACGTATACAGCGGTGAATAGCCCCATATCAAACAGTAATAAACTTTTCATCCACATGAGCCTCTGGTATCAGTTATAGACGCTAATTAATGGCGGCTGCCTGACAGAAACTCAACTGCTGTTGAGTATCGCGTTTCACTAATTACCGACACACTTCTTCCATCTGTGAGTTGTTCGGCGCTTATGCGAGGATCAGTATTTTTATTACACGCTAAATTTGTTCACAGTTGGTGTGGTGAACGCTTAGCCGAGTAAGTAAAATCAAGAATGTTATTACCCTGAGTTGGTCGTGGAAGATATTCGACTCTCAAAGCTTCCATGCACTTTTGAGATATTTTCAGACTCGTTACTCGCGGAAATCAATTAGCACCTTCAAAAATGAAAAACTAATCCATTTTTTCTCAAAACCACTTGAATATATTTTGTGAAAGGAGAGTATGCAGGCACTGAATTGGATTCATTGACAGTGTGTATCGTTCCTCCCTCCAGACTTCATCCTTACCCATCCCACCCCCGTATACAGGCATTCGAAGTGTTTAAACACACCTTCAATTGAAGTTTCGGTTATGGACCAGGTTTTCTGTGTGTTAAGAACATGAACGCACAGTAAACAACACTTCAGGCTCATCAATAACATTGTGTCTACTTTACTGGTGGTCGCTTTAACCCTTTACCCAACGTAACGATCAAAAAGGGCCAGCGCTATTCTCAAAAATCGCCAATTAATTTTCAAAATATTTTCATTTTTTGTCTCAAAACATAGGTTATGACCCCTCGTTGGAACGAGCTCGTCGAGCTCGTTCCAACGAGGGGTCATAACCTATGTTTTGAGACAAAAAATGAAAAAAATTAGTTATTCAAGAATTATTTTTGCAAGTGTCGTCTGCTTTTCATGTTAGGTAAAGGGTTAACCATTTGAACCCTGATGATATCTAACACTTAAGTTCAATGGATGCAATTGGAAGAGTCCATGTTTATTATTTGGGGTAGATCAATCAATATTTTCAACATGCAGCCCAAAGGCTGCACTTTGGAAATATTGATTGCTCTACCCCACACTTTAACATGGCAGCCACCGTACTTAATTAATCCTTCACCTAACATGAAAAGCAGACGACGACACTTGCAAAAGAGATTCTTCAATAATCAATTCTTTTCATTTTTTGTCTCAAAAACATAGGTTATGACCCTCATTGGAGCGAGCTCGACTAGCTCGTTCCAACGAGGGGTCAGCACCTATGTTTTTGAGACAAAAAATGAAAAAATAATGAAAATTAATTGGCGATTTTTGAGAATAGCGCTGGCCAGGTTTGGCCGTTACGTTGAGTAAAGAGTTAAATAATGGCGTATCCTCTTCCTGGACAGGGAAAGCGGTCTCTCGGTTTTAACGGGTTAATATTACGTATAACAGTAGGCCCAGTTGTCATTGCGCTCACAAAATATCACTAGTAGTGATGCATCTAATAATTTGTATGTGACCTTAAACCCCAATGAATAAATCAATAAATAAATATATCTTATAATTTCTACATCACACCTCAGACCTATCTACCTACCTACCCAGGCCTACCTTCGGGCTTCAGGTGTGACTAAGAATTTAGTAGATTTACCATACTGCTCCTATTTTAGAAGCTCGAGAAAACATTTCTCCAGTTGCAAATAAGGGAATGAGGATCTCGGAAATGAAGAACTGTTGGTCGAACTCCACGGTGAAAAATGCCTGTTAAAATACGGCAAAAGTGCTGGCAACAAGCTATCGACACTCCAACCGTAAACAATTACGGCGAAAATGCCGTATTAAATTACTCTAGGCAATGCCGTCCTATATTTTATTCGATTTTGGAGCAAAACCGAGGAACAGATATTGAGTTCTCGTCATTTTTCGTGAACGCTATTTATTTGCCATAAATACAGCGTAAACTAATTAATATGGCTACAAGTTAAAGATATTTATTAGTTTAGCTTAAAAATTGACTCTTCTAAAATAACGTAACATTCAAAATGGACGATCCCATTTTACAAACGCAGGAATAAAAGAGTTGAATTAATTCGTTCTGAAAAAAATACTTTGCTCCATTGTACGTGAACAATCCTCCCAAGTTTTTCGTATGGTGAAATTTTAAGTAGAAACTGTCATTATCTAATATTTTAACTGGTAATTTTTTACAATGTCGGAATCACTGCCGCGAGCAACACAGAAAACTAAAGATTCACTCCAATCTAAATTAACCGTGGATTGGAAGATAGTAGAACATGATCCTAAATGGAATGGATCTCTTTGACAGCTTTATCAACATGTCTATATATATTTCACCTGTGTGGAATCCTAGAAGAATTTGGCAAAAATATTTAGGTGTGCCTGATGTTTTAGTATATACCTAGTGATTTTATATACTCGATAAAACACGTCAGGTAGTAACAGTTCATCTGATTTATTCACTCGTAGAATCCAACAAGAAGGACCCTCCAGTGCTGGAATTAAAATAAAAAGTTAATTGGCCATATACAAAGGGCATGGTCGTGGAGATGGGTAGCATAGACGTTATACAAGGGTCGTACAGATAAGGTGTATGGTAGATTCAACAGATTGGCAATGCGTATGAGGAAAAAGTGTCCTGTCATTTATTGGTGATTACTTTGGTCTCCAGAACAGAAAAAATAACCCTTCCCCCTTAACTCCAAACTCCGAATGAAAACTTAGCCTTAAAAACTCAAAACTTGTATGTATTTCGATTTCAAATTTTGTTCCAATTTGTAAAGAACAAGTTCATCACATGTCGGGGTGAAACCAACTAGGTTGAATGAATATGAACACAAATAGGGTCGTATTCACCCAGCCAAGTTTATTTGGGTTGATTTTTAACACAACTGATTTTAGAGTGTAGCTTGTAGGAAGTTTATGTTTGTGTGATTGTTAGGGTGGTAGGGTGTTGTGGTGGTAATCATGTTGGAAGCGTAGTGAATACTAACTTTTCCTGGTTGCTTGAGGTGCAAATGTACAAGTAACGCTCTGGCTCCTTATGTCTGTGAGGTAATCATCGCTGTGATCATTACCTTACAACATTCAAAAAGAGATTGTCATCTTCCTTATCTAAGGATGTTTTTCTCGCCAATTTAACAAAAGCGTAAAAAATAAAACTGACGGGAAATACAATTATGTCGCGCGTTTTGGTGTGAGCTGGTTCATTCTCTGCCAGCAGACATTGATGTATCAGTGGAAGGGCTAAACCCTATTCCGACTTGGAATGTCGTGTTTCAGATATTATTAGTTACCCCGTGTCTGATCACGTGGTACTGGTTTTTACTTACCCGAAGCCAGCCGGGGTAACGAATTTATCTATTAACTTTCCGTTTTAGAAGTACAATCTATTTCGTGTGTGAACACACACAGCATGAGATCTTTTATCTTTCATTGATCAGATACGGGGTAACGAATTTATCTATTGACTTTCCGTTTTAGAAGTACAATCTATTTCATGTGTGAACACACACAGCATGAGATCTTTTATCTTCCATTGTTGAGCCATACAGGTTTCTGTGGAATTTTTGTGCAAAAGAGTTTTTGTGAAAATATGCCGATATGACTAGTATAAAAAAATTATTGAATGTCTTTTTTTCTTTTTTGTCTCAAAAACATAGCTCATGAACCCCACATTGGAGGGTACTTGACAAGCTCATTCCAATAAGGGGTCATGAGCTATATTTTGGAGATAAAAAATTAAAATATAATACATGTACATGTAAAACTGGAATGACGCGTCTTCTACGGGGTATGGACAATTTGTAGATTTCGGAACGAGGCTTCCACTGGGTATGAGAAATTTGTCAGTGGCTGGGCGGACGTATCGTGGGTTTCAATGAATATGGTCTCATACCACGTATCTATCAACCAATCAAATCAAAAAATTCACTTTAGTCAATAGATAAAACTGTTTCCATTGACTTAAAATACAAATGGTTACACAATAAATATTTTCTGAAACATATGCAGAATAAAAAAAATGAAGCATTTGAAAGAAAGAAACGAGTCAATTTAAAACCCGAATACGTCTTTCAGCGATTCAGACTGGTCACAAGTATAGGTTACACTAGAGAAAGCAAGTGATATTGAATATTCTATCGCGAGGGTGTTCACGGGGGGGGGGGGGGGGGGGGGGGGCTTTCATGCCCAGGTGTTGCTGAACGTGGGGTGATATTTGTTGAATACAGCACATGCTCTTTCAACTCTTCGAAATATATCACTTCTTTTAAACAAAGGAGTGACGTCATATCTATGTGACAATCTGTTTTACCAGCACGGACAGAAAGCAAAAAACGTTGTTAGCATGTAAATAACGATCGAATAAATGAAATTGTTAGCTTCCTGATAGAGCTCGCGAAAAATTAAAAAAGATTGCACACTCTAACACTCGGTTAACCCTTTACCTAACATGAAAAGCAGACGACACTTGCAAAAAAAATTCTTGAATAACTAATTTTTTTCATTTTTTGTCTCAAAAACATAGGTTATGACCCCTCGTTGGAACGAGCTCGACGAGCTCGTTCCAACGAGGGGTCATAACCTATGTTTTTGAGACAAAAAATGAAAATATTTTGAAAATTAATTGGCGATTTTTGAGAATAGCGCTGGCCGGTTTTGGCCGTTACGTTGGGTAAAGGGTTAAAAAAATAGAGAATATTTTTTTTCAGTATCAACAAAGTCAATTTTATTATCATCATGCACACCTAAGTCAAAAGTTCATAATACAACTTTCACTTTAGTGCTAAGCGATGGACAATTGTTGCTTATAGTTTCTTGGCACTGTTGAAAATTGGAGATTTCTATTTCGAAAACAGGGGTGGTGGCGAGAACTTTATGAAAGACGACTTCGGTCCGCCGATGGGCGAATTCTTCAACTGACCATCTTAGATACGGCAATTGTTGATAAAAACAAAGCTTGCAAACTCATTATCGAAGAAAGAGAAAAGTTCACAGACAAATGGAGCTCTCCGTGATCGAGAGATAAATCGTTTCCACTTATATCTTCCGTTCTCCTCATTTGGGCATTGCGTTCATAGTTGATGAGCTTACACTAGTCTCAGGTGTTATCTACGGACGTCTATAAATAGTTCCACTCGCTCTCTCAATTGAAGTGGCACATGTTCTCTTATTCTCACACGAAATAGGCCACATAAAGCTTTTTAACTCTCTCCTGTTTCTCTTTAATTATCTTCTTGACTAATTACTGTCGACACGAGAACTTCTAGATAAATAGTTGTGGCAGCACTTATTTTGTGCACGAATAGCACATTTTCTACCTGCCATTTTGGAATTGTGTGGACGCGATGTTCTTCTTAGTCACATTAGTCACATTTGACTCGTAACCAATTTACACAGCAATGCTGATGAATAGCTATGCGAGAGACAGGATGCACCATATTTTTTGCCTCTCTCTCGACACTTGACTTCTCTGGGAAAAGCAAGTAGTTGGCGTTGTCCATCCACTCATATCATTACGAATGTTAACCCGTTCATTACTTTGATCGACTTTACTTTGAAACTTTTGGTGGATAAATTACATTTGTGTCGTCTCCCGTCGTTATGGGGTGAGAGAATTACTTGTCTCTATGTTTGGTTTTAACCCTTTGGACACTGGTGGTATATTCCATACCAGTTCAGAACCATCAGCAGGTGGAGTTTATATTCGTTGCTTGGGGAAAAACCGATCAATATTTTCAACGTTCAGCCTTTGAACTGCACGTTGAAACTTTTGATTGTTCTACCACGCAAATTTACTGAGCGACAATCTACTTCAGATCCTATCATGATCCTAATCCGGAAAAGGCCTGTCGGGTTCAAAGGGTTAATCCACCCCAGTTTACGTTGAGCAGCGCTGCATGACCAAGCAAAATAATTTGTGCATATAAATATATAATTTAAAATGGAGGATTATTTGGCTCGGAGCATTGTAACAGAATGGATTTCTCTATTTTCGCAGTACACAGCTCTTTAAGAATCAAGGTCATTTGTTGATCAGACTTCCATTTTATTGGTTTGAAAAAAGTTGGAGAAAACGTATTTATAGATAAACTTCACCCCGAGTTGATACTGTAATATTTCAGCATTCGGCCTAATGGAGCAGAGTGGAACAGAACGTGTTTTGTTTCTCTATTATTTTATTTTATTTTATTTCATTGAACTGTCTGATCATTTCATCAAGACAAATTTAAGTTTGAAAAATAAATGAAATAGCATGTTGTGATATTCTCATTTCCTGCATTGCATGACGAGCCTTCACCAATACAGCGTATGGATGTTTTGCATGAAGAGTCTTTCTTTGTGTGGGATGATATGCGGAGCTAAAGAATTGGTAGAAAAGAACTGCATACATTTATCCTACTCATCTTACGTTTTTTTCCTCTGCTCCGTGAACTTTAATTTCACGAATAGTTAGAGTGAAATAAAGTAGCATACAGTCAATGGGTGAGTGACGCCACGAGCTGTTATTTATTTATTTATTTATTTATTTATTTATTTATTTATTTATTCGACAGCCAGGGTCGCATCGTGTCGAACAGTTTTACGGGTAGGGAAAGTAGGAGAAAACCACCGAACAGCGGCGAGCAACTGTCACAATCCCGAACGTACTAACTCCTCACAAGCAGCGTTAGAATTGTGCTCCAGCGACGTGCAGTATGCCTTAGCACACAATTTTGCTCTGTCCCCAAGTGGGCAATTGGGATTAAGGGCCTTTACCAAGGACATAACGCAGTTACAACTGGACAGAATCGAATCGCGGTCTTTTGAAGTCCAATTCTCTAACCACTTAGTTACTATGCTTCCGCACGGGCTGTTAACAGAATGGGGGCCAAGACCAATAATAATTTACTCATACCACCTTATAGTTAGCACCATTGAATTGCTGCTGGGATTGTTCTGTATATTCAACAAAGAGTTGCTCAATTTCAATGGATAGACTGCTGTAAACACAAAGGCGGAGAAAGAATTTGAACCGGTATGACAGGAATGATAGTCCGTAGGAACGTTAGTCCCTCTGGACTATTATTCCGCGGAATTATAGTCCTAGGTCTAACATTTCTAGGAATAGTAGTCCGGCGGACTACTATTCCTAGAAATGTTAGACCTAGGACTATAATTCTGCGGAATAATAGTCCAGAGGGACTAACGAAATGTTAGACCTAGGACTATAATTCCGCGGAATAATAGTCCAGAGGGACTAATTTTCCTACGGACTATCATTCCTGTCACACCGGGTCGCGACGAGTCGCGATCCGATTGAAGTTATCTTTCCGATTTTCTCCCACCAGCACTATTGTATCTCACAAGGCGGTAAAGAAATGCGAGAATATTAAATATGGAATGGTATTTTCATTTGCTTTACGTCACTCGGTGTTGATTTCGCAGTAGTTTATGTATGAAATCTCGAACCAGTGGTGTAGAAGTGTGACACGATCTGATCCGGATCTCATCAAGAAAATACCACTTTGTTATCACAGCACAGTGTATGTACACTGGACGGTACTTTTCAAACAGGGTTAAAAACTTTCTTGCCATATTCGCGTGGAGGGGCGGTGGCGCGATGTGTAAATGAGTACATCACACTAATGGCACCCAAGCCTTCCTTCAGTACGAATCAAGATCAAACTGCGCATCTGTTCGGTTGATAAGCTATAAAGGCTCCTTGGTGTTTCTCTCCGGTAAAGCCGTCTTTCTCCATTCGAAGATCTGCTGAACACGCTATAACACTGTTGATTGGAAAGTGTCGTTAAAACCCAATTGCTCAAAAAATCATCGGGACTTTGTACGTACACACTAGCGCGTCGTTGTGGTCATGGGAATAAGTAAACTGTGAAAGTTTGGATGGTCAATATTGATTTTGGCACCAGAAAATGTGACACAAACCGAAAATAAATAACCTTGTAAGATCGCCGTATAATATTAGGGGTCACTATAAAGATACCATTTACGAATTTTAACAAAGGTTATAGTCCATCATAAACATGTAATGATTAATGAGAAGTCACCTGAAAACCGCTGAATTTCAAACCGCGTTAGTATCCCATAAACGTTTCGTTACGTGAATAACCTAAGTGCCAATACAATATGTTTTTCTTGTAATAATGTCACTCATGGCATGATTGCTACGCATTAATGTTTATAATGTTTATAAATCTGGAATTTAGTTCCCATGTCCAATTTTGCAAAGCAATAATATGTTTATGATCACTAATTCTCTGCACCCATTGCATCTTTCCATCGACGTGTGACGTAGAATGATTTCGATAATGTCTTAAAAAAGGACATACATTCAAATTATCAAGGGCAATACTGTTATTGCATTTGTATATATATTATTGGTTTAAAAAACGTATAAATATACGTATGTTTGAATGAACATTTCCTATTAGTCAAGTGCCTTTATGATCGACCCGTGTGATGTTGCTTGGCATATATAAAGTCTGTTGATGTTCCCTGCATCCTGTGTTCCGGCGTGTACCCGTCATGGTTAGTTTGGGGGATTTCTTGTGATGCGTGATATCCAAGTGCAATATTTGAATTCGAGAGTTGGATGAAACTTCCAGCGAGTACTTAATCCCGCCCGGAATGCTACATCAGAATTACTGTAGTGGTGTGTGCAACTTAAGTCGAATATTGACAGCTTCACGCCTCTTGTATCTTGATTAATTTATTGAGCTTGAAACGATAACGTTGGAATTGATCAGTGTGTTTGTAACACTCAACTATCGGAGTGTTTTATCCAAGCTAAGATATTCCCTCGTGTCTATCGCAGGGGTGTAGCCAGGATTTTTCAAAATGGGTAATAATTTGGGCTTTATGGATCCTCGATGACAAAATTCATCAGCGACAGCCACAGACAAAAGCTTGAGAGAGCACGAGAGGGATGTTACCTCTCATTGGTGGGATTTAGGAGCCCCCAGCTCCACCCTCAGGAAACGTTTTGAAATTTCAAGCCCATGCTTGTGGACCATGCTCTTCCTGTGGAATTTAAAAGAGTAAACCAACGGGTTTTCTACAGTGTTACTAATGAGACATCGACCTATGTTTACCTAGTCCAACCGTGGACCGAAAGACCGTAATATAATGTTCTACTTTAATATTTTCTAATTCTATTTTTAATCATATTACAGCCTTTGGATCAAGCTTGGACTAATGCTTTCCATGAATGGATTTTCTTGAAGTTGGGGAGTCACTTTACCTCTATTTCCACAATGGCTACACCCTTGTATCATGACAATAGATATTGAAAAATTACGTTACACTTTTCCCGTTATCTTATAAGACAGCATACAATAAAGATTTCAACACGACACTACCCGGCAAGTAGTGTTCCCTCAAAGCTTGTACTCCGCGTAACGGTCATATCCGGCCAGCTTGTCATGGTCTTTCCAATGAGTGACCATAAATGTTTTGGAGGCCAAAAATGAAAATATTTAATTATTCAAGAAATAGTTTTGCAAATGACGTCCTCTTCGCGGGTGAGAAAACGGATTAAACAATTGTGGAAGTAGATCTCGCAACATTCATTCTAAAGTAGCTCTGGATGAGATCCATCAATTTTCCGTTGTTGTCTTTTACGTTTCCATGAAAGCCAATCATTCCAGATCATTCGGACACAGTGATTGTCACCAGAGTGTCAGGCAAAAGAAAACAAAACGCCAGTCTTATGATTTTTCTGCGCTTTGAATCTAAATAAAAAGAAAAACATTTTGAATTTGTAGCTTACAACGCAGAAAAGCGAGTTCAGCTAATTGGCCGATACCTTTCTCTCTCATCCCTCTTTGTGGAAATCTTTGCGTCATTGTATTGCTTGATTGGTGGGCATGGTGGTTCATTGGTTAATGCCTGATAATTGTCTTCGAGAGGTAACGAAGTCGATCCCGGCCGTGTTATCTTAACCCTTTGTCCAACACACAGGATATCAAAATTTATTATTTTAATACTTGTTTTTAAAACTTTAAAAAAAAAAATTCAACAAAATCATATCATATCATGCGACACCTCATTGGAACGAACTTGTCGAGCCCGTTCCAATGAGGGATCACGTGATATTGTTTTGTTGACACTTTTTTAAAAACATATTTTTTTCAACTGCTCACTTTGTAAATTGCGCAGAGGGATGCGGACGATTCGCCATGTAAAGGGTTAACCCTTTACCTAATGTACCGTCAAAACCGGCCAGCGCTATTCTCAAAAATCGCCAATTACTTTTCATTATTTTTTTTGTCTCAAAAACATAGGTTATGAACCCCCGTTGGAACGAGCTCGTCGAGCTCGTTCCAACGAGGGGTCATAACCTATGTTTTTGAGACAAAAAATGAAAAAAATTAGTTATTCAAGAATTATTTTTGCAAGTGTCGTCTGCTTTTCAGGTTAGGTAAAGGGTTAATTACGTCCTTAGATCAGACACTTGCCTGCAGCCAATACTAATGCTTCTCAGTACGTAAGTGAGTTTGACACTTTCATGGCATGCCGCTGGTGGTAGATCTCGTAGGTTACTCCGACTTCCCCACACGCGTAACATGCATTTGGCCGACACGATACGAAAGTGTCGTTAAATCCCAATAAACAAAGACCCAAATAAACAGAAACACGTTTGGTGTTGATCAGTTAAATTGCTGGACTTTTTGTCTTCATTTTGTGAAGTAACTATTTGGATATAGTGGAACGTCACCAACGTACTTATTTCTGCGGTACACTTCGGGGAGCGGGATTGGCTACAAAATATCCGTAGAGTGGAGTTAGAGGCACATCAGCTCTTTTTCTGTGAGAAAAAAACACTGAACCTCTAGGTTCATCACAGGTGATCAAGGGGTACAGCGTGTTTGTCTGAGCGAAGTGACACTCACTGGATAGTTTCGGTATGAATCACGTTTCTTGTTGTGTACCAAATCAAAGAAATGATCACGATTTTACACGAACAGTAGTTTGCCAGTTATCGTTTCATTGAGCTTAACTCAGTCTTGACTTGCAAGAGGTGTCAAGCTTTTTATATTCTGGCTGATATGCTGAAAACCGTATCGATTAATCGTGCCTCTATTATCCTCAGACACAAACGACGCGATCATCATCACTGAAACAAGATTTGCAGACAATCGAAGAAAACTCTACAGCCAGTCGCCTACAGGTATATTATTTTTTCATGACATAGGTTAGAAGCTGTGCGCAGTACAGACTTGGTTTCCTCTGCTTTCCCACCGGATTTCCCCATACATATGTGGGCCGAAATGGAAACGCACATGCACGTGGTGCACTTCCTATTCACACTTCCGAACAAAGGTGATCTGCTCCATTCGACAACTCTCTTCCCCCCCCCCCCCCCCCTCCTCAGTCCAATGTAAAAGTTACACCAGTAATGGTGTTTGCGTGTTAATCAAAAATAAGGAAGGGTGGGGCAATGGTCATTCTTGCCAAAATGGCGTTTATTGAACCAATGTTTACTCTCTGCTAGAATTTGGCCAAAAGTGTCCGACCTAAAAAAGTGACTCGTCCCCAAAATATATTCGACACGTTTTGGCGTTAAAAAGTGTCTAATTGTTCGCGTGGAAGACGAACGTAAAGCTCACTGTCTTAACTGTTGGATGACATCAATATCTCGACTACAAATTCACGCGTTTGGTTTTTTTCTGTGAGTTTGAATAAGGCAGGCAGGTAGCCCGCAAGTTCATTGGCTTGTCCCTCCCCTCTTTTAATACTGAATCATGGGAAAATACATAATTTGTCAAAAAACTTTCAAAAATACTATTTTTCATGATCTTTGGCACATGTCGAATACCTGTGGCCTGCCCATAGTTCTAAATGAGGGTTGCAAAATCTCCGATCATGTATTCCGCGGAGGCTTCTTCTCGGTGTGTTGATAAGAAGAGCATGCTTCCCTGCTCCCTACCTCCTATCTTAATTTGCGGCTCAGATTCCTTGTCATACATGGGTGGATAGATAAGTTAAAAGTACTACCACACGAAGCAATTGGTATGGCACACAGTAATAAACACATACATTGGGTAAACAGAATCCAAAAGAACAATGAAATTGAAAAAGACGTACATAAATGCTTTCTCAATCTGACGTAATTATGTTGATGCTATGGCTTCTGGGGTATCCCCTTATTCTAAATTCACTCACAGCGCCGGGTTACACTGACCACAGGTATTCGGCACAAGCTGGGAAATCGACAGAAAAGTGATATTTGATAGAAAGTGCACAGTGAAATGAGGTTTACGAGCGACAATGAATCAAATTTGAGGGGGGGGGGACGAAGATGAGTGCTATCGTTTTCGAAAAGCGAGTTGTTTACCTTGTTAATATTTATATACCATTACAGGGGCACGTCAGCATAGATTCAAAAATGGTATCAAATATCATTTTTCTTTCGATCTCCCAGCTTGTGCTGAGTATCTGTGACACTGACATTAAAAAGTGCTGTAATCACAAATTTCGCAACGAACGACAACCTCTAGTGTTTTGGAAGTGTAAACCACTTGGTTATGCAGGTGATTTTCAGCTGTCAGCTACCGTGAAATGTACGATTTTTGTACGGATGGAGTAGGAAAAGTGTCAACAGTCGGAAATTAACTAGCATCATGAAAAGATACATATGCTTTATTTTGGCATACACATTTTATGATGAAACAGAAACCACCCAGTAAATTTTCACATTCCGATTATTCAATCCCATCTTCCAAACATTCCAATCTTCTTGAAAATTTCTTGATTGCATTAGTGTGTAATCTCTCGTACTCTCAGATTACTCGACATCTGGGGCACGTGTATGTTTAAAGCGTGCCGATATAATGAGATGATTTTGGAGCCCAGCAGGATTTTATGCAATTATGTCTAGTAAACTTACACATATGTGATCAAGTGTTGTAGATTTTAGCTAACCCAATGAAAGCCAAGAAAAAGGCCTCCCGATGCGTTTTCTTTCACGCGTACGGTCACTCTGCCACGATAACATGTTTGATAATTTGTTCGAGATTAAGTTGGCAGCTTCATTGGAAACTGTAAAATACAAGGGATAACTCCGAAGGAATAAGTTTGTTTTTTTAACCCTTTACCCAACGCAGAGGATATCAAAATTTATTATTTCAAATATTTTTTTCAAATTTTTTTCATAAAAGCATATCATGTGACCCCCTCATTGGAACGAGCTCATCGAGTTCGTTCCAATGAGGGGTCACATGATATGGTTTTATTGAATTTTTTTCTAAAATAATATTTTTGTAACTGCTGAATTTGCATATTACGCGGGCGGATGCGGCCGATTCGTTAGGTAAAAAGTTTATATATATCAGACTCGGTACCTTCACATCAGACTTCGACATTCGGTCTCAGGCTGATATTAAGTTAACTTGGGCTGATATTTCGGCCGATATGAAACTTACCAAGTAATAATTTCTATTGATCAAACCACGAATTACTGTGGTGATGTCTCAGCGCTAAGCATTAACTCTTAGAAGCCGGGAGTCGAGTTTTCTTGTCTGTGATGTAATACGGCAGGTAATCTGGCTGTGACGGTTCGGCTATCTTTGGGAGAATTAAACACTGAACAGGTGCTTCTAGTTAAGTGTCGTCTGCCTGAATAGGCAGACGACACTTGACTAGAAGCACCTGCTTTACTGTAAGTTTTTCGCGGTATGTCATGTTCAAATCATGAAATTCATTCTGATTCCCCGGATTCTGTGAGTTAAGAACTTAGTGAAGAAACAAACGAGGGAAAAGTTTTGCAAGAATATATTTAGACTTTTGGTGCAGATGAACAGTAATTAGCACAAATAGATTAATTTTAATTATAAAATTTGGGCTCCAGACACCGTATGGTCTATATTCGTCCAGTTGGTGGTCAATGAGCTGATATTATTCCTAGCGCTTCTTGTATTATTCAGAAATTTTGTATAGCTTGTGAGTGGAAAATCTATCACGCGCTGTTTCAGATGTAGTCCATTTCATTCGTGCTGTATTGTACGATAAGTGAGGATTATTGCTAAAACACCCATGAAGTGAAATTTCCACCACAATAATCTCAAATCCTTGAAAAACCCTTTACAAGCACAAGAAAAAATCCGCCGATGGGCCTGATGAACCCGGAAGTCCATCGGCTCAACTTCGCTTGTGCTTCTACTGCTATTCACAAAGTTTGAGGGTCTTTGTGTTTTAACGGCAACCCTTCTTCAGGGCCTGCCTGTCTATCTGAAGGCCGCAGAAGGTTGTCCCTTTACCTAAAACTACTACAGGGTGACAATTGTAAAAACAGTTTTTGAATAACTAAAAATTTGGATTGTTTGCCTCAAAATTAAAAACATAGCTTATGCCACCTCATTGCAACGAGTCCCATGAACTCGTGACAATGGGGAGTCATAAGATATGTTTCGAAGACACGCTTGAAACAATGTCTGGCAGTTTTTGTGAATAGACCTGGCCAATTATGGGCGTTGTGTTAAATAAAGATTAAAAGCAGTCGGCACACGCATATATATACATACCAATCTGTACTCATGAGTACATTCACGCTGACTCGATTTGGAATCATACATCTGTTTTGCTCGTCCATTTTCTGACAACTTGCCAAGGTCTTGCAGCTAATGATAAACAAAAATATGCAGTTTCCATGTAAGATGTGAGGGAAGCTAAGAAGGAATCGTAGATAAAACAGTCTAAGCAGAAATTCCACATGATAGATAAACAGAATATCAGTTTACCGTTTTTGATTTTTTATTTTTTAAATTTGTATAACACATCTTATGGTGCGCGGAGAAGGGATTCTGAATAAAGCACCCACAGCATGGAGGCTCCACTCTGACAATAAGTATAAACTATTGCGAGAAATCATAAAAAGCACTAGCAAATTTTCAGCCAATGAACCTCTAGGTTAACTCTTAGAAGCCGGGAGTCGAGTTTTATTGCCTGTGATGTAATACTGCAGGTAATCTGGCTGTGACGGTTCGGCTTTCTTTGGGCTGGGGGAGAATTAAACACTAAGCAGGTGCTTCTAGTCAAGTGTCGTCTGCCTGAATAGGCAGACGACACTTGACTAGAAGCACCTGCTTTGCTGTAAGTTTTTCGCGGTATGTCATGTTCAATAAATGTATTCTGATTCCCCGGTTTCTAAGAGTTAACCCCCGGTGTCCATCCTCTGAAATGTTGTTTGTGGTTTCTAGCAAAAAATAAGTTATTTTGTCAAGGAGAATCGATTACAATACGGCTGCCGTGGACTGGTCACTTTCCACTGGTGGGCAGTATTTCCACGGACGCAATAATATTAGAATCCAAACAACTAATTATGGGAATAATCATCAAAAATTTTATTAATGAAGCACCGAGTAGACCCCAGTGCTTCATTAATTAAAATTTTGCTGATGAAGATTTGTATTACCTGGTGAACGCACGCGTGGACATCACTGCCTACGCATGGATTACGACCAGTCCACGGCGACTGTACTGTAGGAAGTGTCGAGTGTTTTTGATATTAATGTCCTTCTATGTATTGGAATTGAAATATCTACATCTCTCGCGTCCATTCCTCCAACATGAAATAGTCCATCCTGTTAAATGAATACTCCCGCTAATTGAATATTTTCTTCATTGGCACAAACTTGCAATTGACAGCGACCTGATATAGTACGTATAGAAACAATTGCAACACAAACACCCACAGAGTGGGGTGTCCACCCAGATAAAAAAAAAACTCGTATTCCGTGAAGAAACATAAGACACGAAAACAAAAGTTCAGCAAATAGACCTCTGAGTTCACATGGGGGTCTATTAGCTGAAACGTTGCTCCGATTATCTAGTATTTTCACAAAAGGCGAGAGTTACTGGCTGAGAGTGAAACCGTTTCGCCGGTGTTTCAGTGAAAATTCACCCCCTTCGTAACACACGTGTTATGAGAGCAGCCCGAGTTCCAAAACGCCCATTACTATTTTGGGGGTATTTCAAAATTTTAGGACTCGACTGTAATTAAAATCAATCATGAAACCAGTTTAACTCTTTCAATGCTGAGATCCTAAATGGACCCATCATAAAGAACATAATTGAGAGCAAAGTGGGAAGAATCTATTTAGTATTCATCATTGGGAGATTCAGTAATAATTTAATCCTACAGCCCAAAAGGGTTGCAGGCTTAAATTATTATTGATCCCCCGTGCGGTGTGTGATCAGGCAATCCGATCGCGACAATTTCCTCGTTTTATTATATACAGGGTTCATACGGATCATGTAAAACCTGGAAAGTTATGGATTTTCATGTTATAAAGCAAGGCCTGGAAAACCTTGAAAAGGGTGGGCTTATTTTACCGAGTTATTGAAAATCAAGATGGAATTTCAGAATATTAATTCTGAAAAGTGTGAAACAAGTCGCTTGATGTTAAAACCCCCAAGAGTTCATTCCGACCTTAATTACATTTTTCTACAACGAAGCAGGTGCCCAACAAGAATTCTTTAGGTAAACTTGAAAGTTACTTTCAAAGTGCTGAGGTAGTTGTTTCTAAGCAAGTCTTGGTTGCCTATAAGCTATACAGGCAGCCAAGACTTCCCTAGAAACAACTGAAAAATGATAGGATGTGAGCTGGCGAAAGCAGCAAAAATGTGCAAAATCCTGCAGGCCCTTAAACTGGTGTTAAAGTGCGTAATCTAGTCAAAAAGTCCTAAAATGTATGATGAAAGCTGAAAAACGTAAACATTATGTAGCCAGCTATCAACCTCTCCGTGTCGAGGGTGTAGTTTTCAATGTATTTACCTCTTCGCTGTTCACAATCGAGCGTTACAAATAGTCATCTAAACTTATTAACTGGTAGAGTGCTGGAAGCCCATATTAGGGCTTTATTCTGAAATGCAGGGACCACAACTTGAAGGCTCATATTAAGTGGATGTGCTTTGTATTATCTTTGAAGTGATATTATTTAGTCTATATGGGTTTGCCTTGTTACAATTTATGGGAGAGTGCCCTTAGGCAGTCTCCCATAAATTGTAACCAGGCAAAGACATGTGTACAAGGTTTGATGGCCAAAAATAATTTAGCACTCTACCAGTTAAAACGGTGTTTGAAAGTCATCGATTTTTTCCTGGTAAGGTGTATGAACACTGATCATACTCTATACATATTAACTGTTTGATAAATTGAAAACAACCGTCGAGTGGAAGATCTGCTTCCACAGCACTTACATACCAATTCACTCCCCTTGTACTTTGCTTATAATGAAATCAGAATATCTAGTTGCTAGCGCAACATGCCCATCAATCCATGTTCAAATAAAAACAAGGAAGATGTGTACTCATTTCACCTTTCCCCACGGAATCTGGTCTGTGAGTGTTTATATAATCTTGTGAATTTTACGAGATCTCCATGTTACTAGAGTGTATGTAAGTACACCAAGTCAAATGGATGACAGGTAAAGTTTTAAACAGATACCCGCATGGTGGGTTGGAATTTTGTTAATGAAAGAGTTAGTTCCACTGGAATTTATGTATAGTAAGGCGTGTAGTAAATACAGAACGACACGCGTGTGTGAATGGGTTAATCGATATGGCACGAATGCCAGAGCGGAAGGATAGAACGAGAGGCCGCAGGCCTCGAGTTTTATCCTTCCGCGATGGCACAAGTGCCATATCGATTAACCCATTCACAACGTGTGTCGTTCTGTGTTTACTACACGCCTTCGCGTCTATAAAACAATTATTAGAAGGACACTCAACAATTCATTTGATAAGTATCACCAAAAAGAACACATTTTGTCCCCAACCAAACTTGCGAGGGGAGTCTGTGTTACTCTTTCGTCCTCTGAGTTCCAATGTGTTCTATGTGCCTACTGGCACATAGAACACATTGGAACTCAGGGGACGACTTTTAGCTCTCGCTAGGGATTGAAATTGTAATTGCGGTACACGATTTGTAGAAAATAGTCCGTCAACGATTTCCGTTCCACACATGTACGGAACAGATTTTTATTTTCTGCACGGTTTAGTTTTGCTGTAGATAGGAATTTCATAGATCAGGCGTGTAATAAAACATAAGATGTGCCACTTTCAGCTTCAAAATTCGCCATGAGCTATGCCCCCTCAGGTAGACTGAGAAAGTTCTTCAGTGTAAGTAACTGAAGATATGTTACATGTCTGTACCCTTCGATTTGATATGCCGGGTAACTCCGTATTCCGTCGACAAATCATTGTCACAAGAACACTCGAGCGTCAAAATTTATGACATGCAATTATTTTTCCTATAAATGTTTCATTTAATGAGAAGAGTGGATTATTTGTAAAACATTGTGGAGAATTTTCCATCCGATCAATATTCAAACTTTCCGAAAAAAACGCAAGTAGGCTGAAGTGTAGCACTAGCAAAAGTTTTAGTGAATGGATTATTGGCTTAACCAGATATATTGATGTTGGATGTCTATCACATTTGTCAGCAACACTGAAATAATACAAACGTTGAGTGAGCTTGTGTGTGAGTGTAGTACGTGTATGGGTCGTTATTTGCGGTGTATGTGGAGATATGTGTTATTTTTATCAACTAATCAAGCAGTTCGATTTTAAAATATTCTTCTTGATATGTGTAATACACTTTTGCCGCAAAGAATTCACCAACGTTATGCTTGCAGCAATAATGAGCATGTCTTTTTCCCTTTTCAGGCCAGAATCCGTGAACTGGAAGACGCCTTAGACAGCGAGAGAGATGGCCGCGTCAGAGTAAGTACATTCGCAATTTGTATTTTTAAATGATTCTCAACGTAAAATAGTTTATGGCTTGTGATATCCTGACGCAGATACTGACTGTGGTCCCTTTGAATACAATGTGCTGCATTTTTGTCTCAACGGTTCCTTAACTTTGCTATTCCTCACCATTTCACGTAAAATATAAATTATTACGTATTATGAGACTCCATTCAGTGTGCCAACTCTAATAGAATGTATTTATCCATGGGTGGTGCGGTCGCTATAAGCATACCCCCCCCCCCCCCCCCCCCCTCACCGGCAGTTCTTAGTTAAACTGCAACGACGCCTTACAAAACAGCTAGCAAATTATTCGCCATGCCCCATGTTCCACATCAGTATACATCAGCTAACAGCATTTATAAAACCAAAGTGACGAGGAATGTTTAACTCCTAACCAGCTGCAGGGATGTGGCTAGAGGGTTTCAGCTGGGGAGGGGGGGGGGGGGGTGCCACCGGTGTGAATTCCAACTGTGAGGGGTTTCGATAGGTGGTTGCACTGCAGCGCTGGGTGATATCTTTTAACCCTTTACCCACTGACGAATCGCCCACATCCGCCCGCGTAATATGCAAATACAGCTGCTGAAAAAATATTATTTTTCGAAAAATTTCAACAAAACCATATCATGTGACCCCTCTTTGGAAGAGCTCGATGAGCTCGTTCCAAAGAGGGGTCACATGATATGGTTTTGTTGAAATTTTGTACAAAAAATTTAAAAAATGATATTTAAAATAATGAATTTTGAAATCGACTGCGTTGGGTAAAGGGTTATGAACCCTTCTGAAAATTTTCACCAGTTCTGAAACGGAAAAAGCATCATTTATAATGCGTCTGGGTCAGAAAATCTACCGGATTGATGTCAGAGTCGAAATTTTGAGGCCATGTCAATTTTAGAGTAGGAAATTTGAAACTCAAGTTTCCAGTTGGAAATAAAAGATCAAAATTTCTCATCATTAGTTGGAATTTTAATATTTTTCATGAACAATGTTAATTTATTGAATTTCCAACCATTTGATTTTTGATCGCGGAATTTCCAACTATTGAAAAAAATACTTCTAGCTGGGGGGGGGGGGAGACCCCCTCCCCCCCCCCCCACAGACACACACAGCCCCTGTCGCCACATCCCTGACCAGCTGAGTATTGTCAAGATATATTCCATCAAATTTAATCGTGGCTGCTGTGAAGCAGTCATGACTAGATTTCACGAAAGAATCATCTAAATTTAACTCAAGAGATCATTGGTGAAAAATTCCATTAAATTTTCAAAAAGAAAATTGGATTAAATGTTCCCAAATTATACTTATTTCTTTGGTAAGAGAAACCCTGTCTTGGGCAGGAAAATCTGCCGGTAGCATGTAAGGAGTTAATTTCATATTCATTGCCTAAAACTACTCAACCTTTACTTTCATAATGGACTTTGCCGTTAGGCATATGTATCCAAGACCGTTTTTGTCAGTTCAAAAGCTTCAGTCAGGAAAGTGTTAAGCTAGCAGGTGCCTCGCATGCTTTGCTTTAATGTCTTCAGACATGCGGTGATTTAATCTCTTCGTCTTGTCTCTTTTGCAAATGAAAAGACTGTGATTCCGTTTGGCTTCAAAGTCATGTTTTGATTATCTCCCTTGATATGCAGTGGGTCCGCCAGTCCAGGATGAATGGGTTGTGTCGGGGTGTTTGGTTGATGCAGGACTGAATCCAAAGTGTCGGGTTCATTGCTTCTCAGACAAACAAACGTGGTTAGAGGTGTAAGCAAATTCACACCCCCGGTAACAGAAGTAAACTTTTGTCAAAGTTGTCCAAGGTCCAATTGTGTGGGCGAACAAAAACATCGTCTCCGATTTTCTTGTTTCGTGAACAACAGGCGAATGAGACGATTGTTCGCCCAATTTGTTCGGATCGGAGTTCATGTACACCCAAATCTACCCTGTCGTGAACGATTTGCTAACGTTACCGGTTCAACTTAGAAAGGAGAAAGCCATTTTTGTAGCACTTATTTGTTTGCAGTAAGCAAATTTGGTCTGCCAGCAAAAACTGGGAAATGCGCCAAGACGTTAACTTATCCGAGATACTCGGAATGATAATTATTCAGTTCGCCAGCATCCTGATATACAAGTTATCATTCGACAGAGTTTGACTTCTTGTTGAAGATGTATTGACTTAGCTAAAAATAGAGTTTACGGTTAATCTACATTGCATAGCTTCAGGGGGATCAGATAGCTATGCGTTTTGAAATAGAAAACACATTTCTTCTCTCATCTCCATCTCGTCAGTCGACGAAACCCATCTTGTGTAAATTCGTTTGTTTATCATTATTATTACTTGTGGTACGACCCAGGTGTCGCTTTGTAAATTCTAAAATCTATTTAATGCAATATGTACTTTTTCCCAATATTTTTAACAACCTTGAGTCTACATTAGGGGTTCCGTCCCTTCAAATGCCAACATACCCCCCTCCCCACCCCACAACGCGTACTGGCGGATGGGATTTTCTCAACCTGGTGGATAAATAAGTGCACGGGTCTCTCAAAGCCAATTGCCCCTCGATCGAGCAATGCCCAAGACTCCCATTTGTCGAAAAATAAATTAAGAATCCGAGATGCTATTTCCGTCTGTATTTCGTGATGCGGTCTTGGATTTCGAGTATTTTTTATCATTGAAATCTCTGCCCACTGGTGCAAGTGTTTCACGATAGGATCGCGATCTAGTCGTGAAAAAGACCATATTTGTGGCAGTCTTTGTGATCACAGTACTGTGACCATTGAGCCGATGATTGGTGTTTAAATGTTGTAGAATTTACTTAAATTAATAAGCATAAATCGTAAATGAAAGCCCAACCATGAATTCTAATTATGTAACTTTGTCACTTATTCTGTCTAATCTTCTTTACAATACATGATTACATAGTTTTGCGTTATTTGTCCCACGTGATGTATACTTCATTGGAGAGCTTGGTGTGTTGATCGGGAGACGTACAGTTAAAACTAGAAGTCCTGTCACGAAATGCGTACAAATAGCTCGTCGATCTTCGCGTTAATCTACGCGTTATGACCATAGTGAGGCTATCAAATTCTGTGCATGTGGCCTGTGCACAAGCAATGTTTCAGCCAATGGACCTCCGGGTACCCCGGAGGTACATTGGCAGAAACATTGCCTGCGTTTGCTAAGAGTAACCAGGAGAACCTGCCGTGCTTTGGATGCCATTCAATATGGCAATTGCGCGCAATTTCATTTCTACGCACAGTTTATGACAGGACTTCTAGCTTTAACTGTACATCGACTATATCCATTGAGGTTGTAATTCAATTGAGCTGAGACCCTTGACTTCGGGAAGTCGCATAAGGGGATGCAGTATTACGCGACGATGTTTGACGAAATTTTCGACCCCAAAGAAAAACTATTAATAGTATTCCATTTGTCAAAATCAGTTACTGGGTAAAATAAAATCATCGTCCTGTTTGTTGGGGGACTTTTAGAGCCCTGACATTTCTGTTTTAGGACGCTGTGTGATGGATATGTCATAAACAGTGTCAGTGGTTGTTCAACTGCGTGAACGAAGTCCAGATAGGGGTTTTCAATATAGTAGTATAATTATTCAACAGTATCTCGAAACTACCGTTGCATGTTACTGACAAAATCACAAAGATGTATTACAGCTCTCTGAACTGTGCTCGCGTGAAAGAGGGGCGGGTCGTCCACAAGTCTTTCGATGACCTGGTCTCTAAATCAGTTGGGTTAAAAATCAATCCAAATCAACTGGGTTGAGTGAATACGAGCCCAATTGGGTTCATATTCAATCAACCCAGTTGATTTTGGGTTTATTTATAACCCAGCTGATTTTAGAGTAATTGGTTTCATATTCACTCAATCCAGTTGTTTCAGGTTCATTTTTAACCCTACTGATTTTAGAGTGTGGCTGCGTATATCATATTCTCCCAATCTGGCCCATAATTTGACACGTTATGTCAGTTATCTGAACAGGAATTACATTATTTTGTTATTGTACGGTAATATGATGTTCAACAACTCTGGTATTGAATTCATCACGGCTTTCGAGCGAATTCCGTGAAATACAGCAGCTTGCGTATATGTTTCCAGCGACAACGTTACTGGGTTTTTGCCATAAGAACAGATTTGCGATCATACACCTTATAAGGTAACTTCACGAAATAAAGGCATCAGACGGAGTTATATTTTAGTAACTTAAGAAGTAGATGTGTTGGGGATGTGTCATTTATGATGTTGTTTTTGACTTTCTATTTTCTCCTTCGCAGGCCGAAAAATTATTGGCCGAGTGCCAATTCCAGATGGACCAATACGCCGACAAATTAGATGAAGCCAGTGGCCATTCTATCGCTCAGGTTCGTAATTTATCTCATCCTTCTGAATATTTCTTAGATTTTATGGAAAAGGGAGTTTTTCTACCCTCCAGTTTATGACACAACATCATTATAAAGAGCATGTGATTTCAAGTGGGAAGGCCTAATTGTCACATTATTTTCTCGGTCAAACGTTGCAGATCGTGTCAAATATTTGAATAGGTATCTTTTTCCTTCGTGGAAGGGTTTGTTTATTTTCGATCAGCAAGCTATAGACATCTTTTAGCTTTCTGTTTACAATTCCAAAATTCTCAACCTTTCACGTTTTGACGCCCAACTCCTGCTTGCAACTAATAACTATTTTTTACCTTTTCTCCACGATATACGGATGGCAGATTTCAGCACCAAATTAGCGGGACTGTGTTAACACTTGTAGAGTGATCTCAAAAAGGGCGTTCCACCAATGAATACATAACTGAATCAAGGAAATGCAGTAAAAGTTATGCAGTAAAACCCTCCCTTGAATTTGGGTCCGAATACGTAATCATAAATAAAACTAATCTTATCTTTCCATTAATATTTCAGGTTGAAATCAACAGAAAGAGAGAAGTTGAGGTAAGCAAGCTCAGAAAAGATCTCGAGCTCTCTGCTCAAGCACAGGAACAGGTTGAGGCTGTCTCAGGAAGAGACACAACGAAGCTCTTAATGACCTCTCTGACCAACTCGACCATATTTCAAAACAAAAATCCAGGTAAGCCGAAATTTCGTGCATGTCCATGTTTTCACCGGGTTTCCCTATTTGTTTTTCGACCCTTCTATTGGGGATGTAAACAAAAGTTGTCTCTAAAATATATCTCCAAAATATGAAAGAAGTGTTGTTTTTTTTTTTTTTGTTTTTTTTTTTTTGGGGGGGGGGGGGGGGAGTTTAGATCACCTAGACGAAGTCAAGCTGAGCTTATCTAATCGCTTTCCGTCCGACGTCCGTCAGCACCATGTTTTGGGCTTTCTCCTCAAAAACCACTGGGCCACTTCAGAGAAAGTTTTGTGAGTGATGGAGCAGAGGGGGCATTGTGTTTTTGTTCAACTCAACATGCCCAATAGGGAGGGAGTGGGGGGAAAATGCTCCAATTTTTTTTTAATGTTCTCCATATTTCCTTTTGAGTTGTAGGTTCAAGTTTGTTCAAGCGAAGTTTGTGAAGCAATATTTGCCTTTGTAATGTGAGGCGCGCCCAAAATTTCTATTTTCTGAGCCTATAAGTTTGTTAAAATGAAGCCCAATACAGCTCAACACATGAGCCCGAATTTTTTACTTTTACTTAAGGCAATATGGGGAATAATCTTTAAAAATTTTCTTCTTCGGACTCATCAGTCAGAATGTTGTCATATTTGGTATGTAACATATCTAGGGGAGGGGGGGGGGGGGGCGATTCACGTTTGTTCATATTAGGACTCTGGGTTCATATTTGGGCACTGTATTATAGCCCAAGATTTCTGCTTAGTGCAATATGATGAAATTTCTTTTAAAAATCTTCTTCTTCAGATCCACCAGTCAGAATCCTTTCACATTTGGTACGCATCTCTAGGGAAGGCAGATTTAAGTTTGTCCAAATCAGGTCCCTGGATTGATATTTGGGCTGGGGGGGGGGGGGTCAAATTCATGTTTTTCAACTCGGGCCCCGGGCTCATATTTGGGCTCCCTATGCTAACTCGAATTTTAACTTAGTGCATGCATTATGAGGGAATTTCTTTAAAAATCTTCTTCAGATCCACCAGTCAAAATCCTTTAATATTTGGTAATCAACATCTCTAGAGGGGTCAAATTGAAGTTTGTTTGCCCTGGCCTCATAATTGGGGCTCCCTATGGTTGCCCGAATTTAAACTTTTCTTTAAAAGTCTTCTTCTCCAGATCCACCAAACCGAAAGATTTGTTTCATATTTTGTGTTCAAAATCTCGGGGGGGGGGGGGGGGGGGGATCAGATTCAAGTTTCTTCATATGTGGTATACAACATTTCTAGTTCAATACTCAGAACTCTTAATCCCATTTTAATAAATTTGATATGCAGCATAAGTGGAAACAGATATTTAATTTATATGAAAAAAATTAACCCGAACTCTCGTGGGACTCAGTGTGTGCTAAATATAGAAACATAATTTCAAGTTAATTTTTATAAGGAGCCATATAGATGAAAAATTAGAAACTTTTTATCAAGTACCCGACAGAGGTGTGTAAATAAGATTAATCCACATAGGTTTGTATATCAAGGTGCTCCATAGGGGAGCTCCACTTGTTACATTATGATTAATTGAAGAAAATGCGTGATGCTTGGACTATTTTAGTCACTACTGAGGGACTCAAGGACTGACAATGGATCCTATGGAGATCGATTGCTTAATGTAGATTCATTCGTGGCCTCGGTTTATATCGGGGTCTGTTCAAGTCAGTTCAAGATGAGCGCTTCAGGCCCCGTGGGGCGTCTTGTTTATTGTCAGTATTGACTGGTGAACCCAACACATTCACTGAGCCGTCATCATACTTAATAAAATTATGATGTATCAAGGTTCTGGGCCAGAAAACTGTCCTCTCGTGCCCAAAGGGTTAACAAAACATATTTCGTGGATACACTCGTATTATTACCCTCGTGGACAAGCCTGGAAATGCGCAGACTGTCATCTGCTAATGAGGTGCCCAGAGGGTAACTCTATTGCTGCTATCCTGCACAGCAGGATAACATTACTACATTTACCCTCTACGAGCCTCAATCTGAATCAAAGTCTCAGGCCTAAACAGTAAGAAGTACCAGTAGGATAAATTGGAAATTGGGATATTATCAGCACATTCACCCTCTGGGGACCTCATTCTACAAATGACAGATTGCTCATTTCCAGGCTTGCTGGTGGACAAAATGAGGTTTTTATCTTCAATATAAAATTTGTATGAGGAGTCATCTCTGGACACCCAGCCCTTTTTCACTGCTTTTTATATTCTTTCTATAATTCTAATTTCAGAATTGAAAAAGAAAAAGGAACCCTCATCATTGAAATTGATAATTTACAAACAAACAATGACGCCTTAGGAAAAGCAAAGGTAAGTATTTACATTATTTTGAAAAGTCAAAAGTTCGTTCTGTAAGGGACGAGAACTTGAATATCAATTAATGTACGAAAGGGTGCCACTCAAGTGTGGCAAGCAGACAGCTGCTGTCGTCCACTGTCACCTTTGTTCGCGTTTCGGTTGATACCACCGGCTGGAATAAGAATAAAACTTTTAATCAATCGTCTCTCTTTCATTTGTTTAAACCCACCAATATTGCGTTACCAATCGTTTATTTATAGTGGTATTCTTCAAAAACCTATGAATAAATGACAGAAACGCAGCGATCCAAGCTGTCTGTGATGAAAGTGGTGGAATGATGACAAAAAATTTCTTAGTAAAACTTGTTGCTTTTGCAGGCCTGGAAATAAGCCGCGAGCGGCCATTTAGTTACGTGAATAGTAAAATACACCAACAAACTGCAGGTTATGACAAAGTAATACATCACAACTTTATTAAATTGCAAATCTCGCATGTTTTACGAGAAAGACTCTACAATGTTTGGAACAAAGGTTGAGCATTGCGTCCACTTTATGAATAGACTGGCATGGCGTTTCCATTTTAAAAGAATTTTCGCCTAAATAAATAACAAAAACTAACCGCGCGATCTCGCTTTTGCGAGATCGCGCGTTTGGTTTTTGTTATTTATTTTGGAGGAAATTCCGCTAAAACCTAAAACAGCGCGGCCGGCGTAGTAAAACAAAGAAGGCGGAAAAGTATCACAGCACCTTTTCCCTATGGGTTACCATCATGCTCTATAGCGTAACGGGTTACGATATAAGCTCTTTAATTCCAGGTTTGATTTTGGTGATGACAAAATAGGAGTGCTGCAAAAAATTCTAGCCGAGTCTTCTGTTACTCGTGATATTTTCTTTTCAAGCGAGTTCGGAAACCAGCGAGAATTCCTTGTCATTTGGAAGGGGTGAAGCCATAAATCACGAATGAATAATAATTTAATTATCACTCATTGTTCATTTTATTTTTGGTTTCCGAAGTCACTTTAATTAACTAAAGCGTCTATCGTAAAGTGAGTTGGTCTTCGACTAACTACTTCCAATTGGAATTTGCAGTATTGTACATGAAAATATTACGACTCCATTTTATAGCATAATTTCAATTTTTCAAGGGAGGTTAACGAGGAACGCTCCTTCACCAACCCACACTCTGTCCTGGGAGATATCGATCAACATGCCAATCAACATCGGTTTGTAATTCGCACATCACACCAAAGCGATCACATGACCGTTGACAACTATTCCGCTGAGGCTTTTCCATTTATATGATCCCAGTTCTGAAAACGCGATTCAATAACACCACAATGTAAAGCAACGCACGCTCTGGAACAAAGAATTCCGCATACCAACCGGAAATAAGTTATATTAGTCTCCACATCGCAGAAGCTTTCTATGAATCAGACATATAACCTTGTTTATCGGTAGTCTTTTCCGCACCACAAGCAAAACGTCCTTTATCGCATTATTAATTTATTACTGAACCTCCTCCAAATATAAAATAGACTCGCCCATTTAGGCCATTTTCCTGTCGGTACTGGAACATAAGACAATTACTCTTGAAGGCGTCAGTGGTAAAGGTAGTGTTACTTAATGGCGCTTTTACCTACCTGTAATTGTGAATATATGTCAATCTTTTTTCAGGCAACACTGGAGAGCAAAGTAGACGCACTTGTTGGATCTAACACAAGATTGAGAGTCCAAGTTGATGAATTGACCCGCCGGTCAATGAACTTGGAGGTGCAAAAGCTCGTCTTACTCAAGAGAATTTCGACCTTCAGAGACAAGTTCAGGAGTTGGACAGTTTAAATGCTGCTCTTGCTAAGATGAAAGCCCAATTGCAAGCCGCACTGGATGATGCTAAACGCGGCTTGGATGAGGAATCAAGGGTAAGGATGCCACTGCATATTTATTGGAATTAGAAACAGACTATAACTTACGCTTTTTACGTGACAGCTGATTTCAACACCACACGAGTCACTTTGAAAGTACATTCATACGTTAACGTTTTATACAAAGCTTTTGGCAAGTTTGGGGAAATTAACACTTTTTCTTCTGTGTTTCCTGGAATCCATCACCCTATGTCATTTAATATTATCTACTGCAGATAATCTAATTGTCCTTGGCATTTAGATAGGGAGAAGTAATAATTTTATCCATAATATCAGCAAAAATGTCCAGACTATAAAGGACAATAAAACTATATAGCATCGTAAAAACTCTTTGCCTGGCGAAGAGTTGTTACGATACTATATAATTATTTAATCATTCACAGGTCTCTACAAATTCGACGAACGATCACCTAAAAAGAATCGAGCGACCGGTTTTTCGTTCACCTGTATTCTATAGCTGAGACAAATAGAAAGAACTGCATTTGGTATTCATCAGCTAACTGTTCCGGACTCATATTTTGCTTTTATAATGACGATTCAACTTTTTTGTGTTACTTCACTTTTGCGACGAATTGGTGTGATGCCAAGCTCTCGGGCCACCAGCCTAATTATGTTCGGAATTCGACGCTGTTATTGGTTGTTTGTTTACCAACTTTTCGTGGTAATTTGCGTGCAATCGACCTTTGGTGTAATATGATGTGCCTTTTCTTACACAAAATACAGATATTCTTTCCGGTCGCAGTTCTAGATATTTCAGTTAATAAGTATTTTTTATTCCCCTTGAAAACATCAAGATGTTAACATAATTCGTGGAACTATTCGGCGCAATCATAACACTACGGCTGTTGTGAGTCTTCACTCAGTATACAAACCACGAATCTCAATCGAGAATAGTATTCGTGGTTTGTATACTGAGTGTTAATAAACTCAATTTTGTTTTGTGAAATACTTTTCGATGGACATTGTTTTCGAACAGATCTGCGATTCCGCGTCATCTGCTTGTTTATATGACTAAATTACTTCCCTTCTGAAACAAGGGAGCCTACCATGCTAATGTTTCAATCGATCATGTCCTTTTGGGTTATCCCCCCTTAACCGTTACACAAAGCAGTGACTGACATTTCTCGCGGAAACTGGATACAAGAATGTCGTCGAAACATATTTAGGCTTGGTCGTTTATCAGACAGAGCAGCCCCATCCAATGAAAAAGATATGGTTGTGCCCCCCCCCCCCCCCCCCCCCCCCCCCCCCACCCCCCCCCCTCCCTCGGCTCCGTCGTTCCTGCTATAACAGCGTCAAATTACTTATAGAATTAGACTGGTGGTCTGATAGCTTAGCTGTGGTGTAAAACACTGTTGGAATGGACTCTCGAACGGCCATGTTAAAGCGCACAAAACCATAGACATTACATAACTTCTTAAATACTGTCCTCGCACGAAAAACAAAGGTCGATAGTGTTCAACAAAGTTAATTGGTTCATTTTAACTTATTCATTAGCGGGATTTTGAAAATACTTTTTTCATAAATTTACAAGAACATGGTGTTGAGTGAGATTTTGTTTAATAAAATAATAGAAATACAGTGCAAGCTGATTAACCTTTTCCCTGTGAACGAATAGGCGATGGCGTTTGCAATTTTGTTTCATTGAATTACTAAAGATTTTTATTTCTTCTTTCAAAAACATGACTTTTGACCTCGCATTGGAATGAGTTCGATGAGACGGTTTTATTGAGGGAACAATAATCAAATTGAAACAATAATAGAAAATGTTAATGTTGATTTATTTGAATAGTTAACACTCCCACACAGTGTACTGTGTATGCCATTTTACTCTTTTTGTAGAAGCATATTGTTCACAAATGTTTCCAAAATGGATGTTTCAAATAAGTTAGCTATTTTAATTGCGTAGCACTCTGTTCTTGATACATATTGTTCTACGCAGTGGGTGAGCCATTATTTGAAAACTACTTTTCTTTTTTTCCAGCAAAGAGCTAACTTGCAGGCACAGTTGGCTGCCTTACAAGCCGACTATGACAACTTGAACGCCCGCTATGAAGAGGAATCAGAGGCCGCATCCACATATAGACAATTGCACAGCAAGATCAGTGCGGAATATGGTGCCTTGAAATCCCGATATGACAAAGACATGCTCGCCAAGGATGCCGAAATCGAGGAAACCAGGTAAGCAGGCCATAAAATATGAGAGGAATGATTTTATCGTTCCTCTGGTGGTTGTTTAAATGAAAAACAGATAACCGAAAGGTTCTTCGTCTGGAACTACAAACAGTTCGTCAAAAAGTTGTCTTAACCCTATTTGATAGCACTGTTTTAAAATGTTCCTGTGGGAAGAACCCTCTCTTCAATGCTCAAACTCCCTAAGACAGCTGACGCCCCCTGTGCTTGCCGCAGATGCTTTCGAAATCTGTGAACTGTCATACAGTAGGGCCATCGTGGACGGGTCAAAATCCACGGGTTGTTATTTTTTCCACGCATATAATTCAAAGATGATCCGCGATGTACCTAGCAAAATTTCCACCAATGAAGCACCGGGATTAACTCGATGCTCCATTGGTGGAAATTTCACTAGGTGTCATGGTGGATCAAATTTGAATTATAAGTGTGGGAAAATGCCCACCCATAGATTTTGACCCGTACTGTAATCGTCCTCCTTATTATATCCAGGTGAAGGGTAAATATTTTATCTCAAAATTCGAAATGCATGCTCTCTTTTTTATAACCAATCCAATCTTGAAAAAATAAAAATGAAATGGTTTATGTCTAATATTTTACCAAAGTTAATAAAATTGATAGATTCGTGCTTTTAGCATTGCAAAGCCTTCTTGCACTCAAAGGGCGAAATTCGCCAACACCCATGCTTCCGTAGATTATGAGACCTAAAACATAAAACAAACCAACAACACGAACTTTTGATGGTAAAGAAATAATTACAAAAATAAAAAATAAAATAAAAACTTTTTAATAATAGCGACGCATTTTATTCAAATTGGTCTCTATTAAAAATGAATAATACTAATCTGTGTATTGGTCCAAATGTTTGTTTTGTGTATCAAAAGCAACCCCGTATTTGGCAATCAGATTGCTAAGGTAACCGAGTAGCGCATGTTCAACTGAAATTACTGCAGAGTTTGTTGGGGGTACGATCATTATGTTTCTCGGTTGAACTCGTTCCAACTTAAACGACAGAATATATTTGAACTTACGTCAAGCATGACGATTGATGGATTTAACAAGACTCTTTGATGATGGAGGGCCGGGGGAGTTCAGAGCTAGGACAGGCCCCCTACCTATCGCACTTTGTTAACTTCACGATTGTGTTTGTGACTGGAGATTGAATATGTGGCGGATCAAGCATTTTAGGTATGGGATGTGGTTGAGTACATTTCAATGATGGGTCTTGATGTTAAGCGAGCGTAGGGGTGAATTGGGGCAGCACAAGATGTGGTACCTCCCTTGCATCGATGCCCACCCCGGACCGGGGTAGAATTTTGGAAAATGCAAGGGTGTGGACCTTCGGTGGCTTCTTTGCACATGACCACAGTGTTTAGAACCGACATATTCTCACAATTGTATGTAGTCTTATTTCAGTTCGGAAGAATGAATGCCAATATTTTTACGCCTCGCACAACAAGAAACAAGGACAGTTTTGTATACACAGGGTATGGTATTACTCACGATAACACATGGAGATCCACTGCCTCCGGCATTTGCCGAAGGTAATACCGTGCCTCGTTTATCTCAGTCTTTTCCCCCCAAAACTAGTTACAAAAATAGGAGTGGGGTGGTTGCGACCCCCAGACTGAATAGCCCTTCATAGAACATAACTAGAGAACGACAGCTGCAAAATAAAAAGTCTTGAATAACTTACATTTTCACTTTTGCTTCCAAAATTAATGGCACCCATTCAAACGAGAACAAGCTCAACGAGCTCGTTCCAGTGAGAGTCAAATGCTATATTTCGGAGGCGAAAATTGAAAAGTTTTAATGGCGATACTTGTGAATCACGCTTGTCGGGAGTAGCTGTTGCATTAGTTAAAGCATCAACTGAATACATGCACACCGATGTTTAGGGTCCTCCTCAAGCTACTCCTCCGACATAGCAGAGTGCCACCAAGTGTCAAACATACCCTTTGAAAATGCGATAAGAAAAAACTAAATGATTGAAAAATGAGAAGTCACCTACCGCCGCCTCTGGTGAAACACGATAAACTATCGGTGAGCGCAATAAAAGTACAACCGTGATATATCAATTAACCCTTTACCCAACGAAGACGATATCAAAATTTATTATTTTAAATATAATTTTTTTAAATTTTTCAAAAAATTTCAACAAAACCATATCATGTGACCCCTCATTGGAACGAGCTCGTTCCAATGAGTGGTCACATGATATGGTTTTGCTGAAATATTTTGAAAAATTTTATTTTTTCAACTGTTCAATTTGCACATTAAGCGGGCGGATGTGGGCGATACGTTGGGTAAAGGGTTTTAACCCTTTGAACAGCCTTGGGGCTGCACGTTAAAGATATTGATTGGTCTACCGCACATTCACTTAGCAGCCATCCTACTTAACCCTTTACCTAACCTGAAAAGCAGACGACACTTGCAAACATAATTCTTGAATAACTATTTTTTTTCATTTTTTGTCTCAAAAACATAGGTTATGACCCCTCGTTGGAACGAGCTCGACGAGCTCGTTCCAACGAGGGGTCACAACCTATGTTTTTGAGACAAAAAATGAAAAAAAATAATGAAAATAATGGCGATGTTTGAGAATAGCGCTGGCCGGTTTTGGCCGTTACGTTAGGTAAAGGGTTAATGAAATCATGATGTATCATGTTCCTGGGTCGGAAAGGCGGCCTCTCGGTTCAAAGGGTCAAGTCATACATGTTTCATTATTCAGTGGTTTGAAGTAATCAAATAACCCTTGCGATATTGTTTGAAATTTCAGACGTAGACTCAACGTTAAGATCACAGAGCTCGAAGATCTCGTCGAAACATATCGTACCAAATGTAACAATTTGGAGAGGACCAAGGCCAAACTGTCAGCTGAAATCAAGGAACTCACAATCGAAATCGAAAACTTGCAGATCATCGTTCAAGATCTCACCAAGAGGAACCGCCAATTGGAGAACGAGAATGCTGCTCTGCAAAAACGCAACGAAGATCTCACAGCCGAGAATAACGCCCTGAAGAATGAGAATGCCAATCTCACAAAGGATCTCATGGCAGCCAGAGCCAAGATATCCGAATTACAAGAGAAGGTCGATACACTCAACAGAGAAAATGCCGCTCTTGCAAGTACGTATACAGTACTATGAATCTGTGATCACAAAAGTGATCCTTTTCGTGATCAGATCGCGATTCGATCGCGACATACTTAGACCATTGGGTCAAGATTTCCTTCATAAAATACTGCAGAATCAAGACCGCATCATCAAAAAACTCGTATTTCGGTTTTGACAGGTGAGATTCTGCAGTGTTATGACGAAAACAGCTGAGAATTTAGACCGAACCGCGACCCATTCACGATCCGGTCGTCATTCTCTCTCCGCTTTTGTGATCACAATGTCATTTAGACGCCGAATATTGTTAAGCGATATATCTTAACAGAGTGTGACGTAACTTCTTTTTATGACAAAAACTGACGGGTACTTACTTCACACTTGGCAGTCAGAACATGTGTCCTTCCTCCAAACAGTTATGTCCAGGTCTGCAGCTGTTTTCAGATATTAGTGGTGGAAGGGCAGAATGAGTTTCCAGCATGAGTTAAAAAGATTGCTATTTTTTATCATATCAAAACGTAAATATGAATGGAAAAACCACATTTAGGTAGAAATGATCACAGGGGGGAGTGTCCCAAGTGGTGTGTCCTAGGAGGAAATGTTGCAGAAGGAAAAACATCTTTGTAAGAAATGTTCCGCACACCTGTACGTTCATGTTGAATTTGTAAATACACAGGAATCCCTTCACGTCTAAGGTGTTATGTTGGCGATATTTCTGAAGTTTCAGACGGTGTTCAGAAGTTCACCAGCACCGTGAATGGGTTTAAGTTTGCGGTCTTGAAACTCTACTATTTTAGGAAATGCTCAAGCTAATTATAGTAATGCTTTTCCTTTTATTTTTTAGACGCCAACAGAGAATTACAGAACGAACTCAAGGATGCCAAGAACAAGATCAGAGAGTTGGAAAATGCAAACAGCGCATTACAGGCCGAGAACGACCATCTCAAGGGCGCCCTCAGAGACACCGAGGAAGCACTTCGAGATTCTGAGGCTAGACGTCAAGCTTTGGAGGCCGATCTTGCCCGTCTCAAGGCAGACTTCGAGGCTAGACTCCGCGCCAAGGATGAAGAAATTGAAAACATCAGGTATTGTAACATACGAAGTAGTTAATACAGTTAAAACTAGAAGTCCTGTCATGAAATGCGCACGAATAGCACGTCGATCTGCGCGTTAATCTACGCGTTATGACCATAGCAAGGCTATCAAATTCTGTGCATATGGCCTGTGCACAAGCAATGTTTCAGCCAATGGACCTCCGGGTAACCCGGAGGTCCATTGGCAGAAACATTGCCTGTGTTTGCTATGAGTAACCAGGAGAGCCTGCCATGCTTTGGATGCCATTCGATAAGGCAATTGCGCGCAATTCCTACGCGCAATTAAGCCTAGATAAGCGCACTGTTCGTGACAGGACTTCTAGTTTTAACTGTATACGACGGTGGTGTGTAGATGGGCCTGGTGACTCCTATTTCTTTTAGCTGGTTGAATGCTGGTATCATCTACCATGGTTCTTCTGAAAAAGTATCGAAAGCCACTTTTCTGGCTTTACACTAGGCTTTACACTACTTGCCGTTAATAAACTGAGAGGAGATAAAATTGCCCTCCAAAATACATTTGTGCCTGTGGGGTAGAAGCTGCACTCGAAAGCACTGCTAGGGACACTTGAAATGTTAATTGGGAGCATGATAACCGTTTGTCGAATGGAAAATACTAGTAATTATTTGGAAGTTAATCAACTCGTAATCTGCCCATAGTGTCCAGTGCGGGTATTTTCACAAAAGTACCCACAGAGTGGAGTTTCATTTCAGCTGAATAAGCCTCAAGGTCTGTGAACAGGATGGCGAAATGGGCACAGGAACGAAATTGCATTAAACTACTTTTTCCTCTGCGGAAAGTTGAATAAATGATTCTTCTGAGAGGGAGACTTACTATTGGCTTGTGTTTATATCCCATTGTAAGTCAAACAAATGACCTTTGCAGCAGATAACTAACTTGAGATTTGGTAGTGTTCCAAGACGGATGTCAGAGTATCATTTTCATCAAGAATTGCTTTTTCGTTTACCGTGCTATTCTCGGTTGTAGTACGTCAGTTTTTACCTCACCGAAAGGGAGCTTAACTTATCACTCACTTGCCGCCCGTCGTCCGTCGTGAACTTTATATTATCGACTTCTCCTCACAAACTACTGCACCATATTGAACCAAATTTGGTGCGCATATTCCTTATCATATGTCAATTCAAGTTTGTTCAAATAAACTTGCCGCACCACAAGGGGCATAACTCTGACAGCACCCATAATTTTTTTCAAAATTTCAAAAAAATCTTCTTCTTTAGATCCACCAGACAGAATCTTTTCATATTTGTTGTACAACATCTCTAGGGGGGGGGGGGGGGGGGGGTTAGATTCAAGTTTGTACAAATCGAGTCCCTAGGTTAAGATTTGGGCTCTCTATTGGAGCCCGAATTTTAACTTTATGCAAAACGGGGAACATTCTTTAAAAATCTTCTTCTTCAGATCCACCATTCAGAATCCTCTCATATTTGGTATACATCATCTCTAGGGTGGGCCAGATTCAAGTCTGTTCAACTTGAGTTCCTTGGTTAATATTTGGGCTACCTATGGGCGCCCAAGTTTTAACTTAGTGCAATATGAGGGAATTTCTTTTAAAATCTTCTTCTTCAGATCCACCAATCAGACTTCTTTCATACTTGGTATACAACATCTCTAGGAGGGTCAGATTCAAGTTTGTTCTAATAGGCTTAATATTTTGGTTACCTATTTGAGCCCAAATTTTAACTTAGTGCAATATGAGGAAATTTCTTTAAAAATTTTATTCTTCAGATCCACTAGTCAGAATTCTTTCATTTGGTATACAACATCTCAAGGGAGATAAGATTCAAGTTTGTTCAATTTGAGTCCCTGGTGGTGTGGGGGTGGGGGAGGGGGTGGCAGGGGGCATGTTAGGTTCAGGTTTGTTCAAATCCATTTCGTATTGTTTTTCCATAAAATTTGCCTCTCATGACTTCATTCCTTTGTAGTGTTGATGAACCATGTCTAACTGAATGTGACCCCAAATACTTCTTTGAACCACTTTGGCAGGTGAGCGAGTAAGGCCCCTTGGGGCCTCTTGTTTGTTACGTTCTTTGAAAAGAATTGCTGAAATCATCGAGTATTTGTACAGCGGTTACTTCTTTTATGAATCACAGATGTGTCATATGTACAGCATGGTGTGCAGAAGTGAGCTCTTTGGCGTTGCTTGTTACACGCACATATCATTGTCCCAACCTTCAGCAACACTTTGGTAATGCTGAAGTAACAGGTTGGTTTTCCAATTAGGGTGAGTGATGAGAACAATGGAATGTTATCATCAGTAAAAAGTAAATACCTGGACGAGGCTCAGTCAGCATATTGTTGGAGCCTGGAAATCTAGGCACTTTTGGTTGGATAATACAAAACAGGTGATTACGAGTCAATAGCTTCGCGGTGTGCATGGCGACTCGCGGCGAAGGACGATTCCAGTCTTCATGAAGATATGAAGATATATTACTTTTCGGACTTTACGAGTAACGTAACTTCGATATTCACTAAAAATTGAAGATTTTCTTCTTATCAAATCATTTGTCCATTTTACGCACATACTTTAAAAACGGTAAAGCATGATAAAAAAAATTAATAATCCGGAAATAGCTACAGTGAACACAGTTGCATTCATACATAGTCGGATAATCGTTAACAGTGACTTGGGGTGAGGAATGATACGAAAACACTTCCAGTGCTATTGTTTTAATGAGTTCTGAACAGTTGGTTCAACAAAATTCTATATCTGTCTACTTCAAAACATCTACGTTGTTGGGGACTATTTCCCTGGAGTGGAAGCGCCGCATTGTTTTTGTTTTCAACATCATTGGCGGCATAAAAGGAAGCGTTATTTGTTTCGCGATCTATTTTGGTATTTGTTATCGGACCGTGGATCAAATGGTAAATAATTTTTTTTGACGTGGTATGTTTTGCAAAGGTGACGTTGTCCCGACAATGATGGCTCAATAAAATATTCAAGTTGCATCATCGAGGCATTCCTCCGTCGAAGGCATGCCTTGGTGATGTAGTTGGAATATTTATAGGTCGGGATTATACTTAAAAGACTCCAGAGTTCTTGAAACTTTATTTGTGGAGCAATAAATGCCTGTAGCAACCATCCTCTAACTGGCCATGGGTGGCTCTCAGTAGTCCGAATCGGGTACCATAGGCCTACCTTTGTATGACCTACATATGTGTGCGACATGTGGCCAGTAGAAAATTTAAGACTTCAATCCAGGCAAAATGTCCTGACCTGAAAAGTTATTGGGGTGTGTCCTCTTAAACTCCCATTTGCTACCACCCTGAAGTTGTCTTCAGTTTATTATGGAATTTACTGAGCTCATTTCGTGAAGTTCCCCATACATTTAGGACTCTTTGGAGATCGTATATTTATTATATGCGCTTGTCATTTGTTTACCCGTGGGCCTGTGAGGGGAATTTCGTCTTGGGATAAATTTTGTTACGTGTCATGGACCCTCCGATTGTCTCTATCTGATGGTATCGAACGTGTGGGTCTCAAAGCAGCGACGGTCCAATACAGCCACCGTGGACTGGTCGTAATACACGCATGGGCAGTGATGTCCACGCATGCATTTACCAGGTACTAAAAATCATCATCAGCAAAATTTTAATTAATGAAGCACCGGGTTGTACCAGGTGCTTCAATAATTAAAATTTTAATGATTATTCCTGTAATTAGAGTTTGGAATCTGATATTATTGCGTCTGTAGAAATATTGCTCAGCCGTGGAAAGTGACCAGTCCACGGCGGCTGTACTGTAAAGTGTGAGAAGGCGCAACTAAAGACATGGTGGACATCCGCGATTGTTGCAGTCACCTCCCGGAAAATATTCCGAATTTCGACTGCAAACATCATCACTTTTCCGAATTCACCCCCACCTCAGGAAATGAAGGCAGTTATATTTGTCAAAGATTAAGGGTCGCAGCATTAAGTAAATTTCGTCTGTGAATTACGAGCGGCTTTTATTCGAATTCAATTAGCTATTTATGTTGTAAGTTCTGGACAATGTCTCCCCCACTGAATCTATGGGAAGCAAGGTTACTCTCTCGCAGACCCTCATTACAAGAAACAAATGCAGAAATTGGCCACTGGAAAATCATAGTATATAAAACAAAAATAAAATACTTATTGGCATCTGGTAAATTGATCGGTGTTTTCTCATACATCCACCAATCTTGATTAAAGAACTTCCCGGATTCCGCACATCATAAATGGGATGAAACGAATATCCAAGGTGCCCTTCATGCTGTTTCGAGTTAGAGTATTCAATCAAAGAACCAGGTGTGTTTTTGATAACATAACATTTGATATTTATCATGCTATAACATAAAACTCCCAACTCGTTCTGGTATAGAAAATATCAGTGCGGGTGATAGCATTATTCCGTTTAGTTCAACTATTTATCGAAGTTAGGTATAGACAACCAAAGTTTCTTCGTTTAATGTCATTGACAAGTGAAACTAGAATGCTTCGTTCGGGACGTTCTGATTCGATGACGACCACACAGCGGCTCTCGGCAATATATGACGCAGAGGATAATGAACGAATGTTGTGAGTCATCACATTGGGATTTAGAAACAAGCTCGCGTCATTTGAAAGCAAATATTCTTCTAAAATAAACACGTGACTCACCATTGTAGTGTTATGATGCAGCATGTTCACGTGATACATTTTGGTGGTGAACAATGATTTCGGAAGAAACAAGGGTTTGATGCTATATTTTTGGCAAGGTCAAGAAAATCAAGGTTAAATTGTTTTGGACCTCTAGAATACTGTACTTTATTAGGTATTTTGTGGAGATTCAATATTGTTTTCTTGGGGAAGTCATCTCCGCCTTTTTTCGCCTCCAAAATCCCGGGTGTCACGCTAGCCAAGTGCAACGTAGATAAAACAGTGTTTCAGAAACATCTTTTTATGGGAGAGAGCAGACTGAAAAGTTTTGTCAGAAAGGAATTATGATTGTTAAAAAAGGAGTGTTTTTTAACGATCATTATTAATCCACTCTAACTCAGCTTAAAACAAATCAGCATTTGATTATTCATTTTTACAGGAAGAGCAGCCAGCGTGCAATTGAAGAATTGCAGAGAACACTTGTTGAAGTTGAGACAAGATACAAGACCGAAATCTCCCGTCTCAGGAAGAAGTACGAAACCGACATTCGCGAATTGGAAAGTGCATTGGACAATGCCAACCGTGTCAACGCCGAATATCTTAAACAGATCAAGAATCTCCAGACCAGAAACAAGGTGAGTGAAGTTTGTCTTTAAGGTATTACCGTATTCAACTGCGTGTTTATGACTGGACTCTTCAAACGGAGGAATCAATTTTGCCATTATCTGCCGTTCGTCATAATTCAATCATAAACCATTGATAGGTTGTAGCGTTGATTTATTATTGAACATATATATACAGTACTGTGGTAATATAAGCGGGCAGATAATTTCGGTTGGATTGCGACTAGGTCGAGATCCTGCCGAAATTATCTCTCCACTTTTCTTCCTACACCTCTACAGAATTTCACCCGTAGGAGAATAAATGGGAGAATTTTGAATATGATATGGTATTTGGGGTTTTTTATCCTAATTCTGTTTTGATTTCACACCATTTTGCTTATGGATCTTGACCTAATGATGTGTAAGTGTGTCGCGATGGTCGCGATCTCGTTGAGAAAAATACCACTTTGATGACCAAAATACTCTACTCTCTGATTTGTACTAGTACCTGTATAATAATAGTGATCTCTGAATAACAGTGATGGTCAGGCTATTTGATTGGAAAATAATAATGGTGATGGCGTTTTTTTTTTTCTTTTTTCTCTATTCCCCACTGCCAAGTAATAGTGACGGCTGGGATTTTTCCTCCAAAATTAAAAATTGTGTCCATTCTGCTATTAGCCAGGTGACAGTAGATCATTTCCTTCACAAAACATGTTTACTTACACCGTGGTGAAGTGCTTTGTGTTCATCTTTATTGGTGTTTAATGACACCTTCCGCATCACAAGCTATATCACACCAAAACACAAGTCTTAGACTACATGTATAACGTTAAGTTAGCTCAGGGTTCATAAATATGTTGTCAACACGCTCCAAACGTTCTTTATCGTGTTCTTTTATACCAGCAGAATTTTTCTAGGGCAGTAAATTAGTGCTCCATGTTCCGTAGTTCCAAAGTGGGGGAGCAAAACAATGTAAATATGCCGCACAACATATTACACGTGTAATATTTGTTGTAGTAGATTTAACACAAATTACTTTCTATTGGACATAATAGAAGCTTTCTTATTTTATTACCTGTATATCCGGGAGCGCGGTGGCTCAGTGGCAGACTGTTGGACTTCTATGCTAGAGGTCCCGAATTCGATCCCCGTCCGGGACTACCCGCGTTGTGTGCATGGACAAGGCACTTTAACCCGGTTGCCTACATGGGGGCACGATGACACGGTGTACTAAGGCGTACTGCACGTCTTCAGCCGCGGTTATCCTGCTTGAGCGAAGCTTGAACAGAGTTAGAATGTTGAGGAGTTGAAAGTTTCTCGTCGATGCTCGGTGGTTCTCTCCGGGTACTCCGGCTTCCTCCACCCGTAAGACTGTCACTGTCACGATTAGCCATTGTGCATAAGTATGTGACCTTAAACACCAATAAATAAATAAATATCGGACTATCACGTCACCTCGTAAAATGATCAGTTTCCCCTAATTTTATTCAAATAGTTTCGGAATTATTTTCCCAACACGAGGCAGACTTTTTCACTCGTGTTTCCACCGTGGCTAATTGATCAAAGTATCCTCAATACTCTGTTACTGTCATATTGGTGGCCCATTGAATTAACCGGTGAAGATTAATTTTGATCTTGAAGCCAGTGGTCCAGAGGAATTGTGTACTTCAGCAAGACGCATCGTCTAATTTGCTCGGTGGGGGAGGGGAGGTGGAGAAAGATTCAAGTACGATACCGTTCTTGCATGCCCGCCTGGTGCAAAACTTCTCAAAAAACAAAATATGCTCCGTATGTTTAGTAAGATGACCATAGTACTGTGATCACAAAAGCGGACAGAGAATTTCGATCGTATCGTGACTGGGTCACGATCCGGTCGAAATTGTCTTTCCGCTTATCTCCCTTCAACACTATAGAGTCTCACTGTCGAAAAATAAAAACAAGGACATTGAATCTGAGATGCTATTTTCATTTGGGTTTTTTTGTTGTTTTTTTAAGCAGTCTGGATTTTGAAGTATTTAGTTTACGAGATGTCGACCCACTGGTGAAAGTGTGTCGAGGTCAGATCGCGATCTCATCTCGAAAAAGATCGCCTTTGTGATCACTGTACTGTTGTATTGCCACGTAAGAGTGATTAATTCTTCACAATGATACAGTACATCCGCCGTGGACCTGTTATTTTAACCCTTTACCTAACATGAAAAACAGACGACACTTGCAAAAAAAAAATCTTCAGTAACTATTAGTTTCATTTTTTATCTCAAAAACATAGGTTATGACCCCTCATTGGAACGAGCTCAACGAGCTCGTTCCAATGAGGGGTCATAACCTATGTTTTTGAGACAAAAACTGAAAAAATAATGAAAAGTAATTGGCGAGTTTTAAGAATAGCTCTGGCCGTTTTTTGGCCGTTGCGTTAGGTAAAGGGTTAACCGGGTGTGCAATATTTCCACGGGCGTACTAATATTAGATTTCAAACATTAATTATAGGAATAATCATCAAAAATTTAATTACACCGATTATTCATCGGTACAACCCGGTGCTTCATTAATTAAAATTTTGCTGATGATGATTTTTATTACCTCGTAAACGCATGCATGGACATTTTGGCTTCAACTTCATGTCATAATATCATTAAATATCATTACAGTACAGCCGCCGTGAACTGGTCACTTTCCACGGGTGAGCAATATTTCCGCGGGCGCGATAATATTAGATTCCAAATAGGGCCCTGCGAAGCTTCGAGATTCGATTCGGATTCGAATCTTTCACGGGATTCGATTCGATTCGAATCCATTATCACGGATTCGACTTTTCGAAACCCCCCAGCTAGTTTGAACATACTCATCGAGAGGAAACTGTAACGTCATTGTTCCATTGTATTTCACCCACGAAGTTGGCAAATCACCATTTTAACGCGTATTAATGGCAGAGTACATGAAATTAGAAAGACACTGGGGTTTCTCTCGCTCATATGCACCCGAAGGCCTGAGTACCGCCCGATTATATGGAAACAGCCGGTGTCAAGCGAAGAGCCGTAAAATCAATCAGAGTTACTCTCCATTAACGGGGGAAGGAGGGGTGTTTACCGGCACTATTCAGTTGTGCTGATGTCGAATGAAACTGCAACGGACTATGCTGCATACCTCTGAGTAGGTGCTGCCTTTGAACCTGACGTTATAAACTATGTGTCAATGTACTGACTTTCCCCCTTGAACTTCGCAGTTAAGAATTTTATAGCTTCATCTTGGATTCATTCCTTTCCTTTTGACAGAGCAAAACGACGAAATACTTTGATGGCTCCGATGCCTGTTCGTTTCCTCGCTGATCAATGTGGTTTGGATATACAAATCAGAGAACTTCCCATAGCGTTTCTTGACGGGTTATTTGCCGCAGAAACGGATTCGATTCGGATTCGAATCTTACAAGAATAAACGTTTAACCCTGAATTATAGCCATTCTATTGATGATCTATTTTTATTTGCAGGAATTGGAAGTTGCTCTCGAAGAAGAACGCCGCCAACACGATGAAGCCCGTAACGCCCTCACCATGTCCGAGAGGAAACGCATTGCCTTACAGACTGAACTTGATGACGTCAGATCGCTTCTCGAGAACGTGAGTTCCGCTCTTTTACTACCTATTATAAGACTCCGATCTGAACGAGAAAAGAAGTATTTTGTTCAAGACAAAAAAGTGTTTCTTTTTCGTCAACAAAAAAACACGTGCCAGAGAAGAGATTTTTAAGGATTTATCCTGACTTCATTTTTGATTTTTTCTTTGTTTCGTTGAATCCACTTGAAAATGGCCAGACCATTTTCCCGTGAGTTAAAAGAAATAAAACGTCATTCGCGGGTTTATTGGTACGGGAGCCCATTGGGGCCAACATGTGTAGGGGGGGGGGGGGGGGGTCGAGATTTGCGAATATTCGCAATGCATTGCGAATCTTCGCATTCGACATTGCGAATATTCGTATTTAACATTGCGGATGGGGGCGCGGTTCCTGAGTAGGTAGAGGTGCAGGCTTCAAGCCGAGAGGTCCTCGGTTCATATACCACCTGCGGCAACCGCGTTGTGTCCTTGGTCAAGACACTTCACCCCCCACTTCCCACGCGGGGGCACGGTGGTGTTGTGTACTAAGGCGTATTGCACGTCGATGGTGCACTTTTCTTCAGCCAATGCTAACCCTGCTTGTGTGAAGTTAGTATGTCGGGGAGCTGACAGTTGCTCGCCGTTGGGGAGCTGACAGTTGCTCGGGTACTCCGGCTTCCCCCGCCCGTAAAACTGTCGAGGTCATGATTACCCATTGTGCAGAAATATGTGACCTTAAACACCAATAAATAAATAAATAACATTGCGAATATTCGCATTTAACATTGAAAATATTCGCATTCTGCATTGCGTATATTCGCATTCAACTTTGCGAATATTCGCATCAACATTGTGAATATTCGAATTCAATTGCGAATATTCGCTATGCATTGCGAATATTCGCAATATTGAATGTGAATATTCGCAATGCATCGCGAATATTAGCAATTGAATGCGAACATTCGTACAGTTGAATGCGAATATTCGCAATGCCCCCACAACACTTGTTGGTCCCAATTGGTTGAATGCAAATATTAGCAATGTTGAATTCGAATATTCGCAATGTTGAATATGAATATGCAATGTGATTGCGAATATTCTCAATGGGATTGCGAATATTCGCAATGTGAATTCGAATATTCGCAATGCTCCCACTGCACATGTTGGTGCCAATGGGCTTCCGTATATTGGAACTGGGCATCATGTATATGGTGGTAGACAGGATGATTGTGCAAAAACAACATGAATTTTAGTTTAACTTTTGTCTTTTTAAAAAACTCCAAGTCTCATTCTGTGTGTGGTGCAGTTCACATCTACATAATTTGAATTCTCGTAAAGACCATAAATATTATAAATTGTCAACAACTGGACCAATAGACTGCACTCGATGGTCTTTTAGCTGAAACACTCTAATATTTGTTTTGCTTTTTCAAAACCTTTGGGAACATTTTGTGTGGGAGGAAACTCCACTTCCCGTGTCGTGGGTCCCTCCACAAGTATCCCCTCACCTCAATGCTTTACATACTTTTCTAATGATACGGTCTAAAAAGATAATAAATGTCTAACAAGCCTATGCTTTCATTTAAACATCAACTGCATACAATCAACTGGGAAACCACCTATCTCCTTTTACAGCAAAACTTCTTTTCCTTTCGACTCCTCAGAAGAAATTCAATAAATCAGCACTTCTGCTTCCTTCGATAACATCTGGATAATTCATATCTAACAATTTCATTTCTTTTACATTTCAGGCTGAAAGGGGCCGCAAAGCTGCCGAAAATGAATTGGCCGACACATCAGCCCGCTTGCACGAGGTTACACTCCAAATCACAGTCCTCACCAACGACAAACGCCGCATGGAAGCTGATATCGCTGCCATGCAGTCTGATCTCGATGATGCCATTAACGGACAGAAAGAGGCCATGGAGAGAGCCGATAGATTGCAAGCCGAAAACAACCGCCTGGTTGACGAACTCCGCCAAGAAGCTGAGAACTACAAGAATGCTGAAAGCCTCCGCAGACAACTCGAAATTGAAATCCGTGAAATCACTGTGAGACTTGAAGAGGCCGAGGCTATTGCCACAAGAGAAGGAAAGAGAGCAGTTGCTAAACTTCAGGCTAGAGTAAGGATCATATTTTGTCACGTCTGTTCAGCTACATTGGGGTGAGGCAACTCATCCTTATATAGTTGGATTCAGGGTTCATACAGGCTTGAAAAGTCAGTCCTTGAATTGTCAACCAAGGCCCTAAAAAGCCCTTAAACCTGTAATTGTCTTGAAAAGCCCTTGACAATTGGCAAACTACCTTGAAAAGTCCTTAAATTTTATTATATCTGCAATGTAGGCACCTGTTATGTGGGCAGTGAACTGTTTTATTCTTTGAGCCTGTCAATAAAGTGAGTATGAAGCAACGCTTTATGTATGTTTTGAAGTAATTTTCCACTGATTCCGCAAATTTAATTCGTTCAAATCGACACAAACATTGCTGTTCTCTAAAAGTCTACCCCAGCTAACAATACACTGCGGCTGAAAGACTTGCCATGTAATCAGCCAAAAACAGTTGTAATACAAAGTGATTTTGTTCCTGTAGTATTGATGAAACAATATATAATTGTCATAATTGTGTTTATGTTTCCCTAAATAATTCGGCCCTTCAGTGCAACAAGGTGTCATTTGCAATGATAAAGCATTGCAGATGGTATCTTGTTCCACTCGAGAGTTGGATAAAACAATTAAAATACAACAATCAAGAAACATTGTAATTTTTACAAACACAATGTTTTGTAAAGAATTAATAAGCAAATCCAGATGGGTTTAAATAGTTAATGAATGACCCTAAATATTATACGTCTGGCCTAAAAAAGATTTTAAAAGGCCTTGAATTTCAAAATGATAATTTTGTATGAAGCCTGGAATGCCGAAACGGCAATGAAAAACGTCTAAACTCAATCTGCATCTCCCCCCCCCCCCCCCTCCCTCCTTTAGATGGTGTCAGGCCAATCAACTCGGTAACTCCTTCCATCGAAAATATTGGATTTCGTGAAAGCTGTAACGATTTATACAGTTGGATTGCCGGAACGGCAGTGAAAAAAGTCGCAACTCAATCTGGGACCCCCTCCCCCTTTAGATGGCGGTAGTCCAATCAACATGGTAACTTTTTACAACTGAATTGCTAGAACGGCAGTGAAAAAGGCCGAAACTCTATCTGCGTCCCCCTTCCCCGCCTTAGATGGCGTTACTCCAATCAACGCGGTACGCGGCACCTCCTCCCACCGACCACGTTTGATGACGTGGAAGCTGTAACGCTGTGATGCAGTCACAGCGTAGCAGCTTTCACATCATCAAACATCAAACGAAGCTTAGTGGAAAAACTAGTAACACTGTATCAACTGTGAAGTAACGACATTATGTCAATAATAACTAAAATATGTTGTAAATATTCAATTTGTATTGCTGCGGAAAATGTGGGCATCACCATTCTTGCACTCACGTCTACACAATCAACATATTCATTTTTAGCTCAACTTTTGACGCCCGTCTGTCCGTCAACAATTCAATACGCCTCGGGCTAGAGGCCGTATTTATGAACCAATCTTTACGAAACTTCTTGGGTACCTTTGTTATCACCGTGGGACGAGAACGAGTGTTTTGGGGTCAGTCCGAAATTCAAGATGGCCACCAGCAGCCATTTTGTACCGAAATTAGATCAGTCAGTTTTTTGTACAGAACTTTTGTATGAATGTTCTGATTTGAATAAATGTTTGAATATTTAGTAACATGGAATACATGACATATAATAAAGGTTTTTTTCTCGTGCAGAAATTATGCAAATTAGGTGAACTTTGATTTATTCAGTGCTACTTAAACACAGTAAGTGCACATGTCAATACGGCTCGGGCTAGGGGCCGTATTTATGAACCAATCTTCACGAAACTTCTTGGATACCTTTGTTATCACCTTGGGACGAGAACGAGTGTTTTGGGGTGCGGTCCTAAATTCAAGATGACTGCCGGCAGCCATTTTGTACCGAAATTAGTGCAATCAGTTTTTTGTACAGAACTTCTGTATGAAAATTCTGATTTGAATAAATTTTTGTATGAATGTTTAGTAACATGGAATACATCACATATAATATGGGTTTTTTTCTCGTGCAGAAATTATGCAAATTAGATGAACTTTGATTTATTCAGTGTTACTTATACACAGTAAGTACACATGTCAATACGGCTCAGGCTGGGGTCTGTATTTATGAACCGATCTTCACGAACCTTTTTGAGTACCTTTTTATCACCTTGGGACAAGAACGAGTGTTTTTGGGTGCGGTCCGAAATTCGAAATGGCTGGAGGCCATTTTGTACCAAAATTAGGTACAATCAGTTTTTTGTACAGAACTTCTGTATGAAGGTACTGATTTGAATAAATATTTGAATGAATATTCAGTAACATGGAATACATCACATATAATACGGGTTTTTTTCTCGTGCAGAAATTATGCAAATTAGATGAACTTTGATTTATTCAGTGCTACTTATACACAGTAAGTACACATGTCAATACGGCTCGGGCTAGAGGCTGTATTAATGAACCGATCTTCACGAAACGTCTTGTGTGCCTTAGTTATCACCTTGGGACAAGAACGAGTGTTTTTGGGTGCGATCTGAAATTGAAGATGGCTGCCGGCTGCCATTTTGTACCGAAATTAGCTACAATCAGTTTTTTGTACAGAACTTCTATATGAAGGTTCTGATTTGAATAAATTTTTGAATTAATGTTCAGTAACATGGAATACATCACATATAATACAGGTTTTTTCTCGTTCAGAAATTATGCAAATTAGATGAACTTTGATTTATTCAGTGCTACTTATACACAGTTAGCACACATGTCAATACGAATCGGGCTAGAGGCTGTATTTATGAACTGATCTTCACAAAACTTCTTGGGTACCTTTGTTATCACCTTGGGACAAGAATGAGTGTTTTTGGGAGCGGTCCGCAATTTCAAGATGGCCGGCGGCGGCCAATTAGACAAACTTTCATTTATTCAGTGCTACTTATACACAGTAAGTGCACAATTCAATACGGCTCTGGTGAGAGGCATCCAACTGTCACCCACCTTTACAATACTTTACCTGTACATTTGTTACAGGCTACGGTCAGTATTTATGTACAGACCTTTACAATACTTTACATGTACCTTTGTTATCAGGTCATTACCCAAATGTGTGTCATTGGTGTGTCACATACTATACATGTACATGTCTTACACAAGTTGAGCTACAGTGTCATTGACACTTTCATTTGCAGACACCAAGGTATATATTCTTTAAAAAGTGATCGGCCATTGCGAAGCGTTGTAAAAGTGAAAACTTTAGAGATTTTTTTTTAAGCAAAAAATGTCCCTCCCCTCCCCCAAGAGAGGTGGGACATATTTCCACGTGTGATCAAGAACGTCCCAGCAAAGCAATTGTATAGACACCAATTGGTGAGGCATACCCAGATATTTTAATACCCAGATATTTTCAAATTTTACTGCAGAGTGTGGGTCACTTTAACGAAATGCAGAACAGAGTAACCTATTGGTTGGTGGGAATTTCGGTGAAAGGTGAACTTGTCACCTATGTAATCGGTAAACTCCACTCGGGCTCTAAACAAAAAATCATATTGTTCTCAACCCGTAGCTTTTCACTTCACACAGAAACAAGCTTTTTGTGTTCCATTTCAGACAGAGGTTTCAATCTACGGCTCAAATGATCGAACTAAGTTTTCAAGTGATTGTATAAAAGAAATTCAACGTCCACAAAAAGTGAAGATATCCTTTACTTTTTATGCTATTAAAAAACTAACTTTCGTGAATTATTTTCCCATAATACAATCAAAAATTGACTCAATTCTGACTTACTGGACAGAGCTTAATAAGCACTTGTCATGCAAGACTGAATTGGTTAAATTTTAGGTGATTTGATGAAATATTTGCAGGTTGAATTTGCGATATTTCGACCTCATAATTTAGGGGCTAATTGTTAATCAACGCGTGAGAGTATTTTTTCTCAGTTGTGAGTTGTACAGCTGCAGTCCAGTCTTTTAGTCTATAAAGATACATTCAGTGAGTGACATTTAGTTTAAAATGTGAACCAATTTCCGCGGTAGACTGTGGAAGATGCCTTTGGAATTGAGAGTGTTAAGATGTTCAATACCTTTTTACGATTTTTACGGCAATTAACCACCACGGACGGCATCTCGCAGTAGAAACTGGATGTTACTATTTTCGAAAAAGAAGCGCATGATCTCTGAATGAAAAATGTAAACTTCGCAATTTTTAAATTTAGTGATATGAGTTTTGTATTATTCTTTCAGCTTCGCGACTTGGAAACCGAACTTGAAGGTGAACAGCGTCGTGGAAGGGAAGCTCTTGCACAATGGCGCAAGGTTGACCGTCAATACAAAGAACTCATTGCTAGCACCGAAGACGATCGTAGAGCTCTTGCTGAATCCATAAGTCTCAATGACCAACTCACAATGAGAATCAAGACCTACAAGAGACAGATCGATGAAGCCGTAAGTAATATTGATATTTTTGTTGTGTGTTTTTTTTCAAACATTTAGATCTTAGCAGTTATGTAAGAAAAGTTACCCCAAAATAACTTGAGACAATCATTTTTCGAGGTAACGACTTTTATCCATAATTGTTGCACCATGGGGACGGTAAAGTAATCCTTACGATTTACTATTGGTTATGCAGATTTGTATATAAAGTACTACGATTTCGCAGTCTGACACAGAATTTCATCCGGATTAGGTCGCGATCCGGTCGAAGTTCTCTGTCTGGACCCCCCCCCCCCCCCCCCCCCCCCGCAAAAAAAAAATATCTGTACAGAAACTCAGCTGTCGAAAAGAAAATAAGTGAACATTGAATCTCAGAGGCTATTTTCCTTTGATCATCTTGATTCGGTATTATCTAAATTTCGCAATCTCCATTAATGAAGGCGTGTGGAGACCAGATCGTGATCTGACATGAGAAAGTGGTTCTTTTTGTGACCACAGTACAACAAGCAACCGAGAATACAGCAGTCAATTGTTAAGTTAATTTATTTTTTCAACATTAACCCTTTACCTAACATGAACAGCAGACGACACTACCAAACACAATTCTTGAAGAACTAATTGTTTTCATTTTTTGTCTCAAAAACATAGGTTAGGGCTCGTCTTTGGAACGAGGTCGACAAGCTCGTTCCAAAGAGGGGTCATAACCTATGTTTTTGAGACAAAAAAAAAAATAATGAAAATTAATTTGCGATTTTTGTGAATAGCGCTGGCCAGTTTTGGCCGTTACGTTTTGTAAAGGGTTAAAGAACCCCGTGTTTTATCTCTATTAATAAAATAAATCATACTTTTTTAACATTTGAGAGATGAATGACTGGGCTGTGTTGGGTTCGACGTGGTTCAATGGTTAAAGCATTGGACTTCAAACCGAAATGTTCAAGGTTCGATCATGACCAGCGGTAACTGCGTTATGTTCTTGGTCGATATCGATTGCGCAATTGAAGACACGACGGCGCTTTGAACTAAGAAATAGTGGACGTCAATGGTGCCGCTGCCTTCAACCACTGCTGACTCTACCGTTTTATATAGATGTAACTTTTTTGCCAAGAGCTCATGAAAGATTAGGGTCAGGCTTGAAAATTAGAAACGGTCGGGAAACCTAAACCATTTCAGTTTTTATCCTCAGCCTGAAGCTGTGTTTGAGAAGCAAGTAGAGGGAAAGGGGTTTGCAGTAAATGCGTGTGGTAGGATGATTGAAAACAAGCTAGAAACTACTAGTTGTAAACGTACAATTTCACGAGGATTCAACTTTCTCCCCCACTGCATGAGTAACATGCGTCTATCCAGGTTAGATAGCAGGGAGAGACTATTATAATCCCTGTTGGGTACGGGTGTGGGATGGGAAAATCTCACCCGAGGGCAAGATATTTGGGCCAGACACCAGGCTTGCCGAGTGTCTGAACCAAATATCTTGTCCCGAGGGTGAGATTTTCCCATCCCACACCCGTACCCATCAGGGATTATTTTTCTCCCCCCCCCCCCCCCCCCCCATCATACAGCTGTTACGTTAGCCAGAGGTAATCGGCGGTCACGTGCTGATATATCAACTCATTTGGTAGTCGTTGTTTTGAAACACTAATGACACCATCGGAAAGAGCATGCAAAAGTTATGTATATACCAAAGATATACACCACGAAATCAATTAGGTACGGTGGCATCTTGGGGTTTAAAGAGTTTTAGAGCATCAAACTTTGATCACACGGTATTCTGATGACGTCAATATGAATTAGTTGGTAGCAAGAAACTGATACGATATGCATAACGTCATAATAACGTTGTAAATGTATAACGTCACGTGGGTGGGGTGAGATACATCTGTCTCTCCCTGCTATCTCACCCTGGACAGACGTATGTTACATATGTAGTGGGGGGGGGGGGGAGAAAAAAATAATCCCTGATGGGTACGGGGGTGGGATGGGAAAATCTCACCCTCGGGACAAGATATTTGGTTCAGACACTCGGCAAAGCCTCGTGTCTGGCCCAAATATCTTGTCCCGAGGGTGAGATTTTCCCATCCCACACCCGTACCCATCAGGGATTATAACGTCTTGGAACAAAGTTTTCGAATAATTAGGATGTTGTAGCTGTACTTGCTCCGTGCCTTTCTAAAGGGCATTAGCTGTTCTCGTCCCAACACCGATACAGCTTGCGGCAATGTCACCGCGAATCCTGTTTGCCACAAAATGCATATTGCTTTCTTCTTTTGTCCCCCTTGGACGCCTCAGGAAGAGCTCACATCTTTGTGTTATTTCGTTGAATTTTATATTCAATATTTGTTTTTCTCACCTTTACAGGAAGATGTAGCCAGCCTTACAATGAATAAATACCGCAAAGCCCAGACACTGATTGAGGAGGCTGATCACAGAGCCGACATGGCTGAGAAGAACTTAGCCGCCGTTCGTAGGACCCGTTCTATGTCGGTTTCCAAAGAAATTACTAAAGTTGTCAGAATATAAATATGATAGGTAAGAATATTTCACAAACTACTGAATAATTTTTATATTTTAATTCTCTTTATTTTTTTCTTAATTTTTGGCTTTTGCTTATGACAACTCTATATCTCTATATATAACTAAAATAGCAGTTTTCTACCATTTATCTTGCAAAAACAATACGTAAAGTATATCTGTGACTATGAGGATTTATCTGTTCCCATTTACATTAAATCACTGTACAGCTAGGGTCTAACCTCGGGAACGAGAATTCACAGGTTCCCGGTTCAGAAAGCCGGTCATGATGCCCGGGAAATCTATAGTATGGAACCGGAAATCACACATGGCACTGTTTCTGTGTTGAACTGAAGTTTTCTAAATTGAAATACTGCCCAAACGTAACTTTGTAAGATTTCGTCAGTCCGACCACGCCTGGACTCTGTACAATCCTGCTTCTTGAGGAACCTTTTTCGCCAAATCACTGTCTCAATCAGTTCCGGAGGACTCAGATCTTCACTTGCTTTAAAGTTCAAACTCGTCTTCATTTTCAGAATCACTGGTATCACTATTCACTACCTCCTTCAACATCAACTCTTTCTTCATTGCTGTCACCAGTCTCCTCTGCCTCGAGTAGAGGAGTGAGGAGACTGGTGACGGGAGTGAAGAGGGAGTGGAAGCCCAAGGAGGCAGAGATGATAAAACTAGCGATTCTGAAAATGAAGACAAGTTGCAAGCGGGTTTGGGTTTCACACTTCTCTTAGGAAAAGTGTATGGAGATGGCAGATTGCCGATAAAATGTGTTCATTTTCGCGAAAATAAATGCGTCTCGTTACTCTTGTAAATTTACTTGATATTACTCGGGACATTTTCCGGTTACTGGTTCTGTATGTAATTTCGTTCCCGTTCCCGGTTACGAGAAAAACGGGAATATATTGAACCCTATGTACAGCACGTTGGTTGCACACTTCAGCCAATTCTAACCCTGCTTGTGCCGAGTTAGTAAGTTGAGGAGTCCCACAGTGTGCCGTTTCTCGGTGGCTATCTCTGGACTTCGTCCACAATACAACTGCCTGGTACCATATAACCTCCAGTGGTGTAAGGATCGTTACACTTCCCATAAACAAACAAACATTCAAGCACTAATTGGTGGTGAATATTGTTGGTCTAATGCCTTTCTAATTGTAGGTATAATTAGGGGTGCCTTACTAATTTCTCTTCCGTCAATTTCATTACTAGACAATTTGATTGGCTGAACAAAATACAAATGGGCCACATTTTCATAATTTGCATAATTAGAGTTGGGAGCTTTCATTGGTCAATTTCAAAACTGGACAATTTGATTGGCTAAACAAAATACAACTGGGTCACATTTGCATAATTTCAGTAGGGAGAATTTACGTTATCTGTTCTATTAAGAGTGGGTTATATTGTATTGATCTTTTACCGACAAGAAAAACGCCATTCATTTTTTTTGTATATTTTCACTTTTTGCTTCCAAAACATAGGTTATGACCCCTCATTTGAACGAGCTCGACGAAATTGTTCCAATGAGGGGTCATAACCTATATTTCGGAAGCAAAAAATATTGAAAATTTTTAGTTATACGAGGATGTTTTTTCCAAGTGCTGTCTGCAACTCAAGTTAGGTGATGGGTTAAAAAGTCATACTAAGTAGCTAATTTGTGCGTGTGTGTCATATGATAAATAGAATATGGAATGAGTGTTTTTCTTATATAATATTTATGAAACTCGTCCGAATTTTCCGTTTAGACTCGCCAGAGGCTCGCCAAAACGGAAAATTCTTAGACTCGTTTCATAAATATTATGTTAGAAAAACACTCATTCCATATCCTCTATCTATAGATAAAATGTGTGTGATGGGCGTGCCCCCGTATCCCTACTTCCTGGTAAATCTCATATTTACACAGTACTATCATTACAAACGCGGACAGAGAATTTCGACTGGATCCCGATCCGGTCAAGAATCTTTGTCAGTTTTCTTCTCCAAAACACTGTAGAATCTCATTTGTCGGAAAAAAATGCGAGAACATTAACCCTTTGAACCTTGGTGGTATTTTCAATGTCAGTTCAACAACAGCAACTGGAAGAGTCCATATTCATTATTTGGGGTAAACCCATTAATATTGTTAATGTGCAGCCCCAAGGCTGCCGGTTGAAAATATTGATTGGTCTACCCCACTCATTCACTTGGCAATCATCCTGTACTTAATGAAATTATTACGTATCATGTTCCTTGACCGGAAGTACGGGCACTTGGTTTCAACGGGTTAAATGGCGAATCCATTTTTCCGCTCTTTTTTCTTTATTCTGACTTCATTTTGCAATGAAATCTCGATTCAGTAGTGTAACTGCGTCGCTACTGAATCGTGATCGGACTGGAGATTGAAAGCTTTTGTGATCACAGTTCTATATCTTTTAATTTTTTATCATCAAACTATTGTTTTTTCTTTTTCAGGTAACAAGAGTTCCATCGAATGTTTATAATTTTATTGTTCAGGAGTTCATCTGAGACATTTTCTGTTTTCAAAATATTGACTCTTTTTTAAGAAAAAAAGCAACTTGTACAAAGCACATTATAATTTGTTAACTATTGAAAATTGCGCGCGCGTTTACGACCTTTACCAAAACGGAAGTGTTATTGTTGCATGTGGAATGGAAGTCAAACGAAATTAATTCATTTTCATAACACCAGAAAACAATTAGTTGGGAAGGAAGGACGGAAAGACACATGCTCGGCCCGGCAGGAAGATCTCGGTAGAATTGCAGGAATGGAGGCTACTCAGGACGGAATGATATTCCTTCACACATGCACCAACTTTGAACACTGCCAATGATGCGACTCCTTTTTTGTATAGAACAATTTCATATTTATTTTGTCCTTTATTAATTTTTTTCGTTGATTCGCCGAAACACATATGTAGGACGTACATGTCCGGAAGATCACCCTCCTTTTCTCGTTCCACGTGCTTCTTCGATGTCTCTTACTAATCGTGCTGTGAAAGCTTGACAATAGTACATTATTTTTTCAAAGTGCAATATTTCGGGAGAACGTACTCTGGTGTTGTTCATCCCGGTATCATTGTGATAAAATATTTTTGTTTCAAAATCGACCACGCTGGTTCGTCTTCTTCCAGATATGGCTTCAGTAACGGCACTACTCGTAAGAGGACGTCGTAATATTTCGAAGACAGAGGCATATTTTGTTCTGGAAAACGAAAGTCATCGGTGGGTATATCCAATTGACGTCATTTCAATATGATCAGATTGCAGTAACGTTGGTTTGACACATCCACCAATGAAACGTTGTTGTATGACCTTGGAATTGGCTTGCAGGTCAAATTCTAACGATATACAACGTTAGTAATATTATGGCGATCTTATGTTAGCCTGATGCCATTGCCGTGGATATATTTCGAATGAAGGTGGATCAAAGGTCTGCAAGGTGATTACGATGCAGGGTTATATATGATTTGTTACATGTTTTGTACACATGACTTGCTTTTGTGGCAGGTAATATTCTCTCTCAGCCAGACGGGTTATGATTTTGCTAAGAAACCAACAAACAAACCAACAAAATGAAGACCACAATCATGAGAACGACGATCTCTCACATTTTCATGTCACACATCGAAATTTGGGAACTTGTATTCGATTATTTTGCAGGTAAATGGTATACAATGATTGGTTATTTCTCATGTTTATAGATATAATTTATTGATCTTTCCGACGAAGATGGTATATTATATAAATTTATTTGTTTCACTGCGTCGAAAATAAACCGTCATTTGCTTTTACACTTTACTTGTTTGTTTGTTTTTTTCATTACCATCAGTTTCCATGTGTTGTTTGCTCGTCCGAGGAAGAAATCTGAAAACAGGTGCGGTGGAACGAAATAAACATAGCTCATTGCACTATGTGGGTTTGCGAGACGGTGTTTTGAAGTCGAGGCCCCGTCTCAGAACATATCGTCGCCTGAGGGCTAGAATTTTCTATGTCCCCTATGGGACATAGAACATTCTAGCACTCAGCCGACAATATGTCGATGAGTCCGTCAGGACGAGTCGATATATGACACAGAGGCGGGGTCGAGACTTCAATATACCATCTCGGAAACCCACTTAGTGAGAATAACCAATTTTATCTTACAATATTCCTCCTTTTCTTGACTTATTCGCATCCATTTTGACAATCATTCGGCTATATGAATTGAATTTTTTTATGACTGAAGATAATGACGTAATGGTATGCGTTCTTGAGCTCTGCATAACGTAATCCCCATTCATTGTTCTTGTTCAAAAGCCGCTGAAGTTTACAGTAGTGTTTTAGCTGTGTGTTTCTTTGTTTTATTTTTCATGTTTAACGCATAGTATTTGGCAAATAGAAAATATCATCATGGCAACAATTATCTAGACCAATTTATTTCGTTGAACTGGTGATATATTAATCATTTAATTACTGTTATCAAAAGCATTGACTTGGATATGTGTAAAATAACTCGATGCCAGTAAAACTGTTCTCTTTATGAATCAAATGATCGCACGTTCGGTGGTTCCTACCTTCAATACAGATTTGTATTTTGTCTAGACGTTTTACTAGTATAGTGGAGGATACGTTCTTGTTGTAAAATAAAAAAGGAGATCTTTGATAGGCTAAGACCGACGAACTCGACAACTGTATGAATGCCTTGGGTCTGAAAAAGCCTTGGGTCTGAAACGTGAAGTGAAATCCTCTAAGAGGAACCATTCCGTTGTCATACACTGTTGCGAAGTGAGGCGTGTGGGACAACGACCGGAAGATTCTAGTTAGGATTGATGAGAGGGAAATCTCTGTCTATAATCTCACCCCCCCCCCCCCCTCCCAAAAGAAAAAAAAACCTGATGTTCGAGAAAGTATGTAACAACCAGATTAATGCCCACTTGGGGGAAATGTGCACGTCGCACCAGACGCTGCCTTCGCGCACTGTTTTCAATAGCCACCTCCCTCACCCACCAGTTATGGCTGAAGCGTTGTTACTACAAAAGCGGACAGGGGATTTCGATCGGATCGCGACTGAATCAAAAAACTCTGCGCTTACCTCACCGAGAATACTGTAGTATCTCCTCTGCCGACAGCGAAATACGAGGACATCAATTGTCAGATCATAAACTCTAAAATCAGTCGAGGTTAAAAATCAACTGGGTTCAGAATCACTCAACCCGGTTGATTTTGGTTGATTTTTAACCCAACTGATTTTAGAGTGTAGTCTATTTATTCTCTTTGGTGCTTCTTGATTCGGTCTTGATTTCGTAAAACTTTTTTTACGAACGCTCGCCCCCTTGGTGTAAGAACGTCATTACCACGTTGCGGTCTAACCAAGAAAGATAAGTCTTTAGCGATAACTGTACTCTAACTGCCTTGTCTACCGTCTATATCATCATCCACGTAAACCTCGCATTTTATCGTCATTCTATCTTACCACTTTTGTTTTTATTCTGAGTGACCGATGAAAGTGTTTGCCAGTAAATCGGGAAAATAGCGGTCGGATAATGCAGTAGGCTGGGATCACCTGCATCGAAATTACATTCATAATGACGAATTTAAGACGGAATATATATTCCATGCAAGCATGTCAGAGCGCGTTATCGGTTGAACATCAGACTAGCCTGTATATAAGATGTAATGTTTCAGTAAATTGAAAACATCCAAGAATCCAAAACATCAGTAACTGAGTGAACTTGCATGAGAGTAGAATCTAAGTCATTTCAACAATGTCAAGTGCAGTGTACGACTGTTTGGGCAGAATAGATTCACATGGTCGATTGTGTCCGCAAACCTATTATGTCCGCCAAACGTAAGTCGATTGTTTCCGAAAACGAGCCGACTTTGTCTCAAGGCAGCCCTCGAGCCGATTACGTCCCCAATACCAATGCCGATTGTGTCCGAAAGCAGTTACGACCGATTGTGTCCAGAGGTCTCACTGCTGTCACGCGTTTCGCGGACGCAACATGTACACCCGCATACTTCAGTTCTACCGCACCTGTACATACTGTAGTTTAGATGGATAAAATGCTTCGGATTGTTCACCACATGCTAATTTCCCGAACATCTTGCTTGAATAACGCCCAGAACTGAATATACCAAAAAGTATATAAACATATCGCAAGGTGCATTTCGTGCCAGGGATTATCTCCAGGCGCTTTGGTGGCCGAATGCCTACCCCATTCACAATGTGAAAGAGCACAATTCTGAATTGAACTGACCATGTTTTGCCCGTCTAGCCATCTTCCAGTAATCGAGTCGAATCAACACCGAGTCCAAGTCCTGAACATATTACATGGGATACTCAGTTGGCCATCAGGTATGTTTAACAGGGTTTCATTAAGACCCTCACTTCCAGTAACCTCGTTATCTCTATGGTGCCTGGCAAAATTATCAGGCACCATAGATCTATTGGGGTTCCTGGAATTAAGATGTAGTTTTCTTTTTCCTTGAACATTACAGGTTTGGGTGACCCCAGTAGGTCCCGACTCTCGAAAATTCCCTCTTCCAATTTCCACCGATTATACCCCGAGTGCTGGTGCCTCAGTTGGTTATTAAAAAAGGGTATTTCCAATAAAAAGCCTAGAAACCTCCATCTTATCATTCCATCCACACCTACCCCACACATTACCTTTGGCATCAAACGGGGGCGCGGTGGCTCAATAGGTAGAGGTGCAGGCTGCAAGCCGAGAGGTCCTCGGTTCGAATCCCACCCGCAGCAACCGCGTTCTGTCCTTCAAGACACTTCACCACCATTGCCTACGTGGGGGAACGGTGACGTTGTGTACTAAGGCGTACTTCACGTCGATGCCGCACCTGTCTTCAACCAATGCAGACCCTGCTTGTGTGGAGTTCGTATGTTGGGGAGCTGACAGTTGCTCGCCGTTGCTCGGTGGTTCTCCAGGTACTCCGGCTTCCTCCACCCGTAAAACTGTCGCGGTCATGATTAGCCATTGTGCAGAAATATGTGACCTTAAACACCAATAAATAAATAAATAAATTTGGCATCAAACTTCCTAACTCCAATATCCGGAGGTACCGGAGCACATGGAGGATGAAGGTTCATATAGGGTTTCATACTCTCCAGAAAATTCAGCTGGCTATATTGTGGACAATGTGAATGCTACTATTTGTATCACTAACCAGGGGCGGGCAAGGCTTTGATTTCCTTTAATTTCCATGTTTAGAAGAGGGTGCGTTTAACCCCCTCTCCATCATTTCCATCCCTCCTGTCTGTCTGTACAGCGAGACCAGTCTCATCCGTCCCATGTATCCCAAGAACTTCTATTACTTAGCCAGTAATATATTATTATGCGATGCACTTGGAATGATCAAAAATGCATTTTTCCAAGAGGGTGCGAATAATACAAAACTGAAAGTCCTGGGAAATAGGCTTTGTCCAAAAAAGATCCGGGATAGTCATTAACCCTTTGAACCCTAGAGGCCGCTTTTCTTGCCAAGGAATATGATACTCATAACTTTATTGAGTCGGATAGCTTCAAAGCGAATATGTGGAGTAGACCAATCAATTTTTTCAACGTGCTGCCCCAGGGCAGCACGTTGAAAATATTAATAGGTCATCCCCCAAATAATGATTATGGACTATTCCATTTGCTGCTATTGAACTGACATGGAAGATACCACAAGGGTTCAAGGGGATAAAATGGATCCGGAAGCATCCTTAGTTCCTTTGAACGGATATCCAATTCCTTTGAAATGATTCCAAATTGGCCACACTACAACAGCTGTGCTACTGAATCCATCTGCAAGGATAAAACATGCATTACAAGCAGTTTTAACGCTGATTGGTTACTTGTTATAGTTGTAATCCTGGTGTAAAAAAGCGGAATTTCAAGTGACAATGTTTTCCCATAACTCAACTGGGAATTTAACCAATTCTCTCTTGTTTGACAGAGCTCGGTGAGATTGAATTGCTTAATTCCTCAGTGGATTTAATTGGAAAAATTGTTCAGATATTTTGACATCAGTGTTCAGGGGTTAAATGGAAAAAGTAGTCCAGTTCAATCAGAAGCACTGTCACACAATCTTATGGATAACAAATCGTTCCTTTCTGAAATTTGCTCTTGAGTGAATCTTTTGTGGAGTGGAAAGTCCTTGAATTTCATTTCCAGAATGCTGTGGCAATCCTGTCACTTATTCGAAACCAAACTCGCATTTATCAAGTGTTGAAAACGATTCTCAATGAATTCGGAGCAAGCTTTTAGCTGATCCACCGCGTAATTGGTTTCTGTTTAAGCTTTTTCACATCCCGCTCTGTGGGTTATGAAAATGCCTCTTTCCGAAATCATTGAGCGTATCTCTCAGCACAATTCACATAACATAAAACTCATACGTTTTATGTAATTCAATTAACTTCTTGTCCAAATTACAATGAATTTTGAAAACAAACGAAATGTGTCAATGATTTCCGCGTCAGTAGTTCAGAAAACAGACATTCAATCAAATCAACCAGTATTTGAAGAGGCGACGCTTGGAGGAAAACAATTCAATTTGCGAGGGTGTGCCGGTTTTGATAGTCGAGACCAAGGATTAACGTCATGTTTTATAAGCTTCTCTTATATTTCTCCATGCTTATGCCAACGTGAATAAAATAGCTATCTTTTCTCATCACAATAAACATATGTACGCATACGCCTTGGTGTCTGTCAAAACTTAGCCATTCAGCTGCATGAATCTGAGTCAAAATCTGAAGAGATTTCCACGTTTTCTGCCATTGCTGAAACCACTCTGTCTGTGAAATCGAAGTTTTCGCTTGATAACCCAGCCTATATACGTCAATCTATCCTCGCATGAAAGTAAGATACATAGATAAGCAGACACCCCCCCCCCCCCCCAAAGTCCTCCCTTCCTTGCCCCACCCCATTTCTCGACTTATGAAGGTGAATGGAATGAAAGAGCCTTCCTTCGTAATGTAAAGATGAGCATTCAAGAATAAATATATATTCATTGCAACGGGGCGCGGTGGCTCAGTTGGTAGAGGTGCAGGCTGCAAGCCGAGAGGTCCTCGGTTCGAATCCCACCTGCGGCTACCGCGCTGTGTCCTTGGGCAAGACACTTCACCCCGAATGCCAACATGGGGGCACGATGACGCTGTTTACTGAGGCGTACCGCACGTCGATGGTGCGCATGTCTTCAACCAATCTAACCCTGCCTGTGCTGCGGTGCAGAGTTCAGAGTCACGATGTTGGAGAGCTGACAGCTGCTCGTCGTTGCTCGGTGGTTCTCTCCGGGTACTCCGGCTTCCTCCACCCGTAAAACTGTCACGGTCACGATTAGCCATTGTGCATAAGTATGGGACCTTAAACACCAATAAATAAATATTCATTGCAACAACTTGTACATGTACCAGGTATTTCTTTTAAATTTGTACCAGTCTGCTTCAGTGGTTATTGCTTGCTGTAAAGTCCGTTTAATGACTGCTTTCTCATAAGCCACCCCATAAATGTTTTGCCGCGACTATGAGGAAAACTAATCTATCGGCTAATCTCCGTTTTTCGTACTTCACAGGCTATCATTTTCTGGAACGTTTTCAAAGAGAACATTCTTGACACTGGCTGCGTATTGTGTAATCTCATGACGGAGGATGTTGATTCAGATTCAGATTCAGATTCTTTATTCATGATATACATATATGTATGATGTAAACAAAAATAAAGATAAAACATGAGTAACAAATAGCATACCGTGGGAAGTGGCATAGCCAGATTGGCTGTCTACCTGCCACCCCCTAAAGGAAACAGAACTCGCGAACAGACTGTGACTAGATGAGTAAACATGGGGCGATTTATCCGGTCTATGATAGGGATGCTGGTTTTTCCGTTCCTTGGGTCGAAATTACATTCAAGTGTGAGAAGCTAGGATAAAAAGCCAGCGGGATGGTGGTGTTTCTGTTTAGGCAGAGTCCACAGAGAGCAACCTGCTTGCTAAATTACCATCATTGCTCCGCATAAAGTTCAAGAGACACAATCAGTCAAATCGAGTGGATAATATCGTTCCAACTAGAAAGATCATGATCTTTATAATTGGACGAGGTGGTCAATATCGGTGGGCGCTCCATGGGAGGCGAATGCCGTAAACTAGCTGACAGCATTTAGGTGTCGGTCAGTTCACCGCATGCGACTTCCCATGATTAGTCGACCGACTTGACCAAGCACTTGCTTAAATACGTGTTCCCGAACGCAAATTTGTTCCTCAAGAGTATTGTTTGGAGCTTCTTAACCGTGTGTGTCTCTACGCGAGGTTAGTGGGGCAACTAGAGGGAAAAACTCTGAAGGTTGCATTGGACGAGGGTGCAAGATTAAGACATATCGCACGACTAGTATGTTTCTATTGCGGATTTGTTTAATTTGCTAATGTGTCACTATGATCAATATTTACTAAGTACAGTCTGGGCAGTAGGGATTATCGCAACGGACATACGTCGAATATGACGAAAGGAATGTTGAGGTCAATGTTTTCTTAAATGTAGACCTGTTACTGATATTTCGAACTGTGTCGTCTGAAGCGTTCCATAGTTTCGGGATGGAGTATAGATGAGGTTTATCTAGGGTTCGTGTACGTGTTTTTTCTATGTATAAATGTCCCGACTGCCGGGTTGTCCTACCGAGTGGGATGTCAGTAACCTTGAATGTATCGTTAAAAGAAGCCGGTAATCTGCCATTTTGCCAGTCATGCGCGAACAGTAATGCATGCAATTTGAACAAGTCATCTACTTTGAGTATTTTATTTTCCTTAAATAAGGGGTCTGTATGGGAATTGTACTTTTTGTTATTTATTATTCTTAATGAGCGCTTTTGCATGATAACTAGTTTATTAACAGCTCTTGAATTGCCCCATGCTAAAATCCCGTACACCAGATGACTATGAACCAGGGCGTAGTACAATGTTTTCAGAACTTCGCGTGGGAGAATATGTTTTACTTTGTTGAGGTTATAATTTGCGTGATCTATTTTCGAGCATAGCCTAGATATATGTGCTTTGTAGGTTAAGTGTTCATCAATGTTTATTCCAAGAAATTTAGGAGATTTTTCTGTCTCACTTCCCCCGACTTTGCTTATCTTTTGATTATTTATTTTTATCTCTTGACAGAAATTATTATTCTTACTTTTGTTTGGGTTAAGTATAATATAAGTGACTTTTTAGCATTCAACAGCAGTTGGTTCGCCGAGCACCATTCAAATATTTTTTGAACTTCGTTGTTGAAATAGTGAGTTACGGCATTCCCGTCTGAACCGGAGCAGTGTACCGTGGTATCATCAGCAAACGACAATAGATCGAGTGATGTTGATTTACTAATATCGTTGATATATAAAATGAAGAGTACAGGGCCCAGAATTGAGCCCTGTGGGACTCCACAGCTTTGTTTCGCTGAATCTGATTTGTGTTCTTCGTACATAACATACTGAAGCCTGTCAGACAGGTAACTTCTGAACCAATTATTCGCGAGGCCTCGGATACCATACTTTTCGAGTTTACATAATAGAATTTCGTGATTTATCGCGTCGAAGGCCTTTGACAAATCCAAGAACAATGCTAAAGTGCTGTTTTTATCCTGTTTATTGTTTTCTATTGCGGTGCTTTTCAGAAGTTGGGGGATTGGGTGAATTGTGCTATGGCGTTTTCTAAATCCGTACTGGTGGGGGTATAAAATATTGAATCTATTTAGAAAATGTGTAAGTCTCGTTTCCATTAGTTTTTCCAGTACTTTTGAAAACGCGGGAAGTATACTAACAGGTCTGTAATTGGTAAACCTATGCTCGTCGCCTGTTTTGAATATAGGTATCACTTTTGCAATCTTCATCCTATCAGGTACTTTGCCATTAATAAAAGAATTATTAATAACATGTGTGAGGGGATCCAATACTTCGTTTATTGTTTGTTTAAGAAGACTACTAGTTATACCATGGCAGTCTTTTGATAATTTGGGCTTCATTTTATTTACTATTCGGCTGACTTCTGTGGGATCTGTAGGTAACAGATAAAAGTTGTTGGAGATATTAGTGTCCATGTAGTCTAAATAGGACTTGTTTGGTTTATGAATCTGGTCGGTTACAGCCTTTCCAATGCTGATAAAAAAAATTGTTGAATTCGTTTGCTATGTTATTTGCTTCTTTTATTTCTATATCATCCTGTATAAAAAACGATGGCAACCCCCTTTCGCGTATTCCCTTATTTATAGCTTCATTTAAGATTTGCCATGTTCTTCGCATATTGTTTCTATTTTCGTTTAAGATGTCTCTATAATAAATGGTTTTGCACTGCTTTTTTACCTTGTTGAAGATTCTACAATAGTTTTTGTAATTTAATACGTTCTGTTCGTTGGGGGCCTTAAGTTTTTTGTTGTAGAATTTTTCTTTATTGATAGAGGATATGATAAGCTCCCTTGTCATCCAAGGCTGCTTCTTAATAAATTTCTTATTCTGACGAACACGTTTGTACGGAAAAGGCTTTCATATAGATGCTAAGAAAAGTTTCGTATGACTCGTTGGGACAATTCGACTCCATTACCGGGTTAAAATAACTCTCTGAGAGAAGTATTTTGAATTCGGTGATTCTTTCTGCGTTTATAATTTGTTTCAGAGTAAACAGTGGCGCATTACATTTTTGGGGTGTAACTTCAATGTAAAAAAACCCAAAATGGTCTGATACATCCGATAAAATTATTCCCGGTAGTGCTGTTTGTGAAGTATTGTTTGTAAAGATATGGCCTATCAAACTAGCAGAATGTCTAGAAACTCTCGTCGGCTTAGTAATATAAGGTAAAAATCCCTGGCTAAACATGAGATCAATAAATTCTTCTGTCTTGGAGTGTGTGGATGCCTTTAAAAGGTCGAGGTTCAGGTCTCCCATAATATAAACTTTTTTATTTTCGGAATTCAAACATCCGTTATTTCAGTTAATTTTGATAAGAAGAGGTTGATGTCGGCTTTAGGTAGGGTGATGGGTCGATATATGATGCTAATAATTTTGGAGTTATGTTTATCTTTTATTTCTATAAATAGGGATTCGAAGACATGAGGAATGAAGACTGAGATATCTCTTCTGACTTTATATGTTATCCCTTCTTTAATGTATAGCCCAACTCCTCCCCGGCCATCATCATCATCGGGTCTCATACATTTTACAATAGGGGTATAACCTTCAAGTTTAAACGAAGTGTCTGGAGGAATACGGAATATTTCGGTAAGTCCTATTATGTCGAAAGAATTTTTTTCTGTTTGTAAATTGCATAACAAGTGTTGGAAGGAATCCCAGTGAGCTTTTAGACTTTGGCAGTTGATGTGAAATAGTGAGAATCCGGCGTCTAAATTGCTAGTCTTAGACCGAAAGTCACGAGGCGAAAAGTATTTACAATCGTTTAGTGGTGTTTGAATGGGGACGTCATTTTCTGGTACGGAACATACTTTTTCATTGTGAAGTCGGATAAAGTCGTACTCCGCTTCCATCTGCACCTCGTCGAGCGCAATGTTACCCGCCATTATGTGTCGACATGTCACCGTACCTTCCCGCTGGATAAGAATACCGTATTTTCTTTGGGTGTTTTAATTCAAGAATTAATCCAAGATGAATATGGTAGGAGTTCAAGATCCGGACACTGTGGCAATGTTTAATGGGGGTTGAATTGGTAGACGAAAATGTTTTTATTTTTGTAGTCACAGTCTGTTGCAGTTTAAGCATATGCTTTGGTGTCAGATTGGGAACACAATAATTCTGTACAAATATGGTAAAAACACTAAAATATGTACATAAATTTGCTGAGTTCAGCATCACGTCATTTGGTATCTTGGATGGGTATGAAGCTTAACTGGAGAACTTAGTGGATAATGTGAGGATAGGAGGAAAAAACTAGACTTTAAATGGAAGCCTTACAATTCACCCTGACTAGGTGAATGGATGAGTGGCAGAACACGGGTCGTTAGATGCCAAGTCGGTGAATGATTGATACATTACTGGAGAAAACAAAGTATGTAATCTCGCTGAAAGTCTCTTATTAACAAATACATATAACTTAATAAATTTTTTCGCGGTGCAACGATAAATTATTGAAAAGGTGAATTTAAGAATCAACTTCTCAATTCACTCCTTCTAGTGACTGAAATACGGAATGAGTGAATGTGAAAGTTGATAAGTAGCGGGTGGATACATTAGTAGGAGAATTTTAAATTTTAAATTGTTGATGGCTGGGGTCCGATTTACACTAAGGTACCTAACAATATGACAATAGTTGTAAAAATGAACGAAATTCAAACGACAATGCCTATGTAGTTCAAGGAGTTAATGATAGTGGTTCTAAATGTGGACGGAGTTTGGACAACGGGGAGTCATCCTGTTTTGGAATTAACTTGACACTTTTCAGTCGCAGCCAAGGTCTGAACGAAATTATCAGTACACGTGGCTTCTGATTGTGTATTGGTGCTTAAGATCACATACTTCTGCACAGTGGCTGATCGTGGCTACAACATGAAAATAAGAGTAAAATTCGTACAATCGCTTATACTCAATCTCTAGTTTGAGGACTTGGACCTTATGTATTAGTGATTGGGTCCTGTTTTACCGGTAAAACGAAACCTTTTTACTACAATAGGCGAGGCGAGGACTGCCTCACTTCCCAGGGTACCCCCAGGTTTGGCTACTGATATTCTCTGATGAACTCATACCTTTAATTTACAATAAATTAATGAACGGTTGAAGAAGTCTCATAGCACAAATTAACCGAACGACTTCTTATTCGAGTTCTCTTTTTAGACATTCCAACTCGGCTCTCGCGACCACCGTTTTCAAATGTCCTGCATGAAAATACGAATTCAATACAAATACGCTCCTTTGAACTACAAATGCATTGTTAAATGGTATGTTGGGTGTTAATTCCAATGAGTATAGTCTGGCACTTCACCATAGCAGTTATAAGGTAGGGGGAGGCTTTTAGAAAAATATTTCTTTCCCTGTTTGACTGACATGAAGACTGTATGGGGGGGGGGGGGGGGGGGGGTCATTTGGAAAAAAATATAAAACAAAGCAGGAAACATGTGGTGATCAAACAACACTTAAGAAATCTAACATTTCTGTCAATGCGATTGAGGATGGGAATAAATAGTTTTGTTGTAATTTTGCGTCCGAACACATTAATAAACTACCCTTCGTAGTTTCGTGCCGGATTCCCGAACACAGAACTCAATTAGTACTATATTCGAAAATCCATCACGAAACCACGAAAGAAAACCGATGTTTCGCTAAAACAGTGGCTGAAACTTGACAGCTATCTCTGTTCCTTATATATTTTGAGAATAATATTTCTTTTTTTGTTTGTTTAACTGCCCCTCTTGTCCCTCTGATTGAGGATGTAAATAAACAGCTTTCTGTAATTTGTGTCAGTTTCCTGAACACATTAATAAACAACTTATCGTAATTTGACTGATGAATTTTGACAATGAGAATTGCCTGGCAAATCACCACAGCAGTTATAAGGCAGCGGGGTGGGGCTTTTAGAAAAAATATTTCTTTCCCTGTTTGAATTACATGAAGACTGTGGGGGGATTTTGACTGAGAGTGGTATACATTTGTTTAGTCCGGTTAATAGAAATGTTCATAACTAGTGATTGTTATTGGTGAATTTATCACACTACGGAGGGACTTAGTGAGTGTAGAAACTGTGACCAGGTAGAACATGTCTTTCTGGTTGTAAATTCCGTTTAAGCACCAGGTGTAACGAAATAGCAGATTGAATGGACGAGTATGCAAATAAGACTAAGTGAATGAGAAGACAAATATACATACATTCATACATCCACCCACCCACTCGTGGATGGATGGAAGGATGGATGGATTAAACCTAGAAATAGCGAATGTGGGAGGGGGGTGAACTTCTGCTTGACACGCCAGGTAAGCGGGTTGATGCTTCGAAAGGAGAATGGAACTTCAGTCCATTGACGGAGTCATTTAGCTTAGGCCCTTTGAAAATCAAATACGTGTATTCGCCGGGAGATATGTTAGGGTTGCTCATCAATTCGTCTAGACCGTGATACTTCTTTCTAAAATCAGCGGCATCGCCGTACAGTCTGCAGAAATCGTTCTTGTCGAACGACGCGTTGTAATCGATTGCTGGATATCTCGTGGCGTTCAGAAACACTTGCATGTTTCTCAAATTGCAGTGATCTAACAGCGACGCATTCTTTTCCTGAGACCCGTCCCTATCGGTCTGAAACGCAACCACGATGAAACGCGGTCTCTCGGAAGCGGATTTCACCGTCAATCTCCAATCGAAGTGATTCGTGGAGAGTGGAATGCTAGCCGTGTCGCACTGTCTCATTCTAAATCCCACAGGTAATTTACTCTTGGATTCTATGATCTTGTAGAGACGCGCTTTTTCCACGATCGAAGGCTCCACGTGCGGAACGAACCACGATATCTTGTGTAGAGTTAACTTACCCGCATCGGTCGCAGTGAGTCTCACTATCGCGTCGTCGTTTCCTTTTCGAATCAACGTCAGATTGTGTTTGAATCCGTACATGATCTTGTTGTAATGGTCTGCGAATCCGATGATGTGTTTCAAAGGTATCCTGAACGAAAACGTTCCTTTAGGTCTGGACGTCTTGACGACGTAGTCGAATATTGCGGCGGCGCCGGCGCTAGCAGGGCCGACGGTGTCTTTCATCCACAACTGATTAAGTCCTCTGGATTTCGAAAAATCATCCGGATACGTCAAGAGTCCGAACATCGTTGTGGCCTGACCGGGATGAAACTCAGATTCTATCTCTTGTCCGGATAGCATGTATTTTATATTACTGAATAGATGCATGATGCCATTATTGGCTAGAGTAACCGTGTCGTCATCGGCGTAGTTGCTCCCATCTTCCTTGGTGAGACGTCCCTGCACCACTATGTAACTCTCGCTAGCATGGACGAATAGATCTTGAGTTTCGATGTTGATTCTTATCTCTCCCGCATTGTTCAAACTCGTTCCGGTTAACGGTTCGTATTCGTGAACCTCATATTCTTGAATACTTTCATCTTTCACTATGCTTTGTGCTATATCTAGTACATTTGTCAATTTTTAAAGGTTTTTGTTTTTTTTGTTTATTAATTAGCTTGCTTTTTTTTATCTAAAAATAGTTTTAATTATTTTTTATTATTATTTTTCTCTCCTATATATATATGTGTAAACAAGAAAATGTTAAAGAGAGTAAATAAAAGAAATTTGTTTTCTTTATCAAAACTTTGTCTTCTGTAATTGTTGTTCGTAAAACTTTCCGATGATCTCTTCTCCATCCAAAGCTTCGATTTCATAAGTCACTGGATCAGTGTGAAATATTTTGATTATCACGAAGATTTCCGAGGTCCATCGAGGAGTATAACCCTTTTCGAAGTGCTTCTTATAAGCGTAGATTCTCACTCGATCACCGACCGCAAATTTCGGCGTTCTAGACTTCTTCCTTATCTTAGATCTCTCAGGATATAGATTCGCGTAGACCCGTTTTTCATTTCGAGGATCGCTAGCTTCCACGGGAGTCATCTTGATCGATCTGTGTCGCGTGTTGTTGTAATCTTTAACCAGACCGTTCAGAGCGTATATGTATTTCTTGGTCGAATTCGCCGTGAAGTATCTATGCATCTTTTCCTTCATTGTTCGATTCCAACGTTCCACCACGCTGGCTTTCTCTTCGTTTTCGATCGAGTAGAGGTCGATCAATCGATGAACGTGCTTGTTGTAGAATTCCTTTCCCTTGTCCACCCACAATTTATTCAGTTTTCGAGAAGACGAGTCGAACACGCTCTTCAGAGCTTTGGCGACGCAAGGTCCCGATTTATTCTTCAAAGCTCTGATCCAACCGTATTTGGAAAACACGTCGATGACCGTCAATAGATATTTGACACCCTCGTTCCACCTCGAAAACGATCTCATGTCGACCAAGTCGGCAGACCAAATATCATCTAAACCCTTCACGAACACCCTTCTCTTTCGAAATTTACGCACGATAGGTTTGTGTAACTCCTTGGCCAATTCGCTTGTCAAAAATCGTTTCTTCTTCTTTTCAGGTGCGCTTTTTTTTTGAACGCCCCATCCGAATCGACGTTTCGCACCGATCAGATTACCGACCAGCGAACGTTCTATCTTCTCTCTCCTGGTCGGATTCGATATACCTCTCAATTTCGCCAACATGTTTTTATCACAGACATCGTTGCGAGTCTTGGTGTCGGGATGTCCGGCGTAGCATAGATCGTGATCATACGCGGCCGCGTCCACCCTATTCACAGGTTTGCTCCAAGATTTAGGAGTCAGATCGGCGTTGAGTCTTTTGTTCAATTTCGTTCCAGGTCCTGTGAAACTGTGACCAGGTAGATGCATTTCGAAAGGTCGATTATTGATCATTTTATTACGATGCCTTTATCTTTGCTCGCGTTCTTTTTTTTTTTTTGACGAATCGAGTCTTGATAGAACCACACATGTCGCAAATTCCGCGAAGCATCTGTCTGTCGTTTTTAGTTCGTACTTCTCGAGAATTACTCGTCTAGGTAACTCTCTTACACTTTACGCAATACTTTTTTTTGAGAGTTATTTAAATTAATTTCGTTTTTATTTTATATATAAATTTAATATTTTTATTAAAAATTCTGTTCTTATTATGTATATTTTTTTTTTCAATCACTGTTCTTGAGTTCTATCATCCTACTGAATTCCTCCCTAGCCTCTTTCCTCCCTTTTTCCACGAGAGAATCCTTCATCTCTTCCTTGATGATCTGGCGAGTCTTGATTCTCATGTCTTCTTTCTTGGCTTCGTATTTCGTTTTCTCGCCCAATATCGTGAAGTATTCTCCGTCCGATATCCTACCGTCTTTCAACGCCATCGAGATCATTTCGGATATCGTGTCGATCTTGGAGTCGTCCAAGACGCGAATCTTGTCTTGTTTTCTCGCCTTCAGATATAATTTCCTACTCAAAAAGTTTCCGAGCGTACTAAACAATCCGGCGGCAAGAGCCACTCCTTCTACGGTCAACACGATCGGAATACCGACCGCGGTCGGCAACAATACGATGCTGGCCGCGTGTAAACCCATGGAAATCGTGATGAGTGTCGTGTCGACCTCGTTGACGAATTTCAGGAAACGCGAATACTTCTTCTTGAGAGAACGGCGAGAATCTCTCTCTCGAGTTAGATACGCTTGGATTCTACTGATTTGATCGACGCGATACCTCTCTCCTCTTTCTTTTTCTTCTAGCGACGGTGCCGTCGGCAAAACGCCGTTCGGCTTCTCGTCCTCGTCGTCATCTAACGTCGGATACAATTTATTTCTGGTTCTCATTTTTGTGTTTTTTTTTCTAATATTAGATAAAAAATTTATATGTGTATTTATTTTTATTTTCTATTCTCCCTTATTTTATATCAACGAGAAAACTTAGACGTATGCTTCATTGAACAATAATTTCATGATGCATCCCTTGTCTTCTAAAGTCACACTTCTACGCGCCAATTTCAGTTCTTCCAAAACTGTGGGCTTGTCTCGATCATCCTTACAGAAGAGTAATCTCTTCCAAAACGCGATCACTTCGTCGATTTGAATGCGTTCGAACGCCGGTTCGAAATACTTGATGACCATATCTTCCCTTTCCATCATCAGACACGAATGATTCTCGTGATCGAAGTCTAGGTGATCCCGACATCCGACGCATCGTTCTAACAAGAGGCGACCTAGTTGTTCGTTCACACAGAATGCGTAGGCTCTCATCAGCATTTTTAAAAAAAAACCTTGCTCTTATAGTCTGGGAAGCGTTCATGATTTACGTATTTTTTATTATCTATTCGATTTGATATATTTATTTTTTTTTAAATAACTATTTATTTTTTTTCTCTCCTATATATATATCAATCACTTTTTTTTATTTCCTCTCCTCAAAACCGATTCTATCACGATTTCGTCTCACAAAACTCAAGAGATGAATCGACAAATCGTTTTTTCACCGATCAAATCGCACCCTATACCGTCCCAAACACGATTGGGAAACGTGGCAGTGGTTTTGCGGGTTCAGTATCACCTTTTTTCCATGTACCGTACAGAGGTCGATTTTCTGATGTAGAATCCGCAAATGGGTTTCCCCGATCGGATCGCACTTTAACCGTTCAAATACCCGTTGGTGAACGTAGGTGATACAGATGATACAGAATCCGCAAACCACTTTTTGATGCTGATACAGAATCCGCAAAACGTTTTTTGCTCGCGCGGTTAACGTGCGATCCGATCGGGGAAACCCATTTGCGGATTCTAGATCAGAAAATCGACCTCATTTTCTTAAAATTTCGTACATTTTTTTCACTCTTGAGCGACGTGTACAATGTACGCGTTCGTCAACGGGTATTTGAACGTTAAAAGTGCGATCTGAGAGTCTCAAAAACCAATTGCCGATTCTGTATCACCATAAAAACGACATTTTGTGTACTTGTACACGATTTTAACACTGAATCCTATGGAGGTGTACATCCATGTACGTGTACATGTACAAAATCGTATACAAGTGATACCGTATCCGCATATTTTACCTACTCACCCTTAATCGGTCATCTTCGTGACGCCCCTCGTCTTTTATCAGTGTTTTTATAGAACTGTGTTCTCGACCTCATACCAACCCTTTTCCAGCTGAAGCTGTCGGATCAATCATGATTATAACACCCATGCTGACTTAACCCTTTACCTAGCGAATCGCCCGCATCCGCCCGCGTAATACTAATATGCAAATTGAGCAGTTGAAAAAATTAAATTTTTCAAAAAATTTCAACAAAACCATATCATCATTGAGCTCGTTGCAATGAGGGGTCACTTGATATGGTTTTGTTGAATTTTTTTGAAAAATTTAAAAAAATGATATTTAAAATAATAAATTTTGATATCGTCTGCGTTAAGTAAAGGGTTAAAATAACTGACTAAAGCCATCTCCATAAAATACATACACCTTTCCGGACTACAGTTATGGAACCTGTCGGGTCTGACCAGGGGGGACGCTAAGACGATCTACTGGTGGGAGGGTAAATCTTTTTTGCCCCTACTGTGATGGCTCGGGCATGCTTTGATGAGGTAGATGGAATATTAGTCAGATGGAATAAAAGTTCAAACTTCACAATTTTTTATTTTTTCTCTTTGTATGTATATAAATACAATATGTGAAGAGTGGATTGTAACAAAATCACCCTTGGAGTGGAGTTATCACCCAAAGTATCTCTTTCAAATTCTGTGCATATGGACAAAAACACAAGCAAAGTTTCAGCAATTGGACTTTCTGGTTTAATCCGGAGGTCCATTGGATGGAACTTTGCTTGTGCTTGTTATGTTTTGCAACAAATTTGCAATTATTTCATGGGTTGAATCTCCACTCTACGGCCCATTTAGTGATAATATACTCTCCACGTACTGTATATACAGGAAGTAGTCGTTACTCGTGTGTTTCCCTACTTATGCACTTGCCACGTATATCATACTCCAAATTGATCACACATGCTCCTAGCAACCCCAAATAAGGTGCAACAGACCGCCTTTTAATGCCTGACTGTACATGTGTGTGACTTATGTTCAAATAGCAAATCTGGTCTCGTAGGAAAGTGCATGATTACCAGTAAGGTAATAACAATATCCGGACTGGACACCTTACGCACACACACACCCCCTCATACTCTGACCACTACCCCCATACCCCACTTTTCATTAATTACGCCTCTAGTTTTGACGGGTGGTTTCCGACTACCTTGGTATGTTAGGAGTCGTTTGTACACTTTGCGTTACTCTTAAAGTCATTGTTTCCTTAACTGGTAGAGTGCTGGAAGCCCATATTTGTTGCTTTATTCTGAAGTTCAGGTACCGCATTTTAAAGGCTTCATATTCTGTGGATTTGCTTCATTTTATCTTCGAAGTTAAATAATTGAATCACCATGAACTTGCCTTGTTACAATTCATGGGAGAGTGCCTGTGGGCACTCTCCCATGAATTGTAACAAGGCAATGACATGCAAACAAATTCTGACAACCAAAAATAACTCAGCACTCTACCAGTTAACTGTTCATTTTAATCCTTGTACATCAGCAGATTGTGGCGTCTTTCAAGTTGCAGAGAAGTCTTGAAAATTCTCTTACAATAAATCCGATATCGATGGTAACAGCTGACGAGTAGCTGTCAACATGGGGCGGCGATCTCAGAACTAACTCGAAATCATTCAACAACCTCTTCGCCACAGGAGCGACACCAACGTTACTTCCATAATGGGAGGGTACTTTAAATTTGTCAATTGACAGCCACAGTTTTTGGGGATTCTCAATTGACGGCTTCATGAAAATGTTGTTGAGGTAATGTTCTTCAAGACATTTGGCATAAATAGCAAATATCTCAATCAAACGATTTCCAATTTGACTGTCTGTCCAGTATTTTTCTTCGTCATAGAATTCACATAAATGAAAAAAGATCATTTTCAGATAGGATGATGGAAAAATGGATGTGGAGCAGAATTTCGATTTGAAACTTTTGAACTTTGGTTGCTCACTTAACTTCTATTCTGGTAAAAATGAGTTGATGAAACATTTGGCTATTCGGTAACAGTTTTTCCGATTTGACGACGCTGGAAAGTGAGACATGTATAAAACTTCAGCAAACGTTGAGGTTGGTCTCACCATGTTACTTGTATCCATGATATAAAATCCAACAACACCTTCTTGTTCAACAGATCGAAAATACCCAAACTGACTACACGGTGTGTGTTTTGATATCGGGATTTTGATTAAAGAATTACTCACTGTGACATTTTTGTCATAAATTCCAAATGAAATATCAATTTTAATGTCTAATTCACTATCATTATCCATTGTGTATTTACGTCTAAACGCTATAGCCCTGTGAAAATAGCAAACTTCGTCAAATTTTAGTTTCCCATCCAAGGTCACCATGAATGTTAGATCTGTCACAAACTTTTTCCTGATTGGGTCACTTTCACTATTGATATATTGTTCCTCCATGTCACATCCCTGCATTGTTTTAAGAACAGAATTCCCTTTTCTGGAAACAGACCGTACCACCGCTTCTCCACTTATCTCAAACAAGTTACTGTCACTTAAAATGGGCAAGAAAACTACAAAATCGAACTCATCTGGAAGATCATTCTTTGTACCTTCTGCTGCTGGGCCAACAAATACAGCATAACAGTCACTGAAAACTGTCATTTTACTCGATCGAAGTTGACATACCGTTTTCTTCAACAATTCTATCATTTTTCCTTTAACTTCTTTTCCGGCAGTGGAGGATGAAGCATGACATCGTGTTTTTGCTAATGTTATAATTCTGTTTAATGCAGATGACATGGATACCGGTTTGGTTACCTCTTCTTCGAGAGATCAGTTAGATAGCAGCGCCTCCCCGACGTAGCGCAATTTAATCCTAACCCAGAAGCAATGCATCGTATCTGTCTTCTACTGACGTTGCTCCAAACCGGTTCATGAATCCAAGGAAACTCTGGCGGCAACGCCACAAATGCCATTTAATCGCCGTCTTGCTTGGAAGATTCGATGTAGGTACAAAGAAATTCACTACCTTTTTTGTCGGCTACTAAGCTGAAACGCCTGAAAGAAATAAAGAATACTAAAGACTGGTCTATGGTTTGAAACGGGTGTATCTCGTGGGCACTGATCTCTATACAACTGGATTGCTGGAACGTCTGCAAAAAACGTCGCAGTACTGGCGCCCCACCCCTCCCTAAGATGGCGCCAAGTTAGTCAACGCGATAATCAGAGCTTATAATTCATGTGAGAAGCAAATTGATTCTCGCAGAGGAAAGAACGAGAATCAACTTCGATTCTCGCATTTGATTCTTGTAATAGATTCTGGAAGTGTTCGGAAAGACATGAAGATTTCTACTTACGTTTTGCTCCCTCATAATCAGGCAGCACTTTGACTTAGCGGTGGTATCTAGCCCTTTACCCAACGTAACGGCCAAAACCGGCCAGCGCTATTCTCAAAAATCGCCAATAAATTTCCATTATATTTTCATTTTTTGTCTCAAAAACATAGGTTATGACCCCTCGTTGGAACGAGCTCGTAATAACCTATGTTTTTGAGACAAAAAATGAAAAATATTAGTTATTCAAGAATTTGTTTTGCAAGTGTCGTCTGCTTTTCATGTTAGGTAAAGGGTTAGTAAAGTCTTGACTGTTTATACATGCAGCCAAGACTAAGGGTTCGGCGACATTCGAGATTTAATTCGACTTCGAATTTTGTCACTGATTCGATTCCAAACCATCTCGATTATTCGAAAACATTGAATCCTGGAGAGATTTGGATTTCATGCAATTCTTTATTGTCCACATCTGCAGATAATAACTAAACTCCCCTCGCAGATTTCTGATGAATAAGATTGAAAGTATCCAGTCCAACTAGATTGCATACATTCAGTCGAAAAATTCATTAAAATGTCATTTGAAGCGACAGTGGAGATTGTGTTTCGGCTCGTTTGCATAATATGTCGTCCGTTAAGTGCATCAGGCCGCCACCTGCAATGCTTTGGTATTACAGGTGGCGCCTTGTTGCACCCAAGGGACGATAAATGGCTTTTTCTTCGTCAATCTTCGACCAACTTTGTGATACCTGTCAATTATCTAATAGCCTAGTACACCTATTGATATCGCGTTCACGGGGAAGATGGACTGCGCCAGTCATGTAGGCCATAGTATCGTAACAATTTAAAAGACGATTCGAGATTCGATTCGGGTTCGAACCATTTACTTGATTCGATCAAATTTCCCTGTTTTAGATTTTTTGTCTTAAATGAATGCAATAACGTATCACAATGAAAGACCGTTGCCCTGAAGAAAATTCCGAAAACAAATAAGTAATCAAGTATGTATATATAATATTGGATCCATGTATGCATATACATGTATGTGTGTGTGTCTGTGCATTATATAGGTGTATAGACATTTACGTATATGTATGTGTATGAATGCGTAGTTTCAGTATATTTTGAATACTGTTGCAATCTACCAGAATTATAATGAGAATCCTAGAGGGGGTGATTACAAAACAGTCAGCCTGGCTATATCGCCTCCTTGCAGTTGTTTTCCCCATACTTATTACATGGTGTCTTTTATGTACAATCGCTTATTATATGCTTAATTCATGTATCGTCTTTGTAACAATAATACTGCAGAAATAAACTATCTGACTATCTATCTATCTATCTTCGAGAGAAACATCGTGATTCGCCAGGCCCTACCAAGACTGCACTAGAAACCACTGCTTAGGTACTGCAACTTCCATCAGCACGACCACCAAATGCCTGTATGTTGTAACATGTTTACAACATTTGCATTGAAGACCAGAAACTCACCAAAACTGGAACTTGCGTTGAAGTCTAGTAAATATATAAATATATGGTTTGTTCTCACTGTGCAATATGTACGCTTTTCACTCACATTGGTATAACAGCACTCTGAAATTAAATTATGTAAGAAATGAAATTTGATTCTCGCAGCAGGTATTCGCGAGAATCAAAATCGGTTCTTGCTAACCAGGACAATGTTAAGGACTGGATAACTCCTCCCAGTCCAGCCGTTACTCTGTGAATGCCATGGTGTTTACCTAGCACAAAAACTAGGTATGAACTTTCCAATCTCGGGCGTTGTTTTCTGTCAATAATAACTAGAATATGCCGTAAATATTGACCTTGTATTGCCTTGAAAAATGTGCACATCATTAACATATTCATTTTTTTCACATACATCAAAGTATATTCTTTAACCCTTTACCAAACATGAAAAGCAGACAACACTTGCAAAAACAATTGTTGAATAACTCATTTTTTTGTCTCAAAAACATAGGTTATGACCCCTCGTTGGAACGAGCTCGTTCCAACGAGGGGTCATAACCTATGTTTTTGAGACCAAAAATGAAAAAATAATGAAAATTAATTGGCGATTTTTGAGAATATCACTGGCCAGTTTTGGCCGTTAAGCTGGGTAAAGGGTTAAAAAGCGATCGGCGATTGCGATGTGTCGGGAAATTGAAAAAAATCAAGAAATATATTGGTGTTGAGCTTTGTTTATTTACAACGTGTGACTAATGAGCGTTCCAGTAATCCAGTTGGATAGCGCTCGTGAGTAAGTTTGCCTTAGCCCCATTTTCGAAAACGCTGCACTGCTGCAGTTAAAACCAGGTACTAAAGTGTTCTGAAGTTCATAGTTTGTTTTGCAAAGCAACCAAAATACGCAACTTGATTCAAACTATTCGCAATTACAGCCCAATGTGCTAATATTGGTTTATTTAACTTTGAGTTTAGTAGCTCGAGGCCACATCAGCCTTTTTCTGACAAAACCTTATGCGCTGCTTCTGTTCCACGTGTGATTTGTTTTGGAAACAATGGTCACGAGATGGAGATTTACGTCATAATATGACAGATGATGATCTCCTCTATGAGTGAATCTATTTCGCAGTTGTGTGGGAGATCACTCAAATTTACTCCTACAGCCCTCTAAATGCGATTCAGTTTCGACTCTTTTCACTGATTCGATTTGATTCGAAGCCATCTAGTTTTACCGAAAAAATACAAACCATTGCGATTTTGGAAACTAAGATAACATCACAGGGTGTCAATTAAGGGTTGTGTGGAAGGACATGCGCACAACAAGCACGTTACGGTTGTAACAACGTTGCGTTTTTGTTGTCAAACATTGGCTATAACGTTGATTGACAGTAACATCGTGGACTCCCATTGAGGTTGTAACAACGTTTTTCATTAGGCTTGCAATAAATGTCAACCATTTCTTACTTAACGCTGTAGTAACGTCGTGAAAACGTTGTGGCAGCCGTTTAGCAGCGTCTCATTTAGCGTTGTGCACACGTTGTTGAAACGTTGTTGGCAAGACAGCTGTGTTACAACACTTAACACCTCTTAATGTTGTAGCTGCTACCCTGTGACGACTTTGAATTTGTTTCTAAGCCAGTTTTGGCTGCCTACTTAGACAGCCAAGACTTCCCCAGAAACAGCTGCCAAGGCTCTTAAAAAGTAATTTGTAAGTTTCTCCAGAGTCAGCATGTTGAGCAACCTGATTTTTTTCAGTAAAATGATCGAAGTCGGAATTAGCTCCTTTAAGGATTAACAATTTCTTACTAAATGTTCTGAAAACGTGGCGGCAACACGATTATCTTGCTGGTTCGACACGACACTCCCATATCTAATAACGTTGTGGTTACGTTGAGTAATAGCTAGGTGAACCTTAGACTTCCTCGCAAGGTCGCAGGTTCGACATTACAACCACGAAGCTGACACATGGCCGTGTTACTTGATATGTGGAAGCGACGTTAAACCCCAGCCAAAAATTCAATGCGGGTGACAAATTGGGGGAATGCCACGATTCAGTCTCAGTACATAGGGAGTCTTCTGTCCAAACCATCCAATTCCTTAGTGTTTGGAAAACTACTTGTGTCACACTCTAGGCTATCGGTTCCGATGGATCACTGCCACAAAGAGTGTTAGGCTAGGATTTAGTTATATAGCAATAGAGTTTAAACAGAAAGGTCGACAGTTCTATCCTGACCAACAGTAACCGCGTTGTGTCCTTGGGCAAGACACTTAATCCCAGCGGCCCATCTGGGGGCACGGTACCGCTGTATACTTGGGTGTACTGCACGTCGAGAAAGCATGTGCTGGTACCACATTTCCTTTTGACTCACCCAGGCCGATATGCAATTTCACCCATTTAGAAGAGGACTTTGGGTGAGACAGAGAGCATCATATTTATGTTCCATTCTGAATGATAGCGAGACGTTAAAATAGCAAGTAACTCGGTGTCTGTTCCAACATTTACGACATAGGTTTCATCCTACTGAGTCAAGTCCAATGATGTCTCAGCGATGAGAACATCAGCATCTGCGATTGCTTCCTTGCTTCGATTGGACACCAGTGTGGGCAAATTCCTGGATTAATGGATGGATTTGTTTTGTTTTGTTCCAACCATTGGCCGGAACCTCAGATTGGGAGGTGGTTACTGGCAGGTCGAGCGAGATGTTGATTTCTGCAGAATATCTCTCCTCAGCTCTAAGCGCTTGCTCTATGCTCTTTGTCGACATGTCACATTCATAGCCATCAAATACAGAAGTGGCACTGGACCCAGAATGTTTCGTTATATAATTTGAATATGTGGTACAGATATCTCCATTTGATGACCATACGACTGCCCTCAGCAGAAATCCACCATCTACGTCGTCCATTTTGTATACTGGAGGCCGCCATCTTGGTTTCTACAATAGCACGTGGTTGCTATGTTACCCAAAACCTTCTTATAGAAGAGGGGTATGTTCGGAGGTTATGTTCCTTTGTGCAAGAGTAATTTTCCGACTCGTAGAATTAACAAAATAAACCCGACAAGTTATACTAGTTCGAATTCTTTCAGAATTCTCTGCTTCTATCTATCTATGCTATAGTTTTTGTCTGGAGTATACTCCAGTAAAATAGAAGAGCCTATCAGATGGAACATTTTTTCTTATTGTTACTATCTGCAGCTTCTCTGGTCTGTTCTGGTTAGTTCTGACCCTATTCCGAGTACTCTTGTTCTTGTTTCATTTATCTAGATCATCCAATCAGTTCACTTTATCATCACGATTCTTGGCACCCCAATTCCAGCTCCCTTAAATAACAAACTAAAAGGCCGTTGACACCCTTTTTATGGTATGAGGCCACGAGGGCCATGGGAAAAGCCCACAACGAGGTCTAATTTACCATCCCTCTTAGCCTCATTTAGCTATCGAACTTTCACGTTCTGTTGTATTCGTCCAGGCACATTAGACATAAAAATGAGAAAGTAAGGAAAAAAATCGGAGAAAGCTGATTTTTTTTTATGTTTCCGGGACACACATTGCGGATAAAGTGTGAAAAGTCCCCGCGAATCCGAGTTGAGCTTTTTTAGTTATAGCGTTTTTTTGATGAAAAAAAAATTTTTTAAAAAAATTCGACCCAGCTCCATATTTCTCATTCTTATTCGCCTTAGTAGGGTGAGAATCATAAATATCGTGCTGAATTATATTGATAATACATATCCCCAACAGAAAATGCCAACTTTGTACCAATCCTCACACTCAATGGTGAAATATTCACGAAAATGTACAAAATTACGAAAAAAAATTTATTGTTTTCATACACACAACGGTACACAACGTCCATTAAATCAAATCTACGACTACTTTGGGAGTTAAATTATATATCAAAAATTGCAGAAAAGCAGTGGCTTTATAATGATATATAACAATAGTCATTTATTCCATAATGAACTGGTGAAACGTGTGAAATATTAACTATACCCCCTAAACTCAAATTCAAACGGCATCGACTTTTCTCATTCAAATACCGTATTATAGCATCATTGTTTCAATTTCCATGTTCGATTAAATCACATAATGTGGTGTTCGCCTACACTCAAGATGCATTGGCATGTAATGTGTGTGTAATGATTGTGTCTTCGTCAGATAAGTTGACAAAAGTTTTCGTTAGACTCGGCGGCTTCCATATGATTATGTCATATTTAGGGGCAATTGGTTCGATCATGGCTGGTAGCGGCTTGGATGAACTTTGGGGGACTGTTTATGCTGGTGGGTCAATCCATCATTTGATCAGTGGTCATGCATATTCAAGAGCAGTTCGTGCCCATTTGCTATCACAAATTGCCATTACAAAACTTGTGTTTGAAGAAAGCCGAACACTAGATAACATAGACTGCACAGGAGTCAATGAAATATTCTGTGGACTTGCCAGAGGTGACTGTACAACAGCTGACGCTGTCAATCAAGAAAGTGTCAACCATCTACTGTCAAAATTACACGAACTGCTCCAGAATGCGTCCGTAGGACGCACAGGAAAGCTTTGGGTAGAATACTACGAGCAAATAGGTCTTCTCCAGTTGTTCTTGAGAGCAGAGCGCACAGGCGACTGGGAACTCCACACATATTGTGTTCGCAATATGATTCCAGTATTTCACGCAGGTGGTCATTTTGCATACGCAAAAAGTTCTCATCTCTATTTGCAGGAGATGAATGAGCTAACAGAAATAATGCAACAGGATGATTTGAAGTTGTTCACTGAGAAAGGTTACTTTACCAAAAGGCGCTCAGATAAATTCTGGGACGGGATATATTCTGATCAGACCATAGAGCAGTGTTTAATGAGAATGTTCAAGCTCCCTGGTGGTCTCACACATGGCAGGGGAATAACCGATAGCACTGTTGCGAAATGGGTACATGGACTACCTCTTTGCCTTCCGATATGTAATGCTCTCGAAAATTTTGTTCATGTTCACACTGGTCATGGCGAACAACATCGGGATCTCCGTCAAAGTTCACAATTGACTGATGCCAATGATATCACCAAATTATTGAACTGGCTCAGAGTGCATTCCCCCTTTCAGAATAGAGATCCACTACAATTAGTCTCTATAGCGACCGGGCTTGTGGCCGACGAAACTGTGAACTGTGACCAAGTTCGCAAAATTGGTGAATGTTGCGTATCGAATGTTGTAAGCAAAACGTTCAACAGCATCAAACTATGACGTGTTGACACTATGAAGTCTTTCGCATCGATGGCAAATAGCATCAAAATCCGTGGAAGTAAGGTAGTGATTGACCCCACAATTCTGTTCAACCGCATCACATGTGTTATTCAGTCACAAGCAGAGATGGAAGAGTATCTCAAATATGAACTCGCCCCGAAACCACCAGCATTGTTTGATTCTGCTGGAATGAGGAAGACACAGAAAAGCACGCTCGGTAAGATCCTCAAAACATACGGTTCCGAGCACACTAAAATCCCAGAACATTCTCTGTTTGTTGAAGATGGTAGATTTTTATTGAGGGCAGTTGTATGGCCTAAGCAGTCGTCATATAAGGACATATGTACATCATATTCCAATTATCTAGTGAGACATTTTGGGGCGAACGTCGTGGTTGTTTTTGATGGTTATGCTTGTACAATGTCGACAAAGGGCATGGAACAAGCCCGTAGATCTAAAGACAGGTATTCCATTGATATCAATATCTCTCCCGAGTTACCAGCCACCACACCCCAATCCGATTTCCTTGCAAATGCCAAGAACAAAACCCAACTGATCGATCTTCTAATGTAGGAGCTATCTGCTATCAATATTCAGTCCAAGCAGGCCGAGGCTGATGCTGATGTACTGATAACCGAAACTGCACTTGACATCGCTCAAGATGACAACAATGTTGTCGTTGTGGGAACAGACACAGACTTGTTAGTCATTCTTACCTCTCGAGTTCAACCGGGATGTAATATTCACATGATGTATTCCATTACCCCAAACTTACTAGTTTCAGTTAGTGAAATAGCAACCAAAATGGGTGACCATAGAAGCAACCTCCTTGTAGCACATTCTATAAGTGGTTGTGACACTACTTCTGCACTCTTTCGAGTTGGTAAGAAGAAAGTATTCAGTACAATTGTCTCCGATGTTACTAGCGACTCACAACAGTATGTCAACACAATTTTGGCGGATGACAGTACACCAAGTGCAGTAGCCGCTGCCGGGGAACAACTTCTCCTGATCTTACACGGGAGTAAAACTGTTTCCTCTCTCGACCAATATAGATATCTCACTTACAAGCTTTATGTAGCAAAATCTAAACTGAATAAACCCATCGACCTAGCCTCACTCCCACCAAGCAGCGATGCTGCACAACAACATGTCTACAGATGTTATCTCCAGGTCCAACAATGGCTGGGCACTTCGCTTCCTCCGACGGATTGGGGGTGGTCGCTAGACAATGGACTTCTTGTACCGACTGCAGCCACAAAGCCATGTGCCCCCGATAACCTACTGAATCTGATCAGTTGTGGTTGCAAGAGTGCTTGTACAAAAAGGTGTGGGTGTAAGAAGGCAGGACTCTCTTGCTCAGGTTTGTGTAATTGCAGTTCGGATTCTTGTAAAAACCACAGAAACACTGTCCTGTCGGAAATTTCTGAGTTCGATGAATAATATGTATATAGGTCATGTCATTTCTGTATATAGCGTTGATAATAGTCAATGTAACTTAATCCACGTTGATTGGTTTGTACATTCTGTAAATATTATTTATTGATTTTTGTACATTCTGTAAATATTATTTATTGATCTAATGCTGCCAGACACAGACGTGTCTGTTCGGTCCCAAGCCCGAAAATAGTTGAGTTCTCATGCTGACGAATTTTATGCCAAAAGGGGAACTCGGCCAGAAGCAGAGGGGGTCTTCCATAATGTCTATTTTGTAAGCAATGATAAAAGTCTTCAAATGGTGGTGGATTTTTTATCGTCTGTCCAACTAACATCCCGTTCTGTACTACGACACTTTGGGCAAATCCGTTTGGAAAATCGTCATTTTTTGCGTAAATCCGATACTTTTTTGTGAATTTTCAATAATTTTTCGCAGAAATTGTCACAGAATGCACATTTTCCTCTAGGTAAATGTATATTAGACATTATGTAGCTCGAAATACGCGTAAACAAAAAATACAGTTGGATCAATTCGAGGTTACAAAGTTCATGCGATTTTTTTTGATTTTTTTCAAACGCGTTTTCGAAAAAAGGCTGTAGAAAAAAAAGCTCAACTGGGATTTTAGGGGACTTTTGTCTAATCGTTCAGTGACATGTACTCGACATTCCCTGAAAAAATCAGCTTTCTCGGAATTTTTTCCCTAGTGAAACCTAATGTTCTTGGGCTATATCCCTTTTTGAGAATCTCTTTTTAAAAAATGTCTGGTCTTAGGCACCCCTTTTTATCGAATGAAGCCATGAGGGCCATGAGGAAATCCCCTAATGATGTCTAATTTACCATCCCTCTTAGCCTCATCTAGGTATCGAACGGCCATGTTCTGTAGAATCCCTTTTTGAAAAATGTTTGTCTTCGGCACCCATTTTTATCGAATGGGGCCATGAAAAAATCCCTCAATGGGGCCTCAGTGGGGTCTAATGTACCATCCCTCTTAGCCTCACCGCAGTATTCGAGGATACCAATGACATGGTAATATATCAGTTGAGGATGCCTTCGAGAATACTTTTTGAAGAATTCCTTTTTTGTCGTATGAGGTCATGAGGGCCATGAAAAAATCCCTCAATGATGCCTAATTCACCATCCCTCTTAGCCTCATTTCGGTATTTAAGGATACCAACAACATGGCTCCTATACAACTCCTGTACGGCTCCTAGCTCCTATATGGTTCCTACACAAAACCTAGACCACCCATCATCTCCAAAGCTCCAAGTCCGCTTCTTGACGATGGTCTGTCTGTCCTATCAATAGCTTCTACAGCAGTCACCCAATACTATAATTTACCATCCTTCCAGTCTTGTGCCATTGCGGCCTTGTTCTATTTCTATTGACTACCGTTATTCTTCCCCATGTCCCAACCATTAATATTGACTTGTAACACTCCTTCCTAGCTATACTTATCTCTGTCTCGACTGTACCCTCGGTCAGATTGCTTCATTCGCCTAAGCACGTTCCATTTTATACAGTGTCCAATGTAAAACATCTACAGACAGACAATATAAGGCATTCCGTAAGTGGGTTTCTTATCCGACCCCGTAAAATTGGATTCCTTGTTTTTACATAAATTCTCGATAAATTCTGTCTCCACTGCGAACTGCGATCACAAGACGCTCAATCACGATTATGGGATGTGCACTATCCGTAAAACTACCCGACACGACGTGATCCTGGTTGTTGAAAGTGTTATCTCAAAGATGGCTATTATGGTTATCTCTCAATCGGCTGAGAGAACGATTCTACAAAGTCAGTTTTTCCAAAGTACTGTTATCCTCACTTATACTGGACCCTCTTGCTAACGAGAGTGATTTATTTACTTAATTATTGGTGTTTAAGGTTACATACTTATGCACAATGGCTAATCATGACCGTGACAGTTTTACAGGTGGAGGAAGGCGGAGTACCCGGAGAGAACCACCGAGCAACGACGAGCAGCTGCCAGCTCCCCAACATCGTAACTCCGCACGGCAGTAGTTGGGGGTGCCACTATAGACCCAAGCATTTTTAACACGGCGTTTTCCATAGGCCCCATAGGGTTAGTGTTAAATTGTGTAACTTATAGACCCAAGATTTTTAACACTGAATTTCGCATAGACTCCATAGGGTTAGTGTTAAATTGTGAAACTTATAGATCCAAGAACTTATAGGGACAAACCTGAATGCGCTGTGCCACCAGCGCATTCAGGTTTGTCCCTATAAGTTCTTGGGTCTATAAGTTTCACAATTTAACACTAACCCTATGGAGTCTATGCGAAATTCAGTGTTAAAAATCTTGGGTCTATAAGTTACACAATTTAACACTAACCCTATGGGGCCTATGGAAAACGCCGTGTTAAAAATGCTTGGGTCTATAGTGACCCCGCATCATGCTTTATGACCAGATCCTATAGTACATTTTTGCTTATAAGTTTTTACTGGAGGATAAGGGAGCTGTTTTTTGTCTTTTTTGTATAACAAAGACTTGGTTGTGTACATGAGAAGATATCTCTTTCTAATATTGTGGGTAGCCCTTAGAAGGGCTGCCACGAAGGCACATTTTGAAATCACACTCATTTGTGAGAGTAACAAATTATTGATAGGTTGGAATGACAAACAGAGATAATAAGAATTAGGATAAATGAGTTTATAGTTGTATCCTGATTTTTTGTCTAGCTAAAATTCAATAACTTGTATCCAGATTTTTTAGGAATCCTCATGAGATTTCACTTAAATCTGGACACAGGTTATTGGATTTAACCTCACATTTTTTATACCGTCGTTCTGGTTGCCAATTAAGATCAGGATACAAGTGAACTTTCTTCACCCGGTATTTCTCCAGTTCATAACCGCGGGCAGCTAAGAACTGTCTTATCCCTGCCTTTCACTCCAACTCATCAATAAGCTGCTGCCCCCACTGTCGAGTGTATTTCTGAGGTCCGCCACTTCTCCTCATATGGCCGAAAATATCTTCAGCTAATTGGCGTCTCCGTGCTTTCTCTCTCTCTACTCTGATAGCTTCTTCTTCTAATCGGCAGTTCCAATCAGCGTCAGACATTTCTCCGGACCTCCACATTCTGTATTCATTCATCTGTAGCGAGTACTTCATGTTGTCTCAAAATGAATTGTTTGGAATGCGTGTTCGATTTTATAGACAATTGCGAGGATGGAAAATGCACTGAAGAACGCTCACGCGACAATTTTATCGAGTGCGGGAAATAATTGTTGACGTCGGACGGCTGTGATAGTAAACGTCTGTTATCAACAATTTTTTCCCGCGAAAATTGTTGACGTCGGACGGCTGTGATAGTAAACGTCTCTTATCAACAATTTTTTCCCGCGAAAATTGTTGACGTCGGACGGCTGTGATAGTAAACGTCTGTTATCAACAATTATTTCCCGCACTCGATAAAATTGTCGCGCGAGCGTTCTTCAGTGCATTTTCGATCCTCGCATTGTCTATAAAAACACTGCTGGAATATCATAACGTCATTTTTCTTATCATCAATCATGAGAATTGAGCTCTCCATCGAGGTAAAGATTCCATCACTAGAAGGTGAATGTGGGACCCGAGAAGTGAAGAAAGAGAGAGAGGAATGCAATACTATTCCACCACAAGAAGTGAAGATGGAGAGAGAGGAGCGTAATACTATTCCAAGGAGTAATCTGCGAAGATTGGCAAGAAAAGCTGGGGTGAATAATATCTCACCATTGTCACTTGATGAAGCTGAAGCAGCCTTACACTGTTTTGTTCGAAAACTGATAAGAGATACCTATCATTATACAACAATTAGGAGAAGAGGATCACAACATCTCGTTAATCAAAATGATGTCAAGAGAGCCGCAAAGAGAAATGGAATAAAGTTGGTGAACTAAACATTTTTTGTTTAGTAAAAACGGCCCTTATAAGGGCCACCATATTCTTAAAAAGAGATATCACGTTTGCACACTTTAGTGGCACATTTCAGTGCTCAATTCAAAAGAGGTTAACCTCATAGCTCCCACGCTAGATTTCCCTGTCATGGCATATTTTTATGTTTGCAAATTAATTTTGTTTTCTACCTAAATGTTTTTGTGTGTAAACATTTAGGTAAAAACAAAAACAATTTGCAAACATAAAAATATTTTTTTCTGTTTTGGAAATTATTTTTCTGTCTTGCAAGTTTTTTATTTTATAAGACAAATATTTTTTGTGTTTGTAAATTAATGTTATGAAAAACTTTTTTCATAACATTAATTTATAAACACAAAAAATATTTTTTTCTGTTTGCAAATTATTTTTCTGTCTTGCAAGTTTTTTATTTAAAAAGAAAAATATTTTTTGTGTTTGTAAATTAATGTTATGAAAAAGTTTTTTTCATAACATTAATTTACAAACACAAAAATATTTTCTGTGTTTGTAAATTAATGTTATGAAAAAGTATTTTTCATAACATTAATTTACAAACACAAAAATACTTTTTTCTGTTTGCAAATTATTTTTCTGTCTTGCAAGTTTTTTATTTTATAAGAGAAATATTTTTTGTGTTTGCAAGATGAATGTTATGAAAAAAAACTTTTTCATAACATTCATTTACGAACACAAAAATATTTTTTGTGCTTGCAAAATAATGTTATGAAAAATGTTTTTTATTTTTGTAAATAAAAATCTTGAGTTGGAAAAAATTTTCCCCTGTTTAAATAACAACAAAATAATATTACCTTTTTTCAAATCCGAAAATTTTATTCCATGAATATTTACAGATTTGTAAATGTCTTTTATGAAAATGTCACTTTCAAAAACTGTTTTCAATGTTTCTTGGCAAGTTTTCCTATTTTAGAATTATTGTCTTTAGCTTTTCGTTTTCTTGTAACTTTCTTTGGTGGTTCCTCTTTCTCTGGAAATAATACTTCTAACTCATCATCTATTTCCATTTTTGTTTCTTTGGGTATATCCATATTATATAATAATGTATCATCATTATCATCAAACTCTGGTAACACAGGTTCTGCTAAGTCAACTTTCTTATTTGTAAAGTTTATATGGGGAGATGGTGGTAATGGTAGCGTGCTCATCCCCTGTAAAGTGTGGTTGTCAATGTCTTTTTCATCAAGTTGTAAGTTGAAACCTGTAATCGGTAATCTATCTTCTGTATGCTTTATGTATTCTGACCATGGATAAACTTTTACCGGTCCTCGTTGATCAACAGCTAGTGAACCCCATCTTGGTTGAAACACAGAGTTATTCGATAGCTTTTTCAATCTGCATTCATTTATCCAATGTCCTCTCTGATTGCAATAAAAACATGGCCCTTTGTCTGAACATGTATTCGCCCAATGTCCTTTCTGATGACAAATGGAACAAATCATCTCTTTAGGTGTTGATATCAATTTATAAAGTTCATTCACAAGTCTTCTAACTTCTCCCCATTTAGATGGTTTATAGTAAATACTTTTAGCATCACTTGCTTTTTCTAATCTTGGATCTGTAACTCTATCCATCTTTAACTTTTGGAGCATTTCAAAAATATGTCTTGTCTTCTTGAAGTCAAAAGCAAGTGTGAAACATCTTAAGATTCTTCCTCCTTTTATACTTTTTTAAGGTACATTTAATTGTACATTTAAATGTTCAATAACGTGCATTTACACACAATTGTTTAAATATACATTCATTTGGTTACAAACAGTTATGCTATCTCTTACACTCAATAATCTCTGGATACTATATTGCTGTTGTTAAATGTGTTTTAGTGAATTTAATATTGACTGAAAGATACACTAACAAATAAAATATTTACCATAGGAATATTTCCCATAGAGTGAATGGATTACATTTTATAACTTTTCAAATGTGTATAAGAAACATTTATTAACAGTATAATTCAGTGGGTATTAAATGTACATTTAAATGCACAATTAAATATACATTAAAGGAAAGTATAAAAAATGGGGGAATCTTAGGTTGATTCACACTTGGTTTTTGACTTCAAGAAGACAAGGCATATTTTCAAAAGCTAGAAGACGATAGAAGAAAAAGATGAAGAGAGCCATTGACGAATCCAGTGAGACAGAGAGTGAAGTAGATTACAAGAAGCAGAGAGTAGAATCAGCAAGAGACTTATACACCATCCACCCACTCCTACAAAAAACATCAAGAAAATTCCATTCCAAATCACATGTATGCAGAATAACCTTTAAACAATTTAATCAAAAGAATCCATTTGACACCCTTGGAAAAGTCTTTGACAGTTTGGTAGACGATATTAAAGAAGAATGTGGAGTAGAAGACAACGATCCAATGAGAATATCAGTTGACCACCCAGGATTAGAAATAGGTATATTTATCCCATTTACTAAGGCTTCAGGTATCACTGGTAACACCATATTAGATGAAATAGAAAAAGTTGTACAATCAAATGATAACTTTACTATCCATGATGGGCAATTATCTTTAGAAATAACTCACACTTCTCTACCACAAGGGACTGGGCGACATGCACCAATTGCATTTTCGTCTGTTGATAAAATGGTTGGAAACAAGAAAAGTATTATTGAAATTGAAAATGTTAATGATTCATTGTGTCTCGCACGGGCCATTGTAGTGGGAAAGTGTTATGCTGGTAGAGATAATTCAGAACTTTTGCAAAAGAAATGGAAAAATATTAAACGTTCTGATAGACCGACACAAGAGTTGGAAGCTAAGGCATTGATGGACAAAGCAGGTCTTGATTATAATATTCCTTGTGGATATGAAGAATATTATAAAATACAAGACTTGCTTTACCCAGAGTATGTCATCAAAATTCATCCACAGTATGCAAAAAGTGAATTTTTATTCAAACCTCCAGTTACCACCACTGGTAGTAAAGTTATTCATATTTACCACCATGACCAGCATTTTGATACTATCACATCAATTAAAGGTTTTTTAGGATGCCACTACTATTGTGAACTTTGCAGTAAAGGGACTAATAACAGAGAACGGCACATGTGCCCTTTTGGTTGTGTTTGCTATGATCCAACAAAATGTATTCCCGAACATCCCATCACCTGTTATAGTTGTAATAGACAATTTAGAAGTTTATCATGCTATAATAACCATATCACTACAAAGGGGAAAGAAGAAAAAATAATTTGTCAATTAGTTCAAAAATGTAAACAGTGCAATTCATTAATATATCCAACAAAAGGAAAACACATCTGTGAAGGATTCAAAAAATGCAAATATTGTCAACAAGTAGTTAATTCTGATCACCAATGTTTCATTCCAAAATACACTTCACCCGAGGATGGAAAATTACCAAACATTCCATTTGTATTTTTTGATTTTGAAACCACACAAGACTCAGGAGTTCATATCCCAAATTTCTGTGTTGCTCATCGTGCATGTGTGGAATGTATTTGCAAACCTCTAGATCAAGAATGTATTTCCTGTGACAAATTTGGATATCGGCAATCAATTTTTAAAGGGGAATCTACTTTATCAGATTTTTGTGATTGGCTTTTCAGTAAGGAACATAAAGGGACAACAGCTATTGCTCACAATTTAAGAGGTTTTGATGGACAGTTTATTTTAAGGCACCTCATTGAAACTGGTACAACAACTCCTGATGTAATTATGAATGGGAACAAAATTCTTTCACTTAAAGCTTGTGGTATTAGACTTATAGATTCTTTAAATTTTCTTTCAATGAGATTGGCACAATTTCCTAAAACATTTGGCTTGACAGAATTAGCAAAAGGTTATTTCCCCCATTTGGCAAACACACAAGCTTATCAAAATTATGTTGGCCCTTATTTAGATTCAACATTGTATATGCCAGATTCAATGTCTCCAGCAGACAGGGAAGATTTTATCAAGTGGTACAACAAAAAATTTACTAGTAATGCCAGATTTGATTTTCAAAAAGAAATGGAATTATACTGTAAATCAGATGTAGATATCTTGCGTAGGGGGTGTGGGGAATTCAGACAAAAATTTATAGATAGTGATGGCATAGACCCCTTGAGAGAAGCATTTACCTTAGCCGATGCATGTACAAAAGCTTGGAGAAAAAATTCACTTCCAGATAACAAAATGGCAATCATTTCAGACATAGGTTACCCTGCTAAAGTCAAATACTCCATTAAAGCCATTAGATTTTTACAGACACTTGCACAGGAAGAAAACATACATATTCAACATGCACTCAATGGTGGGGAAGTTAAAATAGGGGGGTATTATGTTGATGGGTTTCACAAAGATACAAATACAATCTTTGAATTTTATGGATGTATGTGGCATGGGTGCATGACATGTTACAAAGACAATGCACATGAGAAAAATCCAATCAATTTGCTAAGTTACCAAACTCTATACAACAATACACAGGAACGCATACACCATTTAGAATCATTAGGGTATAACATGAGAATAACATGGGAACACGAACTTGATCATTTTTGCGAATCAAATCCTGAAGTAAAATCAACAATAAATTCATTTTTTCCAAACATGGATCCTATTAAACCACGTGAAGCATTATTTGGGGGGGGGGGGAGAACAAATGCCATTAAATTACATCATAAAATAGACCAAAATACAGACAATGAAATAAAATACATAGACATCTGTTCACTCTATCCTTATGTCAATAAACACAGAGAATATCCAGTAGGTCACCCAGATATACTCACAAAGGAAAACATAAACATGAATAATATAAGACAGTACAGGGGACTTATCAAATGTAAAGTTTTACCATCACAATCTCTACATATGCCAGTATTACCAATTCATTGCAACAAGAAAATGGCTTTTACACTTTGCAATACATGTGCAGAACAAGAATTAGACAAATGTGAACACACACCAGATCAGCGTAGTATTACAGGTACATGGACATCTGTTGAACTTTTTAAAGCATTGGGGATGGGGTACACATTACTTGACACTTATCAGATTTGGCATTCGGAAGAATGGTCTTCAGAAATTTACAAACATTATGTGAACAAATATTTAAAAATGAAACAAGAAGCTAGTGGATATCCAGATTGGGTGAAAACAGAAACAGACAAAGAAACATTTAAGAAAGACTATGCTCAAATTGAAAACATACATTTGGAAAATATTGAAAAAAATCCAGGACAAAGATCATTTTCTAAAACCATGTTAAACTGTTTATGGGGGAAAAGTACACAAAACAATTTAAAAACAAAAACAGAATACATACAAGACCCATCAAAATATTTTGACCTGATACAAGATAAAGACATCATTATTAAAAATGTTGAATTGTTTGATCATGATAAATGTATTTTAGTCAATTACACAAAGTCTACAGATGTTTATGAACCTCACAAATCAGCTAATGTTGCAGTTGCATCTTTTGTCACAGCTTATGCACGAATGGAATTATATAAAGTAATAGGACGTTTGGGTAGACGAGTATTATATTTTGACACAGACAGTTGTATCTACATTCATAACCCCTCACTTTGGAATCCGCAAGTTGTAAACAGTAGGTTAGGGCAATGGACAGATGAACATCCAGATGCAAAAATTATTGAATATGTAGGTTTAGGTCCAAAAAATTATGGTTACAAATACATTAAAGATGGTCAAATACACACTTCATGTAAAGTCAAAGGAATAACATTAGATTACAATACATCACAGAAAGTCAATTTTGAATCCATGGTGGAATGTGTACAAGACAGACACAATTACAAAATGAACATTGAATACACACATAGAATTAAACGCAACAAGAACAGACAAGTCACAATTCACAAGTGAAAAACAAACCAAAACATTCAGATCTGTGTACACAAAACGTTTTGTAGTGGATAAATATGACACAAGACCTTATGGGTTTAAGGTATAAAAGCACCCTTCAGATTTCTCATTTCCACTTTGAACACTGAACAGGCAAGATGTCTCTACCACTCAATCCTACTTATCCTATATACTTGTCAGAGTTAAGAAGACTTTCGAGTTTTAGTATGACTACAAATCCTATTTTAAAATCCAAGAAAGAAGAATTAGCTAAAGCTGGATTTTTCTATGTGGGAGATGGTAAAGTAAAATGTTTTGTATGTGGGCAAGGTTTAATGAATTGGGAAGAAAAAGATATTCCTTTGCAAGAACATGTTAAGTGGTCACCAAATTGTTCTTATATTCAACTGATAAGAAATTGTCAATTATACAATCCACCAACAAGTATGCAAACACCCCCAGATAAAATATTATCAGTGATGGATTATGGATTCACTTTAAATCAAATATTTTCAACAATGAAAAAATATGACAAGTGTTTAGATGATTTTCCAGATTCTAAGTCTTTATTTGCACTCATGGTGCTAAATGATCAAAGTACATCATTTAGTACCATAATTGCAAGACAAGCTGCAGGACAATTCAAAACTAAGTTAGATAAAATGTTTTCAGATAATGCAGGAAATGATTTTCCTGACCGTCCTGATGTACAAAGTGCATACTGTAAAATAGTACCTGATGCACAAAATACATCAGAAGAGACAAAAGAAACATCACTTTGATTTCAACCATGGAACCAGTAAGACGTATCTTAGACAACAAGATTACACGTAAGGCATTATTATATGCATTTCAATTGATCACTCCTGGTTATCTAACAATAATAAAAGAGTTTATTCATAATCAATTGGGAAAAGATGAAATGTATGGGGAATTTTGTAATGCATTACAAATCATGAATGCTTTTTACAAAGATAATATAGAAAATATTTGGACAAGAGTTGTGTGGGGTAATATAATTTATGATAAGGAAATCATTAATTACTTGTATAGACAATGTGTACCACAAATAGATAGAAGAATAGATTCTTCAGAAACTGTATTTGAGTTAAAAGCACCCTTAAAACGAATACCTACTAAAAGACATGAAGAAGGTATGGAATCAGAAAGTATATAAGTGAATGATTTGACAACTCTTATTCACACAAATACAATTATGGCATCGAGTGAATGTTTATTGTTTCAACACCCTTGTAATATCTTTATTTCGGGGCCTAGTGGTTCAGGAAAAACAGAATTTGTCAAAAAGCTTATTGATATGAAACATGACTTATTTCAAATTCCCCCACAAAAAATCATTTGGTGTTATAAAGAATGGCAAAATACATATACTTTACTTAAAGAAAGTGAAGATATTAAATTCATAGAAGGTATCCCTGATGATGAATATGAAATTGTCAGTGATGTCACTATTCCCCATCTTGTAGTTTTTGATGATATGTTAGGAGATAAAGATGAAGAAAAAATTAAATTATGGTTCACACGAAAAGGACATCATAGAAATGCAAGTGTCATTTACATTACACAAAATATGTTTCAACAATCTAAATCTAGTCGTACCATAAGTTTAAATGCACATTATATGATTTTATTTCAAAATACCAGAGATAAAGGACAAATTAAAGTATTGGCAAATCAAGTTCAATTACCACATTTAAATGCATGTTATCAAGATGCAACAAGTATTGATCATGGTTATTTATTAATTGATTTTCATCCTAGAACTCCTGAGTCTTTGAGATTAAGAACTGATATTTTTCATCCTTGGGTAACACAAAATGAACGTGGTCCCATCATTTATACAAAACTATAAATTCCCCATGTTCTAATGAGTTGATGTTAGTTAGTCAAAGTTTGTCAACGACTACACATCATCATGGTATCATTCATACAATCTTTGGAACAACTTGGTCAAGAAACAAGTCCATTTGCAAGACAAAAATTACTTAAGAAAGGTTTTAAGAAAATTTTAAAATGGTTTACATTAGCAAGTAGAATCATACTTAATAAGAAAATTAAATTGCCAAAACAAACTTTAACCTATATCGATAAACATAAACAAGATCTTGAACAACTTGCAAATCCCAGAGTTGATCTTGCAACAAAACGAAACATTATTTTAAAACCAGGAGGTGGTGGATTTTTTGGTGGTGTTATCATTCGTAATTTAATTCGATGGGATGGTCATAAGACAAGTAGATCATTCTATTCACCATTCAAAAAAACAAAGAGTAAGAAACAAAAGTCACCTAAAAGGAAACGAAAATCCCCTAAGAAAAGATCAAATAATTCATCAAGCTCTAGAGAGATAAAAAATCAACGAAAGGTAGGACCTAAATATATGTACACAAATTTTGAAATTGCACCTCATAGATCTCCATCTACAAAAACAAAAGCATTACTTGTAAAAAATCTTCAAAGACAAAGAAAAGTATCACCACTTAAGTTAACACGTGTAGTGTCAATAACAAAAGATGGTGTTAAAAATCATGAACCAATGTATTCTCTACAAAATACACAACATGTACCATTAAAAGAAAAGATTCCCACAATGGCACGTTTTACAGCTTTAAATACACCTAAACCTGTTAAAGGGATAAGGTCTTACTTTAAGTGAAATAAATAAGTTTGCACATGTATAAATAGCATTACATTTTTATATTTGTTTCATTTAATCATTAGATTCTATAAGAGAAAGATGGTGAGACAAAATAAGAAACAAAAAATTCCTTTAGTTAAAAAATATGGTGGTATGTTAATAGGTTTAAGTCAAACTCCTCCAGCATTTCAAAAACAAATTATGAAAAATGCACCTAAAGAATTAATTAATTGTGTGTCAGAATGCTGTAATAATCTTTTAAAAGGCAACATACATCTAACACAAAGTCAGAAACAAAAATTACATCCAAAGCGTCAACAACTATGAGCACTCGCTAGTAAATCAATAACTCTTAAAAAGAAAAAACAAATTTTAAATCAAAAAGGAGGTTTTTTTACCATTACTTGGTTTACTTGGACCTGCTATAGGAGTTGCAACAAATCTTGCAAATAAATTAGTCAGTAAAATATGAAAAAGATGGCTATTGTACCTTATCAAATGTTAGAAGATATGCAACATTTTAGAAATGAAAAAGCTCAAAGACCAAGATTACCACCTAACCCACAAGTTACAAATACTGCACAACTTCAAAATGATTTATCATCTGTGTTAGGAAATTCAGAGTTGTCCGAAAGTGAGAAAGAACAAAAGTATGGGGAAACTTTACAAAAATTTCAATTGTCACATAAGAAGGCATTACAACCAACATTGGTTCCATTGCCTGAGTCAGGAGAAAATCATTATTTTTATGAGATCGTATTATAGAAAGTGTCCCTGTTACAATGAGACGTAAAGCAACTTCATTATTATCTGCTTTATCATCTCATCCACACATGAGTTGGGATGATCAGGGTGTATTATGTTACGATGGAGAAGTCATAAAAGGTTCAAATATCATAGATTTAGTGAATGATGTTTTTAGATACCGAAAAGGTTTTAAACCGAGTGGATGGGAAATGTTTAGTCGTGGATTAAAAGATATAAATATCCCTCAAGATTTTGTTGGTAATCGTGAACGTTGGTTATGGATGAATAGACAACCTATACCCAAACCCAGTAAATATCAAAGTTCTCCAGAAGATAGTTGGTCTGAAACTCCTCAATCACCCCCTCCAAAACGTGAAGTTCGTCGAGGTCATAGAGTGCAGTGGAGTGAAGACACACCAAAGTCAGCACTAAAGCATAAATTGACAAAACGTAGATTATCTGAAAAATGGGAGGCTTATTGAATGATTTATTAACTGAAATATATTACAATACAAAACATCCTGCTGGTTATGGTGGTATACAAAAATTGTACAAAGCAGCTCATAGTAAAGATAATTCCATCACAATTGATCAAGTGAAAAAATGGTTGAAAGGAGAAAGAACTTATACTTTACATAAACCCATCCGTAAAAAGTTTTCAAGACGAAAGACTAGAGTGGGTGGTATTGATCACCAATGGCAGATTGATTTAGCAGACTTACAAAGTTTACAATCTTACAATGACCAATTTCGTTATTTAGTTTGTGTTATTGATGTATTTTCCAAATATGCATAGGTAATACCCATTCACAATAAATCAGGAGAGACCTTAACAAAATCTTTTCAGAGTATTTTGAAAACTTCTGGACGTAAACCTTTATCATTACAATCTGATAAAGGTTCTGAATTTAAAAATAAAGATGTACAAAAATTTTTAAAGAAACAAAACATTCATTTCTTCACAACAGAAAATCCTGAAACCAAAGCTAGTATTGTTGAACGTTTTCAACGCACCTTGAAAACACGAATGTGGAAATATTTTACACACAAACGTACATTAAGGTACATTGATGTGTTGGAAAATTTAGTTGATGGATATAATCATAGTTTTCATCGAAGTATTCAGAGAACTCCTGCTTCAGTATCATTAGAAAATGAAGTAGAAGTATCTCAACATTTGTATGGTAAAAAAAAATCTAAAAAGAAAAAAATACAATTTAAAGTTGGTGATATAATACGTATTAATAAAACCAAACGTACATTTGAAAAAGGGTATTTACCAAATTGGACAAAAGAATTATTTAAAATTACTCATGTAAAACATACAATACCACCCACTTATAAACTTGAAGATATGGGTGGTGAAAATATACAAGGGACATTTTATCCACAAGAAATTCAAAGTATAAAAGATGATAAAAAATATATAATTGAATCAGTTCTTAATAGACGGTCAAGACGTGTGGGAAAGAAAATTATTAAAGAACTTAAAGTATATTGGGAAGGTTATCCAAAGAAATTTGATAGTTGGATAGCAGAATCAGATTTGATATAAAAAGAATATGTCATCAAATGAAACCTCATTACCTAATGATACCACAAGTGTTGATGTACAAAGTCAACAAAGTCAACAATTTAAAATTTGTGGAAATCGTGTTGCAAAAAATCAAGTCACTTATTTCACACAGATTATTATCATTTATGGTATTATAATTACTGCCATTGCACATTTGAGTTTACAAAGCCCTGATAAAGAATTGTGGTTAGTGTTATTAAGTAGTTCATTAGGATATATTCTTCCAAGTCCAGGTTTAAAATATTTGAAACAACCACAAGATAAGAAAAATGAATTCATTTTACGTAACACTTCTGAGTGATAGTTCTATGGATATGTTTCCAAATAATAACCAATGTTGTTTTCAAACACAATTATCTAAACCTATTCATGTTGATAAAGAACATTGGGAAGTGGGATTAGTTGAAGTAATTTTACCTTCGGAAGCAAAAAATATTACAGATGAAGAATCTGTTTTTAAAATCATTGTGACAGATAGCAAAATATCAAATCGTATTAATAAAACGAATTTGAAACATACATTACACAAAGGTGTTGCTGCTGTCGAATTAAATATTTTATCAGGTGCATATTTAAATGGCGCTCATGTCATAGATGCAATGCAAACAGAAATTCAAGAAAAACTTGGAGACATATTTAAATCATTTGATGTATTATTTCATGTTTGATTTTTAAGTCTCCAAGGCCGTGTAAAAATAGTAGGAAATAGTATTGGGAAAGTGGGTATTGAAATGTCAGAAAGTTTATTACAAAAATTGGGATGTAAAGATATTTTTCCTGTCATTTTTCCTAACACATCAAAAGGTGCATTTAAATATAATGTGGACTTAAATGTGGATTTCAATCAAATCTTTATTTATGCTGACATAGCAGATTATACATTTTTAGGTGATATTGAAGCACCTATTTTACGTGTGATTCCATTTGAATCACATAAAGAGTCTCTACATACTCATATAGAATTTGATAATGTACATTACGTACCAGTATCAAAATCTTATTTTGATCAGATCACTATAAATATAAATGGGAACACTGGTAAACCCATTCAGTTTGCAAGTGGCAAGACAGTTGTCAAGTTGCATTTTAGACAGAGACATAAATTAAATTTGTAAAAAATGATGCCGGTGTATCAAGGTGTACCACGGCAATATGGATATGGATTAGGGTCTATTTTTTGCACAGCAATAAGAACAGCTGCACCCTTTATAAAACCAATTGCAAAAAATGCATTTCAAACATTAAAGAGAGATGGATTAAGACATGGTTTAGAAATAGCAAATGAATTGATAAAAAAACGTAAAGCACCTAAAGACATTTTATTAACTCATGGAAAAGATCTTTTGAAATCAGTTGGTGAATCTGCTTTAGGTATAAAAAGACAAAAACAAGAACGAAAACGTCAGTCTGTGGTTCGTTCTCGTAGAGGTAAGACACGTCAAAGACAAGCTTATTTAAAACGAAAATCAAGACCACTTGATATATTTGATTAAAAAATCATGATGTTACATGGATCTTGCGAACATTTTGGTAGTAGTTTTGATCCAGATAATGTATCACCAACATCAAGTGGTATAGAAAATATTGGTGAAATTGAACAATTTCCTATTGCATCTTTAAATAATTCTTCACCAATAGAATTTTTAATTCCAAGACAAACAACCAAGTGGTTAGATCTTGCAGCATCTACACTTGATGTTCAATTTAAAATTACAAAACAAGATGGGAGTGTTTTGGCTGGAGATACACAAATTGCTCCTATCAATAATTTTTTTCATAGCATGTTCAGTAAAATTGATGTTACACTGAACGGCAATCTTATCACCACCAATACAGATCTTTATCCTTATAGAGCATATTTTGAGAATTTTCTTAGTTATTCAAAAGATGTGAAAAAAACACATCTAGCTGCTAGTGAGTTGTGGTATAGAGATACTCCTGGACACCTCACAGAAACTAGTAAAGCTTCGTCTAACAAAGGTTTGACTGAGCGAGCTAAAATAATTGGTGGTAGCAAAAATGTACAACTAAGAGGAAAACTGCATTTAGATCTGTTTGTGCAAGATAAGTATTTACCAAATGGAGTTGAGATGAGAATTAAATTGCATCGTGCTCCTACTAAATTTTGTTTGATTGGTAGTGAAAATGGAAAAATAGAAATTCAAAAAGCCATATTCAGAATACCGGCATTGGATTTATTTCCAAAATTTGCGAATGATCTTAATGCACAAATAGATCGAACAAATTATAAAATGCCCATAAGATGTAGTGAAATTAAAACTTTTACTATTGGAAGTGGTCTTCGTTCAAAAATAGAAGACTATCTGTTTCATAAACAGATGCCAAAACGAATTATTCTTGGTTTAGTTAGTAATAGAGATATAAATGGAGATATTGGCACTAATCCATTTAATTTTCAACATTTCGATTTGAATAAGTTGGAAATCACAATAGATGGACATTCCATTAAAGCACGTCCCTTTGAACCGAATTTTGAAGGTGGACTTTATCTAAATTCATATTTATCATTGTACGAAGCTATGGGCTATTTTGGACAAAATCAATCATTTAATTTATCTTTGCAGGATTATGCAAAAGGATATACCCTTTGGGGTATTGATTTGACACCTGATCAGAGTAGTAGTGGGCCCTTGGCTCACCCAATAAAGTCTGGCAATCTTAGGTTTGAACTTCAGTTTGCTCAAGCTCTTCCAGAGGTGATCAACGTTGTTGTCTATGCAGAATTTGATAGTGAGATAGAAATCAACAAATTCAGAGAAGTGATATTTGACTATTAAACAAGATGAGTCAGTGTGAACATTGCAAGATGTGTAAAGAAAAAATACAAACATTATTTCAAGAATGTGTAGTGACAGAACTGACAAAATCCATTCAACAGAAAATGAAAAATATCTGTGAAGAAGAAAATCGAACCAACACAACAACATTAATAGATATGAACATTGCAGAGTGTTTACAGAAAGTGGGTCCAGTGACTATACTATATAATCTACGAAGAGAGCAAGAAAAATAAACTTATTAGAATATTGTGCGCATATAGACTTTGAAATAGACTGCCAAAAAGACATTCAAAAGTGGGCAGATTTAGTGAAAAGAGACTGGTCATATTATACAGCATATCTTGATTAATGGCTCCGTGCCAGCCTTTTTCAAGGCTAAGAAGATGGAAACCATACAATTACAAACTATACTTGACAGTTCTCAAAGGTTATCATCCTTAAATGGAAAAGTGTGTTCAAAAGACTTGTTACCAAAACGAAAACCTAAACACACACAAGCATATATTGTGAACACAGATTCATCAAAAGAACCAGGAGAACATTGGATAGCAATATATTTTAAAGACAATCATTCTGCTATCTACTTTGATTCATATGGTTTACCACCAATAGATAGAGACATATACAATTTCATAGTGAAAAATACAGATTCCTGGACAATAAATACAATGAGACTACAAAGTGAATTTACTGAAGGTGTGTGGAATGTACTGTATATTTGCTTTAGATCATCTTGCAAGAGGATATGATTTAGAGACAGTTCTTACTATCAAATTTGATCCAAGAAATTTCCAAGAGAATGATAGAGATGTTCGACGATGGTTTGAGCAAACTTATAGACATTATTTGAAATAACTGTAATAAATATCAGGTGTCAAAACAATCCCACAGAGGTAATTTTTTACATCTTTTAATTTTTTAAGTTTTTTTATTAAAAGTCAATCATCTATTATATAATTTTCGCCAGACATTTGTGTAACAGAGAGCTAGGGTTTTTTAGTTATTTTTTATATTTGTTTCAAAATCAGATCACTTGAGTGATATCAATTTTTATCTGACTCCCAAGATTGTTTTCAAAAAATAATCTTGGGTATGAAATAAAAAAGCTAGCATAAAAAAGAATCTTGATGTAAATAGGTTTTCTCATGGATAGGCAAACTCAGATCTCGGTGTATATATGTTCAGAGTTCATTTCAATATAATGATTCAACTTTAAATACAGTTTTGTTTTTTGTTAAAACCTCTGTGATAGTTTTGTCGATTTTGTTAGGTCAGTCCTATAATCCCTTTTTTATCACCGTGTCCCTATTATTTCCCAACAGTAAAAAAGAGTTAAGAGTCACTTCTCTTTTTCACTGAGAGTATTAGGTTTTAATATTGTATGCATACTTATCAAAAACTTTTATAGTGTAACCTGATATACAGTTTATTCTGTAGAGAAAATTTTGATTGCTAAACATACAATGAATACTATTCTTACTATAGAAAAAACAACTATCACAGAGAGTTCGACCACAACGCGAATCACTAAGTTTTTTTATGTTGTGCATGTGTTCTTGTGTTTTATTGTAAGCATAATTTCCTTATGCTCACAATAAAACACAAGAAGACACACAAAATTTCCCCATTTATAGAAGTTGTATACACAGGGTGGAGAGATGACAACCCAAAACCATATGGATAACCCCTAATATAAAATGATTTTAAATTAATATAGACATTGGGTCACACTCAAGGGAGGGAACTGTTTTTTGTCTTTTTATAACAAAGACTTGATTGTGTACATGAGAAGATCTCTTTCTAATAGTGTGGGTTGGCCCTGAAAAGGGCCGTTTTAAAACATCTTCAGTTCCGTAGAGAGCTATGTGGTAAAGCCATCTCTGCTTCGGTGAAGAATTCACCTTCCCACACGTCTATGGTTGTTGCTAGCATCTCTTCATCTGTAAAGCAATCTTGCTCCCATGCATAGCTTTTCCCTACAAGAGCTTCCTTGCAAATGTACGGGGAGATCAAACCAGTGTTTAGGTCGATTCTTGTACTGGATCTCCCCGAACGGACGTGTGGCGGCTTTGACGAAAGGGTGGTCTTCAATCTTCTTAAGTTGTTCTTCCATCGAAAGTGTTGCCGACCACCACTTTCTCAAAGCCAAGGCGAATTCTTCATCGGCTCTCTGTTTCTTGGTTCTCTCATAACTCTCTACAGAACTGTAATTGATCTTCGTTGGCTCCATGTCTTTTTCCTCTCTGTCAAAAAAGATGATTTTCTTTAGTCAGACGATGAAATGTATCCAAATCCTCAACTCACCTTCTTTTTATAGACAATGCGAGGATCGAAAATGCACTGAAGAACGCTCACGCGACAATTTTATCGAGTGCGGGAAACAATTGTTGATAAGAGACGTTTACTATCACAGCCATCCGACGTCAACAATTTTCGCGGCTAGCATAAAAAAGAATCTTGATGTAAATAGGTTTTCTCATGGATAGGCAAACTCAGATCTCGGTGTATATATGTTCAGAGTTCATTTCAATATAATGATTCAACTTTAAATACAGTTTTGTTTTTTGTTAAAACCTCTGTGATAGTTTTGTCGATTTTGTTAGGTCAGTCCTATAATCCCTTTTTTATCACCGTGTCCCTATTATTTCCCAACAGTAAAAAAGAGTTAAGAGTCACTTCTCTTTTTCACTGAGAGTATTAGGTTTTAATATTGTATGCATACTTATCAAAAACTTTTATAGTGTAACCTGATATACAGTTTATTCTGTAGAGAAAATTTTGATTGCTAAACATACAATGAATACTATTCTTACTATAGAAAAAACAACTATCACAGAGAGTTCGACCACAACGCGAATCACTAAGTTTTTTTATGTTGTGCATGTGTTCTTGTGTTTTATTGTAAGCATAATTTCCTTATGCTCACAATAAAACACAAGAAGACACACAAAATTTCCCCATTTATAGAAGTTGTATACACAGGGTGGAGAGATGACAACCCAAAACCATATGGATAACCCCTAATATAAAATGATTTTAAATTAATATAGACATTGGGTCACACTCAAGGGAGGGAACTGTTTTTTGTCTTTTTATAACAAAGACTTGATTGTGTACATGAGAAGATCTCTTTCTAATAGTGTGGGTTGGCCCTGAAAAGAACTGTAATTGATCTTCGTTGGCTCCATGTCTTTTTCCTCTCTGTCAAAAAAGATGATTTTCTTTAGTCAGACGATGAAATGTATCCAAATCCTCAACTCACCTTCTTTTTATAGACAATGCGAGGATCGAAAATGCACTGAAGAACGCTCACGCGACAATTTTATCGAGTGCGGGAAACAATTGTTGATAAGAGACGTTTACTATCACAGCCATCCGACGTCAACAATTTTCGCGGGGAAAAATTGTTGACGTCGGACGGCTGTGATAGTAAACGTCTCTTATCAACAATTGTTTCCCGCACTCGATAAAATTGTCGCGTGAGCGTTCTTCAGTGCATTTTCGATCCTCGCATTGTCTATAAAATCTAAAACGCATTCCAGACAAATCATTTGATAAAAAGCAATCGCCTGTTCTGCATTCAATCATGGACGAATACAATATATTAGCTGATTTTAACGATTTAATTCGTATTGACAACTCACTGATGGCACCGCAGAGAATACCAAACCAAAAGGATACCATACCAAGTGAGAGGGTGAATAATTCTTTTTCACAAGATGAAAAAATTGAAACACTATTACAGAAAATCCTGGAGACTCTACAAGACATGAAATCATCTCACCAAAAGATTGTTCTCTCAGCTGATAAGATTACAGTTCCTATAGAATTCAAAGTGTCGTCTCTTCCTTTAACAGTACCATATGAGTTGACAGAACCGATACCTCAACCTCTGAGAAAAAGGGGACGACAAGCACGAAAACAGTTAGTAACTACATCCACACAAACAGATAAAGTCATTCAGCAACCTATTCCAGACAATCAGAGTGAGGAAGAATCTGATGATATTGTTAAACCTAAAAAAACGAAACGGGTACGATTCGATGGTCATGGGCGATATATGAAAAATATTGCTAACTGTTGAGTGACTTACACTACATCAAATCAAAAACAGCCCTTTTCAGGGCTACCCACAATATTAGAAAGAGATATCTTCTCATGTACACAACCAAGTCTTTGTTATACAAAAAAGACAAAAAACAGCTCCCTTATCCTCCAGTAAAAACTTATAAGCAAAAATGTACTATAGGATCTGGTCATAAAGCATGATGCGGGGTCACTATAGACCCAAGCATTTTTAACACGGCGTTTTCCATAGGCCCCATAGGGTTAGTGTTAAATTGTGTAACTTATAGACCCAAGATTTTTAACACTGAATTTCGCATAGACTCCATAGGGTTAGTGTTAAATTGTGAAACTTATAGACCCAAGAACTTATAGGGACAAACCTGAATGCGCTGTGCCACCAGCGCATTCAGGTTTGTCCCTATAAGTTTCACAATTTAACACTAACCCTATGGAGTCTATGCGAAATTCAGTGTTAAAAATCTTGGGTCTATAAGTTACACAATTTAACACTAACCCTATGGGGCCTATGGAAAACGCCGTGTTAAAAATGCGTGGGTCTACAGTGGCACCCCCAACTACTCACGGCAGCACAGGCAGGGTTAGATTGGTTGAAGACATGCGTACCATCGACGTGCAGTACACCTTAGTACACGGCGTCATCGTGCCCCCATAACGAAAGTGATAAATTGTTGTGAACCCATTTCGCAAGTCCTCTCCGTTATTCGGCTTAACCCTTTACCTAAAATGGAAAGCAGACGACACTTGCAAAAAAATTCTTGAATTACTCATAGTTTTCATTTTTTGTCTCAAAAACATAGGTTATGACTCCTCATTGGAACGAGCTCAGCGAGCTCGTTCCAATGAGGTGTCATAACCTATGTTTTTGAGACAAAAAATTAAAAGAATAATGAAAAATAACTGGCGATTTTTTTTAGAATAGCGCTAGCCTGCTTTTTCCGTTACGTTGGGTAAACGGTTAATCTCACTTTGCCGGCAAGCTTATCAAAGTACTGTCAGCAAAGGTACGACTAACCTTTTTATAGTCTGTATGAACATCGTTAGTGTGTCTGAATTATCGTTAGCCACTGTTCGTTGAACATTAATCACGTTCTGGTGATCTTAGCTCACAGCATTTTATCCAATGTTTAACTGTTTTCATGAACGAGGCAATGGAAGTATAAACCTGGTGGAGTGGCATCATTTTCAAAAATCGTCTTTACTTTGTTATCAACCACGACAAGGTCTCAAGTTAATACCTTCTTCATTCCCAACGGTCGAGGTTGAAGACATCTTGTGTTCCAAGACTTCAAAATTAATGTCGAATCAAATCTTGACGGTCTGAAAACGTCCATTGGGTTTGCTGCAGACCCAACTGCTGTGCCACCATCAACACCAAGAACGGCATCGTCAGTTCGTCGAAAGGCCAACATAACTCTTCAACAACTCAGATAAGGCAATTTAACTGAACCCAAGCGGCGTAAATATCGAGCAGTTAACGCTTCCATCCGGCATTTGAAAAGAGTTTTCACCGAGGGTGAGGTTGGCTTGCTGGAGTATTTTGACTCTATTGCCAGTCATGTTGGCCAGAGCTGAACTGTTGACAACTATGTCAATTTTTTGTAGTATATTTATCAACTCTGTAAATGTTATGCTGTGTATTTTAAAAAAGGTTTGTTGTATATGATACCAACTATGTAGGTTTTCTGTTCTATATTGTACAAACTATATGTAATTTTTTTTTGTATACTCTCCCAAAAAAGAAAGTGTGCATACTAAAAAATAACTCTAAAAAAAGATATATATCATTTTCATTCATGGAAATTTTATTCAATCACAGATGAATCAATTTGTGATCAACACGAGAAATTTCATTACGCTACGACAAATACTCTTGGTGCCATGGAGAGTCAAAGACACTAAGGGTCAAACACAAAAGTCACACACTCAATATCTGGTATGACCTCCGTCGGCATCGACTACTGCTGTGCATCTACGCCTCATGGAAGCGAACAAGTTAGCATGGAAGTGGGTTAGGGTAGGGTTAGGGTAGGGTTAGGTATGGTTAGGGTTAGGTTGGGTAGGGTTAGGGTTAGGGTTAGGTTAGGGTTAGGTTAGGTTAGGGTTTGGGTTAGGGTAGGGTTAGGGTTAGGTTAGGCTAACCCTAACCCTACTCTACACCACTGCAGTCGAGCACGACGATGACGTAACGTCAAAATCGGACGAATTGCAGGTCTTCGAGGATTAGATTAAACATATTTTTATTTGCCATTAATAAATGCAAATCAGGATTAGAGAACAAGTGCTAGTCACTTAGAAAACTCTCCGCTCCTGTACATAGAATAACAGAAATACAATGGCAGAACAAAATTATGAAAAACAAGTTAGGATAGATAAAAAGAAAGACTTAATTAGATAGTGAAAAAGTTACCAATAAAAAAGAAAAACATAAGGAAAACAGAAAGAAAGAAAAAACCTGCTCCATACTACACTATATACATATAGTGATGATGCCCTCCCTTCACACACCCTGCTTCCGGTGTCTCTGGCTGATGCAGTGCCGCAAGAAACAGTATCAACTACATGTATAAAACCAGTCGGTACGTCATGTATGTTGTGCCACCTGACCCGTATTGAACGTTATTACTGTCATATCCTACATGGTTGCATCTATGCGCCGTGGTCTGGGTTAAACCGGAGTGAGTCCCGAGTAAATTTTTGAACAGACAGGAAAATACATGCATTACTGTTGAATGACAATGATGGGCTCCCATAAAGTAACAAATCTATTGTAGCCCTGTCACTTGTTACTCGTCTCAATTCGTCAAATAGGGTTTGACGAATGTCGTCATAGTTGGTGCAGTGCAGAAAGTAATGTTCTGCATCCTCAACGCCTCTGCCACAAGAACAGATTGGGGAAGTACCAATGTAATTATTATATTTATCACCATTAAGGTCACTACAACCAGTCCGTAGCCTCGCGTGGATGATGTTATATTTACGAGTTCCTGTCGCAAAATGAGAAGGTGGTTTGAAATTGGCTGGTGAGATCAATCTTTTGAATTCGATTAGTGAAGTGCTATTGCGAATGGCATCGGGCAGATTATTCCAAATTTCAGTACAGGAAGGGAAAAAAGATCGCTTGAATAGTTCCGTTCGACAATGATAAGGGGCAAAATTTGATGCATCGCGTAGACTATAATGAGATCTGTCGGAGACACGTTGTGGTAGTAGGTGATGTAGAAAATTCGGGGCTGTTCGATTAACAATTTTATAAAAAGTACACATTTTCTGAACATGACGCCTACTTTCCAAACTGTTCCAACCTACTTCCAGCAGAAGTCGTTCTTTTGAAACAGACCTTGTAAGTCCTGTGATTATTCGGGCAGCGTCACAGTGAACATCGTCCACTCGTTTGAGTTGGTACTCGGGAGCGCAGCTCCATACTGAATTTCCATATTCTAAAATTGGTAAGATAAAAGCAAGATACAGTTTTTCAAGGATTTTCCTATTAAAAACATATTTCAATTTTCTTAACTGGGATAGCCTCGCGTAAGCTTTTTTACAAATACTGTCAATATGTTCTGACCACGACAGGTTTGCTTGCAATGTTAGGCCTAAATGGCTGTGGTGTTTACAGAATTCAATTTCTTCATTATTAAATGTAATTTCTAGTGACGAAATTGTCTTGCTTAGAGTGAACAGGACAGCTTTAGTCTTTTTCGCGTTGAATGAGACTAACCAAGTTTCGGCCCAATCATTTATCTTTTTTAACTCAGAGTTCATTTTCAACTCAATATTACTAGGATTACTGGATGATTCAGTCAAGCACGTGTCATCCGCAAAAAGGCGAGTGATTGAGTCTATTTCGTCAACAATGTCATTTATGTATACTAAGAAGAGGAAAGGCCCAAGAACTGATCCCTGTGGTACTCCTGCTGTGACTTCTTCATAATTGGAATAAGAGCTGTTAATTTTAACTCTTTGTTTTCTAGATGAAATGTAGCTATGAAGCCATTTAAGTAAACGTCCCGAAACTCCATATACCCTTAGTTTAAAAATAAGCCCTTGATGCCACACTCTGTCAAACGCCTTCGATATATCGCAGAAGACGCCGCACGTATGCATACTTCTGTCTACAGCTTCGCAAAGGCGGTGGTAGACTTCCAACAGCTGGAATACAGTACTGTTATTTGGAAGAAAGCCAGATTGTAAATGGTAAAATAGATTGTTCTCATTAAAATGATTGTAAACGTCTTTGAACACCACTCGCTCCATGATTTTTCCTATGCAACATAGTAAAGAGATAGGTCGATAATTATGAGGGTCTTGGCGGTCTCCCTTTTTATACAGTGGAATTACATCAGCGTGTTTCCACTCTGATGGAAAAACAGCCAAGTCCAATGATTTTCTAAATAACAGAAATAGGGGTCTGCTAACGCTAGATTTCGTTTCCTTCAGCATTCTATGTCCGATGCCGTCATGGCCACTACTTTTGCTGGTTTTGAGAGTTTTGATTATTTTGACAATGTCTTCCTGCGTAAAAGTGACGTCAGCTATTGATTTAATTGATCTGTGTTTGAAGGGTGGGAATTGTTTGCCCTTAGAGTCCAACAAGCTAGTCTTGATAAATGTTTCATTCAGGAGTTCAGCTTTCCCAATATCGGTTTCTAAGATATCAGAATAGGCACCCACGGTCTTTCTAAGGGCTGGTATACCTGGTTCAGACGCAAAATTGTTCTGAAACATTTTAATAACATGCCAGAATTGACGTTGATCATGATTTTCAGATATCAGATCATCAATTTTTTCGAAGTATTGTTCTTTAGCAAATTTCTTCATGTTATTAACTTTATTCCTAGCTACTTTATATTTTGCCCATGTGTTAGGATTGTTTGTTTTTAGAGCCGACTTACGTAATCGATCGCGTAGGCGGAGAGCACGTCTGATTGTGCTGTCAAACCATGGCTTGTCGGATTTTCTTATTGTAACTATATGGTGTGGAATGCATTTTTCCGCAATCTTCAAGAAAGAAGACATAAACGCTGAAACAGCAACATCCATGTCTTCTTCCTTGCAGATTAAGTTCTCCCAGTCGGTTTCATCAATTAGATTGTTCATTTGTTCAAAATCTGCTTTTTTGTAATTCCAGACTTCGCGACAGGTGAGGGGTTGAGTTGGGTGAGAACAAACTACATGCGCGAATACCGCAAGATGGTCGGAAAAACCCAATTCAAGTGTGCCAGACTGGGCAACCGTAACAACATCGCTAATAATGAATGGGTCTAGCAGTGTTCGAGACGTTCTACCAATTCGTGTAGGCTCAGATACGACATTTGTTAGGTTGAATTGGGTTAATAATTGATTCAATCTACTATGCTCATCAAAAAGGTTGGAATTTATGTCACCAGTTAATATCACTGCTGGATTTATTTCTAAAGCCTTTTCAATTCTATCTTCTAGTTCTGTCCAGTAGTTTACGCTCGATTCTCGTTCAGATCTGTATGTAACGCAGAGAATAAATTTTTCTTTGTTACCAATTTCGAACCAAAGAATATCGTCATCAAATGACAAGTGTGTTATTTGTTTAAAGATGATGTGATCCGCAAAATATACCGCTACACCACCGCCAAACTGATTACGATTGTGTACAATAGGTACAGAATAGTTTGGAATTAATATATCATTTATATTCACATTGTCATCCAAATGTGTTTCCGTAAAACAGATAATATCAAAGTCGTCCACGTCTTCTGCTATTTTTGACAGTTTGTGGCGGATGCTACGGATATTGTAGTTTAAGATAGAGATTGTGTTTGAATTTTCACTGCCTGATGCTGGTCGAACTGGGCCGGGATTCAGGTGAATATCACCACAGAGTAAGAGTATTATCATAATAACAGTAGTAATTATAGAGGAGCAATGAGGTATTCTGAATGATAAACATCTGAGATGGACTGTACCTGAAAACGGCCGAAAGCACACACCTGACTGACCTTCGAGGATGTAAGCCGTATTCTCTCAGGCGGTTGATTACTGTTTGAGGATGTATCCGTCTCAGGTTAGGGATGTTCCTGGCTGTCGTCATTGCCGTTCGTTGCTGGTTCCGGAGATGGACGACACCGATCTTGTGCAGGGGTGGTAACTCGGGGTCTCCCGGTGCGGGGTCGGTCTCGAACGTCATCATGTTGTGCATGTCGATGGACTAGCCTGTCTACGGTGTTACGGTGGCAGTTCAAATGCTGGGCAACCTCTTTGTGTGTTCTGCCAGCTCTAATCATACCCAAGGCAAGGAGACGTTGATTCATTGTCAGTCTTGGCATGCTAATGTGGAGTCGTTTTAACAGCAGCGCAAGTTTGAATGTGAACGATAGGAAGGCCTTACTTTAGTGTTTAAATACCCCAGGATTCACACTGCTGCATGAAATTTCAGACTTTCCACGTGCAAAACATGCCTTTTCACAAACGTGCTGCACGTCATTTAACATTAATGCAATTTTAACGGGGAAAGCTGTTTTTGTGTTCAATATAACTTATTCATGAACAGGTTATCACTCTTTCGACCTACGAAATTATTTTTTTGGAGTTTGATCAATTTCTGCAATGCACACTTTCTTTTTGGGGCGAGTATATATTGAACCATCTGTGTAAATTTGGGGTTGGTTATTTTAAATGTTTTGTCAGGGTCACAGCTAGGAGGGTTTCAATGGGGGAGGGGGGCGTCGTTGTAGATTTATGAAAATTCCAACTAAGGATGGATACTTAAAGGGGTGTGGGGGGGGGGGCTGTTCCTACCTTAACCGCCCTCACCCAGTCCTGGAAATGAGACGGGTGCAAGTACAATTGCTCCCGTCAGCACCCGTGTTTTCTATTTTACGGGAGCTAAAAAAATGCACTTTTTGAAAAATATTGTGGAGCACTAATATACGGTGAGGGCATATAAATGTGTGTTGTTTTGAGAAAACAGCACTCTGTGCCTGGTGGCAAATTACTGTAAAAGTTCAGCATGTCTTTGTACATTTAAAGTTTCTGGTGTTTGGAGACAGTATTCCCTCAAAATTCATGTACTAATTAAATTATTCAAAATTTTGACTCCGAGTGACTATACCGGTAGGTTTTAGGTCATTCTGAGAATATTTCCATGTAGTTTAAATGACTGCAGCTAAATATCTAAATATCTATGTCCATAATTTGGGGTTTTAAGACAGCAAAAAATGACCATTTCTTGTGGTTTTGTTGTCTGTTAGTAGGCCCTATCTGCCTTCACTAGGCATTGTTTCAATTACATGAATGTACATGTATTGAGAATGCCCAAAAATCAGTATTCAACCAATAATTTATTAATTAATCATCTCAAATATGATGTTGTACTGAGCAGTGAGCACACTAATCTTGAAATGAACTCAATGACTCGCAACCTTTTATTTTGCTCACAAAGTATGAGCAACGAGTTGACTAACTAACTCAGCTTATATGTCACAATATGTGTGAGATATTAATTCAACAATACCAAATACAAATCAAAATTTTCACTCTGGCGATATCTGTCTTTGATGAGAGTACAGAGCCAAAGACACCTGTGCACAATTTTGGTAATAACTTTAAAAAATCCAGGACACAGCCTCACAGGAGGAACATTTTGAGTCCAAATACAAACTCCAGTCTGTGAGTGCATTGCAAAAAGACGAGAACAAAATGCGTAACACGACCACGGTTGTGGAATTAACCTTGGAGCCGCTGAGTAGTCTGAAAATCTTGCGTTGTTCGATCAGAAGTCTGTCTGTGGGAGTCAGCGGTTAGACTTTTAATGGAAATGTAATAACACATTCGGAAAAAAACCTCGGTTACAACAATGCTTCGAATTTCCAACAGTTGGAATTTTTGATCCAATAGAAGTAGTAGGAGATGAGGTAAACAGGTCCGGTTGGCCGGAGGGAGAGCCGGGGGGGTGGGGGGGGAAGTGAAGTAATAGGAGATGAGGTAAACGGGGCCGATTGGCAGGACCCCGCAGGGGACCTAGGAAGGGGGGTAGTAGGAGATGAGCTAAACGGGTCCGGTTAGCCGGAGGGAGAACCGGAGTGGGAGTGAAGTAGTAGGAGAGGGATGAACCATGCCTTATTGGCCGGAGGGAGAGCCAGAGGGGGAGTGACGTCATAGTCACGTGGCCTAGAGGCGTCATGTTTAGTTGTCACGGTAACCCGCGTGAGCAGCCATGTTATGACGTCATCCCCATAGTGATATGTGGTTTTAGTGCGCATGCGCAGCTCGTGTTGTTAGGGTGATACGTGTTTCCGCCGTCCATTTTGTATGCTGGAGGCTGCCATCTTGGTTTCTATGGTTGCTATGTGTTCTAAAACCTTCTTATAGGACAGGGGTATGTTCGGAGGGTATGTTCCTTTGCACAAAGGTAATTTCTCGATTCGTAGAATTACCACAAACAACCCGACAAGTTGTACTATTTCTTTCAGAATTCTCTGCTTTTATCTATCTATGCAATAGTTTTCGTCTACCCGATCATGTTCCTTTGTCTTGGAGTATACTCCAGTAGAGTAGAAGAGCCTATCAGCTGGAACAGCTTTGCTTATTATTACTATATTTAGCTTTTATGGTCTGTTCTCGTTAGTTCTGACCCTGTTCCGAGTACTCTTGTTGTTTCATTTATCTAGATCACCTCTTCGACTCATTTTGGTATTTGAGGATACCTATGGCCTTGTATTGTATTATTATTTGAGGATACCTTTTATAGGATACTTACCTAAGGATACTATTATTTGTTTGGCCCAGTCTTCTAGGCCACCCCAGGACATACCTTTCCCAAATTCCCCCTATAAGCCATGGGGCAGTTACTAAAAAGTCGTTCCTCGATGGTTTATAGGGGGAATGAAATGCGAAGGAAATACGAATCTCAGAAGGATAGTACAGTCCCGTACACCCTGCTGAAACACTGTGTGACGAAGTTATTACCCTGCCCTTTCAGTGTGTCGAGTTTTGTTTTCTTGTATAATTCACAAATGGCATTCCAGTGACGAAAACCTTGATAAAAAAATTAGAAACTGAAAGAAACTTTTCTTTAATAGTTGAAACCTAAAACAACTTGACAATGTCAACCTCAACCAGTAAACTGGAAAGGAATAGTTCTAGCCTGAAACAACTTGAACATGTCAACCGGTAGACTGTACAGTCTATATCTGCTGAAAAATGATTTCGACAAGCAGACGAAAACGTTGTATTGGATTTGGAGTTATTTCCCTTCGAATGAACTCAAACATTTGGGAGTTTTCTATTCAAGGACATTGGGAAATGACGCGTCGTTATGATTGTGGGGCACAAGTTGATTAGTAGAGTTTTATTCGATACATTGTGCATCTTGGAGAATCGAGGACTATATTCAAACTAGTACAAGTGCTTTAATAAGCTTCACGGAAGAGACAATTCATATAACGAGATTGCATGTTTTTAGAATCCGCAACGATCTGTGGTGTAGAAACACAACAGAATCCTACTTGACAGTAAAATTGGACGTTGGGGTGGGGGGGGGGGGGGGGGTATGCTACGGAAAGCGGGCTGGGACATGCTATTTGCTGTTTGCTATTTGCTGTTTGCTAGTTGTATTGGACCAATCGCACTGGCTCTTTCTTCGGCTTCATTGAACAGCCAATCAAAATATTCATTGTATATAAGACATGGTAATACAAAGAAAAAAAAGCTTTTTTTCTATTTGCGATTTGCTCTTTGCTATTTGCTTTTTGTTATTTGCTTTTTTTGCTATTTGCTTTTTGCGATTTGCTTTTTGCTATTTGCGATTTGCTATTTGCATTTTGCGATTTGCTCTTTGTTATTTGCTCTTTGAGATTTGCTATTTGCTTTCTGCCGTTTTCTTTTTTCGTATAATTCTGTATGGGGACATTTTATTGGACAATCAATGCGTTTTGTAAAGTTCTGTGGGGTAACAGAAAGTGTACTTTGTCAACAGAAGTTAATATTTTTATTTATAAAATGAATTTTAACAACATTATTGAAGGTTTATTTCACAAAGGCTATAAGATACACGAAATCGTTGTGTCACTCGAAATTAAATACAATGTGGGGAGAAGGTGTGTTTTTGTCGCCCCCCCCCCCCCTCCCTCCAGTTATATAAATAAAATGGTAATGTTGGGTAAGGGCCATTCAATCCAATGTGCGAAAATAAGTAACAACGCCGTAACCGAGTAACTCTTCCGACAATCTCAGGTTAGGATTAGGGCTTTGGAGAAGTTTATAGGTTAGGGTTACTTAGCGAACGCTAACCCTCAAAACCATAAAACACCGCTTGCAAAGCCCTAACCCCAATCGAAGATTGTGTAGAGCTTGCATTCTAGAATGTGGACAGGGCCTAGGAAAATGCTTTACGTGACCAGCCTCTTTTTCAATTAAGGGCCTGTTTTCAGATTTTACTGCCAAATGTTATATAATGTTGGCAGTAATAACTAGCCACTTCGAATGGTGCTTTCTGATTACTCCCTTTTGAGATGCATGGCTGCCTGTGGAGGCAGCCAACACTGATGTGAAAGCACTTCCTAGACAAATTTAGGCCTCTGATTTTGGTACAAAGACAGAATGAACCGGGGTTAGGGAGGGGGGCATATGTTCTAATACCATATCAAATAATATGTGACCTTGGTTATTGAATGTGCAGCAAAATTAATGTACATGCAGATCTGAAAATACACAGGGATGATTTTCCAGCCCTGTAAAGGCAACTACACTGCCGAATACGGGTTTCATCAGCCCCAGCCTCGCTAAAATGCAAGCCCTGATTGTGATCGAGCTGATTTATAGTAGTGGTTTTCGGTGTGGTGATTTTCAATGGCAGCGGCCTAAACTGTCCCGGGGTAAGCTCGCTCCAGGCCTATTACTGGGGCAGGTTGTATTGGTCACTTTTCTGAGGACTAACCGGTCTCGACGTTGCTTAACTTCAGTGATCCGCCAAGAAACAGTTACTACCACGCCACCTCCTTAATACTGCAGTGACTGTACCAGTTAATGGAAATGGTTCAGTGAGCCAGTTCCATTGATATCCATATTTGTAAAAACATTATAGTTGTAACTCGCAAATAGCAAAGAGCAAAATGAAAAAAAGCAAATAGCAAAAAGCAAATAGCAAAGAGCAAAAAGCAAATGGCAAAAAGCAAATAGCAAAAAGCAAAGAGCAAATCGCAAATAGCAAAAAGCTTTTTTTCTTTGTATTACCATGTCTTATATACAATGAATAATTTGATTCGACGAGCTCGATCCAACGAGTGGTCATAACCTATGTTTTTGAGACAAAAAATGAAAAAATAATGAAAATTAATTGGCGATTTTTGAGAATGGCGCTGGCCGGTTTTGACCGTTACGTTGGGTGAAGGGTTAAAGGGGTAATAATGAATAATACTGAGTGCTTATTGTATATTCTTAGGTATTTAGGCTAAAAAATAATGAAAATTAATTGGCGATTTTTGTGAATAGGGCTGGCCGGTTTTGGCCGTTACGTTGGGTGAAGGGTTAAAAGGGTAATTATGAACAATATTGAGTGCTTATTGTATATTCTTAGGTTTTTAGTCACAGCATCACATTACACCAATAGTAGTATAGCATGTACCCGATCGTGCCCCATTACCCGGACTTTTGCCGGTGCAACTAGTGTTAAATTCCCATAGGAACCGGACCTTTGCCGGTGCAACTTTTGCCGGTGCAAAATGTCGGCACCATACATCTAGATCCGCCAAGCAGTGTAGTAGTTTAAACATATTTTATTTGTCAAAATAAACAAAAAGGATTGGACAACAAGTGCTCAACACTTAAAACACGTCCTCTCCTTTGTATACGATTAACAAGTAAATGCAGCATTTTTTTTTTCAATATAAACACATCATAATAAACAATACGCTATTCAAGATTGCAATGGTGTTAATATGGTAGATATTCAGCGAAAGAAAAGAGAAGGAAAAAAAGAGGGGGACTGATACCTTGTACTCATCAAACAAATATCAAATATCAAATATCAAACTGTCTCCAGCCTGCATATATAGTATGCTATGGTATGTATAGTGATATATGTACGCATGAGGCTATAGGTATATATTATGGGTAAGTGGTGGAAAGATGATGGGAAAATTGGGTTTTCTTGAAAGTTTTTTTTTCGCGAAACGGTTTACGTTGCTATTGACGTCGTGACGTCATGATACGCGCGCGACGTCATAGAGATGCTGACCACTGTTATTGTCCAGTATACAATCTGACATAACGTAATTCGGGGTCAGGGGGGTGTCGGACTTCTCGTATGGGGTGGCGGCGATATGGTAGTAGTGGTATATATGTATGTAGGTCCCAAGTTAGCCCTTAGTACTAAGGGTTAAGGATTAATAGTATAATACTCACCCCGACTTTTAGTCAGGTGAGCTAAAAACTCCACCAAATATCAAGATGTAGTTGGAATTTGCAACTACCAGAAGCCTCAGTTCGGTAAGTACAGTCAAGGTGGCATAAACGTGGAATTCACCATCATAAAACCTGACTCAAGAGAATCGGGAGGGAGCGGAAATGGAATATTCTACTTGTTGAAAACTGTGTAGTGTTAGTCGAGTTGTGCAACTGGAAATCTAGTGGTACACAACCCTCCCCCATCACAGACCCCCTAGCAACGTCCCTGATTATTGCCCCATAACCTATAGGCGACGTGTGGGGAGCGTAAGCTGTTTTATTATGAGTCACCCAAACACAAAAGAGGATAAGAGAATGCTACTTCTAGCGAAAAAAAAAACTTCATCGAGGATGGACGGCGTCATTTAAATATTTTGTTTGCTGCCAACATGCATCCATACCGTGTTCACTTTGTAATCGGATTTTTCCCCCAAACCATATTACCCGAAAAAAGACAGTCGTATCCTCTTCGGTGTCCTTGGAAATCTAAGGACCAACTTTGCCAGTACCCCAGATTCCACATCCGCACAATGATTTTCAATTTCAGCACCCCTTCGCAATGATAGTTACGGGCCTACTGGGTGTGGAAAAAATACACGGATAACAGTTTTGCTGAATCATCGATATGATCTGATTAACCCAGAGCTCACGGGACCCACGAGAGTTTCATAGCAGTGCAAAAGAGAAAAGGTGGCGAGAGCTGTATTCGGTGTTAACAGAAAAATTCCTTGAATCGAATTCATCCAAGTTTTATCTGAAGATATTAAAAGCTATTCTTTTCTCAATCCGAAGGATCGCACTCTGACTGGCAAGTGACTCGGAAATAGGCGAATGTTTCACTGAAGGATCGCATCATAAAAAAAAATCTCACTGTCAAATTTGTGATGCAAAATCTATTCAATAATGGGAAAGAGAACAGATCCCAGAATTTGAAAAGGCAGTCTATTGTTCTGTTCAAATATCTCAGTGATCAACAACAAATCAGATTACTTACAAATAATGCCCGGAAGTTTTTAGAGGCATATCGCAATGCAATGGATGTTGTGAACGGACATTTAGTTGGGGATTTACACAGGCAACACAAGAAGCAAGAAACTATTTCAAAAAAATAGCTTCAAAAATGGTATAAGAGGCCGACAGGATCAGAATCTGACCATTCTAGTTTCAACTATCAAGAAGTGGGTAGGGATCGCCGAACTTCGTTCAGTGTACTCACTAATGACGGAATATAACATTTTGCTAACAATGTTCATCGCCAATATTCAGAAATCAAGCAAGGATCTTTGCCAGTGAAAGGTTGGGAGTGCAAACGGCCTGTGTCAAAATAAACAAGAGGCTCCAAGGGGTCTGTGTGGCATAGTGAGCGTTTATGGCCGTGACTCAATGTTCGTTTACTGGTTTTATAATGCAGTTCGAACTTCAGTTTCTTACCCCAAGGTCTTTGAGTTTGAAGAGTTGGTTCTTTTTAGGTGATATCCGTGTTCTATCTGGTGATTTCGCAATAAAGATAAAAAACAGCTCTTCTTTCGGGTTACCAATACTTTTATTCAAGTGTAAAGTCTTTTAGGAATTCACTAATTCCTAACATCAAAGTAATTCAGCACCAGAATATTTCTAACACTAATACTGGAGTGACGATAGCTTCCATTAGAACAGTATGACATGTTCTGCCAAAAAATGTTGTACAAGACGTGTCTCAGACTAGTAACGTTGACAGAAGGGTCTGTTCTGGGGTTTTGCTGACAGTTATATACACAGTGAAACGTGACTAGCCTTGTTCAGAATTGCGAATTCATGCTGATCAAGCATCACAAGACCTCGACCAAAGCAATCAGCAGAATCAGGTGACATGAGGCACCCATTGCCAAAGAAGTGCCTCCACCAGTCCGTTCCCTTACTCTAACAAGAATCTCCAAGCTTCAACAGATGTCGGGCTGAAGGATGATCTCTGTTAGATGAGCATGTGATAGTTTAGTTAGAACCAGCTAATACCGGTTGAAAGTGGCTAAACATCGCGCGACTGTTCGAGTTCTGAAAATCAGGTATGAATTGACAGAACAATGGAATACTTTGACAACTAATTGTCAAGTTCTCGTCAAGTTAAAATTCCTTCCCAAACCTCCTGTGATTCATAGTGCAACATAATTTAATGTTTCCTTATTTTACGAGTAGATTCTGTTTGTCGAGTACTTTCAATATTATTTTATTAGAATTTACTGTAGAAACATAGCTTTTGACCCATCTTTGGAACGAGCTCGTTGAGCTCGTTTCAATGAGGGGTCATAAGCTATGTTTTACGCAAAAACTGAAAAAATTGAGTTATTCAAGAATTTTGTTTGCAAGTGACGTCTGCTTTACGTGTTAGGTAAAGAGTTAATTCTAAAATAAGTACATTCATAAGAAGAATATTTTTAAAGGTTTTGAATCTGACCCTCGTAACAATTATGTATACCAAATATTAAAAGATTCTGGCTGGTGGTTCTGAAGAAGAAGATTTTAAAAGCTTATTCCCCATATTGCCGTAAGTTAAAATTCGAGCTCCTGTATTTAGCACAAATATGAACCAAGGGGCTTAATTTTAACAAACTTGTACCTGACCTTCCTATGGATGCTGTATACAAAATATCAAAAGATTCCCATCAGTAGTTCTGAGAAAGATTTTTTTTAAATTTTTCGCTAATATGCTGACTCAGCATTTTTTCGAAAAAGATTTTAAAATATTATTCTCCAATATTGCACGATCACCCTGACACAACCGATGGTAATGTTTTTTTTTTTTACCATTTCATTCTACTGGTCCTAAGGATGCTTCATAGCAAACAACAGTTCTCTGTTTTGTGCAGTTTGTGAAATTTGGTTGTTTGGAAATATTTCTATTTTGAGCTTCCCACGGGGATACGGGAATTTTTTTACATGAATCAAGTACTTATGACTCAATAATACCACATACCGAACTTGGCTCAAATCATCTCATCGGTCCAGAAAATAGAAATTTTAGGCGGGGCCAAAAATCTTGCCCCTCCCATTACAAGGGCAAATACTGCGCCACGAACTGATTCTACACCTCAAAAGGAAGTCATTGTACCAACTGGTTCATGAGAAGAAGATTTTTTTAAATTTGGGAGCACGCCTCCCCCCCCCCCCCCCCCCCCCCGGGCTGGGCGAGTTGATTGAACAAAAACAAAATGCGATGTCAGAACAAACAAGCACTTCAAATTTCACTGAAATTAGTCCAGCGGTTTTAGAGAAGAAGCCGCAAACACTTCCTTTACGCAAGACGATGACGGACGAAAAGTGATCACTAAAGCTCACCCTGACTTTCAGTCAGGTGAGCTCAAAACATAGTATGACAAAATACATTACGCTTTGCAACGTTTATGCGAAAATCGATTTCTTCAGCTTCGTGTCCACAGATGGAAAAATGAACGTTCAACTGTCCAATATTTACCACCTACTTATCAGCGTAAGTTCTCCGTGTAATTGATATGATAAATCTCTGCATCTTTGTCGTGCCCCACCCCCAATTAGACCTCATTGAGGGCTTTTCTCATAGCCCTCATGGCCTCATACGACTAAAAGGGAGTGCCGAAGGTCAGACGTTTTTTTCATAAAGGGGTGCTATTGTGAAACTGGGGTCCCATGGGCTATGGTTGTTAAATACTGAGATGATAAAGATTACGGGGGATGAAGCAATCTGATTGGTTAGCTAGCACCGGGAGAGTGAACTGATTGGGTTATCTAGATAAATGAAACAACAAGAGTACTCGGAATAGGGTCAGAACTAACCAGAACAGACCACAAAAGCTAAATATAGTAACAATAAGCAAAGCTGTTCCACATGATATGCTCTTCTACTCTACTGGAGTATACTCCAGGACAAACGAACATGGTCGGGTAGACGAAAACAACTATTGCATAGATAGATAGAAGAAGAGGATTCTGAAAGAATTCGAAATAGCACAACTTGTCGGGTTGTTTGTGGTAATTCTACGATGTATCCAAGCCAGAAACATACTCCTATTCAATGGAACTCACCCCCTGTGCCCCTCGGTATCATAGCACTACATGCTAAGCCGATAAAATGGGGAATCCGTATCAAATAAAGTCGTTTTTGGTGATTTGGGGAGATTGTAGGCTTGTTTGTGGTAAGAAGGTATCGGTCACATAGAAGGTTTTAGAATAAGAAGGTTTTAGGGCACATAGCAACCCCGTGCTACCATAGAAACCAAGATGGCGGCCTCCAGTATACAAAATGGACGACGGAAACATGTATCACCCTAACAACACGCGCTGCGCACTCACATCACTATGGGGATGAGACACAAGATGGCCGCTCACGCGGGTTACCATGACAATACAACATGGCGCCACTGGGTCACGTGACATAACGTCCTTTCCGGGGTCCGGGCCGGGGTCCGGCCACTAAGGCATGATCTCCACATCTACTACGGAAGCCTTCTGGTGATTTTAGGGAGTACATTTTCATTTTTTGGACCTCGAAAATGAAGAACGAGTAATAGCGCTTCTTCATTTTCGACGACCAAAAAATAGAAGTAAAGAGTGACAGTGTGGGAATGTGTGTGGGGGCGGGGGGGGGGGTAGGTGTGTGATGGAGACGGTCATAGGGTGCATGAGAGTGTTGGTGTGTGTGTATATGTGTGGATGTGTGTGCGGTGGGGTGGGGTAAATGGAGGCAAAATCGGTTTAGGGGCTTATGCCCCTACAACCCCACTCTCCCCTACCCTCCCCCATCCCTAGCGCTGCCATTATTTGTGAGGCAACCAAGGGATTGGTTCTAGGGACAAGTAAAGTCTCCCTCATGTTTGAAGACCAAAGTCTTTCCACATAGATCTCCAGGCATAAGTGATACAATATATGACGTATAATCATTGGAAATAAATTGAGTTTATCGAAAACAAACTTTAAATGACAAGATGTACGGGGCATTGAATCTCATTCCATCTGGTTGTCATTTCAAGTTCTACGGGATAAACATACTGTTCCAAAGCGTTTGGACACCTTCACATTATCGGCGATGAATATAATGATCATATTTAGTTCTACACCATGAACAATTCTACATGCATTGTGCCAACCCTAAATGTAATACGACACTAAATGTAATAAATTTATTACAGATGGGGTTGGAATGCAACTTGCATCTCAACGCTAAATGTAGTAAATTTATTACAAATAGGGCTAGAATGAATCTTGCATCTCAACGCAAGTTGCATTCCAACCTCATCTGTAATAAATTTATTACATTTAGTGTTGTATTACATTTAGGGTTGGAACAATGCATTCTACGATTCCAATCATTGATGGAGACCTTGATGATTAAATGCTAAAGAAATATTTATTATTTATTTATTGGTGTTTAAGGTCACATACTTATGCACAATGGCTAATCATGACCGTGACAGTTTTACGAGTGGAGGAAGCCGGAGTACCCGGAGAGAACCACCGAGCAACGAAGAGCAGCTGCCAGCTCCCCAACATCCTAACTCCGCACTGCAGTACAGGCAGGGTTAGATTGGTTGAAGACATGCGCACCATCGACGCACAGTGCGCCTTAGTACACGGCGTCATCGTGCCCCATTGTTGACACTCGGGATGAAGTGCCTTGCCCAAGGACACAACGCGGGAGTCCGAATCGATCGCTCAGACGGTCACCCATCCGAGGACTAACCGGGCTCGACGTTGCTTAACTTCTGACAAGAACCGGCTAACGCAACGCTACCGCCCCCCCCCCCCCACCCCACCCCCTACACACACACTAAATGAATAAAGTTTTCATCCCGTGGTCCTATTGTCTAAGAATAGCATTTCCAATAGAAAACGCACGTTGACATGTTCCAAATAATTCAAAAGACTTTTACAGTGGTGTTGCACGCGTCTGTCGAGTGCACCCAAACCGCCCTCCGGCCAAACCGTTCTCCGGCAATTTTACTCGAACCGTCCTCCATTAACTTGCATCAATGGGGTATTCGCCTCCTGCAACTTCATATTTCAGCGTAGAAATTCTAAATTTCCATCAAATGTTGCCACGAGGTTAGGGGCTCGCCAGACTACCAATTGGGACTCTGTACTCTTTATGGGATTTTCACACCAAAGAAGCAAACTTCTAGGGTGTGGCACACGCCTGAAAACGTTTATATCGCCCCAATCAGTAAGTAGTAAGTAAGTAAAGTTTATTCAACAGAATATTATAGTACAATAATTGTGAAAATCTGTAAATGTAAGTAATTATAATGATATTCTGTTAGGAGAAAGCATGGCCAGATTGGCCGTCTACCTGCTGTCTCCAATAACGTAAACATAAATGTGTTGAGAATGTGTCAGAAGAAGCTCACTGGTTCTATAGAAATTAATTATAATAACAATGTTGAACTCTAAACAGTTCCTTATATGCAACGGGATGATGAGATAAGAATAATGGGATTGGGATAATGGGATAGAAGTATAAATGGGTAGATGAGATACAAATAGATCAATAAATAAGTCATGGAAGACACCTGACCTTATCATTGATCCAGCATTCATTGGCGTCTACAATCGTTACAGTAGGGATTATTGCATGTTACGCTTGAAGAGTATGAATTTAAAATTGTCATGAAAAGTTTCTTCTTGAATGATCCTCTAGTGGGAATTTCTCTTAAAGTTATATCGAGCTCATTCCATACTTTCGGAAAAGCGAACTTTGGTAACTGAGCCGAAAAATTGGTTCTTGGTTTACCACACTGCAACAGGCCTACTTGCCGTGTTTCCATGCCCGTTGGATATATATTAATATTAAAGAGGTTTTCAAACGTTTTTGGTAAATTAGAGTGGTGCCAGTCAAACATAAATAAGGATACATTCAACTTGTAGAGGTCTTTCAGTTTTAATATTCTACACTTTTTAAACAGCGGATCAGTGTGGCAATTATATTTTTTATTATTAATCAGGCGGATTGGTCGCTTTTGAAGTGAGAATAATCTGGGAGCGGCATTACTATGACCCCATATTTCGATTCCGTATTGCAGGTGACTATGTATTAGTGAAAAGTACAGAGTTTTAAAGGCAGAGTATGGTAGGATATGTTTTGCCTTGTTCATTACGTAAAGTGCTCTCGATAGTTTGGTACATATATTAGAGATGTGAAACTTATATTTAGGGTTTTTGTCCAGGTATATGCCAAGAAATTTTATCACGGACTCGCCTTTTGTGTCCGGCAACGCGATTTCCTGGCTGTAGGCACTCAGACGTCTATCATTTGTATTGTATATTTTTTTTGGTGGGCTGAACAGCATATACCTAGTGTTTTGGGCATTCAAAACAAGGTGGTTTGCAGCGCATCAATCTGTTAACTTAGAAATCTCGCGGTTCGCAACATTGAAAAGCGATTCAAGACAATAGTGAGAAGTACGAACTGTAGTGTCATCAGCAAAGGACAAGAGATCTAGCTGTGTGGCAGCACTAAAATCGTTTACATAAATTAAAAAAAGAAAAGGGCCTAAGATTGATCCTTGCGGAACACCACACTCAGTGTTCGCGAATCCAGAACTGCTTCCGTCAAAAGTGACGTATTGCACTCGTCGATCTAAATAACTCTGAAACCAGTTGTTGGAAAGGCCCCTAACACCATAATACTCTAGTTTTTTTCAATAAAATGGTGTGGCTAATAGTATCAAATGCCTTTGATAAGTCTAGGAATATCGATAGGGTGCAATCTTTCGTTGCCTTGTCGTTATTGTTTGCAATACTATGGAGAAGTTGTAGTACGGGGTGTATAGTTGAATTTTTTTTTCCTAAAGCCATACTGGTGCTCGTACAGGATATCATACTTAGTTAGGAAGCTTGTTAATCTTTCTAGAATAGTTCTCTCTAGCAGTTTTGAGAATGTGGGCAATATGCTAATAGGCCTGTAATTCTTGAAATTCTGAGGGTCTCCTGATTTAAAGATTGGCACAATCTTGGCAATTTTCATTTTCTCGGGAACAATTCCGCTGGATAGCGATAGATTAATAACATGTGCCAAAACTTCTGCAATTTCATGAATCGAATTTTTTAAAAGTTTGGTAGATAAGCCATCACAATCGGCACTCGTTTTGGGTTTAATTAGATTCGTTATTGAAATTAATTCAGCAGGTGATGTTGGAGCCATGAATAAACTACTTGGATTTGGCCTCGTCATGTAATCTGTGTACTCTACATTGGTATTGGGGATTTGCTCAGAAGTTTTTTGGCCGATTTTTGAAAAATAATCATTGAAATGGTTCGCGATGTCGTTAGGGTCACTGATCTCATCGTTATTCACCAGGAAGTTCGTGGGAGCTAGCAATTGATTGGGAGATTTATGAATTGCACTCCTTAGAATTTCCCAGGTTTTTTTTCATGTCATTTTTGTTGATAAATAGGATGTTTTCATAATACATAGCTTTACTCTTCCGCTTTACTTTGTTGAATATGTCACAAAACATCTTGTATTTCTTTTTATTTTGTTCAGTCGAGGCTTTTAGCTTTTTTCGGAAATAGTTTTTCTTTATTTTGGCTAGATTGTAAAAGACCTTTTGTCCTCCAGGGTTGCTGCTTTATATATTTATTGTTTTGGGCTACATTTTTTAGAGGAAATGCCGTGTTGAATGCAATAAGGTATAAGTCGATAAAAATATTGTATGCTTCATTTACACAAGTCGAGTCCAGAACCGATGAGAAATCAGTTTCGGTCAGTAAGTGTTTAAATGTTCTCCAATTACAGCTATTGAAAATACGTTTCATATTGTGTGTTTTGCTTTCTTTCTTCGTCGGATTTGATTGGCAATAAAATGTACCAAAATGGTCAGCCAGATCTGTAATAACTACTCCAGTTCTGTAATTAGTTGATGGACTGTTGGATAGGAAATGGTCTATTAAGGTAGCAGAGTGTTCTGTTACACGAGTTTGTTTTGTGATGAGCGGAAGAAAGCCTTGGCTGATTATGGTGTCTATATATTCAGTTGTTTTAGGATGGGTTTGAAATTTTAACAAATCAATGTTCATGTCTCCCATAATATAAGACGTTCTGTGTTCCTGGTTTATTTTTTCAATAATCTGGAATAGTGAGGAAGTATACCTTTCGAGATCAGCTTTGGGAGGGGTATTTGGTCTATTTATCACACCAACCACAAATGATCGATGATTATTTAATATCTCCACAAAGAGAGACTCAAAAACATAGGTATAAAAACAGTGAGATCGTTACGTATTTTGTACTTTAAAGTGTTTTTTTATGAACAAGCCAACACCCCTCTGCCATCATTAGGGCCGGGACGCGTTTTGATCAGAAGTGGGTGGTAACCATTAAGTTCGAAGTCAACGTTGTCTGGCACCTTAAAAATTTTCGTAAGTCCTATAATATCAAAGCTTTCATTATTATTTCGAAGGTTCCCCAGAAGACTGATTAGGGGGTCCAAATGCGCACTTATACCCTGACAATTGATATGGAAAAGCGATAATGGATTTTGTATGTCAGCCACTAGGTTTCTGTACTGTGCCGGGGAATAATATTTACAGTCATCAATTGAAGATAGAAGGTTATCTAAATCACCTTCATCATTATTTTGGTTTTGACTGAAGAGTTTTGAAAGATCGTACCGACTATCAGTTTGTATCTCATCTAGGTTTACACTATTTAGGCCCGCCATTTTTAATCTTATTGTTTATAGCCGTTATAATGAAGCTGGCACTGGTCGGCCTGGGGAAGTTGTTGATAAGCATACTCTTTACATTACAGGTGTGTTTTCTATTTTGACCTCTTCTGGCACATTCAGCGATGAACAACATATATAAAAGAAAAAATCTAAAGGTTATTATATACAAAAGATATATGAGTAAAAATCAAAATAATCTGAGATGAACCAGCTAAGTTGGGTGCGCAAAGCAATAGTGTCCTAACGTTACAACATTTTTCAGGCCAATGTTCAGTTGTGTGTCAGTGGTGAAGTACAATTTGGATGGGGCTATTGTTCAGACTACAGGTTACGTATAGGCACATCTATCTCTCATAAATTAACAAGAGGCCACGAAGAACTAGAAAGGGTCAATTTGCTGTATGTTTGACAATCCGAGCATCAACTGTCATTCTTATTCTGAAGGAGTCAGAGCTGCACGGACTTCGCTGTCGAATGAAAACACACGACTGCGTCAACGATAAGACAGTCAACTAGTGACACACATTTTCAATTGCTGAAGATTACAGTACGTGTATTAACTTTGGGCAGTTGAGCTCACGACGAAACTAGCTGTATTCGCATGGTTGTTATTATTGGTTCAGTGAGCTTCACATGAAAAGTGGAAAAGTGTGAGGCAATATGTGTACGGAAACAATAAAATGCTGGAGAAAGTATCAATGGATTGAGGATTTTTTGGTTTTGTTTCTCTGAGCTGTAACGACAGTGAGAGCTGAGCTGCAATCACTGAGGGCGGATGAGATAAACACTGAGAAACAAAAAAACTTCAGTGTGTTAATGTGTTCATGACTGTGCCGAGACTGACAATATCAATGATATTAAGGGCCTATATAAAGTAACCCTGGCCCAGTTCAGGCAGAACAATACCTAGAAGGAAACACGACAATTTTCCCATGTGGTACATGTGAAAACCCTGTCACTTGGTCGTGTAAAGGCGTGCAGTGCGACGAATGCACGACCTGGTACCACGCTCACTGACAAAACATTACTGACTCACTGTACGACCAGCTCGGAGATAGCAGTGGCACCTGGAAATGTGTCCTCTGCGAACACATAAATGAATCCAGCCAATCCACGCCAAGGTAAAGCTCCCCTGAAATCTCAATCACTACACACAGTAGAAATATAAGCCAAACCAATGCAAATAACCTGTCCTTTCACAATATACACACCTCAACACCGAAACATACTAAATGTGGCAAACAGAATAATAATCTAACAAGAAATAAGAAGAATAACATCAAACGATCACTAAAAGTTCAAATCATAAACTGCCGGTCAATCATTGAAAAGCAAAAGGAATTTGAAAATATGATCTGGTCAACCAAACCAGATATTTTTATTGGCACCTAGTCATGGCTTAAACCCAAACACTATACAAATGAGATTTTTAATACTGACCTTGGCTACAACATACATAGGCGTGACCGCCAGAAGCAAACCGGTGGTGGGGTCTTCATTGGTATCAAAGACTCTATCATAGCACAAGCAGTGCCAGATATACAATCAGACTGTGAAGACCTTTGGGTCAAACTGGAAATAACTGGCTGTAAGCCCTTAGCAATTGGTGCATACTATAAACCACAAGAATGTGATATAAAAAGCTCCGTAGAATTCTCTAAATCTTTGGAAAAAGCCCAAAAGCAATACTCAAACATGTGGGTTGCTGGGGATTTAAACTTACCCAAGATGGACTGGGCTGCTATGGGACCATCCCAGGACTGTAAATATCCTTCATACTACAAAAGCATTATCGAAAATGTAAATGATGCCAACCTTACACAGATGGTTAACCAACCTACAAGAGACAAACACATTCTGGATCTCTTTCTAACAACCAATACCACCCTGGTTTAAAAGGTTACAATCTTACCTGGCATTAGTGATCACGATATCCCACAGATAACAGTCAATACATCACCTAAAACACGATACCAGACACCCAGAAAAATTCCTTTGTATAAAAAGGCAAACTGGGAAGGCCTGAAAAAGGCCATCCGTGATTACCATCTAGAGATGCTGAAGTCCAGTAAGTACACCATGCTCGCCACTGAAGAACTCTGGCTAAACTTCACATCGACCTTAAACAACCTATCTGAAACTTACATCCCATCAAAAATCTCCAGTACTCGAAATCACCTTCCCTGGGTCAACCAAGAACTGAAAAGGACCATCAGAAAACGAGACAGGGCCTTCAAAAAATTTAAGAAAAGTGGAAAACCAAATGACCACAAGAAATTCCTAGACCTCAAACACCTAGTTAGGAAGAAAACCAAAGAGGCCTACCAACAGTATATAGGGGATATCCTAAATACAAACCCGACATCTGGCCGTCCCAATGCAAAACCCAACACAAAAAAATTCTACTCTCTTCTCAAACATTTCAAACAGGACTCTGAATCCACACCTCCCCTTAAATTCAATGACAGCTTACATCATGATGATGCTTCTAAAGCCACAGTGCTAAATAAACAGCTTCAGTCTGTCTTCAGCCCCAAATCACCGCTGTGCCTGTCATCCTACTGCCAGATGAAACTCAGAGATATGGACGACGTAAACCAAACACCCATACTGAAAGACATCCTACCCATTCCCCCAATGCCAAACATAAAAATAAGTGCCAACGGCATAGAAAAACTCCTCTCAAAGTTACAACCCCACAAGGCCTGTGGACCAGATAATATTAAACCCCTGATTCTCAAGTCACTCTCAAAAGAACTGTCCCCAATTATAGAAATTATCTTCCAAAAGTCCATCGACGAGGTATAACTCCAACCCAGTGGAGATCAGCAAATGTGGCTCCCATATTTAAGAAAGGCGATAGATCAGACCAATCTCCCTGACATGTGTGCTCTGTAAAACTCTGGAGCGCATAGTCTCCTCGTCTATCATCAAACACTTTACAGACCATGGCATCCTGTATCACCTTCAGCACGGCTTCAGAGAAAAGCGCTCATGTACTACCCAACTAATTATGCTTATAAATGATCTCTTACTCTCAACGTACAACAAAAAACAAACAGATTTAATATTATTGGATTTCAGTAAAGCCTTCGATAAAGTCAGCCATGAGAAACTCCTCTTCAAAATGCACAGATATGGAATACGCGGACAAACCCTAAAATGGATCAAAAGCTTCTTAGATAATCGTGTACAACCAGTCATTCTCAACGGCGTTGCCTCAGAACCCATACCTGTGTCATCTGGTGTGCCACAGGGGTCGGTTCTGGGGCCACTTCTTTTCTTGGCCTATATAAATGACCTCCCTCAAAACATTCACTCAAAAGCCCGCCTCTTTGCTGATGACACTGCTATTTACCTATCCATGGCCTCTGCAAACGATTCAAAAATACTTCAAAATGACCTCAACACAATTGAAAAATGGGAAACAGACTGGGACATGCAATTTAACCCCTCAAAATGTCAAGTCATTAACATCACAAGAAAGAAAAAACACTTGGACACCAAATACCACTTACATAAAAGCATTACTAGAAACAACCCCATCTGCCAAATACCTTGGAGTAGATATCTAACACGATCTCTCCTGGAATACACACATAAATAGAATCACAAAAAAGGCAAATCAAACACTATGATTCTTACGCAGAAACATAAAAGTAAAAAACCCGCAACTTAGATCCCTTGCCTACCAGACTCTAGTCCGCCCCCAATTGGAATACGCCTCTGAAGTCTGGTCCCCCCACACCCAATCCCAAATTGATCAAATCGAAACCGTCCAAAGAAGATCAGCCCGATGGGTAAAGTCTGACTATGGACGCACTTCCAGTGTTACAGATATGCTACAGTCCCTAAACTGGCACCGCTTAGACCTTCGGCGCATAGACTCCCGGCTCTCCCTCATGTATAATATTACTCATAAATTAGTTGCCATTCCCGCTGAAGACCACCTAACCCCACAATCCAGAATACCCCGTCACAGTCACCCATGGCGTTATAGACAGATTTCGGCCATCATTGACTATTATAAGTATTCATTCTTCCCCAGAACAGTGTATCATTGCAATAACCTCCCCCTGCATACCCCATCACTCCCCACCATTGAGCAATTCAATACGGCCATTAGTCGTATTGAATTAGACTCACCATAACTTGTATCCACCTGCTTTTACTTTTACTTTTTAACATGTACACTCTATTTTATTTTTGTTCTCCACTTTGGCATACTTCATTTTTACTTTTTACTAACAATCCTGGCGTGCCGATTTGTTCATGTCTAAGTCCCCGCGAGGGGTTCGACATTAATGGAAGATAGATAGATATATAAGTAATGGAATTTTGTTTATTTTGAAATTCTCACCTCTCATATTACTTAAATGCAGATTAAATATACACAAATTATACATCAAAATGACGGTTGGAATGTATAGAACACGAAACACATATGTAATCAACTCATTGAGTCGACTGTATGCACCACTGGTTCCTGGAAGTCTGCTACCGTATTCGCACCAGAACTGATAACAAAATAATATTTCATCAGAACAACTTGTGGCCAAATGTGCAGCAATTATCCAAGAACAAAGCTAGGCATTCAAAACACTTTCGAATACAGCGATAGGACTGCATTTTGGAAAAGGACAACACTGTCTGCATTTGTATTGAAGATGGTTTCCATGCTCGACAGACATGCGCAAATCACTCGTTACCACGAATTTCCATCGAAAAACAAAATCGTAATTCTAAGAAATTTCAACAGGTATCATGATACCTTGTATTGAATATGGCAACTGTGCAATCTCAATCTAATAACAGTATACTGTATGAAGGCGATCTTTTTCATTATTTGATTTTAGACGGCGTTGTTTTTACATGCTTTTTCTGTCCGATGACGTCGACCGGAAATCGAAAGTATACTCATAAGTAAACAAAAGCAAAGGCTTTGGAATTTTTCCCAATGCAGCTCTGTCGCCGTGTTTTGAAGAATTTTTATCCCCTAGCTTTGTTCTTGGATATGTAAAGCACATTTGGCCACAAGTTGCTTTCGTGAAATATTATTAAATTATCAGTTCTGGTGCGAATACGGCAGCAGACTTCCAGGAACCAGTGGTGCCTACAGTCGACTCTATGAGTCGAGTACACATGTGTTTCGTGTTCTATACATCCCAACCTTCAGTTTGATGTACATTTTGTGTATATTTAATTTGAATTGTAGGAATATCAGAGGTGAGAATTTTCAAAATAAACAAAATTTCATTACTTATATAGGCCCTTAATGGTGGTACAAGAAGTTAAGGGATTGTACCAGGAAAGGCGAGTTGTATCCAAAATAAGTCTTGTCGGAGCCAATGAATCCACATATAGTAACAATACATGACTACTAAAAGACAACTAGCTGTTGTTGATGGGGTTGTGGAAGATGAAATTGTGACCAACACAACCCCACTCTCCACAGCCACATCAAAAACCAGCAATGTGCCAGTAATTTGCATAAATATTCTCTCATTACCGTTGTATTCAAAATATATTTTGTTAAGTCACAGTTATATCCGTTATAGGAACACTTGCATTGATCATGGGCCAACAATGCAGGACCACGCAAGGCAATCACCAGTTGCTGGTGGGGCTGCGGAGGCTGAAGCTGTGGTCAACACAACCTCACCTCCACAGCCACATCAGAAATCAGTAATTTGTATAAATATACTTTCATTACAGTTGTACCCAAATTAGGTTTAGTTAAGTCAAAGTTATGTTTGATAAGAACACATGCACCAACTATCGACTTTTTGGCAATCCCATCTGTTGAGACTACATATGACTATATCAGCAACCAGCAGTTAGTATGGATATACTGCCATTACACTTGTGCCCAAGATAGGTGATTTTTGTTGAGTAAGAGCACTTGCACTGGCACTGATCAGCGCAAGTGCTCTTACAGTCCACTGCCATATCAAAAACCAGTTATGTACCAGCAATTTGTACAAAAATACTCTCATATTACATTTATACCCAAATACAGGAACCAATCTGATCTATGAGAACCACAGCAAGAATTATACCTCGAATTTCACAACATATGGCTGTGAATAGTTAGCTATGGGTGTCGATGAATCCATATATAACAACAATACAAACTACTGAAGGGCAAACAGCAGTGGTTGATGGGGCTCGGGAAGGTGAAAGTGTGACCAACACAACCTCAGTCTCCAACAGCCACATCAAAAACCAGCCATGTACCAATATTTTGCATAAATATAATCTCTTGACAGCTGTACTCCAAATTGGTTTTGTTAAGTCATAGTTATGTCTCTTATAAGTACACTTGCATTGATCAGGGGCCAATTCAATCTGCAGAGCTACTCAAATCACAAATGCATGACTATAACTTTTATGGCTGTGAGTGGTCGGTTATATATTTGAACTAGAGAATCCACACATAGCATAACACACGACCACTGCAAGACAACTAACGGTTATTGATGGGTCTGTGGTGGGGGGGGGGGGGGGGGGGGGGGGGCGAAGTGGCCAGCACAATCTGTATGTCTGTTATAAGAACACTTGCATTGATCAGGGGCCAATTTAATCTATAGAGCAACTCAAAGCATAATTGCATGGCTATAACAGTCATGGATGTGAGTGGTCGGCTATATGAACTGGAGAATCCATACATAGCACAACGCAGAACTACTGCAAGTCAATTAACGGTTGTTAATGGGTCTGTGGGAGGGGGTGGGGGTGGGGGGTGGGGGAGGGTAAAGTTGTGGCCAACACAATCTCACCCTCCACAGACAAATATAAGGACCAAAAATTTACCCGTAATTTGTACAAATATACTCTCAGTACAGTCGTACCCAAAATAGGTTTCGTTAAGTGGAATGCCAGGGAATCCACTTAAAGCCACAGTGCAGAACCACTGCAAGGCAATCACCAGTTACTGATGGGGCTGAGGAGGGCGAAGTTGCGGCCAACACAACCTCACCCTCCACAGCCACACCAGGAATCAGTAATTTGTATAAATATATATTTTCATTACGGTTGTATCCAAAATAAGTTTTGTCGAAGCCAATGAATTCACATATAACGACTGTTCATGAATACTGAAGGACAACTAGCAGTTGTTGATAGGTTTCGTTAAGTGGTATGCCAGGGAATCCACTTAAAGCATCAGTGCAGAACCACTGCAATGGGGCTGAGGAGGGCGAAGTTGTGGCCAACACAACCTCACCCTCCACAGCCACACCAGGAATCTGTAATTTGTATAAATATATTTTCATTACGGTTGTATCCAAAATAAGTTTTGTCGGAGCCAATAAATTCACATATAACGACTGCTCATGAATACTGAAGGACAACTAGCAGTTGTTGATAGGGCTGAAGAACATACTTTCATTACAGTTGTACCCTAAATAAGTTTACCGGAGCCAATCAATCAACTTATAGCAACAGTACATGATTACTGAAGTACTACTAAAGGACAACTAGCAGTTGTTGATGGGGCTGAGGAATATACTTTCATTGTTGAGGGTGGGGGTGGTGGGTAATGTTGTGGTCAACACAACCTCACCCTCCACAGATAAATATAAAGACCAAAAATTTACCTGTAATTTGTATAAATAAATATACTCTCAGTACAGTTGAATCCAAAATAGGGTTCGTTAAGTGGAAAGTCAGGGAATCAACATACAGCTAGAAGTTGTTGATGGGGCTGAGGAATATACTTTCATTGTTGGGGTGGGGGTAAGGTTGTGGCCAACACAACCTCACCCTCCACAGACAAATATAAAGACCAAAAATTTACCTGAGATTTATATAAATATAAACATACTCTCAGTACAGTTGTACCCAAAATAGGTTTCGTTAAGTGGTAAGCTAGTGAATCGAGGCAGTCACTAGTTGCTGGTGGAGCTGCATAGGGCGAAGTTGTGGCCAACACAACCTCACCGTCCACAGCCACACCAGGAATCAGAAATTTGTATAAATATACTTTCATTATAGTTGTACCCAAAATAAGTTTCGCCGGAGCCAATGAATCCACAAATAACAACAGCTCATGAATACTGAAGGGCAACTAGCAGTTGTTGATGGGGCTGAGGAAAAAACTTTCATTACAGTTGTACCAAAAATAAGTTTTCCGCAGCCAATGAATCAGCATATAGCAACAATACTGAAGGAGTATACTTTCATTACAGTTATACCAAAAATAAGTTTGCCGGAGCACATGAATCAACATATAGCAACAGTACTTGATTACTGAAGAACAACTAGCACTAGCAGTTGTTGGGGCTGAGGAATATACTTTCATTGTTGGGGCTGTGTTAGAGTGGGGAGGGGGTAAACTTGTGGCCAACACAACCTCATCCCCCGCAGACAAATATAAAGACCAAATATTTACCTGTAAATTGTATAAATATACCCTCAGTACAGTTGTACCCAAAATCGGTTTCGGTAAGCCAGTGAATCCACATATAGCAACAGTACAGGACCACGCAAGGCAGTCACCAATTGTTGGTGGGACTGCGGATGGCGAAGTTGTGTCCAACACAACCTCACCCTCCACAGCCACATCAGGAATCAGTAATTTGTATAAATATACTTTCATTATAGTTGTACCCAAAATAAGCTTTGTCGAAGCCAATGAATCCACAAATAATAACAGTACATGAATTCTGAAGGACTACTAGCAGTTGTTGATGGGCTGAGGAGAATACGTTCATTACAGTTGTACCCAAAATAAGTTTGTCGGAGCCAATGAATCAACATATAGCAACAGTACATTATTACTGAAGGGCTACTGAAGGACAACTAGCAGTTGTTGATGGGGATGAGGAATATACTTTCATTTGCCAATCCAATGAATCAACTTATAGCAACAGTACATAATCACTGAAGGACTAGTGAAGGACAACTAGCAGTTGTTGATGGGGCTGAGGAATATACTTTCATTGATGAGGCTGTGTTGGGGGCGGGGGGGGGGGGGGTAAAGTTGTGGACCACACAATCTCACCCTCCACAAACAAATATAGAGACCCAAAATTTACCTGTAATTTGTATAAATATATTCTAAATACATTTGTACCCAAAAACAGTACATTATTACTGAAGGACTACTGAAGGACAACTAGCAGTTGTTGATGGAGCTGAGGAATATACTTTCATTGATGAGGCTGTGTTGGGGGTGGGGGGGGGGTGGGGGGGGTAAAGTTGTGGACAATACAATCTCACCCTCCACAAGCAAATATAGAGACCCAAAATTTACCTGTAATTTGTATAAATATATTCTAAGTACAGTTGTACCCAAAATCAGTTACGTTAAGTGGCAAGCCAGTGAATCCACATGTAGCAACAGTGCGGGGCCACTTCACGGCAGTCACCAGTTGCTGGTGGGGTTGCGGATGGCGAAGTTGTGGCCAACACAACCTCACCCTCCACAGCCACATCAGGAACCAGTAATTTGTATAAATATACTTTCATTACAGGTGGACCCAAAATAAGTTTTGTCGGAGCCAATGAATCCACAAATAACAACAGTACATGAATACTGAGGGACAACTAGCAGTTGTTGATGGGGCTGAGGAATATACGTGCATTACAGTTGTACCCAAAATAAGTTTGTCGGAGCCAATGAATCAACACATAGCAACAGTACATGATTACTGAAGGACTCCCGAAGGGCAACTAGCTGTTGTTGATGGGACTGAGGAATATATTTTCATTACAGTTGTATCTAAATAAGTTTTGTCGGAGCCAATGAATCCACATTTTACAACAATACATGATTACTGAAGGACAAGTATCAGTTGTTGATGGGGATGAGGAAGGTGAAATTGTGGCCAGCACAACCTCACTCTCCACAGCCACATCAAAAACCAGCAATGTGCCATTAATTTGCATAAATATACTCTTTTTACAGTTGTATTCAAAATATTTTTTGTTAAGCCATAGTTATATCTGTTATATCTGTTACTTGCATTGATCAGGGTCCAATTTAATCTATGTAGCTACTCAAAACATAATTGCATGACTATAACAGTTATGGCTGTAAGTGGTCGGCTGTATGAGTAAGAGAATCCATACATAGCACAACACAGGACTACTGCAAAGCAATTAACGGTTGTTGGTGGGGGCTGGAGGGGTCACTGCTGTTAAAATTGCCACAATGATACTTGATTTTTTTCCTTTTATGGAACTTCACACTTCATACTTACTCAATATACAAGAAACTTGCACATGTTCATCACATATGCCACATATGCATATAGCAACAGTTCTGAAGGACAACTAGCAGTTGTTGATGGGTCTGAAGTATATACTTTCATTACAGTTGTACCAAAAATAAGTTTGCCGGAGCAAATGAATCAACATATAGCAACAGTACTTGATTACTGAAGAACAACTAGCAGTTGTTGGGGCTGAGGAATGTACTTTCAGTTGCATTAACCAAATTATAACTTGCCGTTTTGAGTATCAGACTTGTTCTTCTAATGCCAGCACGTGAAGATATAATGTTCGTTTGTTACAAAGCCATAATGCATGATAGAATTCATGTTTGCAGGTAGTTTATCAAACGTATCTAATATCCATTGCAGTCCTGCGTCCTGTCCTTGGGCAGTGAACGTTATCCGAGCTGCCCACGAAAGCAAGGATTTGGCTGATCAATGAAATTGGGAATAATAAGCTATGAAGTACATGTATCATCAAAGATTTCGTTTCTGGGTGTTGGGAGGATATGCATGGGAGGGCGTGGCATCTAGGCGCACAAGGCTAATTAATTAAGGCATTTTCATATGAGAACCACAACCAATCAGCGGCAGACCCAAGAGGTATTATTATTATAACAAGAATACCCCCCCCCCCCCCCCCCCCCCCCCACACACACACACACACACAAGCGCGGAATTAAGAAGGATGTAAGACAGATGTTCCACGAATATGAAGATTATTATCATCTGCCCAGGCATTTAAACGAAGTATAATGCTTAAAAGCTGAACTTGAGTTTCAGGTTTCTTTAAAAGAGTTTCGTGTTGGCAAAAAACTTCAGGTTTATATTTTTGGCATAGAAGGCATAGTTTATTATAATTAGCTCTAAAACCTCGACAATTCCATCGGATTATATTGTTAATATTAAGGTCCATGTTTGGGGAGTGATTTAGATGATGGACGTATGGGAGAAATTGCCGCGGTAGGTTTCTTAGGTGAGACGAGCTCAAACGCATTTTGTTGGAGAACGTGGCGTTTATGCTGTCATCAACGTTTATCTCATCCATCCCTTCAATATGTTGTTTGAAACAACATTCTGAAGACGTTTAGGTATTCGATCAGTTTGGTTCTTTTGTGTTTTGTCCACCGTTCTTTTTCTTGTTTTCGTCTCAGGCTCTGACTCGGGCTTTGCAGTTGCGATTATAGTGATCGTCCAGGTTTGAGTTTTGTGTTGACTGTCAAGTTTTTTTTTCCTCTTGAGTGTAAAGTGGTTCTTGGGCAGTGGAAGTTGACTGTGATGACCTTGGCTGGGTTTGATTGTTGTTCCCTGTGGTAAAGGTTTGTTGCTGTTGGAATGGTGCATCCAAGCCAAGTAATTCAGTTTGGCATGCAACTGATTCAGTGGATTTTGTGTTTGTTTTACAGTTGAGGCATAGGATCGAATTGATATATTCATGTCAGGCGTGGATTTGACGATATCCCTGGCGTTTTTAAAACTTCTCTGCTTTTCGCGTTTTACTTTTTGCATCAACTTTTCTTTCTTCCAGATAGGTCAATCCTCAGATGATGATATGCGATTTCCTTGAGAGTTGATACATTTATATGTTGTTGTTTCACATGGGCCATCATGATTTAAGCCATATTTTAACATGTTTGACTGCGGCCTCGACAAGAATTCTGTCAAAGTCCAAACTTTTGACACTTGAAACATCGAAGTGGACATGGAACGTACAAATCCACTTGGACGTTCAAGTAACCAACTTTAATTGTTATTGGGGACTTGGTGCCATCAAAGATGCAAATAAATGTGTTTGTTTTGATCGTTTTACCACTTTTTTAACTTCTACACGTTTTACCGCAATTATTTCTAAAGGTTTCAGTTCCAGAGTAATTTTATTTTCCTTCATATTTGCCAGTTCTCGAGTTCTGATGACACCTCTACTAGAACTTAATGTTTTATGATAATTGGCCTTAACATTGATATCAGTTAATTTGGTTGTGTGTAGAAGATTATGTTCCATTGATGCTGTGTCCATTGAATAAGGATATCGTCTGATCTTAACATTCTGACATCTTTAGAGTTTCTGCAATAGCTTTGGTAGTTTTTTTGAGGACGAGAGGATTAATGGTACTTAATTCCTTATGATTTTCCGTTGATTGTAGTAAAATAAATAGAGGAATATTGTCCTCTGGTGGTATCAAAGATGTTATCAATTCGTCTTCTGAGACAGAGTCAACGAGTCCAGTAGAGTAAAAAGTTAGTTTGTTTTCTGTATGGGTTGCCATCGAGTTTTAAATAGCGTTCACTGCCCGTCTCTCACCCAACATGGAGTCCAACAGGGGGTAGATGGTCGAAGTTAGGTAGAGTCAAAGCAGTACATTGGACAGGTATCTCCTAAATGGTGATTACCCTACCTGGGCCACTTTTCGTCTTCAACTACCAGGATTCCTTCCTCCCTCCCAGTCCCCCGGAAAGCACCTCGCGGGAGAATAAGACGCCTGATAAAACAGATCCGTACCATTTTGGTCCGGGGCTGTGCATCCAGATAATTCGCAGCAAATTGAGCAGGCCTTCCTCTATCCGCCACCTGAGGATCTGTCCAGTAGGTTTGGTCAAAGGAAATCCTAAGGATCCTCTACCTTCCGAGATCCAAAGAAATTAATTGTCTTTCGCTGCTTACTGGTTGGCTCATATGAACCAAATGCCCGAGCAAAAGGTGAATCATTTATATTGAAAAAAAATAATTTGATTGGCGTATATAACCAATGTTGTCTAAAACGCTAAATAAATCGATATGCAAACGAAGATTTTTTTTTCCAAACCACGTTGTTCCTCAGTGTAATATAATGTAACGCAGCTTGTGTTTCCTCATCGGAAGGAGCTCTCGAGCACGTTTCGATGATGACCCATGGCTTTAGCTTTGAGAGCAAAACCTGCACAACTGTATATTCGTGAAAACATAACTTAGTAACATTCCGAACTTCCTGAATTCGTTATCCTACATACAATCTGCAAAGTTGAGGGCGGCCTGGTGCAGCGATGACACGACGTATTACTCCTCTGCTCGTTTACTCAGTGGGGATTGATATATCGAGCTACCGCTGGGCGGTTGGTATCTTCCACGGCAGATTGTGTTAGATTAAATAACCATATGAAGTGAAAAAAATGCCAACCTTTTGGGATAGTCTGCATTTCTTTTTGTGTGCCCTTGTGAGTTGTATATTGATGCTACTGTCTCGTCTCATCAGATATAGTTTTGAATCCAGGCCCCTGCCATGATACGGGTAGTGATAAATCGAAGACGTCTATTGCCATTCTTAATTACAATGTTCGAAGCATACGTAACAAAGTTTCGGATCTTGTAGACTTAACTGACGATTTGGTATTCTGTGTTTCACAGAAACACACTTAGATGAAAACTATGATACCAATCAAATTCTGTTTCCGAGTTTTTCTGAGCCAATTAGACGGGACTGGAATCAGTGTGATGCGGTATTGCACTGTATTTCGCAGATAGTCTTAACTTCAAACACATTAATTGTCCTGCTTTTGATGACGACATACTCTGGTTTGAGGTCGGAGCTTAGGACAAAATTATGTTATGCGCTTGTTACAGATCAGAACGAGAATGTACCGATAACTTTTGGTCAGAACTAGAGGATAAATTGGATGAAGCTCTATCTATGAATCCATCGGTAATCATTACTGGTGACCTTAACTGTGATTTACTTATCTATATTTATTAAGATTTAACGACACTTTAACAGCCAAGGTCAAATCGTGTCGGTAACAGTTTTACGGGTGGCGGAAGCCGGAATACTCGGAGAGAACCACCGAGCAACGACGAGCAGCTGCCAGCTCCCCAACATCGTAACTCCGCACTGCAGCACAGGCAGGGTTAGATTGATTGAAGACATGCGCACCATTGACGCGCAGTGCGCCTTAGTACAGGGCATCATCGTGCCACCCGTGTGGACAATCGGGGTTAAGTGCCTTGCCCAAGGATACGACGCGGGAGTCCGAATCGATCGCCTAGACGGTCACCCATCCAAGGACTAACCGGGCTCGAGGTTGCTTAACTTCGGTGATCTGACGAGAACCGGTTACCGCAAAGGCACCGCTCCCCCACCTTAACTGTGATCTTCCCAAGCCGCAAGGTAACTAACATAAAGTAATGACTTCTTTCAATATGAAAGATTTTGTTCAGGAAGCTACCCGTGTTACCCAAACCAGCAACACACTACTGGATCCTACTCTAATCAGTGATAGCATTTCTGTGCTAAAATTGGGAACAATTGATCTAGGTCTGTCAAATCATAAAGCTTCATTCACACATGTTGAGTTCAAACGTCCCTTATACACCGCCTTGTATAAGAACGATATGGAATTATAAAAAAGCTGATTTCGCGAAAATGAATCGCCGTATATCCGAAACAGATTGCGATGCACTTATTGATACACCGGTGGCAATAAACGATGCAATTTCAAATCCTGTGTCCACTTTTCTGAAGAAAGCCAGGAACTGCATAGCACACAATAAGGTTACGATACGGAAAAATGATAAACCCTGGTTTGACAGTTCTATCAGACACGAAATCGAACGTAGAGATCGTATTAGAAAGCAAGCTCTGCATTTAAATACTCCCCAACTCTGGTCGAAATACAAAATTATTAGAAATAAAGTTAACAATCTGAAAAAATATGCCCGAGAACATTAATTGAAAACAGTTGACGAATCACTAAGGAAAATGTAGAGCCGAAACAGTTTTGGCATATTGTAAAGGCATTTTTGAACAACTTTAGTGGAGCTTCGACGTTTCCGCCTCTTCGGCAAACATCTTCCTCGGGAACTAATGTTGTCGATGATGACGATGGAAAAGCTGAGCTACTGAATGATATCTTTTATCCAAAACAGTAAGTTAAACTCTCAGAACAATACGTTTCCATCCTATATCCGTAGATGTTCTAAGTCGATAAGTGATATTACATTCACAGAAAAGGGCATCACCACCATTTTGAAACCTTACTTAAAAAGGCAAGTTCCCATGACGAAATAGGGCGTAAAGTATTGAAAGAGACAAAACGCACAGTATGTAGTCCGCTATATCTCTTATACAAAAAGACACTACACCCGAATACCTTCCCAGAAGAATGGAAACTCGCCGATGTTAATCCTCTCTTCAAAAATGGTGATAAATTCGACGGGAAATATTATAGGCCAAGATCCCTGTTATCTTGCAATGGTAAAATTATGGAACGGGTGGTATTTAAGGGATTACATAGTTACTTGCAAGAGAACAATCTTTTTTGTAAATTCCAATCGGGTTTCCTTCCTCAAAACGGTACCGTCTTCCAACTGATCGACATTTATAATTACTTGTGTCAAGCCGGAGATAATAATATGCAGGGGGGGGGGGGGGTGGTGGCGTTGCGGTAACCGCAACGTCGAGCCCGGTTAGTCACTGGATGGGTGACCGTATGAGCGATCGATTCGGACCCCCGCGTTGTGTCCTTGGGCAAGGCACATCTCCCCGATTGTCCACATGAGGGCATGATGATGACCTTAATAAATAAATAAATAAATAAATAAATAAATAAATAATGTGCAAACCTTCGGAATATTGTGTGCTGTTTCCAAGGCATTTGAAAAGGTGTGGCACAATGGGATAATTTTTAAACTAAAACAATACGGAATTTCGGGATCGCTTCTTCGATGGTTCAAAGGCTATCTTACGAATAGAAAGTAGCGAGTAAACATTAGCGGTTCCCACTCTGCTTATAAAGATGTCACAGCCGGTTCCCCGAGGTTCTATCCTGGGTACCTTGTTATTCTCAAATATATTAATGACATAACTGAAAATATCGAATCAATTATTCGTCTTTTCGCAGATGACACCTGCTTAATTGAAATATTTGGCAATTCAAAGGATATTTCTCCGAAACTGAACGTCGATCTGAGGAAACTGAATGAGTGGGCAAAACAGTGGTTAGTAACTTTCAATGCTAAAAAACAAATGCAATGCTCTTTTCACTGGGTAAGACCATCCATTATCCGAATATAACTTTCGATAGTGAATCGCTCGAGTTCGTAAATACTCATAAACACCCGGGATTGATTGTTCAATCTTGGCAATCCCTTTTTTACCACATTTAAGGAAAGCGTGCTCCAGACTATCCCAGTTAAGAAAAGTTAAGTTCAGTCTGAACAGAACAACTGTGGAAAAAATGTACAAAGCATTCATTTTGCCCATTCTTGAGTACGCTAGACTATTATGGGGCGGTGCACCTGAAAACTTACTGAAACGCCTCGATGACATACACTGTGATGCCGCCCGCATTGTTGCAGGTCTCTCAGTCTAGGTCAGTGTATCGTCAACGGCTTCTTTTGGTGATTGGGTGGCAAACACTACAGGAAAGGAGAAATCTACAAAAATTGTGTACTTTTCATAAAACTGTAAACGACCATGGTGGCCCCAGATTTTCTGATAGAGTTATTGCCTCCCAGAGTTCAAGATAATTTGCATTATAGCCTAAGAAACACCACAAACTCTGTGCTTTATCGAGTGCGAACTGGACAGTTTGGAATGTAGAACGGTCTTCAGGAAGCGACATGGAATGTTTCACTATCGGAATTAAAAAAAAATCATATCTACCCAATCCTGCAGACCACCGGACTATTTCAAAATAGGAAAACGGAAACTAAATGTCTTATATTCTCATTTAAGATGTGGATGTAGTGACCTGAACGGCAGTCTGAATTATATTGTAGAATTTCCCACCTGTTCTTGTGAAAATCCTGTTGAGAATGCCGAGCACTAATTTTCAGGATGCCCACTGCACTCAACCGCAAGAATCTACTTAATTACTACATTATCAAAAGTATAGCATCGCACCGAGTTGTGTATATATCCTATTATATGGAGACCCTAACTTAAAGTATGAAGTGCAGAAATTCATTGGGAAAACAAATAAATTTGTTGAACAAGATGGATGATCCAAGGCACTCCGAATAAGTGATATTCGGCAAGTTGTACACCAACGCTGTCGTGACTTCCTCATGAAACCGAGAAAGTTGGAAAGTCTTGGGAGTGGTATTGTTTTACCAGTCAAATTGAACCCTGCCTCATCTGTGATGAAGTCACGATATAGCTATAATATTGAAAGTTACCCCTAATGACAAAAATAAACAATGAATAAATATCATGACTAAAAGCTTGATTACTATTATGGCATCTCTTATTCTCTTATATGTTCATATGGTCTCACATTTTTCAGTTTTCAAATTACTAAAGGGGCATTACCAACATCACTTTTCACTCTTTTATTTTTCTTTTCATTTTGTACATATTTACCTCTCTTGCTATTTACAATAGAATCTGTCTGTATACTGAATAGAAGAGGAGAGTTTCCCCAGTGGAAAGCACTTGTTCTCCAATCCCAGTTTGACATGTTAAGTGGCAAATAAAAATATGTTTAAACTGGTTGAGACAGAAAAGAGGTGATTTATGCTTCAAATGTTGTACCTGCTATATTGCAAGAAAGCAGGAACACAATTGTATTAAACTACTGTTTTATTTCTGAGGTGAAGCTTACTTTTCGATATAAACCAAGATTTCAAGGAAATCAAAGTATTTCCAAATATCAAATAGTCAGAACGACGGGAGAATGATGAGATTACTTCGCGTGAGGCACAAGCTGCAGGGTATCAGGACAACTCGTACCCACGGCAACTCGTACCCAAAATTGGACGACTCGTACCCATTTTCGGCTGGACAACTCGTACCCAAGGTTGGACAACTCGTACCCACAGTTGGGCTACATGTACCTGGTCTTTAATTGTATGGGCGAAGGCGAATATTGGCTGAATGACTTGAGAAGATGAGTGTCTGCTTTCAATGGGTGTGCATAAAGGCAAATACTTTCCATTTTTAGCATTTATCTCAGCAGAACAGTCTGAACAGACTTCGCCGAAACTCAATTTCGTCGGTATGAACATTTCATCAAGGGAGCAATTCAAAGGAAACAGGAAATATTTAAATTATATGTTAATACAGTGGTGTAGATACGGGAGACGACCCCCCCCCCCCCCCCCCCAAAAAAAAAAAAAAAAAAAATCGGGTAATCCTTGGCTCTTCGTTAAACGTCTGTCAACTTTTCTACGTCATATTTTGTTGTACTGGTAGCCATACCCAGCATTTCACGTGTTGAGGGGTTAACGCAAAATCAGATGCGATCGGGGCTCATTCCCCCACATACCCCACCCCTTCATTGTTTGAAGGATTAACGCGATGTCTGACGCGATCGGGGCCCATCATAAGTCCCTTTCCTGGTCAAATTACATCTATATAGACCTGTGCCAATTTTTGAGAGAGAGAGAGAGAGAGAGATTCACTTTTATACTTTTATAGTCCAATTGCAAACCTTACAAAAATGCTAATTATCATTCAATTTTCATGATTGTCATGGAAGATAATTGTTAGAAAAACACACCTCCCAACTGGAAGATTAACTTAATTGGCGATAATAATATGCACAGATAATTGGAAGAAAATTAAACACCAATCGACTTTTGGTAATAGATAATAGAAAATAATTCTTCATGATCTCACACCTGTAACTGCCGGGTAAGTCTAAATTAAATGACTAGAGTTTTCAAGTGTGTCGGTGTTGACAGAAATCAGTTGATGCGACCTGGTGGACTCATAGAGAGAGATGTATTAGGGCTTTTTACTTGAATTTTTTTTTAAATGAACATCATTTGTGATCTTCTTGATTCAGTCTATCACTGGTCATTGTTTGCCGTTTCTTCCGAGCGGGTAAATGTGCTACGCTTCAAGTACAAATCCGGCTGTACTCTCAATTTACAATGAAATCCTTTCTCGCCTGACCGGAGTGATGTAACTTTGCCACACGAAAAATAATCTAAAGGTGGAGAGTGGCATTATTAATTAGGAAAGGCAAGAGTTAATGCGACACGGGCTATGGTTTTCACCTTGATAATTTGCAGAGCTTAGTCCTAGATGCAAGGCCTTTTAGTTTTTTCCAGTACTCTATTCCCAATATTGAAGCGCAGAAACCGGGTGTCGGGGTTGGGGGGTGTCATTCACCCCGGTTCTCGTACGAATACGATTGCAGACTTCCAGGAACCACCGGTGCTTGCTTTCAACAAAGTACGGCCAATGAATATATGTTTCCTGTTCTGTGTATCACAGCCGTCATTTAGACGTAAAATTTGTGTATATTTCATTCATATTCCTGGAATATCTGACGAAGGAATTTCAAAGTAAACTGATTTCCATTACTATTATAGCACCTTAAACGGATCAAACAAAAGCAAAAACCCTGCTTCTATAGTTCTTAGGCCATTAACTGCCTTCGCCCATACAATTAAACACCAAGTACAAGGTGACCAGCCATGGGTACGAGTTGTCCAACCTTGGGTACGAGTTGTCCAATTGTGGGTACGAGTTGTCCATCTGAAAATGGGTACGAGTCGTCCAATTTTGGGTACCACTTGACTGGTACGAGTTGCCGTGGGTGCGAGTTGTCTAGAAACCAGCTGCAGTATGCCAGTTAGTGTGCGAAACCAAGCAACCTAAGCTCCAACTAAAGACTGATCAGTCGGCTGCTTATAAGGTATTGCGAACAGCAGCATGTGGGAAGCATTTTCCTCATCAGCCAAGTCCTTCTTTTGGGTGTGTTGGAATGGAGGGTCTGCGAGTATGTTAGATTCGGTGGCGGCAGAGTATAATCTGCAACAATGTTGGGATGGATTGCAACGAACTCATCGACCAGCTGCTCACCCCAGTGACGTCAGTCCTTAAAATTTGTCACAATTCACAAGAATCAATTTTGCTTCTCGCAGACTCCTGCTGCAAGAGGTTGTCCACTAAGAGCCAATCAATCTGTGTGAGTTTCTTGTCTTACGTGAACAGGTAAAACACATGTTCAAACATACAGGCTTTTGATGGTCTTCCTGATGGAAGTTCCTGTACCCTGGCTTTGGTTTCTATTGAAAAACTGGCTGCCCATGGCAGCCCAAACTTCACTTGACGCCATTGCCAAATTAAAGTGTTACCTTTTTTTATAAGGGAGCTAAAAATAAGTAGAATTCTTTAGAACTTCGAGGTCACTTTTAGAATCTATGACAAGAATCAAATTAACATTTTGCAAGATTCAAAGTTGAGTCTTATTGTTTTCCCTGCGGGAAACATTTGTGCGAAACCGGCGATTCTGATTCTCGTATGAATTTTAAGCCCTGTACGTCATGGAAATCGCGGAGACATCTTAGTAAGGTGTGGGAACCACTGAATGCGGGGTGGAGGGACGCACACAAACGAGAGAGGTTGGCAGTGCCTTTTTCAGGTGCAGGACTGCAGGCCATGCAGTTCCTGACACTGAGAAACTCTATGCTCGCTACGAAGCACGGCATGGCGCGGCCATGATGAGGACTTTGGGGGCGAAAACTCTCCAACTCTTTGCATTGCTGGTTGGCATGTTTCATCAGATTCCAGCTCTAGCTTGTCGGCGACCGTGAAGCCCACACAATTGTTGGGCAAAAGGTCAGTAGCACCACATGCGTGCTGTATCATAAATGGCACATACTTGGCTCCACCAACCCCAGCCCTGACCAGTGACCACAGCCTAACAATATCGATTTGGACAAACATGCCCACACACTATTGATACAGCAGAGACAGAGGATATTGTAACGGACACCATAGTAGACAGTCTGAAAGACATAGGGAACCACCGAGGAGAGGTTGACTGTTGAACGGACACGGAAGATGCTAGCTAGAACCGACCAGAAAGAAGATCCAAAGAAAGTCAGCACAGATAAAGCCAGGGCTGCTGCCTAGAAAAGCAAAGTGAGAAAAGCTGTTGGTGGAGCTGCCCGAGACCAAGGCCCTTGTGTCAAAAAATAATGAGTTGTGAGGATGGTGCCCACTGACGAGTGTCCTGCACTTAGCCCGACGGTTGTCTTGACAGACATCATAAGCGCATATTTAAATATGTTTAGAAAATCTTTCACTAGTAGTGGTTCCTTCTAAAGAAGTTAAAGTTTCTTTCATGATATTTGGTAAATTGGGATTGACACAAAACACTGACTATCTGATGACTGGCTTGACTGCTGTGCCCATTACACATTTTCAGTGTACAGTATGTGGAGAGTGGATTGTAACTAAATCACCCATGGAGTGATCACCGAACATATCACTTTCCAATTCTGTACATATGTACAAAAAAGACAAGCAATGTTTCAGCCAATGGACCACCGGGTTTAACCCAGCGGTCCATTGGCTGGAACTTTGCTTGTGCTCGTTATGCTTTGCAAAAAATTGCAATTATTGCTTGGGTGGAATATCCACTCTATGAGTAATTCAGTTATAATACACTCTCCACATAGTGTATAGCGAGGCATGTTTGCCCAGCATAACAAAGTTTCAATATTTACTGTCCCATACCCAGCTGTCAATTTCACTAATATCATAGCTGTTACGGAATGTACCCTCCCACACAATTCATTTTGAAAAGAACTTGTACCTGTTGTAGAACTAAATTCACTACCATTATTAGTCATTAAAACACCCATTACTAACACACCTATCCAGTTTGTCATGAGAACATTCAATATGCATGTAGTCATTTTCGTTTCACAAATACAGGCATAATCACCCTGAGCACGTTAATAATAAGCAAAATCAACCTGATGGACAAAAACTTCAAATCCATTGCTACTTTTTCATTAAATTCTTTTGCCATCAGCATTGATACAACAAGTCTAGGTGGCGTTTTCGCAAACTTGTTAACACCCACCACCTGCAATTTTTCTCATTTTTCAGGATCATTTTCGGGGACGCACCCTAAAATCTTAGAAAAAAGCAAAGAATGAAGACCTAGCCCTAACAGAGAATTGTTCTGTTTCTTAATATTTATGACTATTACATTGACTATTCCAGCATAGCATTTTAATAAACCTCTGAGGCTGCAAGGGAGATAATTCTAATGAGTTTGAATGGAAATAGTAACAAAATATTTTTAGGTTATGAAACTCTGAAAAAAATCCCAGTGCTAACCTTTCACTCTCTGAACAACACACCAAGTTGTTTTGAAATACCTAAACTGATCACATGGAGTGAAAACCTACTGTATACCCCATTAATATAACATTTAATTCATTTCACAGGATTAAACAGGTTATTACACATCTGCTTCACCATCCGAGGAGCCCAAAAGAAGAATAGTCTCTGTTCTATGCTGTTTCTAAAGCCTTGGCATGTCAAAAATCACATTTTAGGCGATTTATATGAATGAAAGGGGGGTTAAAATGTCAGAATGAAAGAAAAGAGACTTGCAGTAATTAGATGTGGGGTTGGGGCTTAGGTGGTAGGTGAAAAAACATGACAATTTTATTGTGTTTCAAGGTGGCAATACAGTTTATTTAACTGCTAGATTATTTTTGGTGACCTAAATTTGTTAAACCAAATTTGTTTTATTACAGATTATTGGATAGTGCCTATAGGCACTCTCCAATAATTTGTAATAGAACAAACATGTATAAACAAAATATTATTTGCATTTGACTGAACTGGAAACAAGAGAATGGAAAATTTTGGCTTTTGCGCTGATACCTTCATTTTATTGAAAGCCCTGATAGTGGCTTCTAGCACTCAACCAGTTAAACTCCAGCCGTATTGGGTTAAACAGATTCATTGTGCAGAAATGGCTGTGTTTGTTACCATTTGTTCTGCTGTTCTAACTTGCAGTTGCACCGAACGACTGGAAATTCAGCAACCAACCAGCCAATACAATCTTTCCTCCCATCTCAGATCACCTGTTTATTTTGGAAGCAGTTTATGCAAGCCAGGACAGCAAAACAGACACTGTCTTGTGAAAATTGGGCATCCTACATCCTGAAAATAGCATTTTCTTAAAACTTACAACAATATTACAAACCTAAAGTGCTTGAATTGTAATATTAATAAGACCGACATATCAAAAAATAAACAAATCTAATGAAATATCCCTCAACAACAGTAGGAAGGAAATATTCCTTCTGGTAATGAAATCCTAAAAACATCCCACTGACAACAGTGCTAACCTTTCACTCTTTATACAACACACCAAGTTATTTTGGAAAAAAACTATCTGCTCTTGAAAAAAATAAACTGGAAGAAAATATATGGTACCACATCAAATTTCAATTTAAACTTCAAATTTTCATATGGATAAAATAAAATTACAAATTTATTAATCCTTTCTAAAGTGGGCAAATCATAATTTGAATCAATGGCTTCAGGGGGTGCGGTGGCTCAGTAGGTAGAGGTGCAGGCTGCAAGCCGAGAGGTCCTCGGTTCGATTCCCACCTGCGGCAACCGCGTTGTGTCCTTGGGCAAGACACTTCACCCCCATTGCCCATGTGGGGGCACGATGACGCCGTGTACTAAGGCGTACTGCACGTCGATGGTACGCATGTCTTCAACCAATCTAACCCTGCCTGTGTTGCAGTGCAGAGTTACGATGTTGGGGAGCTGGCAGCTGCTCGTCGTTGCTCGGTGGTTCTCTCCGGGTACTCCGGCTTCCTCCATCCGTAAAACTGTCACGGTCATGATTAGCCATTGTGCATAAATATGTGACCTTAAACCTCAATAAATAAATAAATAAATAAATAAGAATCAATGGCTTCAATGCCAAAATATATTGAACCAATCGGCTGATCATCCCTTTTTAATCCTACTCACAACTTCTGGTGTCAAATGCGCTGGGTCACATGTTCACTTATTTAGGTTTTCATAACCATCAAATAAGTCTGATTAAGTCACTGAATAGGTCAGAATAAATCCTGAATAAGTCTGAGGTAATACATTCCCAGATTCCCTAGTCTGTACCAGATTATTTAGCAATTCTACTATATAGAAAACACTCTTCATTCCTCATTTTGGAGCTAATAGGGATAGCAAAATTCACATTCCCTATTTTTATGGTACGCACGTGACATGAGGGGAGTCACACTCACAGTCTGAATGTGTGTATATCTTGCTGGACTACTGAAGGTTATTGATTGATTGCACAGAGGTCATCTTTTTTCATTTGGCCTCTTTAATTAATAAACAATTTTCAATTTGTGTCAACTTAGCCAGGAAGGATGGGGGTGGGGGGGGGGGTGGTCCTCTGTGGCTCTGTCGGTGAGGGGCCTTGTTCCAAGCTGAGAAAGTTTGCATTAAAAAAGTTACATTGACAAACTGCACAGTTTGGTCCAGGATGCATCAGGCTGTATGAGCTAATAATTGATTTGAAGAACAAAGTTCACTTCAGTTTTAATATTCTTCTAGCTTATGGAATAAGTTCAGACTTTAAGATCAAGAGAACTTTAATTTTGACAAAGTGTAGTTCTGTAATCACATAATTTATCACACGATCTCTTTGATTTGACCCCCTCTCGCCAAATCATGTTACAATCCACCATGACGCTTTCTCTGACGATTTTTTTTTACCCAGGGTTGTGCCCACTTTTAAGTCTGAGATCTCCATTGAATAGTTCTCCATTAACTCCCTCACTTGGTCTATCCACCCTGTCTTTACGTTTGAATTCCAAATATTCTGGAACATTAATTTACACCATCGGCTGTCGGGGAGGTTTACTAAATAGTTAAGATAAGAGTTTCATTAAGTCTATCCTGTCTCAATCGTCATCCACCCAAGCTAACCCCTTATTACTTCTAGTGCTGTGGCATTACTCGAACCCATTATCCACCATCATGCATCGTTCTACAGGGTTTCCAAGCTGTTTAAAGCCATTTGGTTTAGAGGTATCCCTTCCGTTATACTTGGTACACCCACCATTTCCCAAACTGTTTTCCCCACAAAAACCTTACTGAAGCCGTTTCTCCCTATAAGTTTCATTTGATTAAGGATTCACTTCCCCTTCACAGTTAGTTTATTAGTGTGGTTTCAGTGGACGCCTCTTCCCATAATGTTTATATTTACCCCTAAATACTCATAGTCACATGTCTTTCTCAAACTAAGAAGTTTGCTGCTACCTTCCGGAATACAGAACTCGCCCACTCCCCACTTTTGAGTAGGTTCCACTTTATGACTTACGGGTATAACTTTGCTTTTGCTTTCATTTTTTTTGAGTCTCCATTTGTTCCCATATCTCCCAACAATTGCAAAAGTGGCTGAAACAGTAAATCGCCAGAAATACAATTAGCTTGCTATATGTACCTCTACAATAACTTCTTGTGAGTAATAACTATGGCTGAATGTCACATATGCTTCCCTGCTATAATCCAAATTGTATGAAATCCTTTAACTTTTTGGGGCACCAAGGTTCATTAAACAACATTTGCTTAGGGAGGGAGGGGGGGGGGGGAGGGGATGTAGTTGTTTTATTGTTTTACACCAGTGGCATCAGGTGGTATTATGATTTTTGTTTATATAAACTTTCTGAAATTATTTTGGACTATTTTCTCTTTCAGTTAACATGCAATGGTCAGATAGATAAGGAAGGATAGATGGAAGCCCATGCCTTCACATCCAAGTCCCAAGAAACATTACTGAACACAAAATCAGACTGATTAAATCACAATTTCACGTAGTTTCAAATTGATATTTGAAAATAATTGCCATGTATTCCAATTTGGCTGATGCAAATTGCCAATGACTTATCTATAACCATGTCGACAGCATGATAGTTTATTTGTTTTAAATGGCCTGGTTGGGCATATAATTGATAATAAAAGGTTAAACAAGCACAGAACTTGGTGATTTTATGTGGAGGAAAAAATTTGCATTTTTGGTCATTTACACATTTTTCCCGGCCCCGAACCACCCACCCACCCCCTCCCCATGTCTGGAAATTTTTGGGCACCCCCACCCCCCAGGTTTAACGACACTTTTGACAGCCAGTACTGCTTCCTGTTGGACAGCTTTATGGGGGAAGAAGCCAGAGTAGCCAGAGAGAACCATCAAGCAGTAACAAGCAACTGTCAGACTCCCCAATGTACTAACCCCACACCTCAGGGTTAGCATTGGTTAAAGACAAATGCACTATCGACACACAGTAAACTTTTGTACACAGTGCCCCCATATGGGTAATCGGGATTAAGTGCCTTGCCCAAGGGCACTACACAGTTACTCCTGGTAGGACTCCAAACCTGGACCTTTTGGTTTGAAGTCCAATACTGTAACCACTGAGCCATGGCATTTCCATTAGGGTGTGTAGTTATTTCGCAGAATTCATTTTCCCAACATCCAGTATCCTTCATTTAAGGTTATCAGTATTTTCTGGAAGATGAGCAAATAGTACCTGAACATGAAATTTGAGAATAATTTTGTGTCCTTCTTTTTACACTTACATTTTTTAGGTTTACAGCACGAACATCTTCCAGTGGAATATTTTCAGTTTTATCTATCAATATATAATAATATCCAGAAGTTATAAGGCTTAATGCTATTTCTTGAACGGGATTTATGCCGTATCGTTCTCCAAGTCTATATAATATGACATTTATTTATTTATTGGGGTTTAATGACCCTTTTGACAGCCAGGGTCACCTTGTGTCGGACAGTTTTATGAATGGAGGAAGCCAGAGTAACCAGAGAGAACCACCGGGCAGCGGTGAGCAATTGTCAGGCTCCCCAATGTACTAATGCCACACAAGCAGGGTTAGTATTGGTTGAAGACATGTGCACTATCAACATGCAGTACGCCTTAGTACACAGCACTGCCATGGACAATCAGAATTAAGTGCCTTGCCCAAGGACACAGCACAGAATATGACATTTGCTTTATTCATTGCAGAATGTGAGTGTAGAAAAGGTATACCTGACTGCATCAGTCCAAATTTTCACAATTTCTCCAGCTACAACAGCTGGCACTTCATATTCAGCAACAGACAACAAACACATAACACCTCCAAATCTCAAAAAAAATTTTCCTTCATGTATTGACTTTATTTTTGACATTGTCTAGTGATTCCACATATGTTTTCATCCAATTCTAATCAGACTGCGCATTAGCACTGAATGCATGAGTGAAAAGACAGTGTGTAGCATTACTGGCCTTTGAAGTTTGTCGAAATATTTTGTTCACAAACCAATTCTTGGAAAGTGAAGTTTCATTAGTTTGAAGTCTTGGAATGCTACAGCTTATATTTCATGGTGTATTTTTCACATTTTTTGTGCACACATTGTATTATTTGGCTTATTTCTTCACAAACAAATGTTAACCCTTTACAGAAAGCATACGATATCAAAATTTGCCAATTTAATTTTTTTTCAGCATCTCAAACATTTCAACAAAATCATATTGAATGAACTCCCCCCCCCCCCCCACCCCTCAATGGAATGAGCTAGACATGCTCATTCCAATGTGGGGTAACATGATATGGTTTTGATAATTTTTAAAAATTTCTAATTCTATACAATTTATATATTATGCGACGGATGCAGCAGATTCGTTCTGTAAGGTTTAATCACTCATTAGGTGGAACCCAGGAGCACCATTGTCTGCTCACAAAAAGTTTATATTTATTGGGGTTTAATGGCACATTTGACAACCAAGGTCACCTCATGTCAGACAGTTTTGTGAGTGGAGGATGAAGGATTACCCAGAGAGAAACACCAAACAGTGGCAAACAACTGTCCGGCTATCCAACATATTAACTCCGCACATGCAGTTTTAGCAATGGTTGAAGACAAGTGGACCATCTATGTGCAGTACACCTTAGTACACAGTGCCACCGTACCTCCATGTGGGCAATCAGGATTGAGTGCCTTGCCCAGGGTACAATGCTATTACCCTGGTTGGAACTGAACCATTGACCATTCAGTTTGAAGTCCAATGCCGGTAACCATTGAGCAACAGCACTCCCTATAAGCAAAAAGTAAAAATTGCAAGTGCGATGGTTTGCAATAGCTTCAGCTTGTCTCAAAATCTAAAGAGTACTTACAAGACATAATCTTCAGCTGGATCCAGAAGGATTAACAGGTTTCCATATATTTTTCATTCTACTCCTTTCATCATACATGTACATGCATATACCATTCTGATTTGGGTCTAGCCAATTTTTAGTTTTCCCATGTTCTCTTAATTGAACCTCCAGCTCTATCACTATCAAATCTGGGTTTATAAGAGACTACTCTTCCCAGGGATTCTTCTGTCCTATTTAGGGAATGGTCCAGGGCTCATACAATTGGGAAAATTTGCATTATGAAGGCTCCAACTGTGAATTTGTTTTGGAGACAAAACACACAAAAAATTTGAAGTACATGTATTCTTTTTAAATTGAACTCAAATCATTAAAACAGAACCTACTACCTGTAAACAACATGTAGTAAATTTTATAGGAAATAGTCAAGTGAAATCATGATCAATCCCGTCTCTGTACTCTCCATTAAACTGTTCTTTTATTATTAACCTTTGAAGTCCTGGATATATTTATGCATTTCTGCTATACTAAAGTTGCTGTGGACTGGTCATAATCCACACGTGGGCAGTGATGTTCATGCATGCGTTTACCAGGTAATAAAAATCATCATCAGTAAAATTTTAATTAATGAAGCACCGGGTTGTACCCAGCATGTCATTAACTAAATTTTTTTATGATTATTCCTATAATTAGTGTTTGGAATCTAATATTATTGCGTCCGGGGAAATATTGCCCACCTGTGGAAGTTACCAGTACATGGCAGGCATACTGTACACTTTGACAGTCTACATTCTCTGGGTTTGTAGTTGTGTCAAGGCAAGTCTTGTTGCCTTTATAGGCAGCCAAGACTTGCCCAGAAACAACAGGCCAAGGTTTTTAACTTGCAAGTGTATCTAAAAACTGCATATTGGGACACCTGTTTTATTGCAATAAAAAAATGATCAAAGTCAGAATAAGGCCTTCAAGTGTTGAATAACTCATTGTTCACTCTTGAATTCAGATGTTTTCTATTCCTTGTTATTTCAGGACACCAATTGTGAAATACACTTGTGTTTGAATGGAGACTGAGATTGGAAATATTTTGGTTCTGAATTGGGAAAGATAACGTCCAGATGCTATTGGAAAAGGTTCCCATATTTGGCCCAGCAAATACCCCAAAGAATCTCTGCTTCCATATCCAGTTGTTTGAGAAGTCTCTTCATTTTCAGCAAAAAAGTAGGTTCTGTTATACTCACTGGTGAGGTTCCAAAACAGGTTTTACTGTTACTGTACTCATGTTACAAACCACCTATGAAAAATAATTTACCCCTCTACCAGTTAAAATAAAGCACCTCTAGAAACTATCAAGCACCTGTACTAACACATCCAATATTTCTTTATATTCAATTGCAGCTCCATTGCTACATTCAGGGGTATCATCATGGGGGGGGGGGGGGGGGGGGGGCACACTCCCACTTAGAGATTCATTGTCGGGGAGAATCTCCCTTGCCGAGATATATCAAGCTTTATGGTTAAGAAAAATCACTTTTTCAGAATGCTGAAGTTTTAATGTGTTGTCAGTGATCATCCATCACATTCTATCCAGCTGCTCTGTCTTGAGAATCACTGTTCTTCATTTCTTTCCAATTTCCATATTTCTTTTCCTGCAACTATTGTTCAGCAGGTCTGGTGCAACCCTCTCTATTCTGTAAACATTTTCCAATCTCTGATATCTCAATACATAACTGTGTACCACAGTATCAAACAATGCCTTCTGTGACCAATTTGGATTCCAATGCATTTAGTACATCCACTATGATACTATCAACTACTGAAAGGCCTTGTCTGGTAGCTTTTACACTCCTGAAAAAGATATTAGTTTCTCACTTTGATTTGATGCAAGTGGTGTTTAGATCAATAAAGTAAATTATATTATTCTGTTATATAGACCTCTATTAACCCTTTGAACTCTGTTGGTATTTTTCATCATGTTAGTTCAATGACAGCAATTGGAAGAGACCATATTTATTATTTGGGGGTAGACCAATCAATATTTTCAACATGCAGCCTGGGGGCTGCATGTTGAAAATATTGATTGGTCTAACTCACACATGCACTTAGGAGCCATCCTACTTAACGAAATTATCACATACCATGTTCCAGGATCAGAAAAAAGGCCTCTTACGTTGAAAGGGTTAAAGGAACTGTTCTATTTTGATGTCTTGGGATGTATGATGCCATTTATTTATTTAATATGCCCCCAAGCTCCATAAGAGATTTTGGTTGGTGTATAGTTGAGGGCCCATCAAACATTTTGCGTTATAACTCAGATGTCGGAGTTTGATGTCCTTTAGTATTGTGACAGACCAACATAGGGAAAAGGATATCTACAGATTGCAGATTTTGTCCACAAATGCATACCAGATTTATGGCCCTTGTAACACTGCAAAACACTTCTGTGTGAATGTTTTGTATTATAACTTAAAGCATCGGTTGTTGGATTTTGATGTCCTTTGGTATGGTGAGAGACCAGCAAGGGGGAAAGGCTATGCACATATTGCAGATTTCATCCATGCATACAGTATAGTTGCTGTGGACTGGTCATAATCCATGCATGGGCAGTGATGTCTACGCATGCTTTTACCAGGTAATAGAAAATCATCATCAATAAAATTTCAATAAATGAAGCACTGGTTTGTACCCTGCGCTTCAATAATTAAAATTTTCGATGATTATTGCTGTAAACAGGGTTTGAAATCTAATATCATTGCCTCCGTGGAAATATTGCCCACCCGTGGAAAGTGACCAGTCCACGGCAGCTGTACTGTACGTATCAGAGTCATGGCACATGTTACACGTCAAAAACTCTCCATGCAAAAGTTATGCATTTGCACTAACCTCAATAGATAGGAGATTTGCAGTTCGGTTTTCGGTTTCTTTTTTTTTTTTGAGAAAAGACTCTGGTTACGGTTTGATTTGTTTTTTTCTTGAAACTCCAATATGCTGCTTCCTTATTCAGGTTCTCCAGTAATAGAATGTGAAGACCTGTCTGGTGTATAACTTGTACCTCCAAAAAGTGAAAACTTTTAGTAATGCACTAGCAACTTATCTCATAAAGCATTGACAATCTAGTTGTATTTTGGGTGATTAATAATCAAATAAGATTAAGTCATTTTCACTTGAAACGAATATTTTTGATAAAGCATTCTTCTTGCAAACATGCTCAGAGTTATTGCTTTACTTTGATTTAAAATGACAAGTTGCAGAGAGGTTGCACATGATGGTAATTACACTCAAGTGTCCTGATCTTTTCTTTCAAAACAATATCCCATTAATTTGTCACATCTATTTCAATAGTTAACATTAATAGTCTACTCTAACAGAGGCACTACTCTAACACACCCCTCACCTCAAAACAGACCAAAACGTCTCATTCTGGAATGGTATGTTTTGGGTCCTGGGACATTTTGGCCACGAGAGATTTCAGCCTGGGATGTTTCAGCCCGTGTTTTCTTCTCCAGTGTTTGTTTCCTCTTATGAGCTGTTGGGTTTTTAATGTTAATAGATATTCCTGTGCAGTGGTTTATATGCATTAGTTAATTAGTTATAAATGTTTGCACTAACAATTCAAAAGTCGTGCTTGAATCTGTTGTTACGCGTTCTAAATTAATTCCCATTCACAAATATTCCAACTACATCATCAAGACACACCTTGGAAGAAGGCAAGCCTTGCTGATGTAGTTGGAATATTTCTTTAGTCACGACTCGGGTGATGACAGTTAGGACAAATTGGGTTTACATCCCCCAATCGTTGAACTTTAGAATGCCCCTATCCACCACTGCTTCAAAAATAAAGCATTTCTTTCAGGACTTTCTAGTACTGCCAATAAAAGGCATTTTATGAGGAGTATTTTTCATTTTCTAGGAGTGGCAGACAAATCCTATTCTCATTATTAATGCAATGGTGGACACAGACAGGAGGAAGTATTGGATTTTTTCAACAGATTATCTGAGCCATGTTTACTTGGTGAACCAAAGAGAAGATTGTCAATCTTATATGTCTTCTGGGGTTGAAACTGGTCCGTTAACTGGAGGAATGACTACTCATGTGACAATTACCCTGCAGGAGGTAGTAAACCATTTTCATTCACTACCACCTTAAATCATATATGTTCAGCCTCCCAGAATGCCCAGGAAAGGCCCTGAAATTCAAAGTTATTCCCGACATCCAGGAAAAAGATCTCTTTGGGCCGAAAATCCTGGAAACTATCAATCAAAACATTTGGCAGTTTTGAAATGATTTGAGGGTCAATTTGCGATCAGTTTCAAAAGATCTATAGTCTTGTCATTACCCTGTTCAAAAGTCATTAAAATAATTGTAAAATTCATTAATAAAAGCAAAACAAGATGTTTGTACGTTTTCAAAGTGTACAAAATTTGTCTCGATCAGCTGTTTACATTGTGCTAAGTTGTGGTGACCCAGTTTCAAACACCTGATTCAATAGAGAATTCCCTTTAATAGTTTTCCATTCACATTTTTCCTGCATCTGAATAAGGGTGCTCACGATTTGCTTTACAAACTGCAACATTGTGTTTGAACATTGAAAAGAGAACGTAAATCACAACTGAGTTGATCGGAGATGACATTTTTAACTTTGAATTCTGGGAGATACTGGGAATGTTCCTTTGATCTATTTCCAGTGATTAAAATATCTGTCTGGGAATCACCTCTTTCTTTCGTGTAAATCTTTGACTCAAACGAGCCAGTGTTTGGGAGGTTTAACTGACGACAAGTCTGATTTAATTCTAAGTTGAAGGCCTCTTTTGGAAGTGTTTTTATTTTATTGTTTTGTTTAGTATTATTTCTTGCAAAATGATATTAAAATGGATAGGATCTGCAGAGAAATTCATTTTATGTCTTACATTTTTCAAGAGGTCCTCTGTTCAGTAATCTTTTTTATACTCCTGAGAATCTTCTTCAGTTTTTACAACTCATGTCTGCTCTTCAGCAGCCATGAAGTGATTGTAGGAGAAATGCCAGAAATTTTTTGAAGTTGAACAATTGAAATTTCTGAACATCTGTGGGCTTAAATGTCATCAGCAGACTGTACTGTCAATACTACGGGGATGTCTTGAAGACAAGGCATCACTAAGGGACATATAAAATATATGTACAATGAAGGCAGGAAAATACGGTGGTTTTATTATATGCTATGTAATAAGATAGTGGGATATGCCTAACAAATATGTTTCCATAATATATATATATAGAATATCTCTACCTAGAAGTTTCACAAACGATGTCATAAGTTTAGATCGATTTCACTTCACATTTTGGTATTTTAGTGTTTAAAATACGTTGCAGTTAAAACATCACATATAACAACAAGTGCAATGCCAAGGGTGGCTATGCCACCCCCCCCCCCAGCCCCCGCCCCCCACCCCCATTGCCAAGCATGAGTTTCTAGTCATCTATCTTTGTTGATATTGAATTAATAAATATCTTATTTTATCTTATCTCCATTAAACCATAGCACCAATTCAGCAGGCCATAAAATACCTCGCTATCTGATAAACCTTTTGTAAATATAAGTTGGTAAAGGGCCATAACTCTGTCAAAAAATATAATAATAATAATAATAATTGATTTTCTTGAGCGTAAAACCACAAATAGTGCTCTGAAATGCTTGACAGAAATAAAAAACACTTTTCTAAAATAAAGGGTTACATCTGTTTTGGTTGCCTCTTAGAGAGGTTCAGGAGAATGCTTCAGTAAATAGGAAAGTTTTAAGATTTCTTTTGAAGACATCGAGAGTATCTGAAATTCTGACACTAATTGGCAGAGAATTCCACAATCTGGGACCCACGATGAAGAACACATGATCATGAGCCTGATTAGATCTGCTAAAAGGTACAACTAGTTGAATTTGGTTTTTAGATCTGAGACTGCGTGATGGTTTATATACAGTGAGGAGCTCTTGAAGGTAAACTGGAGCCAGTTTGTGGATACATTTGAATACTAAGATCAATATTCTGAAATCAATTCTCTGTTTAACTGGAAGCCAACATAGTTGTCTTAAAACAGGTGTTATGTGTTCAGAGCATTTGGTACCAGTAATTATCCTAGCAGAAATATTCTGAATCAGGCACTGGGACAGCCCCACTAACACTGAATTACAATAGTCTAGTTGTGAAGTGATGAGGAGTGCACAGATTTTTCAAGTGCTGACTGGTTAAGATAAGGCCACAGTCTTCCAACATTACGAAGCTGCCAGTAGCATTTTTGACATATTTTATTGATATGGATATCTAGGTTTAAATTTGAGTCCATAATCAGTCCAATATTCCTGGCTGATTCACTTTTCATAGCGATGTTGTTTCCAACCAGAATTGGCGTAACCGAGGGTGTTGGTATGCAAACCCTGGATATCACTAAGAATTCAGTTTTAGAGTCATTCATTTTCAGTTTAAAGTCTATCATCCATTCCTGCATGAGATTTATGCAAGTTTCCATGTTATTGACTGTGGTGAATGAGTCACTTGTAACAGATGGGTTGAATGTGATGTACAGCTGGGTGTCGTCTGCGTACAGATGATATGATATGCCATGCTTTTTAAAAAGGCGACCAGAGAAGAAGTGTACAGAGTAAACACGACTGGTCCAAGAACTGAACCTGTCTATCAATTACAACCTGTATTATGTGGTTATAAACCTATGTATAAAATTTTGTTTCATTTCATTCAGTCAATCATCTGGAAACCATATTTGGGAGGGATGGACGGACATACGCACGGACAGATGACAAGGGTAACACTTAATGAACGTTCGCCAAATTGGCGGGGGCATAATAAAAAGAATACCTACTGATTTTGAGTAGGAACCAAAATTAACCCATTCATGACTGCATTCAGCTGCTCAGGAAAACGTATATTTCCTTGCAGTTGCGCATGAGATAATTCTGGTACCTACTAAAACAGTAGATACAGTATAGTCAAAGTGGACTGGACGTAATCCACATGTGGGTAGTGATATCTTCACATGCATTTACCAGGTAATAAAAATCATCATCAGCATCATTTTAATTAATGAAGCACTGGGTTGTACCTGGTGCTTCATTAATTAAAATTTCGATGTATTTTCCTATAATTAGTGTTTGGAATCTAATATTAGTGTATCCGTGAAAATATTCCAACCCCAGGGAAAGTGAACAGTCCACAGTGGCTGTACTGTAGGTATGCTCTATGTATTCTGCAGTGCAGCTACAGGATTTTTCGGCTTCTCTTTTCATGTAGATGTATCGCAAGTCCAATTCTGTGATAATATTTTTGCATTAAATTTTAATATTCCACTGATGACATCAGGAGGAGTGGCTGAGAACACAATGGACATGCCAATATTCTCCAAAGAATTTAGTTTAAACAATATTTATTTCCAATATACATAGATACACATACAACAAAAACATATGTGTGGATTCGACAGGAAGCTGCAAGCTTATCAAGGTCGTTTCCACCAAAGTACAAATACTATGACAATCGAGGTGGCAACTACGTATGTAATATTTTTATAACCCAATCTGTTGCCAATAGCTTCATATAATTGTGAGAAATATTTCATTCGATGGGTTATAGAGAAACAACTCGATGTTGATTGGAAGTAAATTTACTAGATTGTATATAAGGTTAGGTATAGGAAGGAGGAATATTTAGATTGAGATAAGATATAGTACTAATGTCCTACGCTCAATGGAGGCCTCTACGTTACTCTGGATCCATGTCAGACAATAAAAACCTATCTGCTTTGGGTACAGAACACATGCCCTTTAAATTTAAAGTATCTTTTAAGTCCACTAATAAGGTAAGAGAGAGAAACCCTCAAGTAGAAGCATGAATAATGTGATAATAAAGACTCAAGAAGTTTGGAATAAATGTACAACTACTCCAGAGAGGTATTACATTGAACACAGTAATAGACAGACGAGGAAGAAAGGTAGGCAATCAACTTCAAATCCATTACACACCAAAGCAGTTATGTTTCGAGACCTAACATTTTAGAGGAACAACGTTTAATAACCGGTTACAATTCAAGGAATAGGAGAGATTCGCGCACTAAACTCGTGAGAGAATTATAAACATCCTACTATAGCCTGCAACAGAAAAATGCTCCTCTTGGCTGTTGCGTAACAGATTCATGTACTATAAATAAGAAGAGAGTTGTTGAGGCTAGAAAAATAGTCCTAAAGTATGTAGATATTTTTGTTATTGTCCTTGTAGTTCGACCTGACGCCCCGGTACCCTTGTGCATCAATGTTACGTGCGGCAAGAGATGAGGATCTTTATTAGTAAAACATCACGGTAGTACTCTCGACCAGTTCCATAACTAGTTTCTAATCATCAGACTTGATATTAGGTGAATCTTGCTGAATCAAGAATAAATTTATGAACTATTTTAAAGATGGTTTTATTGTCCACTTCGCTGTAAAATTCAGAGCCGTACAACAACGTATTACAGTCGATAAGATAGGGAAGCTGTTCAAGTGTCACTCTTCGTACCTCGCTGTATATGGGACAGTTTAACAAGAAGTGTTCGGTGGACTCGCGCTCACCACAGGAGCAGTACGGACTATCAGACAGGTGGTTATCAAAGAGATGCTCCTTCAGATTACTACATTGTAGGCGCAACCTGCAGTGGTAAATTTGTGCCTTGCGTGAAATCGAATTAAAGAAGAATTTAGGTGGGCGATTAACATTTCGATTAAGATAGTTTTTAAACTGAACCAAAGAATGATTATCTCTGATGTTGAGAGGTAACTCGTTCCATAATTTTGTTGTCGAAGGAATGAAGGATGTTTGATAATTTTTGGTTCTACAAAGGGGTACGCGACGATTGTTTGCAACTCGGAGATCGTGGGCTTGATTGATCGAGATAGGAGGAGGGATTCTGTTAGATATGTGAGGGGGAACCAAATTATGAAACATTTTGAAGTACTGTATCAGTTTATGCTTCTCCCGTCTTGTTCTGAGGGTATCCCATCCAGTTTCAACATATAACACAGTTTTGCTGGCGCTAAGGGTTGCACCAGACACAATTCGCGCAGCGGCTATTTGGATGCTTTCAAGCTTCATCGAATCATGTTCAGTACAGTTGTCCCAGACCGTATCAGCATATTCAAGCAAAGGTCGGATGAAAGCGAAATAAATTTTCTCCAGAGTTTTGCGATCTAAATTGAATTTATTTTTCCTGATTTGATCTAACCGTGACCAGGCCTTTGTGCAAATATGCTCAATATGGTTTTCCCAGGTACACCGTGAATTTAAGATAACACCAAGATGTTTGTGTTCAGTGACTTCTTTAATGGCAGTGCTGGCCATTACTAAATCGGTATATCCAGCGTGGTCTTTCTTTCGAGATATGATCATCGTTTCGGTTTTTTGGGGGTTAAATTGAACTAACCAAGTTTGGGCCCACTGTTCGATTTTCGCCAAATCGCTATTTAAAACTAGGGAAGCCCTGTTAGGATTGTCAACTATTAGATACAGTGTTGTATCATCCGCAAATAGTCGAATACTACTTGTCAAATCCAAAGCTATATCATTTATATATATTAAGAAGAGCAGGGGCCCAAGAATAGAGCCCTGGGGAACACCTGACGTAATCAGTTTCCACGATGAAGTGTTGGAGTTCACAACCACTCTTTGTACTCGGTCACTGAGGTAAGATTTAAAAAATTCAAGGAGATCACCGGTGATACCAATTTTGTTCAGTTTATAGATCAAACCTTTATGCCACACTTTATCGAAAGCCTTGCTAACATCACAGAAAACAACCCTCACGTCTTTGCCTTCATCTAATGCGCGACTAAACTCATCATACATGTCCGTGAGTTGAAGTACTGTCGAATCGTGCGGTGTGAAGCCTGACTGGAAAGTACTAAGTATATTGTTTTGTTCTAAGAACTGCCACATTCGTTTAAAAACACACCTTTCGAGAACTTTCCCTAGGCAGCTCAGTAATGATATCGGGCGATAGTTGGATACCAAATTTGGAGGATCTTTTTTCAGTACTGGGACTACGTTAGCCCTTTTCCATTGCAAAGGGTAGTAAGAATTTTCAAGCAAAGTGTTGAATATCGTGGTGAGTGGTTTTCTCAAAGAGAGTATACACCCCTTCAAGAGACGCGGACTCATTAGATCCGGACCCGATGCCTTTGATATTTTTAAAGATCTGAGCGCTTCACTTATTTCTTTTTCACTTAATTGTAGGTTGCTAATGGTTGGGCAATCCTGGGAGGGTAATGTAGGAAGTCTTGCATGCGTGTCATCAAGTGTAGCAATACTACAAAAATAATCATTTAGGGCTTCTGCCTTATCTGCATTTCTCGAGATAAGTCTATTATCATGAGACAGGTCGGGGACTTCAGCCACTTTATTCCCCAGAAGCAGTTTTAATGTCTTCCACCAAAGAGATGGGCTGGTAGTCCTATTGTTTAGTGTCGATTGAATTTTGTTATGATATTTAGTTTTTGAGTCTCGTATAGCAGAAACTACTTTATTTCGTTTTACCCGATATTTTTCCCAAGTTTCGGGTCTATTGCTAGATTTGGCCAAACGGTAAAGACGTTTTCTCTGACGTATAAGCAGCCTAATTTCATTATGCATCCACTTTGGTTCCATTCTTCTAACAGTGATAACCTTGGTTGGAATATGCGCAGATGCAAGATCAAGAACTTTAGAACAAAAGTTTTCGACCATTGTATCCAAATTTGCATCAGACAAAATAATATCCCACTGAGTCCTTTCCAATGAATTATTTAGTTCTTCGAAGTTGCCCTCATCATATAACCAGATTTTACGTTTAAAACTTTTAAATCCTATTTTTCTAAAATCTACTTCGATCTTAACTGGGCAATGGTATCTTATCTGATCGGGGATGAAGGGATCAGTTACCTCGGAAGATAACACATTTACTGACTCACTAACGGCAATAAGGTCTAATAACGTTACTGATGTCTCTGTGAAGTAAGTAGGCTCACTTACCACTTGTCTAAGATTGAAGTAGTCTGCAATTTCACTAAATCTTCCCCTTTTCGGTGGGAGTAAGTTATCATTAAAATCCCCCGTAACTATTATATCTGCTATACCGGAGTCCTTTGCTCTCTCAATAGATGTGGAAATCATGTCCCAAGATTCATTACCACTATTAGGTGGTCGATAAAAGACGCCGAATAGAAACGATCTGGCGATAGTATGGACTTCAACCCATGTACATTCAAGTGAAAATACCTCCAGATCCGGCCTTAGCTGAAATGGGATACCGGTTTTGATATATATTGCTATACCCCCTCCCCTAGTTGGGCGATCTTTTCTTATTACTTCTTGGAAGCTGCCGAGCCGAAGATCAGAATTTTCATCAGATGATTTTAGCCAGGTTTCGGTAAATGCGCATATATCATAGCCATGCATTTCACACTGTAGCATGTCTATTTTTGGCTTCAAGCTTTGTATATTCATGTGGCAAATACTGAAAGCTGCCAGCGAGGCATTCTGGTTTGAAGAGCTAACGCTAGTTTCGGCCAAGGGTCCGGGATTTAGTTCAATGTCGCCAGATAGGAATAGGAGCACAGAAATAATTGAGCAGAAGATAGCAGCTATTGCCACTGGCAAACACCCACATCCTCTTGCATACCGCAGTGGTTTAAACGGAATCAGTTTTAATGAAAACGGATGTGTTGGTTGATGAAGCATATGTTGAGATAGTTTTTCTGGACTGCTTAATAAAAAAGATAAATGCATTGCTGTAAATGGGTGCCTACCACCAGGTTCACATCTCAAGTGCATTAAAAGAAACATAATGGTAAGTCCTTTGGAATGGTACTTGAGTACCAAGTTTACTAGTAATATGCACGATATGTCCAACAATTTTTGTTTATGAACACCCCTATGCGCACGCACAATAAAGAGACCCACTCTCATTCGATAAGTGTCTATGCTACACATTGAACATTCTTTTCCATAGGTATTGTGTACGAGAAAGTGAGTGGGTCCCACCAACACAGAAGCACACACGATACCGAGGAGTCAGGAGCACAGGTCATAACTGCTGTCAGTTTGAAAGGTTTGTTAGGACAATTAGGCTTTTTCAGAAGGCAGAAGAAATAAGTAAAAGGAAAGTACTGTGTAGAAAATATGAAACAAACAAATAAGCTATATACAAACAAAAGACAAGATATCAGCTTCATAGCTGACAGAATATGGATTGCTGCTACCAAGCACAGCAGCTGAGGTATTGCAATGTATGATATGTGACCACTTGCAGAAAATTCGTTCATAAGTAGTAGGATATCTATGTTACCAAAACAAACTATTTATTTTTATTTATTTATTGTTTTTCTCAATTGTTTTATTATTTTTGTCAAATATTAGTTCAATTATTTGGCAAAGAGAAAATAAATGGGGATTGTTGGACAAGCTATAGAGCCTGTGCTGCAAGGGAATATTCAATCTTAGAGATATACATAACCAAGGCTAGTGATCTGTGTGTTAAAATCCCTGTATCCTGTCTGGCAGAGCTCAGTGAGCTGTGTCTAACAGGATACAACAATTTGAACGTCCTGTTCATTCAGTTCTAAAAAATCCAAGAGTTTATATCTCAGCTAGTTTCTACCACGTACTAGTAATATGAAACAATGTTGACCGAGTGCGTGGTCCTCAGCTCATGAGATGCAGCACATTGTTAGGAGTTATTGATCAGAGGACACTGTGCTTTAATCATCGACCACAAGTTAACTGAGAAATTACAGTTCACAAATTAACAATAGTCGCTTACCATTTTACAGCATCATGATCTTCTGGGCAATAGATGGATTTTGAGTGGGGATCAAGGTAAGGCATCCCCAGGCATCGGACCTCCTCGCGCGAAAAAATCCAATTAATAAAATAAAATACAATAGATATTATGAGGGTGTCACAGTTGGACGTTGATGAGTAATTCTAAAGAATTTGGGTTCAGCCCTCTTTTAAAAAGTCTGTATCTCTTACTATATGAATGAGATCGAGAGTAATCACTTGACTGGACTGGTTACGTGAAATAATTCATAAGAGGTGAGGGACGTTGTACAAACACGAGTGCGTGAATGCGCATGAGTGTTTTACAATATAGACCCTCGCCTCGAATGAATTATTTCACGTAACCAGTCCAGTCAAGCGATTACTCAGTTTACTACTTTTCATTATTAACTATAATTATATTATTTAACCCTTTACCTAACGTAACGGCCAAAACCGGCCAGCGCTATTCTAAAAAATCGTCAATTAATTTTGATTATTTTTTCATTTTTTATCTCTAAAACATAGGTTATGATCCTGCATTGGAATGGGCTCGTCGAGCTCGTTCCAATGAAGGGTCATAACCTATGTTTTTGAGACAAAAAATGAAAATAATAGTTATTCAAGAATTTTTTTTTTCAAGTGTCGTCTGCTTTTCATGTTAGGTAAAGGGTTAAAAAAACAAAAAACAATGAAGTCCCCATTACACCTATGGCAAAGCGTCTTTGTTTGTGCGTACGGATACATGACACAATTGTTGATTGGATAATTCACTTGTGAAGTTATTGTTTATAATCAAACCCGGAAATCCCAGTAAATCACACTTTGGAAAGTATTAAAATACAATATTTAATACCTCTCATTTACTTCCAGTAGTTTGGAATCTATATGAGTAACAATTCTCTCATTTGACATCAGCATTTCTTTGAATCTACCAGAAGGGCAAATATCAGTCCATCTCTGTAAACAGAAAAAAAATGCATTCCTGTTCAATAACACACCTTCCCAGTTAGTGCAATAGGCTGGTCAGTCAGTTTAAGTGTTTTTGAAAAGTTGAAATAAGAAATTCAAAATATTAAGAACAGTAGATGTTTTCAAAGTCAGGACAGGACATTAAATCTGTGAAAAATTATTGCTTCTATCATCTGTGTACATGTTGCACATCTGCATGACTGTGTAACCTGAAGTTAACTTTTCAATTTCCCACCTTACAAAATGCAGCAGGAGTTTATTTCACCAAGAAGGCACCTGACATTCAGCCATTCAACATTTTCAAAATGGATAAAGGGCAATAACTCTGTTAAAAATTTCCATCATCTATATAATGTTGCACATCATCTATATGTGGGTAATAACGTTAAAAATTTCTAATCTTTTCACTGAAAACTGTAGGAGGAGTCGATTACACCACAAAAAAACCACAGAATTTCAAAACATTGGAAATTTTAAGTCGATGAGGGCAATAAAGCTGTTGAAATGGATTTTTTCTTTTACCTGTATATATGCACATGTTTCGAGTGTGTGTAACCATGCCCTACAGTTTCAATTCTCATCAACTGAAATTACAGTAGTTCAATTTACCATGAGGGCTCCCAATATGCTTCGCCATTCAAGTCGATTATGGGCAATAAATCAGTAATAATGAATATAATAACTATGCCCCCTAGTGTCCTAGATGTTGTCTTGTCAAATAAAACAGACTGTAACCAAATGTGGGCAGTTGCCACCATAATTTCTGAAATGGACTCTTTACTAATGGGACAAACAGATGACATTTGCCAAAAAGGTTTCTTGAATATTAAAAATTATTCATTTTTTGACTCAAAAATGTGGCTTATCATTCTTCATTGGAACATGCACAATGATTGTGTTCCAATAAGGGATTACAAGCTGTCTTTTAGGCATGTTTTTGTGAGTAGCTCTGATCAGATAGGCATTTAAAGACTGTTATGATAATTGGATTAATTAATATTGTGCTAAGTATGGAGGCTGCTAGTTTTTCAGAAGCAGAATTTTTTTCACGGCATTTTGGCCTAATAGCATTTTTGGATGCTAAAGGATGTTTAAGCCTTTATTTTGGAGGCCAAAACACACCAATGAAGATCCCAATGCCTTAAAGCAAAAACTCCTTTTTTCCTCAGAAAATGATAATGCTCTGAGCTCTCAGAACTGTCAAACAAGATAAAATAGATTAAATATTTATCACAGAATACAGGAAAATGATGAAAGTCTAGTTAACGGAATAGCCTGTTCCTCGCAAGTTTTTCATAAGCAAAGTGTCAACTTAGCTGGCAGGACTCTAATGTATCCATAAAGAGAATTGAAAATAATAAAATATTGTCATAAAGAGCAGGGTATAGTAGAGGCATTTAATTAAGTAAGATACAGGATGACTAGAATCTCAGAATCTAGACTCTCAGAACTGATATATGGACTATTGTGATCACAAATACAGTCTCTTTAACAACCAGATTGCAATCTAATCATGACATACTTCCACCAGTGGTTCAAGATTTTGTAAATGAAATACTGCCAAATAAAGACTACATCAAAAAAAAAAAAAAGCATCACAAATTCAATATTCTGGTATTTCTTTTTGACCATGCAAGATTCTACAGTGTTGCAGGCTTTAACTGGTAGAGTGCTAAATTATTTCTGGCCATCAAAACTTGTCTTTACCTTGTTACAATCACTCTCCCATAAATTATAACCCGGCAAATCCATACAGAGAAAGTAATTGCACTTCAAAGAAAAAATATGATGCACCTCCACAGAATATAGAGACTTTAAGCTGTTGTTCCTGCACTTCAGAATAAAGCTCAAATATGGGCTTCCAGCACTCAACTAGTTCAGCAGACAAAGAATTTCTTCCAGATTGTGACTAAGTAATGATCTGATCAAAATTGTGTCTGCTTTTGTGTTCACAGTACTGTACTGTAAAACTGGTAATGTTTCTAATGCCAACAAAAATTATTTCATCCAAATATTACCCAAAACCTGTACAGGAAAACCTGTCTTGAGAGACCACCGTGGCCAGGCAACAATTTCACTCTATAATGGACCTGTCATGAGAGACCACCTGTGATGGGAGACCACCTGCCAAGAGAAACCACCTGTCTTGAGAGACTGCAAAACTGTGGCAAAATCATTTTTTGCAATTCCAGAGTATTAAAACCAATTAAGATCAATGCAATATGTATAGAAATCAATAGTTCAAAAATGTAACCAGGACATCTGCCCATCAAAGTAAAATTGTCAGGACAATTGTCCCCTGAAACCTTAATATCTGAAATCATACACAAGTATGACAAATATCTTTCACTGTAAATTGTCTGAAAACTATATCAATTGACTTTCAATTACATTGTTATTCATTTGTATAACTCTTCAAGTCTGAGAAATTTTTATCAAGATCCCTTTGAAAATATAAAGATTATTGTTAAAAAAACAAACTTAGTTTATGTCCATTATTTGCTCAAGTGTGACAAAATCAAACCGAAACACCCTGGTAAGCTTATTTTTACTTAAAGTGTGACTGAAATTATTTTTTATTAAAACAAATCTGACAGACACAAAAACAGACATTTCAAGGTACAACTGTAAATTATTATAAAAATACCTCATTTGAAAATATTGATAGAAAGAGAACACTTTGTTTGTATAAAGTAAGAAATTACTATTTTGGATGGACCAGCCCATTCCCATCATAATCTCAAAAAGTTTTTCAATTTATGTACTTTTAAATGTAATTTCTCAAACAATGCCTCTGTACTTGTATTAAAACTTAACTAAAATAAAACAATAATAAAAAAAAAGATGAAAAATCAATCCTTCTCCATTTCTGCAAGAAATATGTTCTGGTTAGTCATTCACTGACTAGTGAAAACCACAAACCTCTAATAAGAGACCATCTACCTTGAGAGACCACTTTTGCTTGGCAAAAGGGGTGGTCTCTCAAAGACAGGTTCTCCTGTATACCGAAACCATAGGTGTGTAACTGTGAAAGTATCCAAGGCTAGCAAAACACCATGAAGTAGAAGGCTTCAGAAATATGCATACATTGGCTTTGTGACCAAAGGTGATGACAAAAGTTTGATGACAATGGTTTGTTTAATGGACTTTTATCAGCTGGGTGGGTGTAAACCTGATTTGTCCCAACTGTGATGGCTCAAGTCCCAACTGATAAAATATTCCAACTATAACATCAAGACATTCATCTGTACTATAACATAAAGACATTCATCTGTCAAAGGCATGGCTTGATGATGTAGTTGCAATATTAGTCTGTTGGTAACTCAATATTTCCTGATTTAATGTGGATAAATAAAATATACATGCAATAATTGAGGTTTAATTAATTGGCCAGGCCTGTAACTGGTACGTGTAACAGTTATATAAAATATTCTTTGATGGTACCAGTACCAGCTATCAAGCTCTCAACCTTAAACCCAAAACTCATCAATTCAATTTACATGCGGTAAATGGGACAGTAAAAAATGCATTGATTTGAAGTGGGAACGAGTCGATTTACTGTGGGGGGGGGGGGGGGGGGGAAGATCTACACAGTAAATGTAGGCAGATGGAAAACCACCAATGATGATTTGCGATTATTCACAGCAATCTCAGGCATTTTTATCAGTTTGTTCTTTGAGCCACAGAGCACCATGTGTGGCTTTCAGGCTATAAAATTATTAATAATTTTATTTAATCTGTTTGAAGATAAAGATACACCAAGGATTCCTTAAACTTATTTGTTTTTCTACCACCTCTCTTGAAACTACTTGAATTTGGTTTAACTATATAACCTCTGAGACAAGAAGTTCATGACAACCAGCACCACATTATTGTGCCTTGAAAGCATAAAGGTGCCAACTGCAATACAATATATGCTATGTCATAAAATCGGTCAGGAATCACATCTCCTTTATTGGTGTATATATATATATCTATCTAGCTACCTTGATTTTCAAGAAATCAGATCCTAATTAAGACTGAAATTATGGAAATTTCTACTAGTTCTTGAAAATTGTGGTCAAAGCCCTTGAAAATTGCTTAAATAGTGCTTGAATTGATTCTCTGTTTAGTCTGTTATCAGTGGGAACCCTGCCTTCAGTTATCCTAACCTACAGCCCGCTTCAGGTAAAGTAATACGAAATGCAATCAGAACTTGGAACATGTCTGTAGCAAGCAGGACATGAAGCCACTGACACCCTGGCAATCAAGTCATCACCGAGTTTCTCCATTCATCAACTCGCATGGTCTAGTTATGCAGAGCCACATTTGGAAAATTGCATTTCCCTTCTCGACTCAATTCATAGCAGAAACATGCAAGTACAGTACAGACACAGTGGACTGGTCACTTTCATGGATGGGCAATATTTCCACAGATGCAATAATATTAGATTCCAAACATTCATTACAGGAATAATCAACAAAAATTTAATTAATGAAGCACCGGGTAGAACCTGGTGCTTCATTAATTAAAATTTTGCTGATGCTGGGAAATGCATGCGTGAACATCACTGCCCACGCGTGGATTACAACCAGTCCATATCAACTGTACTGTACCCTCCCCCACTTTCCCTGCCTATATTCTGAATCAATTGAACTTGACTGACGTATTCATGAGTGACTCTATCATTCTATCAAGGTTACATTCTCTGTTCTGTCGGGATTCAAGCCAGCTAAGGTGTAACCTCGATCTCTTGTGAGTCACAAAACAATGAGACTGAGTGTGAATTGCCGTGAATTAGTGGAGCAGCATAGCCTTTAATAAGTGACATAAATAGTGCAGTTGAATGCCAAGGGATTGTACCCATTGGTAGCTGAATTCTGCCTCTGGATTAGCAAGGGTATGCCAGTGTTTATTGGATATTTCTCTAGTTTTTCTCTGATATTAACCCTTTACCTAACATGAAAAGCAGACGACACTTGCAAAAAAAATTCTTGAATAACTATTTTTTTTCATTTTTTGTCTCAAAAACATAGGTTATGACCCCTCGTTGGAACGAGCTCAAAGAGCTCGTTCCAACGAGCGGTCATAACCTATGTTTTTGAGACAAAAAATGAAAATATTTTGAAAATTAATTGGCGATATTTGGGAATAGCGCTGGCCGGTTTTGGCCGTTACGTTGGGTAAAGGGTTATTTCATGAAGATGACTAGGATCTGTATGCTAAGTTTCTCTGATCAGCACACATTTTGTAATTTTCTGTCTAATTAGGTAGCAGAATATCTATCCATTTGTACCACCGATTATGTGTGTAACATAAGTCTTAAGTATCAAATCTAGTCTTTGAGAAAGTACATGATTACAGGCAAGAGTGAATCAATAGCCAAGACTCCATTCCTCCAGCCAAAAATGTTCCGACTGGAAAAATTGTGTCTCATCCCCTCTCCAAAACACATGCACACACCTATTCATGCATGCATGCACGAATGCATGCATGCATGCATGCATGCATACACACATGCATGCATCCACACACATACATACACCTCCCTAGAATATGCCCCTGATCATACAATATTATATTATCCTTTGAAGAGGGGTTTGAGTATCAAGAAAAAACCCTCAAAGAAGCAATCAGTAGTCTACAGACTTTATAATTATTAACTCCGCTCAAGTATACCACAATGTTATAATTCACAATAACAGATGTATAATAATGATAAAAAACTTACAGAGAAAGGTATTCCATTTTTTGTTCTGAGCCCTAGCATAGCCACTTCTTCCAACCTATCAATAAGAAAAGCTGTAGTTAAGTCTTTGGCATTCTGGTTGAAACCCATAGCTAAGATCATGAGGTACAGAAGGAAAGTTTACCCTCTTTGTCAGTGAGCTCTGTCAAACAAGACTGAGATGTTTAAATTCTAAGATGCTTAAAGGAAATGAAAGTGTCAATGACACTGTAACTCAACTTTGAATATGACAGGAATTAGTATTTGCTGTGACCCGGTCAACAATAATGAATATGACAGGAATCAGTATTTGTTGTGACCAAGTCAACAATAATGAATAAGAGAAAAAGAGTAATTCGCATAATATATGCACGAGAAAAAAAAACGTAATATGTGTGATGTATTCCATGTTACTAAATATTCGTACAAAAATTTATCCACATCAGATCTTTCATATAGAAGTTCTGTACAAAAAACTGATTACACCTAATTTTGGTACAAAATGGCCACCAGTGGCCATCTTGAATTTCAGACCAGACCCTAAAACACTCGTTCTCGTCCCACGGTGATAACAAAGATATTCAAGAAGTTTCGTAAAGATCGGTTCATAAATACGGCCTCTAGCCTGTGCCGCATTGGCATTTGCAGTTACAGTGCTGATAGTAACACTAAATAGGTCAAAGTTAGTCTAATTGGCATAATTTATGCACGAGAAAAAAACCTGCATTATATGTGATGTATCCCATGGTACTAAACATTCACACACAAAATTATTCAAATCAGCACTTTCATATGGAAGTTCTGTGCAAAAATCTGATTGCACCTAATTTTGTACAAAATGGCTGCCAGTGGCCATCTTGAATTTCAGACCAGACCCCAAAACACTTGTTCTCGTCCCACGGTGATAACAAAGGTACCCAAGAAGTTTCATAAAGATCGGTTCATAAATACGGCCTCTAGCCCGAGCCGTATTGGCATTTGCACTTACAGTGCTGAAAGTAACACTAAATAAATCAAAGTTAGTCTAATTTTCATAATTTACGCACTAGAAAAAAACCTGTATTATATGTGATGTATCCCATGATACTAAACATTCATAAAAATTATTCAAATCAGAGCTTTCATATGGAAGTTCTGCGAAAAAATCTGATTGCACCTAATTTTGAACAAAATGGCTGCCAGCGGCCATCTTGAATTTTGGACCGGACCCCAAAACACTCGTTCTCGTCCCACGGTGATAACAAAGGTACCCAAGAAGTTTCATAAAAATCGGTTCATAAATACGGCCTCTAGCCAGAGCCGTGTTGACGGCACGATGGACGGACAGATGATCAACGGGCCATGACAATACCTCAAATTTGGCTTTGCCAAAGTTGAGCTAATAATCCTAGATGCTTAAAGGGAAAAATGTGTAGCTTGACATATTAACATCAGTGTGCAGATGGTTAACTTTACATACCTTTGAAAAATTATATCATTTGAGAACTTTTGTACCAATTTCATTTTCATATGGGTTAAATTGGATTAAAAAACAATGTGATTTATCAAAAAATTAAACTGACAAACTCCCAATTTCCAAGCATTACAGACCTCTCCAAGTCTTTAGATTGAATCAAATCAACATTGTTATTAAAGTTCCCAAAATATGGCCATGTCCCTAAATTATGTGGGATGTGCATAGGAAATGCTCATACCTCTCTTTATGCCTATACTACAGCCACCAAAAAGAAAAGTAGGTTTGTCTTCAAATTTTGCACATCATTAAATTACAGGGATACATACCAGTATTTTTGTCTCATTGACTGATCTCAGGCAGTTTTTGAAATTCTGATGTAATCTCTCCTGCAGGAAAAAATCCAATATTCCCGCATCTTGGAAAGGGTATTATAGAGCATCCATTTACACACAATATTTTATAAATTGATAGATCTTCCAATGCCATTATTACATTCTTTTTAAATCTTGTTATATATCTCACCATTTGGGAGTTATTGGCTCTTGAAGTATTAAAGTAATCTCCCTTTGGAAAAATACATTCCACCGACCCAACTTAAAAAAAGGCAATTCTGATTGGCAGATTAACATCAGGCTGTGTGAAAATATTGTGTCTATCATTTTGGATAGTGTGTAACGGGCCTCCTGGGTGAAGGACGAGGATCTTGGGATTTTTCTTTTTCATGTGACGGCATGCAAACATGAAGAGATCTAGTTATTCTTTTTATTATAACACTTTTTATTTAATTCACAAGGATTTTCTCCATAACCTGTCTGCTATTAACAAGTCTAATTTGCACTAAACATAGAGCAAATGGTTTTTAGATTTGACAATGATGTGGAACTGATGGCAGAATCTAACAATCAGTATGTATTAAGGAAAGCTCTACTTTTGAGTAATCTGCCACTAAGATTTGGTAGAGGATTTACCAAAACTATGTTCATACTAAAGATTCAAATCTAAATTTGATCAGGAATAGTCTTGTGAATTTCTCAGCTCAAGATGAATCTTTATTAAGAGACAAGCTGTCAGGAAATTTTGGTTTGCTTTTGGCCTTGGTGAGAGTCGAGTTTTGGTTTTTAACCCTTTACCCAACATAACAACCAAAACTGGCCAGCGCTATTCACAAAAATCACCAATTAATTTTCATTTTTTGTCTCGAAAACATAGGTTATGACCCCTCTTTGGAATGAGCTCATTCCAAAGAGGGGTCATGACCTATGTTTTTGAGACAAAAAATGAAAACAATTAGTTATTCAAGAATATTGTTTGCAAGTGTCATCTGCTTTTCATAATAGGTAAAAGGTTAACTGAAAAACCAACAACTGAACAAGAGTATCATATCAAATTCATGGAACAGCTGCAGGTTGCTGCTATTTTTATTAAGAAATGGTGAATCAAAGGTATACAATCATATGTGCAAATTTTTTTATGATGACCCAATAGAACTTTGTTGATATCTTCACCTTTTCCAGCCTAACCACACATTTGCTGAACAACATACCCATTGGGTTACTTAGCTGGAAGCAGCTTTATCTTTCTAATTAGCTTTTGTATTGTTTATATCTAGCTGGCAGACTGCAAGCACCTAGAAAGAACATTAAATAATATCTTGGCCAGTTTATGATCAAACCTTGTAGCACTGAGATACGATTATTCTAAGTATGAGGAAATCCCCCATCCCATCCAAGCATCCGAAGGATGTGCTGGATGTGGGAGATTCCTTGAATACAAGCTTGTAGGCTTGGAGGATGTAACACTGGCATATTGTCTTGCACGAGATAGTCGTTCCACCTCATTTCAAAGAAACAAAAGAACAAAGGAGACACACACTAAAAAGGCGATACTCAGGTGGGGAGAAGTGTCTTTTTAAAGCATACCATATTCAATGATAAAGAAGCAGACGCTGCCAGCTAGAGTGTGGCGAGAAGATACATTATTCATATATGTTTCAAATAAACAAAGAAACTTAGAGTGGGTGCTACATCCTCTAAGCCCACAGGCTTGTATTCAAAGAAGTTCCCACATCCCGCACATCCTTCGGTTGCTTGGAGAAGGTTGGGGATTCTTTTCCATAAAGCTTCCGGCTTTGTCGGATGTAACACTGGGCCAGGCATGATTCAAAGCCTTTAGCATTGAATATGGTTCATTGAAATCCCCATGATAAACATGAATAAGACTGGTAAAGTAGTATGTAGTTTAATATCATTGATAAACAAGTGTGCTCCAGTTACTCTGATCAGGCATAGCACGCCCTATTGTGGAAAAGAGTCTGCATGAAATGTTCAAAGTGTTGAAGAGTCATCATCAGTGTGAACAAGTGTCACCACAAAAGTCAATAAGTTTATAAGTCAAATGAAAGTGTCAATAACACTGTAGCTCAACTTGTCTGTGTGTTATGTTTGATGAAAAGGATAATGTTCAATGTTTATGAAAGGATTATGAAATAAGACAAGAATTGTGATAATTGGAAATATGTTAATTTCTGTTCCCTGTTATGCTAGGTTTTTAATAAACATAATATGAAGTGTAGACTACTAAAAAATTTAGGGGTGGGTTAATGTGGCTCTCACACTTAATATATGTGGCCCTCACAGTTAATGTATATCAACAAAAGTTACCAATTTACAGTGAAATTATTCCAAAATGCATCATCCTATAAAGTTACAATGAAATCCCTTCATAAATATGGCCTGTAGACTGTGCTAAAGGTTTTTGGGCCTCAGGGCCTGTGTAGCCATCACGGTTGACCGATCACAACCAAAAGGGGATGTCCTCATCTAGACATTATACTGAGTCATCCTACCAAGTTACAATGGAATCCCTTTTTAAATATGACCTGTAGTCTGTGCTAAAGTTTTTGGGGTTTTGGGCTTGGGCAGCCATCATGGTTGAATGATGGCGACCAAAAGGGGATGTTCTCATCTAGGCATTATCTGGAGTCATCCTGTCAAGTTACAATGAAATCCCTTCATAAATATGACCTGTAGACTGTGCTAAAGTTTTTCGGGCTTTGGGCCCCTGTAGCCGTCACAGTTGACCAATCACGACCAAAAGGGGACGTTATCATCTAGACAGACATTATATGGAATCAACCTACCAAGTTACAATGAAATCCCTCTATAAACACGACCTGTAGACTGTGCTAAAGGTTTTCGGGTTTTGGACTCAGGCAGCTGTCACAGCTGAATTATTGTGACCAAAAGAGGACATTCTCATCTAGACATTATCTGGAGTCATCCTAGCACATTACAATGAAATCCCTTCATATTAAATATGACCTGTACACTGTGCTAAAAGTTTTTGGGTTTCGGGCTTGGGCAGCCGTCACGGTTGACAGATCATGACCAAAAGGGGACGTTCTCATCTAGATATTATACAGAGGCATCCTACCAAGTTACAATGAAATCTCTTCATAAATATGACCTGTAGACTGTGCTAATGGTTTTCGGCTCAGGCAGCCATCACGGTTGACCGATAATGACCAAAAGGGGACATTCTCATCTAGACATGACCTTAAACCTGCATATGAAATTTTGTGATGACTGGACAAAAGTATAAATTTTATAGTAAATTTCCTTTCTTATTATACCTACCGAAATTGTTTGCTACAGGCTTGCACTACAGTGGAAGAACCTAACTCGGATAAAATACTCTCTATTTTAATCTTTCCCAAGATTTGGGAAAGAAAAGTGGTGTAAAAACACCACGAAAAAATAAGCCAAAACTGGGTCGAGCGCCATCGGCGCACACCCAGTATGGGATGCTCTTCCATAGTACAAATCCACGACTTCTGTAAAACAGTGCGCAATGCGGCAATTCGTCATTCTTTTGATTCCGAACAACGCTGGAGTTATGTGATCAGCGGGGAGGAAGGATTCTTACCTGAATAAGAAGATGGGAGGGCCTCCATGTAAACAATTTCGGTAGGTATAATAAGAAAGGAAATTTACTATAAAATTTATACTTCTTATCAACCTACCTCAATTGTTTACTACAGGCTGAATAGACAAAAGGCTGGAGGGAATCACATAACCAACCCACACATAACTCAATGGCACTGGGACCATGGACAGAGGAAGAGATCCCTAGGCCTATCAAACCATAGCATCACAAACATTAGAAAAGACAATGAAAGATGAGGCGTATGGTGAAGTGAAACGCACAGACAGAAAGGGCAGTAACAGCACAAAGCTGGAACTGACCCTGAAAAAAACTGAAAGGCTGGGATAGACAACAGCTTGAGCTGAAGAAAGAGGGCCCTAAGGACCAAGGTCCTCTATTGGCTCCTGCAACTGTCGCAGATAAAAGGAGAATGTAGCATTTCTCCAGAAGGCTGCCAGAATAACATCCGTCATCCGACAACATGACAGAGTTATTAAAAGAGGAAGACAATGCACGCACCTCGTGGCAGAAAAAACAATTGGTAATACAATCACCAGTAGCTAGACGAGCGGAAGCTGCACGAATAGCTAGACAAATCCATCAAGAAATGGATGCAGGAGAGATCTGGCATGTGAGAGAACGCATATTCATCCAGGATAAAGGCATGAACGCCCCCACCCCCAAGCAGAGCAGTGCCCAAGAAAGTGACCATCTTGGAGGAAACTGCAAAGTCCTAGGCCTTTTCAAGGAAAAGAGCTGAAGAGGCAAGGATGAGTGTCGAAACAATGCGGTATCACATATGAAAAAAAAAATGTCTCCGAAGCATGGACATGTACCCAATGCTGGAGACCCCCAGAAACAAACATATACCAGAAACTCTGCAAGCGGTGTGATCGAAGGAGTGACAGAAGCAACAGAGTGATCGCACACCATCGACAGAAGAACCTTCCACTTAGCCACAGAGGCTAAACCAGTGGAGTGAGTGCCTCCTTGAAGAAGAAAAGCAACTCCACTGCGTGTCTCGAAAAACCACTACAGAGGAGACAGGTCCCGATAAAGGACATGTGCGAAGGCACAATGAAGTCGGGTCAACGTAAAACCTCCTCGGGTGACTTTGGCAAAGAAAGTCGCGAGGTAGAGGGAGACATGCCGGAACCGCCGCTAACAGAGAGCGGAGCAGATTGATCCACACCCACCGAGGCGACGGGTATGATCGAAAGGATTCGACGACTGCAGGTTCATATCTGGGCGAGAACCTGAGGCGGAATCAGAACCGGTAGGAAGGCGTAGCCGACAAGACCATCCCAAAGGAGGGCCAGAGCATCCACGGCGAAAGCCAGAGCATCTGGACACGAGGACACAAAAGTGTCCACCGGATGGTTCCAACGAGTCGCAAGAGATTCACTGCCTGAAACTCAAGAGCAAGAAGCTCCTTCTGGTTGATGTGTAGAGCTGCATGATCCTGGTTCCACATCCCGTGAATGGAAAGACCTAGAGGATCCAACGTCGCACCCCATCCGAGATCGCTGGCATCTGCCGTCAGAACGTGATCGGATGTGGGTAAGTCCTACGGAACACCCTGCGAAAGCCACTGGACATCCGCCCAGAGGAGAAGGTGAGGATAAAGATATTCTGGAAACTGAAGCACCAAATCCAGAAAATCTACATTCGGCCTCCAACGATTGAGCAGAAAGTGTTGGAGAGGTCTGACACGCAGCCGACCTAGAGGAATGAGATCCGTCACCGAACAGCAGAGACCGATTAGCTGGAGAATACTCCGAGCCATCGCGAAAGTGGACTGGGACAGAGTCAGAGCACCACCAAATTGAATTGTGTGTGGAAAGCCATCCCCAGATGATAAAACGACTGAGAAGAGACCAGGTCTGACTTCTCCTCGTTGTCTCTGAAACCTAGCGACGTGAGCAAGCTCAACAGAGTGGCGACATCAGACTCCAGTAAGGCAGCATTGGAATACAGATATGCCGAAGTAGTCACCCTGGACTGTGTGCGATGGAAAGCTATCACATGCGACATCAGTCTGGTGAAGGCCCAAGGAACCAGGTTGAGGCCGAAAGGCATGGCCTTGAACTGGAAAACTCGCCCCAGAAAAACGAACCTGAGATACTTCCGTAACGCCCAATGAATCGGAAAGTGAAAGTAAGCGTCTCGCAGGTCGAAGCTGGAAGCAAAATCTCCCTGGTGAATTGAACGGAGGACCGACCTGAAAGTCTTCATGCTGAACTTGGGAGCAATGATAGACTGGTTCAGGAAACTCAGATCGATAACCGGTCGGAGTCGGCCGTCCTTCTTCGGCACCAAGAACAGGCGGGAATAGAAACCCACTGACCTAATGTTCTTGATGACCTCAATCGCCCCCGTAGTCAGGAGATTGTCTATCTTCGTGGACAAAAGTTCCCGACGTAAAATGTCTGAAGGAACTGTGGTTGGAAGAGGCACCCTGGACAGAGTGGGGTGCCTTCGGAAGGATATTCGCAGCCCGGACCAAACAACATCTAACACCAAGGATGGGATGTGATGGTGGCCCAACGGTCTGTGAACTCTGCTATCCTTCCTCCAACCTGGGACGAGTCGAGGTGAGGACCTTCATTTCGAACCCCGACAAGGCTCACGAGATGAGAAAACATCTCCTCTACTTAATGAAGAATCCTGGGACTTCCCTCAAGACTGCCGATGCTTACCCTTACCCCTTGAGTAAGAAGTAGAAGTGGTGGCAGAAGGATCAGCCCCTTTGCTTCGCAGAGAAAGCAGAGGGTACTTGTTAGGCTTGGAACGGCCCGTGCCTACCCTAGAAGGCTGATCAAGCTGAAGAAACAGCAGCTGATCTTTGGAATGACGTAGGACGTCATCCCGGACCGTCAAAACAGAACCATGGAAAAGTTGCGGACCTGCCAAAGAAGCAGATCGAAGAGTAGCGCACTGCTCCTCAGGTAGGGATCGGCCTGTGTCCAGCACAGAGTCCCTTCGAACTAATTCCAGATTAGCCGTGTTACAGGCATGCGTGTGAGTAAGATGCATGAGCGCCTTGGACAGCACACGCAAAGGAGCCTGTACCTCGTCAAACTTATCTGGGGGCAGATAAGCAGCTAAAGTTGAGCCGACGTGATCAGAGAGAGAAAGCATACCAAGCATCTCTCTCGATAAGCCCAATGTGGACTCCAGAGTCGTCATCGGAATGACGGCAGACTTGGACTCGGAAAGCCCGAGGGAATTGGAGTCCTGATCCAAAACCGTCAAAAGTCTGGTAGACCGACGGATTGGCGGAATCGTAGGAACGATAACGCGCCGGAGGCAAAAAAAGGTGTAAACCCTGGTGAAGAACGGAGCCTTCATAGCCTTGGAACTAGCTTAGAGTCCAAGGCTGAAAATGCTTCAACCAACTGTACCGACTGGCACGGTTGCTGGTTGCTCCATAGGCTGTTGGTGCATTACCGATGATCGCGGCCTGGCTGACACTGTCAACTGGTTAGATGGTTTGAGATCCGGAAGGAACCCAAACACGAAATCAAGAGCTGCCCCCAAGTCCGAAGACTGCTGGCTCTCGACACCAAGCATGTCTGACTCTTCCCAGGAGGCGGCGCCATAGGGGGCACCTGGAAAGCACTCACTGCCTCGCTGGAAGCAACATAAAGGCTCTTTTGACAGAACCTGAGTAAGTAAAGAGAGGGCCTCCCTAAGCTCACTGCCCGTACTGGCCGGTTCAACAGGGGAACGAACCAGCAAAGTGGCTTCACCTCTGACCCTCGTAACCAGCGAAGGGTCACGATCCTCCAAAACACCCGACGTGGGACAACAGGCGGCAGCCGAAACATCTGAAGGCAGACGTGTATAGGGGTGTGACACACCCCGAGGATCAACATAGCGGTAACTCATGAGAGTCACCACAGACCTCTGCAGGGCAGAAGGTCCAGGCTACTCAAAAGACGTTGGTCCCCCAAAACTGGTCGTGTGCCCAGAATGAGTGGACGGAAACGCCACGGAGTTCATAGTGTCCCACTAAGAACATCCAAATCCAATGACAACTGTGGTGCTCGACGGTGCTGAGGCCACAGTAGAGGGTCCGGCCGGCAGCCACTTTCAACTTCACCGAGTTGAAGTCAGGGAAGGCTGAGGCTGATACCCCCACGTCTACACAACCAGACACTGCAGAAGACCACTGCAGGTATAAAACTACTGCACTCAATGGCTGAGAGGACAGAGTAGGGGGTTCAGTCGGCAGCCCCATCCGACTTCGCCGAGTGGAAGTCGGGAAACGCTGAGGCCGATACCCCACAACCACACTACAGACATCCCTGCAGACCATGGCAGGGATAAGCCGAGGCCGGCTAAAAACAGTGCCCAATGACGTTGTAGACGGAACAGCAGTAGCAGCAGATACGACGGGAGCTGTTGGAACTGGCGGAAAAGTGGAGAGAGCCACCAAGCTCGGCCTCCAAAGGAGGAGTCACAACCCTAGTGACAGCCTCAGGGCGGATAGTAACGGAACCAGGCATCTCTTCACCAGAAATCCAACAGCTCCCGCAGTATCCACCACGGTAAAAAACTGCACATTCCCCACGGAAGGGGAATAACTCTCACCAGACATGGTCGAGTCGGGAAGCCCCAAAACGACAGCGTTCCCCACCCCCCTGCAGGAGCGGGAGGAGCTGCACATCCCCCCACAGAGGGGGTCAAACTCACACCAGACATGGTCGAGTTGGGGGGCCCCGAAACTACAGTGCCCCCCCCCCCCTGCGGGGGTGGGAGGAGCTGCACATCCCCCACGGAGGGGGTAAACTCACACCAGCCGTGGTCGAGTCAGGAGGCTCATGAAACGACAACGTTCCGCACCACCCGCGGATGCAGAAGAAATGGCCACGACAACGCACCAAGGCGAGGGCAAAAGGAATTCCCCTAAAGAAACCGAACTGGAAATAACAGAGGTGAGAGCAGTAGAAGAAAAAGGTGAACTCAACAGAAACAGAAAGTAGAAGAACACCCTCAACTACGGGAGAAGGTGGCAGAAAAAAACCGGTGGGTACATGACAGAACCCAGACGGTCGACAGGGACCGAAAAAACAGAAATTCAGCCCTCAACAGAGTGAAGAAATCCTGTCCAGACAGTCCCAGATGGGCGCCTAACTCCAAAAATTAATTCATCAACCGAAAAATTAATTGTCGAATCGCGTGATGTCGAAAACAAAACATTTGCGAAAACGGAATAGTAAATAATGAACAATGAGAATGTGGTTGAAAATATAAACGAGAATATATAAAACACAGTCCTGTTATTATACGATCTTCAGATCCATAATCCAGTCACAGGAAAACCATTATCAACGAGTTAAAATATCACTGTTACTGCAGCAAAGATGGCACACACATCCACCACGTGTGCGGATAATCAAAAGAATGACGAATTGATGCATTGCACACTGTTTTACAGAAGTCGTGGATTTGTACTATGGAAGAGCGTCCCATACTGGGTGGCGCTTGACCCAGTTTTGGCTTATTTTTTCGTGGTGTTTTTACACCACTTTTCTTTCCCAAATCTTGGGAAAGATTAAAATAGAGAGTATTTTATCCGAGTTAGGTTCTTCCACTGTAGTGCAAGCCTGTAGTAAACAATTGAGGTAGGTTGATAAGAAACTACGGGGTGTAGCCTGTGCTAAAGGAAAATGTGAAGAGACTCCAAGACTAACAGACTTCCGCACGCATGATGGCAATAGTTTATCTTGACTGTGTCAAGTTAAGCTAAAAATGTCAATTACTTTCAGGACATGGCACCAGCAAGCAGCGGGAATCAAGATAGAATAGATTTGGAAAGTATATCATGCTGCATACCTGTACCAACATTTCGGAAATAAAAGTGATGAAAAGTGGTAACAAATCGACAATCTGCAGCCTTTAATACTTGATGCAAAGAAACACCCTTCCGCATTCAAGCCTGAAAATAAGTAGACAATGGATGCAGAACTATCGGGAAATCAACTACAATAAACAGGCAACTGATGAATGACCTTAGAAGCAAACATGTCAATAGAAGGCTGGTAAAAATGATGACATATTTTGACGGAAGACACTGGGTTGTAATTGCCATTATGTAGAACTTTCGAAATAGTCGGCAAGAGTGCTTGTTTGACCTGGAGTATGAACAGCTGAGATGAGTATGTTTTGGGCAAAACTATCATGAGAAATGTTGAAAAGAGAAGTCTTCCTACCGCCATAATCATTGAGATAAAATACAGCACTGGTATTATTAGTTTGAATACGAAGATGACAAGGACTCGGGCTATCAGCTAATTTCAGTAATGACATCTTGATGGCTTGAAGCTCCAGAACATTAATGTGTTGTAGTTTTTAACTTGAATGCCACAAACCATTAGTCCATAGATTGCCCAGATATCCTCCCCAGCCATAAGAAGAGAAGTCAGTCATAAAAATGTGGTCAGTTTGAGGGTAACGAAGAAGGTAACTCTTCATTGATGAAAGATGGGTTATCCCCCATAAGACTTCATCCTACTTGACGATGATAATTTCATCGTATGAGAGTGGGAATTATATTTTGGGAGAGCTTTAGTTTTTTCTCTGTTCAGTGATCTTTAAAAGAAATGCCCAATCTTAATAACCAGAAATGTTGAAACATACATCCCAATTAACCATTCAGTAAGTCATATGGTTGTCTTGTCATCTGACAAATTTGTTTGGAGAAATCCATAATATGAGTTATTTTATCATGTAGTAACCATAGAAGGAATTGTTGGGCATCTATCCCATGGCCCAGATATTGAATTTATTGTTGAGGTTCAAGCACTGACTTCTTACAGCTGATAGCAAATTGCTAAGTGTGGGTGCAACTGAATTTGTCTCTACAACAAGTTTTTGCCGAGAGTTGTTCATACCTAGTGAAGCATCTATATAATGTGTACATCAGATGTTTTTGTAGTCAAATACAGGTTTCATGATGTTGGTGAACAGGTAGGAAGCAGATGATAAACTGAAAAGTAAACATGTAAATTTGTAGAGAATTCCATGCCAAAGAAATTTCAAATATTTTGATAAAGATCATAGATGGAAATGCTGAAATATGCATCCTTCAAGTGAATGGATGTGAACAAATCACTTTTTTGAATCTATGGCAGTACATGAGACAAACTATCCATCTGGAAATGGGAATATTCAATGTATTTGGTCATTCAAATTGATAACTGGGTGCATAGTGCCATTTTTCTTTTCGCATAAGAAGAGATTTGAAATAAACTGCCCTGGATCATGACGGCAAAGAACAATGGCACCTTTATCCAGCAGATCCAAGTAACCTGCATGAACAAGTTGTGGTTCAGAAGGAGAGAAGTCAATTGCCTGAGGAATATTGTGCTGCACTGATGAAGATACAAATTCAATCTTATAAGTGGTAACCGTTTGATGGATAAATTGGTCACTGGTTAACCCTTTACCCAACGTAACGGCCAAAACCGGCCAGCGCTATTCTCAAAAATCGCCAATTAATTTTCAAAATATTTTCATTTTTTGTCTCAAAAACATAGGTTATGACCCCTCGTTGGAACGAGCTCGTCGAGCTCGTTCCAACAAGGGGTCATAACCTATGTTTTTGAGACAAAAAATGAAAAAAATTAGTTATTCAAGAATTTTTTTTGCAAGTGTCGTCTGCTTTTCATGTTAGGTAAAGGGTTAAGTTTTTTCAATTGGATAGAAAGGTTTGATTCTACCAGCTTTAGGAAAATTACAAGCAGTTATTTCTTGGTTTGGTAAGTGTTGAACTACTGATGGCTTTGATATGGTTTCTTGAAGCCTGGACTACTTTTCTTGACTGTAGCTGGTATTGTATAAGTTTCACCGGTAATTGTAAAATTCTGGCACTTGCCCCAAAAAAGGCTGAAATTTTTGTTTCTGAAAGACTTTGGTCTATTTGTAAGTGTAACCTTAGTTACTTCTTTCTTTTAAATATCTTTGGCGGCAATATCTCCAAAAAAAGTGCTATGTGAAAGGTCTATCCACAGCACAAAGAGATTTGTATTCAGCACTGAAAGTAGGTTCAATCAGAAGCTGATGCTTGATAGAGAGGTTACACACAGCTGACCCTACTAAAGTAACCCCATCCACATGTTAAGTTTCTGTGGTTTCTAGTGAATTATGAAATCTTTCATTGAGGTGCTTTAAAGTAGACTGGCTTTGTTGGTTATAGGTTAGAGCCTCACCCATAACACTTTTCATTTCTTTGACATTGTCAAGTATTTGTAAAAAGGGAGTTAATGCATGCCCAGGAAATTTCTGAGTGTCCTGCAACTGACAATCACATGTTTTGCAGTGTTAGTCAAACTGGGTCCAAAATTCTGGACTTACTATTGGGGCAGAAATAAGTTGACAACATCTTGGTGATTTCCAAAAAATTAATTTAGGTAGTGACAGATCTATTTGCAAAGTTAGCAATTTCTTCATTTATGGCTGTGCCTTAATGGTTTCATCATCAAAATGCTTGAGAAGTGCAAAGAAATCATCATCATCAGGACGAGGACTATCAGACTGTGTGGGGTGTATGTAATCATTATGAGCATCACCAAGGGAGTGCTCTGAATTGGATCCAAAAAGGTCAAGAAGATTGGGTTGTAACAGATTTTGATACTGCAGTAAAACGATGATGCGATTTTTACTTTTTATGAGACTTGTCTTTTTCATGTTCATTTTTATGTTTTTTAGGAGCACCGGAACTTATTTTAGGATCAGCCTTTTTAGTACCACCAGTACTTTTGCTTGCAAAAACACACCCATATTACAGCAGGTGAGTGTGAAAAAACAATAGCAGTGGAACTTTCAAAATTTTCAAATACAAAATATTTAGAATCGCTGGTTCTATTTTCGGATGAAACCGATTCATCTAAACTGGATGATGACATTGTAGTGGAATGGCCAGCCACTCAAAACACAAAGACACTTCTCCCCACTTGAGTATCGCCTTTATAGTGTGTGTCTCCTTTGTTCTTTTGTTTCTTTGAAATGAGGTGGAACGACTATCTCATGCAAGACACTATGCCCAGTGTTACATTCGACAAAGCCATAAGGCTTTATGGAAAAGAATGATACATTTATAATATTTAATCATCTTCTATACAGTGACTCATAGTCACAACAGAATTTTTAAAGGGACAGAAAGCAATGAATTTGAAAAAAATAAGTTGACAAAAAGATATTTTTCATTATGCAAAAGTACCCTTATTTTTCATGTAAAATTGATTCATATGAAAAAAAAAAAACGAGCGCACGTATCGCTGAAGCAATACAATGTCCCCTACCGGACTAATGAGCATTAATAATTATACAAATGTCATAACCTAGATGTGATCAGCATGAATTCCGTTGAAGCATTTCCAAAAAAAGTCCAGAAAACTGATATTTTGGCACTTTTCCATATTTCCAAGGGCCAAAACTCACACAAGAATACTGCAATCAGCATGAAACTCAAAACTGATCTGTAAGTCATTGTTCTATAGTTGGTTACCAAGAATGAAATCATTCAGTTGAAGCATTTCTAAAAAAAGTCCGGAGAACTAAAGTATGACTGACAGACTGACTGACAGACTGACGGATGGACAGAGTGCAAATGAAACTTGATCTGTAAGTCATCGTTCTATAGTAGGTTACCAAAAATGAAATCATTCCATTGAAGCGTTTCCAAAAAAAAGTCAGGAAAACTGAAGTATGACCGACAGACTGACTGACTGACTGACGGATGGATGGACAGAGTGTAAATGAAACTTGATCTGTAAGTCATCATTCTATAGTAGTTCACAAAAAATGAAATCATTCCGTTGAAGCGTTTCCAAAAAAAACTCCGGAAAACTGATATGTTGGTGCTTTTCCATATTTCCAAGGGCCGTAACTGACACAAGAATAATGCAATCAGCATGAAACTCAAACTTGATCTGTAAGTCATCATTTTATAGTAGTTTACCAAAAATGAAATCATTCCGTTGAAGCGTTTCCAAAAAAACTCCGGAAAACAGATATTTTGGTGCTTTTTCCCATATTTCCAAGGGCCGTAACTCACACAAGAATAATGCAATCAGCATGAAACTCAAACTTGATCTGTAAGTCATCGTTCTATAGTAGTTTACCTAAAATGAAATCATTCCGTTGAAGCGTTTCCAAAAAAGCTCCGGAAAACTAAAGTGTGACTGACAGATTGACGGATGGACAGAGTGCAAACCTAGAGTCCCCTCCGGCGATGCCGGTAAGGGACTAAAAACACAGTCAGAATTTTTCATGCCAATCAGATTAACACCCAGCCCCCCCCAGCCCCCCCCCCACCCCCCCCCCCCCCCCCCCCCCCCCGCCATCCCCCATAACTCATGGAAATTACTTACCAGATAACACACAGTTCAATGTTATTTTCTGTAATCGATGAAATTCCCTTTCTCAGAAGTACAAAGGTGAAGTTTGTATACACATGTTCTATTTATAGCATATGTGTCTATGCAATTTGATTTAGATTGCCATCATTAATACACATCCTGTGGGTTTTATAGGAAGTATACCTGCTCTTTATTTAAAACCAAATAAAGTTGATCTAATGCCCAAATATTGCTACAATAATGCACAGTTGTTTTTTTGTGGGAGCTGTCTATCATTTGGACAGCAGTAAAGATAAAAAAAATTATTTTCACATGTTCAGAAATTATGTCATACTGTTGTGTTCACTTTCGATTAATTTTGAGCAACTTTGTTTATCTCTTTGCACTTGCACAACTTCTGACAAATTTGTCTGCATTAAAGTTTTTTTATTTACAAAATTAAGTAATTTCGCATTGCTTCTGATGTCTTACACCTTGAATACAGTGGGTTTTTTTAACATGCTTTTACACTTTTAGTTTTCTATTTTATGTTACAAAAACCCGATTCTATGGTTAAACATGTCACACAATTCTCGTATTTATTCTATCCTCACCTGTCTGAAATTGTCTGCCGTGTTGTTTTTCTTGTTCCATGTCCATACTTCTCCACCTCATACATCCAGTTATCTGGTTCTAATGTCTGTATCCTTGCTTCCCGGTACTCTCTTCCAAGACCTACTGGTGTGAAGCGCCCATGTGCACCTAATAAATACAACCAGTTACATCAACTACAATATGCTACTGACATCTTCAGTGATCTAATCAACAAATTACCGATAGCTAATAGAATTTATTTATTGGTGTCTAATGTCAATTTTAGCATGTATGGCTATATCATGACTGCAACACAAGTATAAAGAAAAGTTTAGCCTATTGTTATGGAACTCTATAACTGGCTTACATGGTGCTCGCTCTTTTAATGCTTGGTATCAGTGGCGGCGCTACGAGGGGGGGGGGGGGGGGCATGGGGGGGCATGGGGGGGCATCCCCCCCAGTGAAGGCTTTGTCCCCCCCCCCAGTTGCCCCCCCCCCCCCCCCCCCCCAACCATCTCGCATGCATTGCCATCCACCCTCACACACAAACACATTCAGTCACTCTCTCTCACACACACACACTCCTCTCTTTTTTTATTCCCAATAATTTCCCATACACACTTAGCCCAAAGCCTCAGGCTAGCTGATGAACACATCCAGGCAGTAGAGATTTAAAGACTCGGATGCAGATACTTATAAGTTATAATTAAGTTATGAGCCAACAAAGGCATGTCTATCCATATCCCTTGTCTAAAAAAATTCATGGATTTTGCATTATGACAGATGGGCATTATCTCCCTTGCACTATTCAATCATTTCACTTGGAAAAAACAATTGTTCTTCGTTTGAGTGCTTTGATGATATCCATGTTCCAGAAACCTGAGTTAGTCTCTCTCTCTCTCTCACGCACAGACCCACCAGACGCGGATCCAGGATTTTTTGAAAGGAGGACCGCTAATTACCATTACATTTAGTCGAAACTTGGACCCAAAGTCCGTAATAAAAGTATATTACGGACTTTGGGTCCAAGTTTGGACTACCTCATAACAAAGTAATGATATGACCCTTTACGTATTTGCCCCCCTTCATGGGAGTCTGCCCCCTAGTTCCCCCCCACAAAACAATTTCTGGCGCCGCCACTGCTTGGCATACATCATTATATGGTTTACTTCTTTCATTACAGGCCTTAAAATCTGTCTTGATTTGTAATAATTGGTTTTGAACTCCTGCCCCAAGAATCAGTTTTCAGTTCTTAAATTACTTAGAATATGGGAATACTCCTATACCCTTGTGAGTGTAACCAGTAAATATTCCACAGTTAAAATCAAACCTCAGATTTATATTTTTTCCAGAGTTTAAACCCTTAAGGGTCTGGTTCCACTTTGGGTGTCTCAGATGTACGTGAAGAAAACATGTTCCTACATACAGGATTTTGTTCGTCTTACTGGTGGCAGTTCTGGTACCTTGGTTGTGGAGTCTAGTGAAGTCTTGGCTGCCTGAATACGCAGCCAAGACTTCACTAAACAACACTACTAAGGCACAGGGTTACTTTATAATGAGGCAGCAAAAGATAAGGAGAATTATTCAGACCTTTAAGGGCAGTTGTGGAAAGGGCCCTGCAAATCACATATTTCTGATTCGAATGGAATCTCAAATCGAATCATGTCTATTATTCAAAATCAAATCGAACCTAAAATCGAACCAGTTTTTTTTCTTGAAGATGACCGATGCATGTTGGGGTGCTATAAACCAGTTTCTTCCATTTGTGATGGCTCAAGTCCTGACTGATAAAATAATCCAATCTCATCATCAAGGCATGCCTTCGTCGAAGGCATGCCTTGATGATGTAGTTGGAATATTACCCTGTAAAGATTATAGTTCATCTTCGACATTGCTTGGAAACCTTAAATTTGCATTTAAGAGTGGTAGGGACTAGTGATATTGGAATTAGCATGGCTGGTGGCATAAGTACAGATGTTATTTATGTTAATGTAGTGAAAGTTACACTCAGTCTTTTATTTCAACATTATTTATGTATGATTTCCATCTAAAGTATACGTTTTGTGAGACAATGAAGATGACTGATACAAAGCTATATGTCATCACCCATTCTAGAAAGTACGGCCACATTATACCAGTCCTTGTTGCGATCTCCACTGGCTTCCGATTCAGCTGAGAATTTAATTCAAATTGTTTCTTCTTATCTTTAAATGCATCAAAAGATCTACACCACCATACTTATCTAATTTCCTTATCAGTCACAAGACACAGAGATCTCCTCAGTCATCATATAAATTTAATCTGATTCCACCCTCATCTAAATTAAGTTCTGCTGGCAATAGAGCATTTGCCTTTGCTGGGCCAAAGCTATAGAATTGTCTTTCAACCTTTTCCATAAGGTATATTTTGCAATTTTGTGCAGCCATAGACCACCATGTGCGGATTTAATGCTATACAGTTAATATTATTATTATGAGAATGACTGCAAAATCACCCCACATTCGCATACTTTGTGACAACATCAATGCCAAAACAGCTACAAATGCATGTATGCAGCCACATCATAGTGGGTACAGATCGTCAATAGTGACAAGCAGCATAAACTCTGTTCAATGCACCCTTATCCAGAACAAATGTTAGCATGGGTTGCTGGGTGTTGTTGACCCTGCCTCAACTGACTCGTAAGAATCACACTGCAAAACACACTACACTCATGCACATTATGACATAGACTTCAGCTACAAACACACACATGCAGTCTCATCAGAGTGCATATGGATAGGCAATAGCGACAAGGATCATAAAATCTGTTCACCGTGCCCCATACCCATGAACAGATGCTAGCATCTGCTGCTGGGTGCTGCTTGTGGCTTGACCATGCCTCGCCCAACTCACACGATATTATGAATTACAGCAACACAGTGAATTTCGGGGTATAAAATCATTGTTATTATTATTATTATTATTATTATTATTATTATTATTATTATTATCTGTAAACTTAATGAAAAATCTAGATCTTACAAACACATTTCATTTTACTTACAAAACTTGTTTAAATACCCAAAAGACAAGATGTTTTTTGTTTTAACTGTCAGTGCATGTACAACACTTACCAGGCCCAACTCCCAAATATTGTTTGCCTTCCCAGTATGACATGTTGTGAGTACTGTATGCCTTCTGAAATGTAGAATAACAGATACAGTGGTGCCCACTTAATTGAATATCTCTCAACTGGTGGAGTGCAGGAAGCCCATATTTGGGCTTTCATCCAAACTACGGTACCCCCAAACAAAAAGCTTGCTATTCAATGCACATGCTTCATATTATCTTTGAAGTGAAATTATTTAGTCTGCAAGGATTTGCCTTGTTGCAATTTCTGGGAGAGTGCCTGCCGACACTCTACCATAAATTGCAACAAACCAAAGGCATGTGAACAAATTCTGATGACTAAAAATAATTTAGCACTCTACCAGTTAATAGACTGACCCTGTTAATTGAATGTAACATCCAAACACAAAACCATTTCTCATACCTTCGGTACAAATTTGACCAGGGGCCAATACTATAAAACTTTTAAAATTGTATTTTCTAGAATTGTATTTTCCTGTTATGACTTTAAATAGGTTGAAATGAACCATTAGCATTTTTAAAGATGTGTCAATTTGCCAACAATTAGCATTTTCAAAGATGTGGTAATTTGCCAGTTGGCAAATTGCCATACCTTTTAACATGCTAATGATTGATTTTAGTCAGTTATATTAATAGGAAGAAAATGCAATTCTAGAAAATACAATTCTAAAAGTTTTATACTACTGGATCTTGGTAACTCTTTACCCAATGCACACATTATCAAAATATATTTTAATTATTTTTTTTAAAAAATGTTTCCAAAAATGTCAACAAAGTTAAAAAATTTATAGTAATTTATATATTTTTTATACTTACCAATGACCCAGACATAGCTGGTGCTAACTCTTAAAATATAGGGCCAAACACAAATTTTGCCCCCCAATCCCCAAAATTTGCATCTAAAACTAAAGAAAACATGTCCTGAAAGGCCCTCCACACTTCGCCCCTACTGCGCATGCGCAGTGTCAAGGACGTTCCGAAATTGGCGCCATTAATCATTCTAATAACCAGTGCCTGGTAAGCGCTATGTACTCAGCGGGGAGGCAAGAGTTCCCAACTCCTGGGAGGGCCATCCCCGTCTGGGTCATTGGTAAGTATAAAAAATATATAAATTACTATAAATTTTTTAACATTTTTATACTGTACCAATGACCCAGACATAGCTGAATAGTAAAAAGGCTGGAGGGCCAAGGACATAGAGCAAAATGGAATACGCTCAATAAAATAAAATAGAGTCATCCCCTGTAGGGAAAAAGAAGTAATAGGCCTTACATGTATCTTTCTTATTTATGATAAATTAGAAAGATACAACACCTTCCAAAATTGAGCTTCATACATCCATGTACTCTATTAATATCCAATATAATCCTTATACTAATAATTTTTAAAGTAAGCCAATAAATAAAGTAAGTCTAGAGAATAGAGACTCTTATACTCCTAAAAGTGTCTGAGGATTGCATAATCATGTCCGTTGACATATGCAATATTCAAAAGCTATACTTTAAAAACTAAGACTTGAATGAATTTTAAAAACCTAAACTTCTCACTAAACAACCATCCCAATAACAGCTCAGAATTACTAACTCCGGAGGAGGTATCCCCTTGTTTTCATAGTAAAACAGGTGACCCAAGGGAACACCCTCCCCCCCCCCCCTTTTTCTTGCCCTGGGTCAAATAGCCCAGAGCGAAGAGGGCAGCCGAACGGAGACACTGCCGAAACAGACAGCCTACCTAGCTATAGTAGCAACTGTTAAGTGAATGACATTCTGAGCAGTAGATAATAGACCTAACAATAGAGGCCTCCAGAAATGGACTCGATATTTCTGAGATAAAATTCATGAATGTGGATGGCTGAGCGCAATGAGCGGCCTTCAAAAATCTATAATAGCGACACTATTAATGTAAGCCCAAGAAGTAGAAGAACTCTTACTTCATGAGCCGAAATCTTAAGCACAACTGCTAAGTCAATGATATACCATAAGCAGTACCGATAGTTAATAGAATCCATTAACAATAAAATGGAGCGTAACGTCCTTCTACTAGACATCAAAGACAGAAGAAGCTTACGCCCATAGTAATAAACAGATATCTGTTTATAAATACATAAACTGTACCCGGAAAGAGTAAAGGCCTATGCCCATACGAAGACGGAAGGACCTTAAAATAATAGGTTCCGGATAATAGGAGCCTAACTCTTATGCAACAATCCAACCTAAATAGTAACGGAAGTATTGATTCCGAAACTATGAAAGTGAAAATCATCCATCGATAGTGCATGAAACTCACTGACTCTACAGTAAAAGAGAAACCAACAGAATTACTGTCTAAAAGGTCAGAATTTGAAAACTACTGTTTCCAGAGGCTCAAATGATTACTTAGCTAAATAAGAACCGAAGTTAAAATCCGTATAGGAATTTAATCTAAAGATTCTAAGTCTATTTATCAAAAAGTTACTAACTGACTTAGATAAAGAGACAAAAGACTCAATTGTAAACTATCGTAGAGAGCATAGGTATGAGGTAACATAAACCTATAACCTAAATAATAACAGGCTGCAGTAGATCTTGTGAAACAAGTATACTAAAAAATAGCAATGAGTAGTATGGAGGGATCAACAATATGAACATAATGATCCCTACACCACGACGGAAGAGCCTCCACTTTAGCCGCATAGAATAGCGAAGAAGAGGATCTCCTATAGTAAGAAATCGCGTCCAAAGCTCGTCCAGTACAGTGCTTACAATGCAATACGGACCACACAACGGAATACATGAAGGTTGCGACCTTGCTGGTTGTGATAAAGATGACACGATTTACCCAGTGAAAAAGATCCTCACATAGAGGAAGATTTCACGTTAAGACCCACAGTAGACAAGAGAGTAAATTACTCATGATCTCTGTGAAGATAGAGATGCTATCAACAGAAATGTATTGTGGTTGTTTATCTTAGCAATACCTGCTAAAACAACAGCGCCGGAGGATACGCGTATCCTATCATTCCGTCCTATAGATCAATAGAGCGTTAACAATATTAGCTCAGAGATCTGGACAAGCCAACACATACGTCTGCAATTGATTAGCAAGCTGTGTCATAAATAAATCATCATTGGGCGCTCCCATAGATAGCAAATCTGATTGAATACTTGTTTGTAGAGAGTCCATTCTGACAGCAACAAGCGACCCGTAAGAGAACGGGAGTCCGATAAAACCATCAGACGACCCGGAATATGACGGACCAAAACTGAACTTGGTGTACTATAACCAACAGACGGATTCTTTCCATTAAATTGAATAACGGAAACGAAAGAGTGCCTCCCTGGTTCCGGAGATACGCCACTACTGTCGAATTAAAGGACAGGAATTTGGGCATGCGTTTCTAAATAATGTTCATGCAATGACATAAAGCAAGCCTAAAAAACATTATTCCGCAGAAGAAAACTGATTGCTAAAAGACTGCGGAACCCAAAGACCCTGGCACTTCGAATCCGTAGGGATCAGTATTATATCCCAATCTGTTTGACTGGCAACCGTCATAACAGCCACACTCGGGTCCGGCAACTGCGGCGGCACTCTCTGAGTCAACCACCGAATGTTTGCCCCAGTCTGAATCTCTTGTAACACTAGATAGACAAGAGAACGTGTAATTCGAGCAATTCATGGATTGCCGAAAAGTTGCCGTCGAAGAGAAGCTCCTCCGAGAACGAAGCGACTCTGAGAGAGTTCTTAACCTTACTATCCACACGTGTGGATGTAGCTAGGGCTGCGTCACGTCTAACTAACTCCAATCAGCCACTGAAGGGCGGAGTTATACGTGAACAAACTACTGCCCTCAAAAGAAATTACATTGAGAATAATATCCCGTAAATCTTTTCTTGAAGACGTAATGATAACGCCTCAGTAAGGCGGATTACGTATAATAAAGCGTCTAAGTTAAGTCTACTATACATAATGTCGTTCCCAACATTGAAATTGGAAAAGACATAAACGGCGAAAAAGAATATATGCAGTCTTTAATCACACCGTCTAGACGCATATGAACTCTCGGTATGCCCTGCTCTGCCAAAATAAACTATTTGTATAAATGATAAAATGGCAGAAATGAGCAACGCGGACAAGAAACTAAACTATCATGCTTAGTAGCAGGCTTGTATATATATATATATAGCGTCGAAAAATAAAACACATGTTGTAATGACAATATTGGACTGCGTCGGTAAGTCAGGGACAATGTCCCTGAACCGATCGAAAAATCCGAGTCCAATGACGCTATAAGTCTCTTATCCAAGATCGCAGCAATGAAGTCCGAAATAATAATCACTGGAAGATAATGCCAGAAGATATGAAAGGCATCTTCCGATATTACTAAAGGGAAAACTCGAAATCTTTCGAATCCCTTTCGCCATCCTGTCGGACCCTATAAAGCGTTCGGTCGTCCGTACCTGATGCAACCGCGGACCGCACCGACCCAGCGCCATCGGATAATTCCTGATTCGACCGAGAAACTGTCAATTGCTGGGATGCTGCGAAACAACTGTGCTAACTCGGATAGCACGTCCGTCACTGAGGCCTGAGGAGAAGCGGTCTTACGATGCATTGCCGCTGGAAGCTCCGTGATCGTTACCCCGTGCATACTACCAATATGCGAGCGAACGGAGTGTTTAGGCCTCGTGTCCCTTGGCTACCGGATGGCGCGACCTATTCGCCGTGGAATCACTGAATGCCGAAACTGATCGGATACTCGAGGTCACGTAGCCAATGTGCGGTCGTGTGCCCTGCTGTGAGGATGAGGAAGCATTAAAGACAGTCTCTCGGACTGTCAATATAACGGAGCGTCCCGACCAACGGACATATGCTCCGAATGTAAAATATCTGAACCACAACATGCGGTCCCCTATGTTGTTGGGCGAGAGAGGGACCTCTCTCGCTCACAGCCCGGACGGACCTGAACAAGCCAGGAACCGGACTAACAGGCTTCCTCCGATCTGTCCTCAATCTGCCGTCACTGGGTGAGTACTAAAGTAATTAAAGTGCTCGCATCACCCAAATCTCCTTCCTAGACCGCAACGGACGAACCCGGCAGCCGAACCATTCGATGAATGTACGCTACACCGGGTGAGCTAGCGAATGTCACTCCGTAGGCGATAGACATATTCCATGAGCACTTATTGCCGCTAACTCTTCATTAACTATGACGACAGAGGCACACTTTTGAAAGACATCTCCATAACTCTTCGAACAAGAAACCAGAAATGCTTGGTTAGCAAGCATAAAATAATAATATATATAGCGTCGTTCAATAATTCGAAAGTTTGTGTGACATTATTGGACTATGTCGGAACTGAGGGACGATGTCCCTGAACCGAACCAAAAATTTCTAAGTCCACCGACGCTATCAGTTTCTTATCCGGCATCGCAGCATTCTGGTCCGACGAAAGAAGCTGTAGAAGACCAAGTCAGATGACATACACAACAGCATATGTTGTTCCGAAAGGGAAAGCTCGAAATCCTCCGAATCCCTTTCGGTATCCCGTCGGACCGGATGAAACTTTCGGACGTCCGTACCCGCTTCCGCGGAGCGTCCCGACCCAGCATCGTCGGATAAAATATATGCGACAGATTCAGTTGATGCTGGGATGCTGCGATAAACTGTGCTATTAAGGAAAGCACGTCCGTTCCCGAGGCCTGTGCAGTAGCGGTCTTACGATGCATTGCCGCCGGAAGCTCCGTGTACGTTGACTCCCGCACACTTTCCTATGCGAACGTCCGGAGTCTGCAGGCCTCGTGTCCCTGGCTACCGGATGGTGTGACCTGGTCGCCGAAGAATCCTTGATCGGCGAAGCTGGTAATATATCGGCGGTCATGCAGCCAAGGTGCGGTCGTGTGCGCTGACGAGAAGAGGAAGCCTTAGCAGTCTCAGCGGACTGCCTATACAACGGAGCGTCCCGAGCGACGGACGTATGCTCCGCTCACGACACATTTTGTACCACAACATCTGGGGCCAGATGTGGTTGAACGAGAGAGGGGCCTCTCTCGCTTGCCGTCCGGATGGACCGGAACGAGCTATGAACCGGACTAAAAGGCTTCCTGCGTTCTCCCTCCGATCCGCCGTCACTGGGTATGCATTAGGTTAATTTATAGTGCTCGCATCACCCCAAAATTCCTTCTAGACCGCAACGGACGAACCCGGCTGCCGAACCATTCGGTGAATGGACGCTACACCGGGCGAGCTAGCGGACGTCAAAGGCCGTCGAACCTACTAGGGTCCTCTTAGGCAATTGGCGTATTTACATGAGCACTTTTCCGCTAGCCCTTCATTAATTGTGACGACGGAGGCACACTGTTGGAAGACATCACAGATACATCACCCTAATCTTGATCGTCTGAAATAGAAATTGATAAAGTAGAGTGACCCTGCGGGGAAAGGACCGGAGTGTCCAAATCCCCAACAACATACCGTGACATACGCTTCCCATATTGTCATCGAAATCATACGATACAGAACAGGAGTTAATGCGAGTACACTGACCACATATAGAATGATAATAAAGTCAGAGGAAGACTTCCTCTTAAAACAATTGATCAATATCCTTTCAATGTGAAAAGAAAACAAGTCCTGGTACTCGCACTAACCCCTGGCAATCAAAATACATAATAATAATATGATCCATTAATATAGAAAAAATAATTGAAATCAAAATATTTTGAAAAAATATTTTTTCAGAACAGCCCAAGTTTCTGAAAAGTAACGTTGAGCCCCAATGGATCCCAAGCCTAAGTGTGGACAAAAATTTTTAAAATATTTTAAACAATTTATTCAACACTTACGAACAATAATAATGTATCTAGTTATGATTAAAATAACATCAAGATATTATTTTTTAGAAATCCCCCCCTCACACAGAGGGCTGTTGTAAATGTAAACAATGAGTGTAAAAACACTAAAATAAGACTCCAGGCACCCAGGCCCGAAATCAGTTACCAAAAATACACTATCTGATACAAAACAGAGACTTCCAGGGAAGAAACTGCAGAACATCAGATGGTAGATGCAGAACACAACGCCTAACCACCCGTAGGTGAAGACGTAAACATGGGGAAAGAACAGAATTCATTCTGTTATTCAGCTAAAACTCCCAAGAAAATTTAGTAATAATAATTACAAAAACTATGCCAAAAGCATGGGAGAATAGCAAGGGGGAACTTAAAGGACAGGGAGAGAGGAAAACACTTAAAAACACAGTGTAACTAAATAATCAGAATGACAACAAAATGGCTGCTGCCTTGAAAATAGGTAACTTAACATAATTTCATTAAAAAATTTTAAGTTACAGCCCTGATAATATTCTGTCACACATTCTTTTCCTCTCCTCCTTCTCTATCCTCCTTAGAATCACCATTTCACTAATATTTATGTGTCTGGCATCATTTAAACTGAGATTTATAAGCACAAAGATCAGTCAGATGTTAACTGATGAAGGGCCAAACTTAGAATGATTAATGGCGCCAATTTCGGAACGTCCTTGACACTGAGCATGCGCAGTAGGGGCGAAGTGTGGAGGGCCTTTCAGGACATGTTTTCTTTAGTTTTAGATGCAAATTTTGGGGATTGGGGGGCAAAATTTGTGTTTGGCCCTATATTTTAAGAGTTAGCACCAGCTATGTCTGGGTCATTGGTACAGTATAAAAATATCATATTACGTGACCCTCCCCACCCCCCACCCCCCACTAGAGCAAGCTTGACAAGCCTGTTCTAATGAGGGTTTGTTGACAATTTTTTTTTAATATTTTTTTTTCAGTGATTAATTGTGTATAAAGTATAGAGCAAAACACATTGTTAATTGAATAAAAAATCTTGTGACATGTCAAATGAACGTGTCAATGACACTTTAGCTCAACTTGTGTAAGACATGTACATGTATAGTAGTTGACACAGCAATGACACACATCTAGGTAATGACCTGATAACAAAGGTACATGTAAAGTATTCTAAAGGTCTGTACATAAATACCGATTGTAGCCTGTAACAGATGTACAGGTAAAGCATTGTAAATGTGGGTGACAGAAGCTAAACTAGAAAAGAAATCTCCATGGGGTTAATGTTACAATGGGGATCCTTGTATGGTGTATCATAATCCAAATGTTAGCAGTTGTTTTGGCCTGTTTGATTCAAACCCCTGTAAGGTTGATTCATACCAATTAATAAATATTTGTCCAGTCCTTCTTAAAATATAGTTATTTGAATTTTTTTCTTTAGCTCATAGGGTTCTCACAGGTGACAAGGTTTTATTTTTCTCATTGGAAATAGAAAAATCGGGTTGTGCTAATACTTTTTACCCTCCCCAAACAACACCAAATATTAACACAGGAACTTGGCTTCAACACATTTGAATATACACATCCTAGGGATGCTGATTCAAGAAACTTTATTTTGTCTGGTGTTTTTGGAAAAGATTTTTAATTATTTCCCTTTTTGAGTCCCCGAGAACCACAAAATATTTGTTCTCATAGCACAGTGATAACAAAGGCATCCAATAAATTTATAGCAAACATTACTGACATAAAAAATCTTCTTTACAGATTCTGTACAAACTAGAGGTACTGTGAGCAAGCTCACAAAGTGATACCCCCCAAATATATAAAATAGATTATCTCACCTTGGAAATGCCAGAATGGAATTATATTGCTTCATGCACATCTTCATATGGAGGTCTTCCATTGTGTAGAGTTTCATGAAATTTCTTCAAATGGTTTACGAGGAGTTGCGCTTATAAGGATGGACAGACAGATGGACAGACGGACGGACAGGGTGATTCCTATATACCCCCCCCAGACTTTGTTTGCGGGGGGTATAAAAATGTAATACACCCATTACCTATAAATATGACTGCCGACAGGCATTTTGAATTTTGGGTCGAGCCCAAAAGCATTCAATACCATCCTATGATGATAACAAACGTAGTCCTAGAAGTTCTGTACAAAAAATTGATTGCACCTAATTTCAGTATAAAATGATCACCAGCAGCCATCTTGAATTTTGGACTGCATCCCAAAACACTCATTCTCGTCCCAAGGTGATAACAAAGGTACTCAAGAAGTTTCATGAAAATTGGTTCATAAATACAGCCTCTAGCCCAAGCTGTATTGACATGTGCACTTACTGTGTATAAGTAGCGCTGAATAAATCAAAGTTCATCTAATTTGCATAATTTCTGCACGAGAAAAAAACCTGTATTATATGTGATGTATTCCATGATACTAAACATTCATTCAAAAATTTATTAAAATCAGAACCTCCATACAGAAGTTCTGTACAAAAAACTGATTGTACCTAATTTCAGTACAAAATGGCCACCGGCAGCCATCTTGAATTTCGAACCGTACCCAAAAACACTTGTTCTCATCCCATGGTGATAACAAAGGTACCCAATAAGTTTTATGAAGATTGGTTTATAAATACAGCCCCTAGCCCGAGCTGTATTGACATGTGTATTTACTGTGTACAAATAGCACTGAATAAATCAAAGTTCATCTAATTTGCATAATTTCTGCACAAGAAAAAACCCTGTATTATATGTGATGTACTCCTTGTTACTAAACATTCATACAAAAATTTATTCAAATCAGAACTTTCACACAGAAGTTCTGTACAAAAAACTGATTGCACTAATTTCGGTACAAAAAGGCTGCCGGTGGCCATCTTCAATTTTGGACCACACCCCAAAACACTTGTTCTTGTCCCACGGTGATAACAAAGGTATCCGAGAAGTTAGGTAAAGATTGGTTCATAAATACGGCCTCAACCCTGAGCCGTATAGAAGTTCCTTATTTCTGTACAAAATAGCCACCGGCAGCCATCTTGAATTTTGGGCCGCACCCCAAAACACTCATTCTCGTCCCAAGGTGATAGCAAAGGTACCCAAGAAGTTTCATGAAGATCAGTTCATAAATACAGCTCCTAGCCTGAGCCATATTGACATGTTCACTTACTGTGTATAAGTAGCACTGAATAAATCAAAGTTCATCTAATTTGCATAGTTTTTGCAAAAGAAAAAAACTTGTATTATATGTGATGTATTCCATGTTACTAAACGTTCACACAAAAATTTATTCAAATCAGAACTTTCATACAAAAGTTCTGTACAAAAAACTTAATGCACTAATTTTGGTACAAAATGGCTGCCGGAGGCCATCTTGAATTTTGGACCGCACCCCAAAACACTCGTTCTCATCCCACGGTGATAACAAAGGTACCCAAGAAGTTTTGTAAAGATCAGTTCATAAATATGGCCTCTAGCCCGAGCCGTATTGAATTGTTGATGGACGGATGGATGGACAGATGGATGACAGGCCATGACATAACCTCAAATTTGACTATGTCATAGTTGAGCTAAAAATTACCCTGACTACCAGGTATTAGCAACTTGGCCTTGTTTATAGACCTTTGGCCTAAGTTAAATCCAATACAGGCATTTAATCTATTATATCTTGTTTTAAAGATCTTCCATGAGCTGTGTCAAACAGCTATAATAGATGATATACTCAAGTTATCTTTAGAATACAACAAAATGACGGAATCCCTATTAATTGAATACTCCTGTTCATTATTAATTTTTATTGGCATTGTGGATTTTGGGCTATTCAATGAGTTGTTTATTAGGTACAGACATTCAGCTGCAGCCTAGTATCCTCTGAAAGCGAAACTGGATATGAAAGAGAATCATATGTGTTGAATTAAATACAGAAGACTTATAAAAAATTAAAGGAAAACAGTAAAATACCCATATTATAAGTTACATGGATTGTAGCTGGCTGATACATATAAGGTGACGAGAGTTTATATCAGGTGAGGCAAAGCTGAACCTGATATAAACACTCAAGAGCCTTGTTTGAAAATGTACCTCTTGATACTGATGAGATCTCCTTTGAATTTCACATAAATAGGACTATTTTTTAGAAAAAAATAATATTTTTTAAGTTTAAGTCACCAATATGAGGAGTTGATGTTATTAGAATGAGTACATCGCTTTAGATGTGCTGAATTGATACGTTTCTAAGACATGCCATTTCAAAGATTTACAAAGACTAGTTTAAGTTGAAAATTGACTAAAAATGTTGACAATTTCACAAGAGCAATGCGAAGCATGGCATATGCCCCGACGGTGTCATAAAAGGGTAGGTAAGTCTCTCAGGAGCATAACCAAAATCAAAAGGAAGCTTCCTCTAGACACCAATAATGCATAAACAAAAAATGAAATTGATTCGAGTCAGTATTCATTAGTTATTGGATGGAAACCAATATTGTGTTATGGAAGTCAAAAAGAATTGGCCACTTGTGGCCATCTTGGTTCAACTGACTGGTTTAACATTGAACGGAAATAAAGACGAATACGCTTTAAAAAGCTGTTAAATTATTCAGAGCCCACCCCCCTCCCCACACACAGGCACACCCACACCCACAACTACTCAACACATGCTGAGAAATGGAAAATAAATTATATCTGACTGACAGCATTGTTGGATCGATGCTGACGTGCCCCCCATAATGGTATATAAATATTAACATTAATATTTATGTACCATTATGGGGGCACGTCAGCATCGATCCAAAACTGATGTCGGATATCTTCTTTTTTTTTTCATTTCTCAGTCTGCGCCGAGTACCTGTGCCCAACCTTCCCCAAAATATGAAGCAGGGGCCAGGGTAAACTGAAATAATGGAGAGTATCTTCTCCACAGTTCCTCCTGTATTTACGGTTTTCTTCCATTTTTGAACCGGTCCTCCGTACATTGCAGATGTCGGAGGAAATTAGTAAAATAAAAGTCAAATACAGATAAATTTTGATAGCGTTAATTTTTGTGAAACACGCCAACAGCCGTTCGCACGTGCTGACCTCATTGCAGATGTCGGAGGAAATTAGTAAAATAAAAGTCAAATACAGATAAATTTTGATAGCATTAATTTTTGTGAAACCCGCCAACAGCCGTTCGCACGTGCTGACCTCATTATCGTTCAATCTATTTTTAATGTTAGGGAATTTCTTGCAGTTCAGTTCACTGTGTCTGTGAATGTATTTATTCAAAGCGATAATTACCCTCTTTCGTTGAGGGTGCTTGGTCTATATTGCATTATAAGGATTTATTTATGAAACTCTTTAATTACTGCCATTATTTAAGGCTTGAACAACATAATATTTGTGAGTTTTGTCTTCCCAAATCCCGAAAGTATTGAAAGCATATGGTTCTGAAAAACAAAATTTGATTTGTCAGTTTGTTAGACATGTTAATGTCATTTTGTTGAGGAAATCAATACTTACCCGTCAATAAATAAAGAACCAGTTTGCAAATTATGTAGTTTTATTAATTATATTTCCATTATATTTCTGTTAACTTTCCCAGGCAAGAAAACTTGTAAATGAAAGTCCAAGAATATGAATATCAAGCCCTCTGTTCCAAATATTGAAAGTTTCGATATACCCAGATATACCAGTAATTTTTCAAGACAAGCGATTTTTTACCGGTTACAAAAATTATATCGTACCGTATCAAAATACCAGTTTATCATCCAGCTCCTTATATTACCTGAACAAACAATCATTTTCATCTCATGATTCTCATCGTTCCTCATCCTGGCTGTAAATGAAGAAATTACAGTCTCCCACTGGGCCGCACACAATTCAAAGCACATGCCAAGTGATGCAATGAAAACATGATGTACACTAATCTAAGAAATACATCAGTCACCAAAAGTGTTTTAAAACATAATTGAATTATATGTAACATTATTCTCAATTCTCATAAAGAACCAGTGCAAATTGCAATATATGTGACTGATGTTTCGAACATCAGTTACATACGTTGCAATTTGCATTGGTTCTTTTTGATGGACCAGGGTATTTTCAGCAGTTTTTCATCTTTTCAAACTCAATGCAAAAATGCTAATCAAATTGACTAAATTGCTAATCAATTCCCAATTATGACTAGCAAAATGTCAAATTAAATCAACCCCTGTAAATTGATGCAGCTATCTACATAATGTATGAATGAAGGGAAGGTCAACTTGTTTTAAAAAAAAACAGGGGAATGGGGTTTATGTCCGATATTTTACCCAAGTTAAAAAAAATTTGATAAATTTGTCCCTTGAGTGCAAGGCATTGCAATGCTTTAGCCTTCTTGCTCTCAAGGGATGAAATACACTACCACCCATGCTATTCCATAGATTATGAGGCTTAAAACATAAACCAAGAACATGAACTTTTGATGGCAAAGAAATTTAACTTTTATAGTAAATTTTCTTTCTTATTATACCTACCACAATTGTTTACTACAGGCTTGCACTACAGTGGAAGACCCTGACTCAGAAAATATACTCTCTATTTTGATCTTTCCCAAGCGATTTGCGAAAGAAAACTGGTGCAAAAGCACCAAGAAAAAATAAGCCAAAACTGGGTCGAGCGCCTCCGCCGCACACCCAGTAGGGGATGCTCTTCTCTTAGTACAACTCCACGACTTCCAGAACCAGTGCATAAACAGTAACTAATGAATTATTCTTTGAGTCCACCAAAATTGGAGTTATGTGATCAGAGGGGAGGAAGGATTCTTACCCAAATAAGAAGACGGGAGGGCCTCCATGTAAACAATTGTGGTAGGTATAATAAGAAACCTACCTTACAACTGTTTACTACAGGCTGAATAGACAAAAGGATGGAGGGAATCACATCACCAACTCCCACATAACCCAATTGCACTGGAACCGTGGATAGAGGAAGAGGTCCCCAGGCCTATCAAACCATAGCCTCACAAACAATAGTAAAAGACAATGAGAGATGAGGCGTACGGTTCTGTGTGATGCACAGACAGAAAAGGGCAGTAACAGCACAGAGCTGAACTGACCTTGTGACTAGCCTAATGGCTAGGGCAAACAACAGCCCGAGCAGAAGAAAGAGGGCCCAAAGCAAAAAGGTGCTCAGACTGCTCCTGCAACTAATGCAGATGGAAGGTGGAGAAAGTAGAAGCATTTCTCCAGTAGGCGGCCTGCATAACATCCGACAACTAGAATAAGCCCAAGAGGTAGACAATGCATGCACCTCGTGGGCAGAAATACGATTGGTAACACGATCGCCAGTCGCTAGACGAGCATAAGCCGCGCGAATAGCAAGACAAATCCATTGAGAAATGGATTGAGGAGAGATCTTCTGTCGACCAGGAATAAGAGACAGAAAAAATTCCCCAGAGCAAAGGGCGGTTACCCTCAACAGAAGAAAGAGCCCTGATACAGATAGGAGGTGGAGTAGTTTCTGGTATCTGATTCTTGGCCAGAAAGGAGCAATCAGTGGTAAATGTAACACTGTTGGGAGAGCTCCAGAAAAAAGGCCAGGTGGACCGAGAGGGCGTGAAACTCACTAAACCATCTGGCTGAGGAAAGCCATCAGAAAAGCCATCTGTATGTGAGAAAAAGCATATCCACCTGGGATAAAGGTTCGAACGGTGCCTCCCCACTCCCCTCCCAAGCAAAGCAGCACCCAAGAAAGATTTCATCTTGGGGTAAGCTCCAAAGTCCTAGGCCTTTTCAAGGAAAAGTGCCGAACAAGCTTGGAGAGGTATGGATTAGTGCCGATACGACACTGTCCCACATACGAAAAGGTTTACGAAAGCATGGACCTGTACCCTTTTATGGAAACAGGCTTGAGACCCCGAGAATCACACAGATATACCAGAAACACCGCAATCTGTGTTATCGACAGAGTGATCGGCACATCATCGGAATGCACTCCACTGCTCATCTCGAAAAAACCTCTACGGAGGAGACAGGACCTGACAAAAGATATGCATGAAGGCACAATGAAGTCGGGTCAACGTGAAACCTCCTTGGGTGACCTTGGCAAAGAAGGTTGTGATGTAGAGGGAGACGTGCCATAACCGCCGCCAACAGAGAGCGGAGCTGATTGATCCACACCTGCTGAGGCAACAGGAGAGCGATCAGAATGATTCAACAACTGCAGGTTCATATCTTGGCTAGAACCTGAGGCAGAATCGGAACTGGCGGGAAGGCTTAGCCGACCAGACCGTTCCAATCAAGTGACAGAGCGTCCACGCAAAAGCCAGAGGATCTGGACACGGGGACATGGAAGTGTCCACCTGATGGTTCCAAAGTGTCACAAAGAGATCAATGCGATGTGGGGATGACCCCAGAGATCGCAAAGCGACTGGAACACTGCCCTGTGGAGCATCCACTCGGTGGAAATGACCCTGCCCCGTCAGGACAGGGAGTCGGCTAGGACATTCAGACAACCGGGAATGTGACGAACCACCACCCCGGCGTTGACATCCTGAGCAAGCAGTAGACGATCCCGAGCCAATTCGTACATGGTAACCGAGTGTGTGCCGCCCTGGTTCCGAATGTAAGCAACCACTGTCAAATTGTCGGACAACAGAAGGATATGGCGATTCGAAAGGTGGGGGATCCACTGCCGGAAACTCAAAAGAAGAGCAAGAAGCTCCTTCTGGTTGATGTGAAGAGCTGCTTGATCCTGGTCCCATGCCCTATAAAGGGAAAGACGTAGAGGATCCAACGCCGCACCCCATCCGAGATCGCTGGCATCTGCTGTCAGAACACGATCGGACGTAGGTAAGTCCAATGGAACCCCATGCATAATCCACTGAACATCCATCCAGGAGAGATGGTGAGGATGAAGAGATTCTGGTAACTGAAGCACCAGATCCAGAGGACCGACATTCGGCCTCCAACGAGTGAGCAGAAAGTGTTGGAGAGGTCGGTTATGCAGCCGACCTAGAGGAATGAGATCCATCACCGAACCGCAGAGAACGAGCAGTATACTCCGAGCTGTCACAGATGTGGAGTGGGACAGAGTCAGGGCAAAAGCTGAGAGAATCACAGCCCTTGCCCAGGGAACCGCTACCGTATTGAACTTAGTACGGAAGTCCATCTCCAGATGACAAAACGACTGAGAAGGGACCAGGTCCGACTTCTCCTCGTTGACTCTGAACCCTAGCAATGTGAGTAGTCTCAACAGTGTGTCAACATCCGACTCCAGAGAGGCAGAATTGGAATGCCTCTGGAGGATATTGTCTAGATATGCCGAAGTAGTCACCCTGGACTGTGTGCGATGGAAGGCTATCACATGCGACATCAGTCGGGTGAAGGCCCAAGGAGCCAGGTTGAGGCCGAAAGGCATGGCCTTGAACTGGTAAACTCGCCCCAGAAAAGCGAAGCTGAGACACTTTTGCAATGTCCGATGAATCGGGACGTGAAAGTAAGCATCTCCCAGGTCGATACTGGAAGCGAAATCTCCCTGGTGAATGGAAAGGCGAACCGACCTGAAAGTTTCCATGCTGAACTTGGGAGCAATGATAGACTGGTTCAGGATACTCAAATCGATAACCGGTCGGAGTCAGCCATCCTTCTTCAGCACAAAGAACAGGCGGGAATAAAATCCCACTGACTGAATGTTCTTGACGACCTCGATCGCCCCCTTTGCCAGGAGATTGTCTATCTCTGTGGTCAAAAGCTCCCGACGTGAAACGTCTGAAGGAACTGGAGTTGGAAGAGGCACTCTTGACAGAGTGGGGTGCCTCTGGAAGAATATTCGCAGCCCGGACCGCACAACATCTAACACCCAAGGATCGGATGTGATGGTGGCCCAATGGTCTGCAAACTCTGATATCCTTCCTCCAACCTGGGACGAATTGAGGCGAGGACCTTCATTTCGAGGCCTGCGAGGGGAGAAACCATCTCCTCTGCTATATGAAGAATCCTGAGTCCTCCCTCTAGCCTGCCGACGCTTACCCTTACCCCGTGAGTAAGAAGTAGAAGTGGTGGCAGGAGGAGCAGCCCTTTGCTTCGGAGCAGAAGCAGAAAGGTGCTTGTTAGGCTTTGGACGGCCCCTGCCTCCAACAGAAGGCTGATCAAGCTGACGAAGCAGCAGCAGCTGATCTTTGGAATAACATAGGAACGTCATCCCGGACCGTTGCCACAGAACCATGGAACAGTTGCGGACCTGCCAAAGAAGCAGATCGAAGAGCAGTGCCCTGCCCCTCAGGAAGGGAACAGCTTGTGTCCAGCACAGCGTCCGTGCGAACTAATTCCAAGTTAGCCGTGTTACAGGCATGCGTGTGAGTAAGATGCATGAGCGCCTTGGATAGCACACACAAAGGAGCCTGTACGTCGTCAAAACTTATCTGGGGCAGATAAGCAGCTAAAGCAGAGACGACGTGATTTGAGAGAGAAAGCATGTCCAGCATCTCTCTCGTTAAGCCCAACATGGACTCCAGAATCGCCATAGGAATAACGGCCGACTTGGGCTTGGAAAGCCCGAGGGAGTTGGAGTCCTGATCCAAGACCGTCAATGTCTGCAGACTGAGAGATTGGCGGAATCATAGGAATGATAATGCGCCGGAGGCAAAAAAGGGTCAACCCTGGTGAAGAACGATGTCTTCATAGCCTTGGAACTCAGCTTAAGAGTCCAAAGCTGTAAACGCTTCAACCACCTGTACCGACTGGCACGGTCAAAGGCATCTAGAAGCAGGTTGCTCCACAGGCTGTAGGCACGCGACCGATGATCACGGTCGGGCTGACACTGTTGGCTGGTTTGATGGTTTGAGATCTGGAAGGAACCCAAACACAAAGTCAAGAGCTGCCCCCAAGTCAGAAGACTGTTGGCTCTCGACGTCATGTATGTCGGACTCATCCCCTGAGTCGGAAGACACATAGCCCATTATGGGCAAACCAGCCGATGCCTCCCATGGTGTAGGCACACCAGGGGGATCAGAAAGTGGCCTGTTTCCAATCCCAGGAGGTGGCGCCACAGGGGGTGCCTGGAAACCACTCGTAGCCTAGCTGGAAGTAACAGGAAGGCTCTTGGACAGAACCTGAGCAAGGAGAGGGCAGGGAACAAACCGGCAAAGTGGCTTCACTCGAGACCCTTTTAACCAGCGAAGGGTCACGATGCTCAAATACACCTGAAGCTGGGCGACAGGCGGCAGCCGAAACATCTGAAGGCAGATGTGTATAGGGGTATGACATACCCCGAGGATCTACAGATCGGAAACTCAGGACAGTCACCGCAGACCTCTGAGGGACAGAAGGTCCAGGCTGTACAAAAGGCATTGGTCCCGCAAAACTGGCCATGTGACCAGAGTGCATGGGCGGAAACGCCACAGAGTTCATAGTGGCCCCACCATGAACATCCGAATTCAATGACAGCCACTTCCGACTGCGCCGAGTTGAAGTCAGGGAAGGCTGAGGCCGATATCCCACGTCCACACTATCAGACATCTCTACAGACCCTGCAGGGATAAAACTGCTGTGCTCGACGGCAGAGAGGCCACAGCGGAGGGTTTGGTCGGCATCCCATTCCGACTTCGCCGAGTTGAAGTCAGGGAAGGCTGAGGCCGATACCCCACAACACACTACCAGACATCACTGCAAACCCCTGCAGGGACAAGCCGAGGCCGGCTGAAACGGTGACCGAAGACGTTGCAGACGGAACAGCAGTAGCAGCAGATACGATGGGAGCTGTTCAAGCTGGTGGAAAAGGGGAGAGAGCAACCAAGCTCGGCCTCCAAAGGAGGCGTCACAACCCTAGTGATAGCCTCAGATGTCAACTGGAGAGGGACCATAGTCCCGGAACCAGGCATCTCTTCACCAGACAACTCAACAGCTCCCACAGTAACCACCATGGTTAAAGACTGCACATCCCCCACAGAAGGGGTATAACTTTCACCAGACGTGGTCGTGTTGGGAGGCCCTGAATGACAGCATTTCCCCCCCCCCCCCCCCACGTGAGCAGGAGGAACGGCCACGAGAATGCACCACAAGCATGGGCAAAAGGCATTGCTGGACATAATAGAGGCGAGAGCAGTAGAAGAATGTCCTACCACATGGGTGGATGAAAAAAGAATGATTCATTAGTTACTGCTTGTGCACTGGTTCCGGAAGTTGTGGAGTTGTACTAAGAGAAGAGCGACCCCTACTGGGTGTGTTCCGATGGCGCTCGACCCTGTTTTGGCTTATTTTTTCTTGGTGCTTTTGCACCACTTTTCTTTCCCAAATCGCTTGGGAAAGATCAAAATAGAGACTGTATTTTCCGAGTTAGGGTCTTCCACTGTAGTGCAAGCCTGTAGTAAACAATTGTAAGGCAGGTTGATAAGAAATCATTACAGAAATAAAAAATAAAATAAAAAATCGCTCGCCCGCATGCAATTTTACAAAGACATAATCTATTTCCATAATGAAATCAAACCCGGATAAAAATGATCTGAATACTTACATTTCTAGCAAAGTTAGATACTTCATATCTTTCAAATCCATGTTCTTCGAGAAACTGAAAAAAAGACAAAGATCTGCATATATATTTTATCACCACTGTGTGTTGATCGAGAAACTTGTATTAAGCCAATATGGTGTTCATATTAGGCATTGTGGGGAGCCCTTTAGGGTCTGTTGCAATACGTAATAAGAACACCATTATCACAGTATGGTACACTGTAAAATTGAGTAGGTTATCATCATAGTATGATGTTCCAACAAGACTAAAATCCTCCTCCTCTGATTGGACGAGAGCTTGCTTAGTATATTCTATGTTTACGGCTCAAGTGGCAAATGTTACCGTCTAACGTCACAATGTGAAATATTTGCAATGACGTCATCCGTTTCGTAACTGCTTCATCAATGGAGTGACTAGCAAGCCACTTCATTTTTCAGGATGTTTCACGTGTGCAGCAGATGGTGTTCCGAAAGAGGTGTTGTTTAAATTACAAACCGAATTACAATTTGAACTAAGATGGAATGAGTTTATCTGGTTTATTGATTATTTATCCAGTGCCATCGTGGATACACGAGATGTTTATTTACTAAACCTCTGAACATTACCTTAAACAAGGCAAATTTTAACGATCTCAAGTTTAGTAAATAAGCCTGTCTTGTTTCACAATGTAGGTGTTGGGCTATGGGTAGTGTCTATTAGAACATATACATTATTGTGATGAATTAACGGTAACATGGTCTGAGGTTTGCAGCTCGCAGTGTATGTTCAACCCTGATGCTTCACGTCTCGGTTGAACAAAAGCTCCAAGCCACAAACCTCAGACCATGTTACTGTCAATTCATCACAATAACTTATAATATTGTAAAATTTGGCGCACCATAAAAGTTTGAGAGTATGCACTAATCTACTTGCTAGTGATTGCATGAGAATTTTCAGAAAAAAATGTTAATAAACTACAAGGGCTTGCACATAAAATAGTGTAACAAATACCTCTTTTTAAGATCCATACCTTTAAATTCAGCTATTTTGTTTTTAAATGTATTTCCACCCCAAGCATTTTTAAAGTTTGCAACGCTCCATGTAATATTTCAGTGGATTCCAGTGTTTAGGAGTATTGGTATATTCCGTAACTTGGCGTAAGTTGGGTAACGTCGTTGTGGTAATCAGTGCATACCAGAGGTATTAAATGTCATCTGTTGGGTGTTAAACAGTATAGCTGTTTTGTCACAACTCTGTCAGTAATGTTATCCAGGATATAATATAATGTTGATTTCGTGCCTTTATTAGCTAACATTCTCTCATCTTTGTTTTAACATGTGAGCATAAATTTTGTACTACAAGAAGTCAAGGACATCATTGTCGAATTGCCTACTGGGAAATCTTGACGTATTAAAACAAAAGCTAACTTGGAATTTCCAAATACACCTGAGTATACCGCAATGTAATATCCTCATTTATGGGTTAATTAAAGTCTTAATTTATGGTAATATGTTTGATTTGAGGAAAATATAAATTTTATAGTAAATTTCCTTTCTTATTATACCTACTGCAACTGTTTACTACAGGCTTGCACTACAGTGGAAGACCCTAACTCAGATAAAATACTCTCTATTTTAATCTTTCCCAAGAGATTTGGGAAAGAAAAGTGGTGTAAAAAACACCACGAAAAAATAAGCCAAAACTGGGCCGAGCGCCATTGGTGCACACCCAGTAGGGGACGCTCTTCCCTTAGTACAATTCCACGACTTCCGTTAACCAGTGCACAATGTAGTCATCAATTAATCATTCTTTTGAGTCCGCCAACATAGGAGTTATGTGATCAGCGAGGAGGAAGGATTCTTACCAGAATAAGAAGACGGGAGGGTCTCCATGTAAACAATTGCGGTAGGTATAATTAGAAAGGAAATTTACTATAAAATTTATATTTCTTATCAACCTACCTTACAATTGTTTACTACAGGCTGAATAGACAAAAGGATGGAGGGAATCACGTAACCAACCCACACATAACTCAATTGCACTGGAACCGTGGACAGAGGAAGAGATCCCTAGTCCTATCAAACCATAGCATCACAAACATTAGTAAAAGACAATGAAAGATGAGGCGTATGGTGATGTACGACGCACAGTCAGAAAGGGCAGTTGTTATATTGTGTTCAAGAAAGGGAATCCAGTTAGCTCCCGATGGACATATACATTAACATATTGGAAGTTGAAAGTTATTCCCCTTGAAAATAGAAAGAGGGCACTGTGATATAATTGGAGGGAATAAATGGTGGACTTGTGTGAATGATGAGATGATCAGGATCATGACGGAGAATAATAAATATAGATGGCATGAACTTTAGGTGAGCTCTAGCTTCACTTAACATGGTAGCAGAGCGAGGTTGCAATTATTGGAAGTAAAAAAATAGTGAATATTTACAGCAGAGACAGTATATTAATGAAAACAAGTGTTTGACCACCGAGGTGGTATTAGTCCCCTACGGCGCTTTTGTGACATGAGGTGTTTTTGTCACAGAAGACACTAGACTATATAAGCATCTTGGATTTTGAAAAAAAAATATTGAACGTGCATAATCCCCTCACAACCCTTTATCCATATACCATATATGAAAGGCGTAGCTTGAACCATGTTAGAGGGAGTGGTGGTAACATAAAATAGAGAAAAAAGCTTAAAAAACACAACAAAAATGGCCGCCATTCTGTCATCTTGGATTTTGAAAAATAACTATTGACTGTGCAACATCCCCTCAGAACCATTTATCCATGTACCAAACATGAAAGGTGTAGCTTGAAGCATATTAGAGGGAGAGGTGGTAACATAAAAACAGACAGACAGACAGACAGATGGACAGACAGACAGATGTTAGATTTTGAAAAAAAATATTGAGCGTGCATAATCCTCTCACAATCCCTTTATCCATGTACCATATATGAAAAGTGCAGCTTGAACCATGTTGGAGGGAGCAGTGGTAACATAAAATAGAGAAAAAGGCTTAAAAAACACAACAGAAATGGTTGCCATGGCGCCATCTTGAATTTTGGAAAAAAAATATTGAACGTGCAACATCCCATTCCAACCCTCTATCCATGTGCCAGATATAAAAAGTGTAGCTTGAACCATGTTGGAGTGAGGGGTGGTAACATAAAATAGAGAAAAAAGTTTAAAAAACACAACAAAAATGGCCGCCATGCCACCATCTTGGACTTTGAAAAAAAAATATTGAACGTGCATCATCCCCTCCCAATCCTCTATCCATGTACCAAATATGCACAGTGTAGGTTGAACCATGTTGGTAGGAGGGGTGGTAACATGAAAATAGAGAACAAAAGCTTAAAAAACACAACAAAAATGGCCGCCATTCCGCCATCTGGGATTTTGAAGAAAAAAAGTTTGAGCGTGCATCATCCCCTCAGAACCATTTATCCATGTGCCAAATATGAAAGGTGTAGCTTAAAGCATGTTGGAGGGAGAGGTGGTAACATAAAAAACAGACAGACAGACGGACAGACGGACGGATGGACGGATGGATGGATGGACGGATGGACGGACGGACAAATTTTTGAAAAAAAAATATTGAATGTGCAACATCCCATTCCAACCCTCTATCCATGTGCCAGATATAAAAAGTGTAGCTTGAACCATGTTGGAGTGAGGGGTGGTAACATAAAATAGAGAAAAAAGCTTAAAAAACACAACAAAAATGGCCGCCATGCCGCCATCTTGGATTTTGAAAAAAAATATTGAACGTGCATCATTCCCTCCCAACCCTCTATCCATGTGCCAAATATGCAAAGTGTAGCTTGAACCATGTTGGTGGGAGGGGTGGTAACATGAAAATAGAGAAAAAAAGCTTAAAAAACACAACAAAAATGGCCGCCATACCGCCATCTTGGATTTTGAGAAAAAAAATATTGAACGTGCATCATCCCCTCCCAATCCTCTATCCATGTACCAAATATGCACAGTGTAGGTTGAACCATGTTGGTAGGAGGGGTGGTAACATGAAAATAGAGAACAAAAGCTTAAAAAACACAACAAAAATGGCCGCCATTCCGCCATCTTGGATTTTGAAGAAAAAAATTTTGAGCGTGCATCATCCCCTCAGAACCATTTATCCATGTGCCAAATATAAAAGGTGTAGCTTAAAGTATGTTGGAGGGAGAGGTGGTAACATAAAAAACAGACAGACAGACAGACAGACGGACGGATGGATGGATGGATGGATGGATGGATGGACAGACAGACAGACAGACGGACGGAGTGCAATCCTATAGTCCCCTTACGGTTCCCGTAGGGGACTAATAAAAATGGCAACTGCAGGAAATTACAAAACACCACCCACATTTTCAGAATCAAAACCCTATAATAGATGAGTAGATGAAATCAAAGTATGGCAGACTGTAACAGAATTAGCTAAAACTAAGCAGGCATCAGCAATTGCTTTGTCTCTACCTGAATCAGAAGGTACAATCAGAGATAAAGTTTTTAGTGAATTGACTGTTTCCCAGTTGAACGCTGAAGATGGAGTTGATGTGCTCATACATTTCATGGACAGTATATATAAGAAAGATGAATTGTCAGCTGTATATGGGGCCTATACAGAGTTTGATAGATATAAGAAAGCAACAAATGTAGATATGGAACATTATATTATTGAGTTTGAAAAGCGTTACAATAAAACAAAGAAAAATGATAAGCAGTTACCTCAGTCAGTTTTAGCATTTAAATTATTAGATGGATCATGTTTAGAACATAAAGATCGCCAGCTTGTATTAACCGGTGTTGATTATAAGGACTTAGGAACTCTTTTAAACAAATGTGTACAGCTTTGAGAAAATTTTTTGTCAAACAATTGATGACTTCACTTGAATACGAAGCAACATCTACAAATAATCAGCACATTAAATTGGAACCGACTGATAAAGAAACATTTTTCACCCACAACAACAGATATGGTGAAACAGGGCAGTTCAGACAGGACAGAGGAAAGTCATTTATTGGACGAGGTCGAGGAGACCGTTATTCTTACAGAGAACCCAGAGCTCAGTATACTGGTGCTAAGAGACGAATTAATCCACTAAGTCCTAATGGTAACCCCATGAAATGTAAAATATGTGAATCTATTTTTCACTTTGTTCGCTCATGCCCCAATGCTTATGAGAACAAAAATGTTAATTATTCTAATGCAAAAACTGAATATCAAGACAACATGGAAGCTGTTTTGTTTACTGGAAACAAAGTAGAAGATATGCAGGTTTTAGTTGATGAAGCTATCAACTCAGCAGTATTAGATAGTGCTTGTAGTTCAACAGTGGATGGATCATTATGGATGCAGGGCTTTTTAGACACACTTACTCCAGAAAACTTAGCTTGAGTTCAGCGAACAAAAAATAATACATTTCGCTTTGGTGGAGGAACTCGTTTATTGTCCAAGGAGAAAATAACATTTCCGTGTGAAATTGCTGGTGTTAGTTGCATGTTGACAACAGATGTTGTGGAGAGTGATATTCCCTGTTGCTTGGAAAACCTGCAATGAAGAAAGCAAAAATAGTCTTAGACCTTGAACGTGACTGTGCTACAATATTTGTGAAAAGAGTGAATTTACAGTGAACCACGTCTGGACATTATTGTATTCCACTGTGTCAGACAGAATTCTCAATACATGACACAAGTATAGTTGAAGCATCTACATGTGAAAATAGAACAGTAAAAGAAAAGACTTCAATTATAACTAAATTACATAAACAATTTGCACACCCTTCAAGTGAACGACTTAAGTTACTTTTAAAAGATTCTGGCATAAAATCAGATGATTATATGAATCTGATTGACAGTATAACATCATCTTGTGACATTTGTAAAAGGTATAAAAAAACACCTAGTAAACCAGTTGTCACCCTACCTCTGGCTAAACAGGTCAATGAGGTTGTGGCAATGGACTTAAAGGAATGGAAGCCAGGTGTTTACTTTCTACATCTGATTGATCTGGCAACACGGTTTTCATTAGCATCTGTGATTTACAGTAAGAAACCTTAAGTTATAATTAATCAGGTGATGAAACTCTGGCTTGGGGGTGGTTTTAGAGCTCCAAAGAAATTTTTGACTGACAATGGTGGTGAGCTATCTAATGAGAAGTTCCGAGACATGGCAGAGAATTTGAATGTTTAAGTATGGAGCACTGCAGCTAATAGTCCTTGGCAAAATGGGATATGTGAGAGGAATCATTCAGTTGTAGATGACAATGTGAGTAAACTTAGGACTGATAATCCTGAAATAGACTTGGAAACAGCTTTGATTTGGGCAGTTAATTCAAAGAATTCCTTACAAATGGTATATGGATACAATCCATACCAACTTGTTTTTGGATGTAATCCTAACCTTCCATCAATTTTTAAAGACAATCCTCCCGCTCTTGAAGGCACAACAAAAAGTGAACTTTTTGCAAAGCATATAAGTGCATTACATGCTGCCCGACAGGCATTTATACAAGCAGAATCCTCGGAAAAAATAAGGAGAGGTCTCAGACACCAGGTCAGACCTTCAGGTGAAAAATTTGATATTGGGGAAAAAGTTTATTTCAAGAAAGAAAAATGTAATGAATGGAAAGGACTGGGAAAAGTGTTGGGTCAAGATGGGAATATAGTATTTATATGGCATGGCAGTTTGTATATTAGAGTACCAACCTGCAGAATTGTTAAAGTTGGTGACGAGTTCTGCAAACAAGACAAGCCTATATACTCAGATGAAAGCTCTACATCACAAAACATTAAAAACAGTGATCAAGTTGGACATCCATCTAATCCATCTAATACTATTGTGGATACAATTCACGATGAAGACGAAGACATATCAGACTTCACTAATATTAGAAATGAAAGTGACAATGATAATAATGTTATTGATACATGTACAGTATCTTTAAAGTTACGTAAGATAAAACAAAAGATAAAGTACCTAACAGTTTGTAGTGATGTTTGGAGAGTAGCTGAAGTTATTAGCAGAGGTGGAAAATACAAGTATTGGATGAACATACAAGATGATGGAGCTTCTGAACAAAAAGCAGAAGACTTTGAACATGACATTAAAGAATGGAGAAATTTAGAGCGAGAAGCAGATAAACAACAAGATTATGACATCCCAGAAGAATTTATCAATGTTGTAGACAATAGTAATGAGACTGAAATAAATGCAGCCAAAGAGGTAGAAATAGAAAACTGGAAAAGGTTCAACGTGTACGATGAATTTGGTCAATCCTGCATATCAACTCGTTGGGTAATAACTGAAAAGTCTATTGGTGAAAATAAAAAGTTTAAGGCAAGATTAGTTGTTAGAGGCTATGAAGAGGACAATGATCACAAAACTGACTCACCTACAGTTGGTAAAGAAACCTTGAAAATATTATTTGGTATTTCATCTTCATTATCGTTGAAATGTAATATCATTGACATCAAAGCCGCATTTTTACAAGGAAATAAAATTAGCAGGGAAGATTATTTGAAACCACCTGATTTTGATATAGCTGCTGGAAAATTATGGAAACTCAACAAAAGTGTGTATGGACTCAATGATGCTTCCAGGAGTTGGTATTTCAGGGTTTGTGATGTAATGACAAGTTTGAATTGTAAACAGTCCAGGAATGATCCCAGTTTATTCTATTGGTGCCAGAATGATAAATTATGTGGTCTTTTTCTTATACATGTTGATGACTTTATTTGGTTTGGAACAGAACATTTCAAAAAAGAAATTATTGCCAAACTGTTTGAAACTTTCAAGATTGGAAAAGTTGAACATAACAGATTTAAATACATAGAACTAAATATAGATCACACAGATGGAAACATATTATTAAACCAAAATCAGTATATTGATTCAGTGTCGGCAATTCCTATAAGTAGGCCGAGAGCATCTAGAAAACAGGATCCACTAAATGAAACAGAAATTAGTCAGCTACAATGTGCTATTGGCCAAATAAACTGGATAGTAAATCAAACAAGACCAGACACATGTTTTGATGAACTTGAACTCAGCATGTCTACAAAAGAACCTACGGTTGAACATATTCTCAAAGCAAACAAAATTATAAAGAAATTGCAATCATAAAAATATGACATTAAATTTCCCAAACTAGATGATATTGACTCTTGGCGATTACGACTATATTGTGACGCTTCTTTTGCTAACCTTCCAGATGGCTTTTCCAGTGCTTCAGCTTATATCATATTTTTGACAGACAAAAATAAAGTATGCTGCCCAATTGCATGGAAATCAATAATGAAAGTGTCAATGACACTGTAGCTCAACTTGACAAACTTGAACTTGGTAAGTTATAAATGAAATGGCAAAATTGAAGATCATTGGTACCAATGTCATTTTTTTTGCCAGTGGCAACATTTTTTGACAGAAACCGAAGAAAATCGATAGCTCCCATCTAGAGGCCTCCCCAAACAAGCATGCCAGGTTTCAAAGCAATCCGATCATAAATGTGCCCTGTAGGGTGTATAAAAGGGAAATATTGTGGTCTGACTAGACTAAATTCTCAGAATGTTGGCCGTGGCAACATTTTTTGACGGAAATGTAAGAAAATCGATAGCTCCCATCTAGAGGTCACCGTAAATAAGCATACCAGGTTTCAAAGCAATCTAATCATAAATGTGCCCTGTAGGGTGAGCTAAAGGGAAATATTGTGGTCAGACTAAACTAAGTTCTAAGAATGTTGGCTGCGGCAACATTTTTCGATGGAAATTGAAGAAAATGGATAGCTCCCATCTAAAGGTCACCCCAAACAAGCATGAAAGGTTTCAAAGCAATCTGATCATAAATGTGCCCTGTAGGGTGTGCCAAAGGGAAATATTGAGTCTTCTGACTAAACTAAGTTCTAAGAACGTTGGCCGCGGCAACATTTTTTGATGGAAATTGAAGAAAATCGATAGCTCCCATCTAGAGGTCTCCTCAAACAAGCATACCAGGTTTCAAAGCAATCAAATCATAAATGTGCCCTGTAGGGTGTGCCAAAGGGAAATATTGTGGTCTGACTAAACGGAGTTCTAAAGACATTGGCTGCGGCAACATATTTTGACGGAAATTGAAGAAAATCAATAGCTCCCATCTAGAGGTCACCCCAAACAAGCATGCCAAGTTTCAAAGCAATCTGATCATAAATGTACCCTGTAGGGTGTGCCAAAGGGAAATATTGAGTCTTCTGACTAAACTAAGTTCTAAGAACGTTGGCCGCAGCAACATTTTTTGACAGAAATTGCAGAAAATCGATAGCTCCCATCTAGAGGTCTCCCCAAACAAGCATACCAGGTTTCAAAGTAATCTGATCATAAATGGGCCCTGTAGGGTGTGCCAAAGGAATATATTGAGGTCTGACTAAACTAAGTTCTACGAACGTTGGCCGTGGCAACATTTTTTGCCGGAAATTGAAGAAAATCGATAGCTCCCATCTAGAGGTCACCCTAAATAAGCATACCAGGTTTTAAAGCAATCAAATCATAAATGTGCCCTGTAGGGTGTGCCAAAGGGAAATATTGTGGTTTGACTAAACTAAGTTCTAAGAACGTTGGCCGCGGCAACATTTTTTGACGGAAATTGAAGAAAATCGATAGCTCCCATCTAGAGGTCACCCCAAACAAGCATGCCAAGTTTCAAAGTAATCTGATCATAAATGCGACCTGTGAGGTGTGCCAAAGGAAATTGTGGACATACGTACTAACGTACTAACATACTAACGTACTAACGCGCGTACGCCGACGTACGAGAAGTGATGGCAAAAGCTCAGCTTGACTTTGTCAAGTTGAGCTAAAAATTAGAAGAAGTGTGAAAAGTACACTTGCAGCTGAGACTCTGGCAATGGTTGATGGTTTAGATATGACTTTCTATGTTGGATGCATTTTCAGTGAATTGCTTTATAATAAAACTGGAGAAAATGTTATACCAATAGATGTGTTCACTGACAATAGGTCATTGGTAGAAAATATAAAATCGACAAAGTTAGTTGAAGAAAAACGACTTAGAATTGACCTAGCTAATACCAAACAAATGCTACAGAACAATGAAATTTCGAATATAAAGTGGATTGACAGTAGAGAACAACTTTCAAACTGTTTAACCAAGAATGGCGCTTCATATAATGATTTATGGCAGGTGCTGAGCAATGGACATTTTGGGTTCTAACAAAACAGAGGAGATTGAAAATTTGAAGTAGAACTATTTCTACAGTTGTATATTAATCTGTTGATAAGTTATAATGGAAAACAAAAAAAAAATAAAATAAAATAAAAAAAAGAAAGAAAGAGACAGAGAGGAATGTGTCATATTGTGTTCAAGAAAGGGAATCCAATTAGCTCCCCTGATGGACATATACATTAACATATTGGAAGTTGAAAGTTATTCCCCTTAAAAATAGAAAGAGGGCACTGTGATATAATTGGAGGGAAGAATCAGTTGTAAATAAATGGTGGACTTGTGTGAATAATAAGATGATCAGGATCATGATGGAGAAGAATAAATATAGATGGCATGAACTTTAGGTAAGCTCTAGCTTCACTTAACAGCAGTAACAACACGGAGCTGGAACTGACCTTGTAAGAAGCTGAATGGCTGGGATAGACAACCACCTGAGTAGAAGAAAAAGGGCCTGTAGAACAAAGGTCCTCTGCCTGCTCCTGCAACTGCCGCAGATAAGAGGAGAAGGTAGCATTTCTCCAGTTGGCTGCCAGCATAACATCCGACAACAGGACAGAGTTAGTATAAGCCCCGAGAGGTAGACAATGCACGCACCTCATGGCAGAAAAACGATTGGTAATACAATTGCCAGTCACTAGACGAGCGGAAGCTGCACGAATAGCAAGACAAATCTTTCGAGAAATGGATTCAGGAGAGATCTGGCATGGGAGAAAACGCATATCCACCCGGGATAAAGGCATGAACGCCCCCCCCCCCCCCCCCCCCAAGCAGAGCAGCACCCAAGAAAGTGTCCACCTTGGAGTAAACTGCAAAGTCCTAGGGCTTTTCAAGGAAAAGTGCAGAACAAGCTTGGAGAGGCTAGGATGAGAGCCAATACGACGCTGTCCCACATATAAAAAAGGTCTCTGAAGCATGGACTTGTACCCATTGCTGGAGAACCCCAGAATCAAACATATACCAGAAACTCTGCAATCGGTGTGATCGAAGGAGTGACTGGAGCAACAGAGTGATCGCACACCATCTACAGAAGAACCTTCCACTTAGCCACAGAGGCTAAACCAGTGGGGTGAGTGCCTCCTTGAAGAAGAAAAGCAACTCCACTGCTTGTCTCAAAAAAAACACTATGGAGGAGACAGGACTCGATAAAAGACAGGCACGAAGGCACAATGAAGTCGGGTCGACTTGAAACCTCCTCAGGCGACCTTGGCAAAGAAAGTCGCAACATAGAGGGAGACATGCCGGAACCGCCACTAACAGAGAGCGGAGGAGATTGATCCACACCCACTGAGGCGACAGGGGTGACAGCCGACAAGACCGTTCCAAAGGATGGACAGAGCTTCCACGGCAAAAGCCAGAGCATCTGGACACGGGAACATGAAAGTGACCACCTGATGGTTCCAACAAGTCGCAAAGAGATCGATGTGGAGACGACACCAGAGATCGCAAACAGACTGGAACACTGTCATGTGGAGCATCCACTCGGTGGAAAAGAACCTGCCCCGGCCGGACAGGGAGTAGACTAGGAAGGTCAGACGACCTGGAAAGTGATGAACCACCCACTGCAGCGTTGACGTCCTGGGCGAGCAGTAGAAGATCCTGAACCAATTCATACAAGGGAACATAGTGCGTGCCACTCTGGTTCCGAATGTAAACAAGCACCGTAGAATTGTCAGACCACAGAAGGACCTGACAATTCAAAAAGCGGGGGATCCACTGTCGGAAACTCAGAAGAAGAGCAAGAAGCTCCTTCTGGTTGACGTGAAGAGCTGCTAGATACTGGTCCCATGACCTGTGAAGGAAAAGACCTAGTGGATCCAACGTCACACCCCAACCGAGATTGATGGCGACTGCCGTCAGAACATAATCGAACATGGGGAAGTCCAACGGAACTCCCTACATAATCCACAGAACATCTGTCAGGGGAGAAGGTGACGAGGAAGAGACTCCGGTAACAGAAGCACCAGAACCAAAGGATCGACATTCGTCCTCCAACGACTGAGCAGAAAGTGTTGGAGAGGTCAGACATGTAGTCGACCTAGAGGAATGAGATCCGTCACCGAAACGCAGAGACCAAGCAGTCGGGGAAGACTCCGAGCTTATGAAGTCCATCCCAGATGACAAAACGACGGAGAAGGGACCAGGGCCGACTTCCGTTGACTCTGAACCCTAGTGATGTGAGTATGCTCAACAGTGTGACGACATCAGACTCCAGGGAAGCAGCATTGGATTGCCTCTGGAGGATATCAACTAGATAAGCTGAAGACGATACCCTGGACTGTGTGCAATGTAAGACTAACACATGCGACATCAGACAGGTGAAGGCCCAAGGAACCAAGTCGAGGCCAAAGGGCATGGCCTTGAACTGGAAAACATCCTGGGGAATGGAGCAGCGAACTGATCTGAAAGCCTCCATGCTGAACTGAGGAGCAATGATAGACTGCGTCAGAATACTCAGATCGATAACCTGTCTGCGTCGGCCGTCCTTCTTCGGCACCAAGAACAGGCGGGAATAAAATCCCACTGAAAGAAAGTTCTTGATGACCTCGATTGCCCCCTTGACAGGAGATTGCCTATCTCAGTGATCAAAAGTTCCCAACATGTAACGTTGAAAAGGACTCATGTTGGAAGAGGCAACCTGGGACGAAATCGAGGTGACTACTGCCGACGCCTTCCCTACCCTGTGAGTGAGTAGAAGTGGTGGCAGGAGGATCAGCCCTTAGCTTCGCAGAGGAAGCAGAAGGGTACTTATTAGGCTTTGGATGGCGCCTGCCTCCAACAAAAAGGCTGATCAAGTTGACTAAGCAGTAGCAGATCAATGGAATGACAAAGGGAGTCATCCCGGACCGTCGCCACAGAACCTTGGAATAGTTGCGGACCTACCGATAGAGGCAGATCGAAGAGCAGCACACTGCCCCTCAAGAAGGGAACATCTTGTGACCAGCACAGCGTACCTGCGAACTAATTCCAAGCTACCCGTGTTACAGGCATGTGTGTTAGAAGATGCATGAGTGCCTTGAACAGCACACACAAAACAAAAACCTGTTCGTCGTCCAACTCATCAGGGAGCAGATAAGCTGCAAAGCAGAGACGACGTGATCGAAGAGAGAAAGCATTCCAGCATCTCTCCCGATAAGCCCAACACAGACTCCAGAGTCTCCATATAAAAAAATGGCTGGCTTAGGAGTTGGAGTCCTGATACAAGACCGTCAAAGTCTGGCAGACTGACGGATTGGCGAAATCGTAGGAATGATAATGCACCAGAGGCAAAAAAGTGTCAACCCTGATGAAGAACGACGTCTTCATAGCCTTGGAACTCAGCTTAGCGTCCAAAGCTGTAAATGCTTCAGCCACCTGTACTGCCAGGCACGGTCGAAGGCACCCAGAAGCAAGTTGCTCCACAGGCTGTAGGCGTGCGACCGAAGATCGCAGCCGGACTGACACTGTCGGCTGGTTTGACGGTTTGAGACCTGGAAGGAACCCAAACACAAAGTCAAGAGCTGCCCCCAAGTCAGAAGACTGGTGTTGGCTCTCAATGTCAGGAATGTCGGACTCATCCCATGAGTCGGAAGACACATAGCCCATCATGGGCAAAGCAGCCGACGCCTCCCATGGTGTAGGCACACCAGGGGGATCAGAAAACAGCCCGTTTCCAATCCCGGGAGGCGGTGCCACAGGGGGCACCCGGAAGCCACTCGTAGCCTCGCTGGAAGCAATGAAAAAGGCACTTGGACAGAACCTAAGTGAGCAAGGAGAGGGCCTCCCTAAGGTCACTGACTGTCGGAAGGGTTCGACATGGGAACGAACTGACAAAGTGGCTTCACTCCTGACCCATTTACCAGCGAAGGGTCACGATCCTCAAATAACCCGTCGCAGGGTGACGTGCTGCAGCTGAAAACATCTGAAGGCAGATGTGTATTGGGGTATCACATACCCTGAGGATCAATAGAGCGGAAACTCAGGAGAGTCGCCACAGACCTCTGTGGGACAGAAGGTCCAGGCTGCACAAAAAGCGTTGGTCACACAAAACTGGCCATGGGACCAGAGTGCATGGACGGAAACGCCACAGAGCTCATGGTGACCCCACCATGAACATCCGAATCCAATGAGAAAAACTGAGGAACTTGACGGATGAGAGACCACAGTAGAGGGTTTGGCCGGCAGCCCCTTCAAATTTCGCCAAGTTGAAATCAGGGAAGGCTGAGGCCAATACCCCCACATCTACACTACCAGACATCCCTGCAGACACCTGCAGGGATAAAACTGCTGTGCTCAACGGCTGAGAGGACACAGCATGGGGGTTTGGTTGGCAGCCACTTCCGACTTCGCAGAGTTGAAGTCAGGGAAGGCTGAGGCCGATACCCCACGTCTACACTACCAGACACCTCTGCAGACCCCTGCAGCGATAAAACTGCTGTGCTCAACGGCTGAGAGGACACAGCAGGGGGTTCAGTCAGCAGCCACTTCCGACTTCGCCGAGTTGAAGTCAGGGAAGGCTGAGGCCGATACCCCACGTCAACACTACCAGACACCTCTGCAGACCCCTGCAGGGATAAAACTGCTGTGCTCAACGGATGAGAGGACACAGCAGGGGGTTCGGTCGGCAGCCACTTCTGACTTCGCCGAGTTGAAGTCAGGGAAGGCTGAGGCCGATACCCCACAATCACACTACAGACATCACTGCAGACCCCTGCAGGGATAAGCCGAGGCCGGCTAAAACGGTGACCGATGACATTGTAGATGGAACAGCAGTAGCAGCAGATACGACAGGAGCTGTTGAAACTGGTGGAAAAGGGGTGAGAGCAACCTAGCTCGGCCTCCAAAGGAGGAGTCACAACCCTAGTGACAGCCTCAGATGTCGACTGGAGAGGGCGCATAGTCCCGGAACCAGGCATCTCTTCACCAGACATCCAACAGCTCCCGCAATATCCACCACGGTAAAAAACTGCACATCCCCCACGTAGGGGGAATAACTCTCACCAGACATGGTCGTGTCAGGAGGCTCCGTAACGACAGCATTCCACCCCCCCAACCCCAGGTGCGGGAGGAGCTGCACATCCCCCACGGAGGGGGTATAACTCTCAACAGATGAGGTCATGTCGGGAGGCCTCGAAACAACAGCGTCCCCCCCCCCCCGCCACTGCAGGTGCGGGAGGAACAGCCATGAGAAACGCACCAAAAGCAAGGGCAAAAGGAATTGCCCTAAAGGAACCGAACTGGAAATAACAGAGGTGAGAGCAGTAGAAGAAAAAGGTGAACTCAACAGATACAGAAAGTAGAACACCCCCAACTACGAGAGAAGGTGGCAGAAAAAAGAACCGGTGGGAACACAACAGAACCCACATGGCTGACAGGGACCTAAAAAACAGAAATTCAGCCCTCAACAGAGTGAAGAAATCCTGTCCATACAGTCCCTAATTGACACCTAACTCCAAGAATAATATTAAAATTTATCAGCCGAAAAATTTTATGTCTGAACGCGCGGAAACGATTTCGAAAATCATGCACGAAATCGGAAAATATAAATAAAATGCAATGAAAATGTGGTTGCAAATATTAACAAGAATATATAAAACACAGTCCTATTATTATAAGATCCATAATTCCAGTCACAGAAAAACCATTATCGACGAGTTGAATTATCACTGTTTCGTAATGCAAATGGTGGCGACACATCCTTCACATGCCGCGGACAAAAAAAAAATGATTAATTGATGACTGCATTGCACACTGGTTAACGGAAGTCGTGGAATTGTACTAAGGGAAGAGCGTTCCCTACTGGGTGTGCGCCAATGGCGCTCGGCCCAGTTTTGGCTTATTTTTTTGTGGTGTTTCTTACACCACTTTTCTTTCCCAAATCTCTTGGGAAAGATTAAAATAGAGAGTATTTTATCCAAGTTAGGGTTTTCCACTGTAGTGCAAGCCTGTAGTAAACAATTGTAAGGTAGGTTGATAAGAAATATGGCTGCTGGATTATGCCAGCACCGGTGTTTGCCTCATCCAAGCATAGTTTTTGTGTTAAGGTTCTGTCAGACGTTTGGCTTTCGGCAGAATTCTGCAGGGTTGAAAGTATCACCTTTGCAGTATTCTGGCATTAGTCATGTGACCCAGCAGAATTTTAACACTGTAAAAGCAGCCGACTCCCGTCGCCCATTTGCTAGAGTCCGAAGGAAGAGAACAAGCCATTTTAATTGAAGTCTTAACACTGTAAGTGTTATCCCAACATTTTATTTTATTATTTTTATTTTCTTTTGTTTTTTAATTATGAAGCTAGAAGTGGCAGAAATAATAACACTTTATTTTTATTTGACCCAGTTAGGATAGGATCTAGAGTCAATGCCTGAAATGACAAAAGGCTCAAAAGTTTTATTGTAGTTGAAGCTTTTGGCAGAATTTTTCTTCAGTTTAGGCCTGAAGGGGCCACAGTTTATATTTTATTTTGGAAAATAATTTACGCTATTTACCTGCAAACATCCCCCCCCCACCCCCAGGTCTTCCCAATTTTTATTTATTTAACCTGTCAGTATCACACAGAGGCTTGAAAGAGCCAGTGTGAATTTGTAAAAGGCCCTATTTCAAATTCCCAGTTAAGGCTATAAAAAATTTTGATTCCTAAACTTGTATACACTAAAGCTTGAAGTAGCTGCATTTGCAGAATCTACCACACCCCACCCAACTGTCAGTTTATTGAGCAAAGGATTGTTTAAGTTACTTGGATTATGATCCATCTCCATGATAAGATTATAGACCCTGCAGTGGACAGAGTTTTATTTGGTGAGATGGTGCTGTATTCCACCTAAAGGAAAATAAATTATATCAATCCCAACTGTACCCACTTTTCATGACCCTACCACCCTCCACTCCCTCTTTTATTCCAGGCATAAATCTTAAAGTTTACATAAATTACCCTAAAAGTGTACTGTTGTTAAACCTACTAAAATTATACACCTTCAACAGTTCGTGATTTGCCACACAGAGTTTTTTGGAATGATTCTAACATGGCTCATTTCAGAGAATTACAGTGTTGCAAATTTGGAACGGTTGAATGTTCACAAATGTCTTTGTAAATAAATCTGCCATAAAGATAGAGCAACCTATAACTGGTTATATCCCTTACTCATATTATTGTACCATTTCCTTCAAGTACTATTCATGGTGAAGATGGTAAGAAACAGCTCATATAGCCAGCTCTTCCCAACTGGCTCAAACCTTGAATAATCAATGGGGTAATATTCCAATCGTTTAGTGTTATCAGAACTTTATCCTGTGCAGGATATGGAACCACCCTCACTAGTTAAAAGTTGAATCTCCCCATAGAACCCTTTTAGCTTAATGCCCATCTCTGGTAAATAACTCATTTGCTCAATACTGTGTCATAACCCCCGTCCCTGGGCACTACTAAGCAAACACCCCTGCGCCCCTTTCTTTATTCCAAAAGGTTTAATTACTCATTTATCTGAGTAAGATCAGAGCCTGAAAGGGCTAGAATGTTATTGTGACATCAAGACCTGAAGGGGCCAGAATGTCTTATTGTGTTAAAATACACATGGTTCTCATACTCAGGTGATGAAAAGTATCACCACAGTTTTTCATAACGAAGATCGGTATAAAATATGTGTAATTGCCTTTTGAGCCAAGGGAGCTTAAAATTTATTATATCCCCTTGTGTGAGTGTGAGTGTGTATGGAATTCCCCAGAATATAAAAACAACCGCCAATTAGTAAGTGCTTGGGAAGCATAGTCAGCAGTGTTTTCTTTTTATTGTGGGCCGCTCCTGAGTACCATACTTTGTCCCTCAAGAAATTGAACCTGGAATCATTGTTCATGTTTAGACATCTCCCCAGCCACCTAAATGCTAATAAATAATAAACTTTTGTATTTATGCTAGTTTGATGTGTTGGGTGTTGTTGGAGGGATCTCATGCTATGTCTCCTTTCACTTGCATACAACACCTCAAACTCCACTTCACCCTTATGTTTGTAAAATATGCACCTGTAAATTGTATATACCCTAGTTTGTTGTGCTGGGTGTTGTTGGAAATATCTTATGCTATGGCTCTTTCCAGCTGCATACAGCACCTCAAACAACATTTAGCCCATTTGTTTGAAAAACACATACCTGTAATTAAACTGTGTTTTACTATACGTGTAAATCACATATTTCCTGTTGCGTAACCCAAAACCCCATGTGTTCTTTCCATCCATAAGTCCAGCAGTCAATGTAATATAATCATACCCTAGTTAAGTTTAAATCTACTGTATATTGGTATAATAATTATTTAAAACTGGTGTCTTTTAGACAACTCATTTTGTCATCCTGTGCAGTTGTGGAGAGAGTATGGAAAAGGGCTCTCCCCAGCACTGTACAGGGTGATGGTAAAGTTGTATTATTGCTGGAACATGTTGTCCAACAAGCTGGTATGTTGTATGCTCAAAAGGGAGTATATGTGAAGATAAACTGAAGTGTTTTTGCTCAGTTGTATCTTGTAGAACAAATTTTATATTCATTTTTAGGCATATCTGCCATAGTTGAGAATATGTATGCTATGCAAAGATAATGCATTCGTCAACTTTAGGCAAATTATCTGGTGCAATCCGGGATTACACCAGATGTGCAGTTGGACTGCACGTAGTCTGGTACTACAAGGATTATTAGAGATTATCCTGATGATGAGACTTCTCTAATTGGCTCATCCTTGGGTTAATAACTACTAATCATCATCAATCATAATTCATCCTTTGTGCAATATTCACTTGCATAAAAGTTGCATTTCATCTACATGTTCACTTTCATGTTGTCATTGTGTGTTGATGTTATGTAATGTCTGTATTTGTTCTGTGGTGTTTTGTCCAGTATGAATGAGTGAGTGGGATCCCCAAATTGTATATAATGTAAATAATATTCCCAGTTCTTTAAATGAATAAATTATTAATCCGACGAACGTTTTTTATCATTTAATCTAACTGTAGACCTAGTCTAGAATCCTGACAGGAGTTATTATTATTGATTTATTTGGATGTTCAGCATGTGGGATAATTTTCCCTACTTTAGCTTGGCCATCATTCTCGGATTGGGGATACAAGGTACCAGTGTCTGATCTTTCAAGAATGAATGCTAACCTAAATGGAAGTATCAAAACATTAATACAATCCTTTTAGTAGTCTTAGATAAAAGAGGTGGCTTGTTCCCAAATTTACTTCTTTTCTTCCCTATATTTCCACTTCAAAATCAAATCCATTCCTAGCCCTAGTGATCTCCCTTAATATCCTTTTATTCAACCTTCTCACTGCTATTGTCCTAATCCCTGCTTCTACCTGTGTAACCATTTACATATTTAACTTGGCCTTATTCAGATTGGTAAATAGTGTATCAGTGGAGCAATCACTGAGGATGATGACAGTGGTTAGCTGTTATTGTTCTCTGGGTCTGAGCCATGGGTATACTGTTGCACTGGGTTTGGGGATTGGTCTGTAATAGCTCCTAGTAACTGGTCTATGTGTGGGCTGGTCACTGAGGAGAGATGGCAGGGGTCAGCTGTCATGGTCCTCTGGGTCCAGACCATAGCTTTACCGTTACAATATTTTATGGAATTCATAATATATAAAAAGTTCCTCTATCACTGTCATTCTGCCCTTGTTGGCTAGGTATTACAACAGTTCTTGGGAAATGGAACTTAAATTTGGCACTTAGAGGTAATTTTTTTGTCTGAAAGGTGGAATACAGGTATTTCAGTAACTTGAGAAACAAGATCAATGAACATTGATCTCCTAAATCCCCCACCCCCATCCAACTAATAACATGAAGAAACCACAACAATCTTTTTATTTTAACACCATTTCACCAATGCAATGCCAGCTTGTTTCGCCAGTCAATAATAAATTTTCAAGTTCAAGAGAAGATAAGTCAGTTGAAAATTGCAGCAATTTGAAAACTTATGTGGACAGATATGTAGTTTTGATGTTGATCATGTAAGAGAAATTTCACCCAAATTGGTTCATAAACAAAGCAGAAATGCACACAACAACAGAATGGAGTGATTCAAATGAAATGGGATGGGATGGCTAGGACAGTAATTCAGGTTATTTCTTTGTATCATCCTCCTTTTGTGTGGGTATTATAACCCAGAATTCTTTGTTACAATAATTCTTGCAACAAGGCATGTATAAATTTGTGAGTAACAAAAGTATTACAATAGACACAATCAACATCAACTTAAGAAGGTGAATCAGTGAGAATTTAACCCTTTACTTAACAAATTGGCCGTATCTGCCAGTGTAATTTACAAAGTGAGTATTGGTAAAAAAAACATTTTTCAAATTAAAAAAAATCAACAAAACTATATCATGTAACATCTCATTAGAATGAGCTTATAGAGCACGTTCCAATTAGTGGTCGCATGATATGGTTCTGTTGATTTTGTTTTTAAATGTTGAAAAACAATAATTAAAATAATAAATTTTGATATTCTGTGTGTTGGGTAAATTGTAATTGGTAGAGTGCTAAATTATTTTTGGTCGCCAAAATTTATTCACATGTCTTTGTGACATTACAACTTATGGAAGAGTGCTATAGGCACTCTCCCATAAATTGTAACAAGGCAAATTCATGCAGACCAAATCATTTCACTTCAAAGATGATACAAAGACCATGCACAGAATATGAAGCCTTTAAGTCGCAGTACCTGTACCGAAGAATAAAGCCCAAATATCTGCTTCCAGCACTCTACCAGTTAACTAATCAGTAAGAATTTAATCTTACAGTCCTATAAAGATGTTGGATTACACTGACTCTCCCTACAAATTCAAAATTCAAAAGGGATTAATTCCATTTCTTGTATACAGTATTTTACACGACAATACTCTTTAGGAACCCAATGAATTCCTGTCAATATTCTGTCAAAGTGTATGAATATCATTACTGTCTCATTGTTGCATATTTCTTCTCTTTCTCGTCTCCCAATTTTTTTTAAAGAATGTAAACAAATCCTATACAGTTAGCAGATTCATAAAATAAGTAAAAAATAATTGCCCCTTTAAAGCAACAAGGTACCACTGCAATGCTTTAGCATTACAGATGGCATCTTGTTGCACTCAAAGGACAAAATGTTATCTTATAACTCTGTGTATGCGAAGACACATATTGCAGCACAGGACAGCAAATATCACTTGTCGGCAGTATAAGTATAATTTGGGCACATTTTGCCATTGTGTATGCTGTAAATTGAATTAACTTTTTTATCAATGGTCTCTGGATTAAAATTTTTAAGAGTTTTTCATCAAATCCAGCAAACTGGATTTGATGACAAATATTTTTTTAAAATTACTCTGTGGGTTAAGAGTTAACCCTTTACCCAATGTACCTGCCCAAACCAGGCAGTGCTATTTACAAAAATCACCATGTAATTTTCATTATTATATTTTTTGTCTCAAAAACACAGCTTATGATCCCTAATTGGAATAGGAAAGGGGGAGGGGGGGGGGGGGGGGGGGGAGGATGGGAGCATAAGCTGTGTTTTTGAGACAAAAAAATGAAATAATTTAGTTATTCAAGAATTTTGTTTGCAAGTGTCGTCTGCCATATAAGCTATGTTTTTGACAGTAAAAATGAAAAAATCAGTTATTCAAGAATTTTGTTTGCAAGTGTTGCCTGCCTATTGTGTTACATATAGGGTTACAGGCCTAAATCAGACTTTGCTCACTTCTTACTATAACAGAATAGGTGCCTAACTTGCAATCTTTGAGTAAACTTGGGTATATGCTTCGAAGAGATGCCTTGAAACATTTGCCAAACAAGGTTTTTGGAATGAAATTTGCAACTTTACTCAGAGATTGAAAGTTATGCCCTACTTGTCTTGCCTGTCTATATACGCAGCCAAGACTTGTCTAGAAAACAACAGCACAGACAGAATATAGACAGCCAAATTTTAAAACTATTGCAAAAAATGTACAAAAATCTCCAGGCCTTTTCACTAAAACATGAGAGAATGAATCAAGATAACAACAACAAGAGCTACTGCCAAAGGCAATTTATTCCCCCACTGCAGTGCTGGACCAATGAAGCATAAATTAATTAAAAACAAAGTAAGGACCATAACTTTGTTGAAAAAATTGTGGATAACATTTCTATAACATGTGCAGGAGTGGCTTGTCACAATGATGCCCCCTCCCCCTCCCCCCCCCCCCCCCCCCCCCCATACCTAATTTCATGGAAATCCATCCATTCACAGCTGAGATATTGTAGTGGATGGAAAGAAAATCATGAAAAATCTAAAAAGTAAAGACCGTAACTCTGGTGAAAAATAACTGAGCAACTTTTTTTATAACATACACAAGAGTAGCTTGTCACAAGGATCCCTCATACCAAATTTCATTGAAATGCATCCACTCACTGCTGTGATATTGCTGTGGATGGACAGATGCATGGATGGATGGGTGGATAGACAGATGGGAACAGGGGTATGAAAATGTAATACAACTTACATCCACAGTGTAACTGTACATATCAGCTTTGGTATCTTCATCTGGTAATGCCTAAATTGAAGAAGACAAATAGAAATTTTCACACACATTGTTAAGACAGTTCCTGAATATGAAGTGTTGTATCTCAGTGAGTCAATTTCAATGAACACATGTATTTGGTGGAACAGAAAGCCGAGTCTGATTCAATACATGAAAACACATTATCACAAAACACCTGTCGAGTTCATGTTCCACCCAGACAATAACTCATACTTCCCGAAAAATTTAGGAAACACATGTAGATATTCAAACAATGAACTCCAAGTTGAAACCAGAAGGCCATAAACAGGAACTTGCACACACTTTCTTGTGCTTTCTCGCATATTTTGAGACATTTCATCACATTGGAAACTCCACTCAATAAGTGTGTCCATGATAATACACAACCTACGGACTATATGAATAAATTTGACTGTTGATGAAATTTAGTACACTACTTTGTTATCAGCAACTATAGCACAGCCGAGTCCCATTAATTTGACATTTTTAATTTAATAACCTTGTTATTTGCACATAACATTCAGATGCAAACCCATCTACCATATCTTCAATGAAAAATCATTTACCAAACCCTCAATACAATTTCTTAATTGCATTTAGGTTATAGAGAGATAACTCCTGTTAACCCTTTACGCAAAGTAACAGCCAAAACTGGCCAGTGCTATTCACAAAAATCACCAATTAATTTTCATTATCTTTTCATTTTTTGTCTCAAAAACATAGGTTATGACCCCTCTTTGGAATGAGCTTGTTCCAATGAGGGGGTCATACCGGTAACCTATGTTTCTGAGACAAAAAATGATAAAAATGAGTTATTCCAGAATTTTGTTTGCAAGTGTCGTCTACTTTTCATGTTAGGTAAAGGATTAATTGAATAAAAATCTTGTGATGTATCAAAGAATTACTCTGACATGCACAAAAGTCCCTATGTTAGTGGACATATTCAGACTAAGTACTTCCAATACAGTGGAATCCGATTGCCTTTTAGCTAATGAAAACTATTCAATTAACAGCCATATTGACACTTGCTCGCCATTGCTAGGTGGTTCTCTCCAGGTACTCTGGCTTCAGCCACTTGAAAAACTGTCTAAAACGAGGTGACCAAGGTGGTCATAAGTGTCATTAAATCCCAGTAATAAATAAATAAATATTTACAGCCATGTTCAACAAGAGATTGCACCAGAGGTGCTGACATGCCCCCACCAGTGTCAAGTTGAGGGATAAGGCTGTGTCAGAAGGACAATATCTCTCACCCAATGGATCCCCAGCCACCAATCTCAAGGGGAAAATGATTTTTTGCGTAAATCACTGAAATCTTCAGAAACCCATTTTAAAACAAAAAAAGCCAAATAACACTATAGAGTCATGCAATTTTAAGAAGAGCATGCCAAGCATGATATATGCACTCCCCCACCCCTACACCCCCTCCTCCTCTCAAAATGCTAAGATAGACATATTTTCAACACTAGGCATACACACATGAGGGGGTTTATTGCTTTGTTTTACAGCAGGGAAAAATGTGACCCAGTAGAAATTGTTAGATCTATGTACACCTGTTACCAATAGTTTGTGTCAACCAGACCATCGACATGGGCGATGTGAAACTATTGTCTTTGTTTTACAGCAAGAAATTAATTTCAAATCCCCCCTCCCACCCCCCTCCTGAGGTAATTGTGTGATGGCCACAAACACCTATTACTAACGTCTAGTGACGAACAGACCATCCACATATAGATATTATGGAACAAAGACATAATGCCACAAGTTGGGAGACAATTTGCATGTATTTTCTTTGTTTCACTACAGGGACATGAAAGCCAATCCTTCAGTCACAATTATAATGTCCACATACACCCATGGACTAAGTATGGTGATGATTGGACCATCCAGTGGGAGATGTCGACCAAAAGCACCCACAAATAAACCATTCTCAAACAAGTTGAACAAACAATGAAAGTGTCAATGACACTGTAGCTCAACTTGTCAAGACAAAGACATGTACACGTATAGTATGTGACACAGCAATGACAAACATCTAGGTAATGACCTGATAACAAAGGTGAATATAAAGTATTGTAATGGTCTGTACATAAATACTGACCGCTGCTTGTAACAAATGTATAGGTAAAGTATTGTAAAGGTGGGTGACAGATGCTAAACTAGAAAAAAATCTTTGAGTCCCAGAGTAGGTCTGACTGAACCCCAAAATATTTGTTCTCATAGCACAGTGATAACAAAGGCACCCCAAAACACACTCGTTCCTGTCCCAAGGTGAAAACAAAAGTACCCAAGAACTTTTGTGAAGATCAGTTCATAAATACGAGCTGTATAGAACTTGTGACAAAAAACTGATTGGACCTAATTTCGTTACAAAATGGCCACTGGCAGCCATCTTGAATTTTGGACCGTACCCAGAAACACTCATTCTCATCCCAAGGTGATAACAAAGGTACCCAAGAAGTTTTGTGAAGATTGGTTCATAAATACAGCCTCTACCCTGAGCCGTATTGACATGTGTGCTTACATTGTGTAAGTAGCACTGAATAAATCAAAGTTCATCTAATTTGCATAATTTGTGCACGAAAAAAAAACCCTTACAATATGTGATGTATTCCATGTTACTAAACATTCATACAAAAATTTATTCAAATCAGAACTTTCATACAGAAGTTCTGTACAAAAGACTGATTGCACTAATTTTGGTACAAAATGGCTGCTTGTGGCCATCTTGAATTTCGGACCACACCCAAAAACACTTGCTCTCATCCCACGGTGATAACAAAGGTACCCAAGAAGTTTCGTAAAGATTGGTTCATAAATACGGCCTCTAGTCTGAGCTGTATAGAAGTTGTGTACAAAAAACTGACTAGACCTAATTTCGGTACAAAATGGCCACTGGCAGCCATCTTGAATTTTAGACCGCACCCAGAAACACTCGTTCTCATCCCAAGGTGATAACAAAGGTACCCAAGACATTTTGTGAAGATCAGTTCATAAATACAGACTCTAGCCCGAGCCGTATTGACATGTGTACTTACTGTGTGTAAGTCGCACTGAAAAAATCAAAGTTCATCTAATTTGCATAATTTCTGCACGAGAAAAAAACCTGTATTAAATGTGATGTATCCAATGATACTAAACATTCACACAAAAAATTATTCAAATCAGCACTTTCATATGGAAGTTCTGTGCAAAAATCTGATTGCACCTAATTTTGTACAAAATGGCTGCCATCGGCCATCTTGAATTTCGGACCGGACCCCAAAACACTCGTTCTCGTCCCACGGTGATACCAAAGGTACCCAAGAAGTTTTGTAAAGATCGGTTCATAAATACGGCCTCTAGCCTGAGCCGTATTGGCATTTGCACTTACAGTGCTGAAAGCAACCCCAAAAAACATCAAAATTAGTCTAATTTGCACAATTTACGCACGAGAAAAAAACCCGTATTATATGTGATGTATCCCATGGTACTAAACATTCATACAAAATATTATTCAAATCAGAGCTTTCATATGGAAGTTCTGTACAAAAAACATATTTCTGCATCGTCGGTACAAAATGGCGGCTGGCAGCCATCTTGAATTTTGGACCGCACCCAAAAACACTCGTTCTCGTCCCACGGTCATAACAAAGGTACCCAAGAAGTTTCGTAAAGATCGGTTCATAAATACGGCCTCTAGCCCGAGCCGTATCCAGACGGACAGACGGACGGACGGACAGACGGACAATGGGCCATGACAAAAGCCCAAATTTGGCTTCGCCAAAGTTGAGCTAAAAATTAGCTATTTTGTACACTCTAAGGGTCATGAATCATGGGAAAAAAATATGGATAGCAAAACACGGCATATGTTTCTGAAAGAGCTCATCATACTGAACATCTGTATGAAATGTCATCAATATCCAAGAACTAATGTTCAAGTTCTGACCTGAAGACATATTACAGGCAAATTTTAAACTTTTTTCAAGTCAAAAAAGGGGATAACTCTAGAAAGTGAAATGTAAGAAACATCATAAAAGACCTGTTTGAAAGCCTTTCCCACAAGCAGGCTTGGAAATAAGCCAATGGTCGTTCAGGTTACGATGAGGTTACAATGATTTAAAAAAAACGTAACCTCTGAACCGTTCGCGATCGCATTTTACCGCGAACAGAACAAAAAAAATGATCATCACTTCACTGTTGTGTCGAGCACCTCAACTTGAAATGGTGATCAAACACCTGACAAACATCTTTCATAAACTTTATGGTCCAGACCCATCACCTGAAAGGGCTTTCTATATGGAATGTTACTGACAAATGCGAAGAAATCCATTCAATTAATCATTTAAAATGGCTCTTTTCTCATTTATTTTGGGAATGGCAGACTGCTGCACTCGATGGTCTGTAGTCTAAGAGTGATAGTTTGCTCCTTTGATGTGCCTGAATGTGATGTTTCACCAATGTTGACATTACCGCAATTTGCGCCGTTTTGTTTTTTTTTCAATTTTCGATATTTTCAGATATCTAAAGAAAAAAAAAATTTTGTGTCAGGAAATTTAGATGCAATACGGCCGCTGAAGCACTCAGATGTAAGAAAATGAGGGTTTTTGAACCCAGGAATTCAAAATTTTCTTATCACAGGCCGAACCATGGTCAGCCAGTCGTACCGATGACCAATGGTCGCCCCATAACTTTAAACAGGTTACGACGATCAACTAGGCATAACCTGTAAACAGGTTACAGGCATAACCTTTTAAGAAACTCATCCTTATTTCCAGGCTTGCATAAGCCAATTTTCTGTCAAATTTCATTGAGATCCGACAATCCAACCTGAGATACAAGGTGAACATACAAAAAATTGGCTATTTCATACACTCTAAGGGCCATAACTCATGGAAAAAATATATAAATTTTATAGTAAATTTCCTTTCTTATTATACCTACCGCAATTGTTTACTACAGGCTTGCACTACCTTGGAAGAACCTAACTCGGATAAAATACTCTCTATTTTAATCTTTCCCCAAGGGATTTAGGAAAGAAAAGTGGTGTAAAAACACCATGAAAAAATAAGCCAAAACTGGGACGAGCGCCATCGGTGCACACCCAGTATGGGATGCTCTTCCATAGTACAAATCCACGACTACCGTAAAATAGTGTGCAGTGCGTCAATTCGTCATTCTTTTGATTCCGACAACACAGGAGTTATGTGATCAGCGGGGAGGAAGGATTCTTAACCGAATAAGAAGACGGGAGGGCCTCCATGTAAACAATTGCGGTAGGTATAATAAGAAAGGAAATTTACTATAAAATTTATATTTCTTATCAACCTACCTCAATTGTTTACTACAGGCTGAATAGACAAAAGGATGGAGGGAATCACATAACCAACCCACACATAACTCAATAGCACTGGATCCGTGGACAAAGGAAGAGATCCCTAGGCCTATCAAACCATAGCATCACAAACATTAGAAAAGACAAAGAAAGATGAGGCATATGGTGAAGTGCGACGCACAGACAGAAAGGGCAGTAACAGAACAGAGCTGGAACTTACCCTGAAAAAGCTGAAAGGCTGGGATAGACAACAGCCTGAGCCGAAGAAAGCGGGCCCCAAGGACCAAGGGCCTCTATCTGCTCCTGCAACTGTCGCAGATAAAAGGAGAATGTAGCATTTCTCCAGTAGGCTGCCAGTATAACATCCGTCATCCGACAACATGACAGAGTTATTAAAAGAGGAAGACAAAGCACGCGCCTCGTGGCAGAAAAAACAATTGGTAATACAATCACCAGTAGCTAGACGAGCGGAAGCTGCACGAATAGCAAGACAAATCCATCGAGATATGGATGTAGGAGAGATCTGGCATGTGAGAAAACGCATATTCATCCAGGATAAAGGCGCGAACGCCCCCCACCCCCAAGCAGAGCAGCGCCCAAGAAAGCGACCATCTTGGAGTAAACTGCAAAGTCCGAAGCCTTTTTAAGGAAAAGAGCTGAACAAGCTTGGAGAGGCAAGGATGAGTGTCGAAACAATGCGGTACCACATATGAAAAAAGGTCTCCAAAGCATGGACTTGTACCCATTGCTGGAGACCCCCAGAAACAAACATAAACCAGAAACTCCGCAAGCGGTGTGATCGAAGGAGTGACAAAAGCAACAGAGTGATCGCACACCATGGACAGAAGAACCTTCCACCTAGACACAGAGGCTAAACCAGTGGAGTGAGTGCCTCCTTGAAGAAAAGCCCTTCCACTGCATGTCTCGAAAAACCACTACTACGGAGACAGGACCCAAAAAGACATGTGCGAAGGCACAATGAAGTCGGGTCAACTTGAAACCTCCTCTGGCGACTTTGGCAAAGAAAGTCTCAATGTAGAGGGAGACATGCCGGAACCGCTGCTAACAGAGAGCGGAGCAGATTGATCCACACCCACCGAGGCGACGGGTGTGATCGAAAGGATTTGATGACTGCAGGTTCATATTTGGGAGAGAACCTGAGGCGGAATCGGAACCGGCAGGAAGGCGTAGCCGACAAGACTGTCCCAAAGGAGGGCCAGAGCGTCCACGGCGAAAGCCAGAGCATCTGGACACGGAGACACGAAAGTGTCCACCTGATGATTCCAACGAGCCACAAAGAGATCGATGGAACCCGTCATGTGGAGCAACCACTTGGTGGAAAAGAACCTGCCCCGTCGGGACAGGGAGTCAGCTGGGACGTTCAGACGACCGGAAATGTGACAAACAACCACACCAGCGTGGACATCCTGAGCGAGCAGTAGAAGATCCCGAGCCAATTCGTACATTGGAACCGAGTGCGTGCCGCCCTGGTCCCGAATGTAAGCAACCACTGTCGAATTGTCGAACAACAGAAGGACCTGACGATTCGACAGGTGAGGGATCCACTGCCTGAAACTTACCTAGAGGATCCAACGTCGCACCCCATCCGAGATCGCTGACATCTGCCATCAGAACGCGATCGGACGTAGGTAAGTCCAACAGTACACCCTGCGTGATCCACTGAACATTCGTCCAGTGGAGAAGGTGAGGAGGATAAGAGAATCTGGTAACTGAAGCACCAGATCCAGAGAATCGACATTCAGCCTCCAATGACTGAGCAGAAAGTGATGGAGAGGTCTGACACGCAGCCGACCTAGAGGAATGAGATCCATCACCGAACCGCATAGACCGATCAGTCGGAGAATACTCCGTGCCATCGCAGATGTGGACTGGGACAGAGTCAGAGCAAAAGCTGAGAGAATCACAGCCTTGGCCTGGGGAACCGCCACCAAATTGAATTGGGTGCGGAAAGCCATCCCCAGATGACAAAACGACTGAGAAGGGACCAGTTCCGACCTCTCCTCGTTGACTCTGAATCCAAGCGACGTGAGCAAGCTCAACAGAGTGGCGACATCCGACTCCAGTAAGGCAGCATTGGAATGCCTCTGGAGGATATCGTCCAGATATGCCGAAGTAGTCACCCTGGACTGTGTGCGATGGAAAGCTATCACATGTGACATCACTCAGGTGAAGGCCCAAGGAGCCAGGTTGAGGCCAAAAGGCATGGCCTTGAACTGGTAAACTCGCCCCAGAAAAGCGAACCTGAGATACTTCCGTGACGCCCGATGAATCAGAACGTGGAAGTAAGCGTCTCGCAGGTCAACGCTGGAAGCGAAATCTCCCTGGTGAATTGAACAGCGGACCGACCTGAAAGTCTCCATGCTGAACTTGGGAGCAATGATAGACTGGTTCAGGATACTCAGATCGATAACCGGTCGGTGTCGGCCATCCTTCTTTGGCACCAAGAACAGGCGGGAATAGAACCCCACTGACTGAATGTTCTTGATGATCTCGATCGCCCCCTTTGTCAGGAGATTGTCTATCTCCGTGTACAAAAGTTCCCGACGTAAAACGTCTGAAGGAACTGTGGTTGGAAGAGGCACCCTGGACAGAGTGGGGTGCCTTTGGAAGGATATTCGCAGCCCGGACCGAACAACATCTAACACCCAAGGATCGGATGTGATGGTGGCCCAACGGTCTGCGAACTCTGCTATCCTTCCTCCAACCTGGGACGAGTCGAGGTGAGGACCTTCATTTCGAGCCCCGACGAGGCCCGCAAGAGGAGAAACCACCTCCTCAACTGAATGAAGAATCCTGATACTTCCCTCTAGTCTGCCGACCCTTACCCTTACCCCTTGAGTAAGAAGTAGAAGCGGTGGCAGAAGGATCAGCCTTTTGCTTTGCAGAGGAAGCTGATCAAGCTGAAGAAACAGCAGCTGATCTTTGGAATGACGTAGGACGTCATCCCGGACCGTCGACACGGAACCATGGAAAAGTTACGGACCTGCCAAAGAAGCAGATCGAAGAGTAGCGCACTGGTCCTCAGGAATGGATCGGCCTGTGTCCAGCACAGAGTCCCTTCGAACTAATTCCAGATTAGCCGAGTTACAGGCATGCGTGTGAGTAAGATGCATGAGCGCCTTGGACAGCACACACAAAGAAGCCTGTACCTCGTCAAACTTATCTGGAGGCAGATAAGCAGCTAAAGCTGAGATGACGTGATCTGAGAGAGAAAGCATACCAAGCATCTCTCTCGATAAGCCCAACGTGGACTCCAGAGTCGTCATCGGAATGACGGCAGACTTGGGCTTGGAAAGCCCGAGGGAATTGGAGTCCTGATCCAAAACCGTCAAAGTCTGGAGGACTGACGGATTGGCAGAATCGTAGTAACGATAACACACCAGAGGCAAAAAGGTGTCAACCCTGGTGAAGAACGGAGCCTTCATAGCCTTGGAACTCAGCTTAGAGCCCAAGGCTGAAAATGCTTCAACCAACTGTACTGACTGGCACGGTCGAAGGTGCCCAGAAGCAGGTTGCTCAATAGGCTGTTGGTGCACAACCGATGATCGCGGCCTGGCTGACACTGTCGGCTGGTTTGATGGTTTCAGATCCGGAAGGAACCCAAACACCAAATCAAGAGCTGCCCCCAAGTCCAAAGACTGCTGGCTCTCGACATCAAGCATGTCTGACTCTTCCCCTGAGTCGGAAGACACATAGCCCATCGTGGGCAAACCAGCCGACGTCTCCCATGGTGTCGGAACACCAGGGGGATCAGAAAGCTGCCTGTTTCCAATCCCGGGAAGTGGCACCATAGGGGGCACCTGGAAACCACTCGCTGCCTCGCTGGAAGCAACAGGAAGGCTCTTTGACAGAACCTGAGTGAGTAAGGAGAGGGCCTCCCTAAGCTCACTGCCCGTACTGGCCGGTTCGACAGGCGAACAAACCGGCAAAGTGGCTTCACCACTGACCCTCTTAGCCAGTGAAGGGTCACGATCCTCCAAAACACCCGACGCGGGATGACGAGCGGCAGCTGAAACGTCTGAAGGCAGACGTGTATAGGGGTAAGACACACCCCGAGGATCAACATAGCGGGAACTCATGAGAGTCACCGTGGACCTCTGCGGGGCAGAAGGTCCAGGCTGCACAAAAGACGTTGGTCCCCCAAAACTGGTCGTGTGGCCAGAATGAGTGGACGGAAATGCCACAGAGTTCATAGTGTCCCCACTAAGAACATCTGAATCCAATAATACAACTGTGGAGCTCGACGGCGCAGAGACCACAGTAGAGGGTCCGGCCGGCAGCCACTTCCAACTTCGCCGAGTTGAAGTCAGGGAAGGCTGAGGCCGATACCCCACGTCTACACTCCCAGACACCGCAGCAGACCACTGCAGGTATAAAACTACTGTGCTCAACGGCTGAGAGGACATAGTAGAGGGTTCAGTCGGCAGCCACTTCCGACTTCGCCGAGTTGAAGTCGGGGAAGGCTGAGGCTGATACCCCACAACCACACTACAGACATCCCTGCAGACCCTTGCAGGGATAAGCCGAGGCCAGCTAAAATGATGCCCAATGATGTTGTAGACGGAAAAGCAGTAGCAGCAGATATGACGGGAGCTGTTGGAACTGGCGGAAAAGCAGAGAGAGCCACCTAGCTCAGCCTCCAAAGGAGGAGTTACAACCCTAGTGACAGCCTCAGATGTCGACTGGAGAGGGTGCATAGTCCCGGAAGCAGGCATCTCTTCACCAGAAATCCAACAGCTCCTGCAGTATCCACCACGGTAAAAAACTGCACATTCCCCACGGAAGGGGAATAACTCTCACCAGACATGGTCGAGTCGGGAAGCCCTGAAACGACAGCGTTCCCCACCCCCACTGGTGCGGGAGGAGCTGCACATCCCCCACAAAGGGGGAGCAATTCTCACCGGACATGGTCGAGTCGGCAATCCCAAAACGACAGCGTTCCCCACCCCCCGTGGGAGCGGGAGGAGCTGCACATCCCCCACAGAGGGGGTAAACTCACACCAGATGTGGTCGAGTCGGGAGGCTCCCGAAGCGACAGCGTTCCACACCACCCGCGGGTGCGAAAGAAACGGCCACGAGAACGCACCAAGGCGAGGGCAAAAGGAATTGCCCTAAAGGAACCGAACTGGAAATAACAGAGGTGAGAGCAGTAGAAGAAAAAAGTGAACTCAACAGAAACAGAAAGTAGAAGAACACCTTCAACTACGAGAGAAGGTGGCAGAAAAAAAACGGTGGGTACACGACAGAACCCAGATGGTCGACAGGGACCGAAAAAACAGAAATTCAGCCCTCAACAGAGTGAAGAAATCCTGTCCAGACAGTCCCTGATTGACACCTAACTCCAATAACAATTAAATTCATCAACCGAAAAATTCATTGTCGAATCGCATGATGCCAAAAACAAAACATTCGCGAAAACGGAATAGTAAATAATATACAATGAGAATGTGGTTGAAAATATAAACGAGAATATATAAAACACAGTCCTGTTATTATACGATCTTCAGATCCATAATTCCAGTCACAGGAAAACCATTATCGACGAGTTAAAATATCACTGTTACGGAGCAAGAGGCACACATCCACCACATGCGTGGATAATCAAAAAAATGATGAATTGACGCACTGCGCACTGTTTTACGGTAGTCGTGGATTTGTACTATGGAAGCGCGCCATACTGGGTGTGCGCCGATGGCGCTCGACCCAGTTTTGGCTTATTTTTATCGTGGTGTTTTTACACCACTTTTCTTTCCCAAATCTCTTGGGAAAGATTAAAATAGAGAGTATTTTATCCGAGTTAAGTTCTTCCACTGTAGTGCAAGCCTGTAGTAAACAATTGAGGTAGGTTGATAAGAAATGCGGACAGCAAAACAGCCCTTGTTTCTGAATGAGTTCGTGATACTGAACACCTGTGTATAATTTCATCAAAATCCAAGCACTAATCTTCAAGTTATGACCTGAACAGACTTCCGATGGACATACGATGCACGCACACAGCCGCAATCCAGTATACCCCACTTTTTAAAAAAGAAGTGGGGATATAATTAACAGGTATGTGGTCCCTTTCCTGTATTCAAGAGATAAACTGGGCATCTATTCTATTACATATTGTTTGACAGAACTCTTGAGTGTTCAGTCAAACAAGATATCACTGATTTAATACCTATATTGATTGTAGTGAGGCCAAACAGTGGTCTATAAGTAAGGGGTATTTAGTGGTTGGCAGGGAAATTTCTTGACATATTACATAATTTTGTATTCAATTAACAGGAGTTTGCGTTATAATCTACTTATAATTTACTGGTCAAATTTGTACTAAATGTATTGTGGTAAAAGGTTTTGTGTTTGGAAGTTCCATTTAAATTAACAAGGTTATTCAATTAAGAGGTATCCAATTAAGTGGTCTCCTCTGCATACATATTCACTCTTTTTTATATTGCTTGACAGAGATCCATGTATTTTATCAAACAAGACAATGGAATAAATGCTCACTTTATCAACTGGAATTCAAGAAAATGACCAAATTCCAGTTAGTTGAATACTGGGGGTCACGATGATGCTGTGAACTAAGGCGTACTGCACGTTGATGGTGCACAAGTCTTCAACCAATCTAACCCTGCCTGTGCTGCAGTGCAGAGTTATGATGTTGGGGAGCTGGCAGCTGCTCATCGTTGCTCGGTGGTTCTCTCCAGATGCTCTGGCTTCCTCCAACCGCAAAACTGTCACCGACACCATATGACCTTGGCTGAGAAAGTGCTGTTAAACCCTAATAAATAAATAAATAGTTGAATACTCCTGTTAACTGAATATTTTTTGGTGTTAGATTGCGAGCCTAATCACTTAACTCTTTATCTAATGAATCACCTGCATCCGCCCACATAATTTCAAATTGAGCTGTAGAAAAAAAAAAAAAATTTTCAAAACATTTCAACAAAACCATATCATGTGACTCCTCATTGGAACGTGCTTAACAAGATTGTTCCAATGAGGGGTCACATGATATGATGGGCCAGTTGATACCCACCGCTGCCATGATTATTCTAAGATGAAAAGGGGCACAACTCTGGCAAAAAAGTCCACTTAAAACTATAATCGCTGGTACACAGTTTTCTATTGTAGTGAATATTCATACCATGTTTCAAAGGAATCGACCCATAAACATCTGAGAAAATCTCAGGACAAAATCCAGGCATTCTAAGATGAAAAGGGGCATAACTCTTGGGAAAAAAAGTCCAATCCAAACTGTAATTGCAGTGCACAGGATCCCATGGTAGTAAACATCCATACCAAGTTTCGAAGAAATTTACCTATATAAACATCTGAGAAAATCTCCGGACAAAATTCAGGCATTCTAAGAAGAAAAGGGGCATAACCCTGAGAAAAGTCTAATAGAAACTATAATCGCAGGTGCACAGGTTCCCATGGTAGTGAACATCCATACCAAATTTCAAAGAAATCAACCCACAAACATCTGAGAAAATCTCTGGACAAAATTCTAGGCCCGCTTTTTCAAGTCGAAAAGGGGTATAATTCTGGCAAAAATAATCTGACCGGAAATATACTCTCAGGTGCACAGGTCCCCATGATGGTGAACATTCATACCAAGTTTCGAGCAGATTGGTTCATAAACGTCTGAGAAAATCTCCGGACAAAATTATGTCTAAGGATCGATGGATGTACAGACAGATGGACAGGCGGACATACAAGGTGATCAAGTATACCCCCCCCCCCCCCCCCCCCCCCCCACAACTCGCTATGGGAGGTATAACATAAATATCTGAGAAAATCTCCGGACAAAATTCTAGGCCTGCTTTTTCAAGTCGAAAAGGGGCATAATTCTGGTAAAAATAATCCAACCAGAATTATAATCGTAGGTGCACAGGTTCCGATGGTGGTGAACATTCATACCAAGTTTCGAGCAGATTGGTACATAAACGTCTGAGAAGAAAATCTCTGGACAAAATTATGTTGGTTGGTTGGTTGGTGGATGGATGGATGGATGGATGGATGGATGGATGGATGGAATGGATGGATGGATGGATGGATGGATGGATGTGGATGGATGGATGGATGGATATGGATGGATGGATGGATGGATGGATGGATGGATGGATGGATGGATGGATGGATGGATGGATGGATGGATGGATGGATGGATGGATGGATGGATGGATGGACAAGGCGATTCCAGTATACCCCCCCTCCACATACACACACAACTCCTCATGGGAGGTATAATAATAAATTTAGATAACCACTGTACATGTGCTGGGTAAAGAGTTAACAGGATTCAACTGCAATTTCACACTCAAGTATGCAAAACATTTGACCAATTGAGTGGTTCATGTTTTATCTCTGTACTCTTTAACACTCAAAGGACTGGGTATCTTATACATTTTTGCTACACACTGACAGTTTACTGAGGCTTTGTAGTTGTTACTAGGCAAATCCTCAGTGTCCAAAACCATTCTTCTTTTAATAATCCAAAATCATGAGCAGAAATGTAGGTTGGCAATAAGTTAGTCAGACACCATTTTAGGTCGCAACTCTTGACAGAAGCCTCTGAACTAGCAGATGTGTGTCCAATTATTTTATAAGAAATAATCTATTCTTGCAGCTGGAAAAAGTGGTGGCCGAGTGGATAAGTGCGCTAGTCTCTCAAGCCAGAGGTCCCGGGAACGATCCTCAGTCGGAAAAGTTCTTGAGGTGTCTGAAGACTCTCTCTGTGCATCATTTGTGGGGTTTGATGCTGTCACAGTGTACCATCCCATCAGAAGGGGACATGAAATGGCTGTATTCTGTGCAGAGACACAGAGTACAGCCATTTGTAGTATTCGAGAAGAGCGAGGCCATGCAGTTGCCACTATGAAGGCGATCCCACACATCTGCACCACTGGGCCAGGAGAGACGTTAATATAAGTTGCATAACTTGTTCGCCAATCCTTGTAAAACAAATAAGATTAAATGAAAGCTGTAGAAAATGCTTGATAAGATCCTAATCTGTTCCGGACTGTTCCACCAATGGAAAGATATTTCAGAAATAAAACACTGCAACCTCAAGATTGAATCAAGACAAAACAAATGAATACTGAATCTGAAATTCAATGTTCTCACATTTCTGTTTCGACAGGTGAGATTCTGCAGTGTTATGAGAAGGAAAGCGAAGAGACAATTTTGACCACAATGTGACCTAGTCATGATCAGTTCGACATTCTCTGTCCACTTTTGTAAACACAGTCCCAATGCATACACCTAACATCTATAATAATGTGTAATACTTACAACTACACCAGCTTCAGCCCATTTGAATAATTTGGTTCCTCTCTCTAAGGTCAGCTGATATAAGGAAATGTGGTCATCACACAGTAGTAGAATCTGTTGTATAAAGGTAGACATTAGCAGGTTATACTGTAATAATAATAATATTTAAGCCTTAAATCGACATTATGCTCTATGGCTTTAAGACTCTTGCACCACATTTTATAAGCACCAGCAACACTTTAACTGGTAGAATGTTGGAAGCCCTATATTTGGGCCTTATTCTGAAGTGCAGGTACTGCAACTTAACTGGTTGAGTCCTAGAAGCCAACATCAGGGCTTTCAGAAAAATGAGGGAACCGGCGCATAAACCAACATTTTCCTTGCTCATGTTTCAGTCAAACGCAAATAATATTTTGGTATATAAATTTGTTTTATCACAAATTATTGAAGAGAGCCTGTGGGCACTCTTCAATAATTTGTAATAAAACAAATTTTGATGGACAAATTCAGACCTCTCAAAATGATGTAGCCCTCATCTAGTTAAAGGCTTCAAATTCAGTGGCTATGCCTCATATTATCTTTGAAGTGATATTATTTAGTCTGCTAGGATTTGCCTTGTTATGATTTATTGGAGAGTGCCCAAAGGCACTCACCTATAAATTGTAACAAGGCAAAGAGATGTGAACAAATTTTGAGGGCAAAATTAGTTTAGCTCTCTACCGGTAAGGAAGACTTGTGCAGGAAGTAGTACAGTTCCTCATTATATCGGTCATGGGTAAATAATCAATGTAACATAAATTACTTGTTTCCAAATGCTTTACTGTTTAGTTTGCAGAGAGTGGGTTACCATTAAAATATCCATAATATATGTGGCAGAACCAGGAGGCACAGGTTCACTCTCACCTGTCCCCACCTCACACTCTTTTCGACAGACATGAATACAAGATGAGGGTTACAATTTGAGTGTGTGCAATGTGACAACATACACATAGTCTTGCAGTATATTATCTTTGTATATTCATAAATTTTGTTGCATTCGGCCAATGATTTCCATCTGTGGACAGTTTGGTCTGTTTCATCGACTTCAAACAACTTCCAACCTGAAAACACGCATTTAGGGTGGAAAAAGGTTGAAGTAGAATAGGATGAACAGTGACCAGACCTTTGCACACACACACTAAATAAGTGAGTCACACAGGTATTTGTACATTTGTTGGCATATGCTTATAATATATGGTTAGACATGAAAGAATGTTGTCAGCTTGTCAAAGGTATAGAATCTTTATTGGAGTTTCCCCCACCTGCCCACCAACTCACCCCTCACAAAAAAAATGAAAATACAACCACCATCACACCTGCACATTTTTTAACACCTTCCATGACACTCAAAACCTGAGAACCAAGAAAGTGGTGTTGATGTGCATAAAGTATATTTCAAATTTCTTCCCATAATACCAAACTATGGTAGGTCTGGTGTGTCTTAACCCTTTACCCAATGTAATGGTCAAAACCAGCCTGTGCTATTCGCAAAAAAATCACCATTGCATGTTCATTATTTTTTCATTTTTTGTCTCAAAAACATAGCTTATGACCCCTCATTGGAACAAGTTCATCAAGCTCATTTCATTGAGGTGTCATGCTTTTGACGCAAAAAAAAATGGAAAAAATTGGTTATTTCAGATTATTGTTTGCAAGTGTTGTCTACCTTTTGTGTTAGATAAAGTGTTAAAACTTTTGTGATCACCAACCATCATTACCATTTTCAATGAGCCTCTGTCTCCTCTGCATAGAAAGGTGTTACAACCCATACAAGTCTCAAATTCTGTAGAAATCACTTCAAAGCACAAGCAAACTTTCAAATGATAGATCATCAGGTTCAACCCAGAAGTACATTACCTAAAACTTTGGTTGTACTTCTCATACTTCTCTCATAGAATAATAAGTAGTGCCCAGGTACAAACTCAACTGGCTGCATATAAATGGGCTTACTAAACAAGGCAGATTTATATCAAACAAATCGAGGCTCCCATGCAGAAAAGTACTAAATGGGTTTTTTGGCAAAAATCAGTTTTTGGCACCAAAGGGTTAAGAAAACGATAGAGAATCATCACTGTAAAAATTCTCTTGATACGATAATTAAAACTATAATTTTTAGTTGGAGCATAAAGGTACCATATCCGATTTGGAGAAAATCTGTTATGCAGAAAGGTTCTATATCCTATATTTATTATGCAGAAAGGTGCTATCTTGGAAATGATATCTTACTGCATTGGATCTACTGCCACCTGGTTGAAAATTCCCAGGCAGTAAGGTGATATATGTCATGTGTTTAATGATTCGACAGTTCAAAGATATTACCGGTAATATGCCATGCAGTTTATTACAGAACCTGGTGATGACATACCACTTTCTGAAATTCAGAGAAATCTCTGTGGTGAAACAACCCACAATGATTTCTCAATCTAACAAGCTATACAGTAGCAAGAAGGCTAAACTGCCCAACAGACCAAGCAAAAGCAAAAAACTGGACAACAGGAAGAGTATTCAATGTATAGTCAGAAAATATCAAAACCAAAGACTGAAAAATATTTTCAGCAGTAATGGTTAGTTCAGAAAGAAAATACCTCATGATATGGACATTTTTTTTAATAATGTTAATGCTCATAAACACAAGTACTTCCCAAATGGAGACTACAAAGTTTATTCTTGCTACAAAATTGAAAAAGAACTACAATGCATATGCAATTCGGGATATTGGAGTACTAGTATTAGTGATGCATTATTCCACTCTGTGGCAGATGTGTTTAAAACTTGTGTATGTGTGTACTCTAGTTTAGTCACAATCCAGTTTTTGGCATTGTTCCAGAGACTGTTATGATTGGGAAGTTAATTATACAGTAGAATCCTCTTAATTGAATATCCATTTTGCCAGTGAAAATTATTCAATTAACAGGAGTATACAATTAACAGGGATGTGGTCAGTTTCTTGTGTTCTGGAGGTAAACTGAGCATTTATTCTATTATATCTTGTTTGACAGAGCTCATAGAGCTCTATCAAACAAGATATAATAGAATAAATGCCTGTATTGGATGTAGTGGGGCCAAAAAGGTTGATAAATAAGGGGAATTTGGTGTGTGTCACATTAATTTTTTCGACATATTACAAAAATTTATATACAATTAACAGGAGTTTACTCTACAACCCATATGCAATTAACAGATCAAATCTGTACTGAAGGTATGGTAAATGGTTTTGTGTTTGAAAATTATATTCAATTAACAGGGATATACAATCAAAAGATATCCAATTAAGTGGGCTCCACTGTACTATCATATGAAGCAATTAAAGGAAAAGAACATTTTGACTTGGTAATCAGCAAACAAAGTGAGCAGGAGACTACACAGATTTTTATGCACACACCATGTAAGCGTTCAAGAGATGCTACTAATAGAGAGAGGACATAAATCACTCCAAGGATATCTGCTTTATTCCTTGCAGAACAGCAGAAAATATTATTTCGAAAATGGGTAGTAACTCCACAAATGTGGAAAAGGAACCAAAGGAAACAATTGAGAAATTCTGGGCAAGAATATATATAAAGGAAAAAATCGTAAGTAATTGATAAAGGAAAAAATTGTAAAATAATGGAGGTACGCACACATGACTGTGATTATTTGGAAGGTCTATATAAAGAAAAATTGCCAATTTTAGCAGCAAAGAAGAAAGATTTGCTTTCGCTTTGTAAAAGTGGCCTAATACACAAAGACCACCATGCTTTTTACCAAATCTTTGCCCACAAACAAAGGAATAAAGGATTACTTGCCAGAACCCAATGAGGATGAAGAAGAGCTTGACACAGACAGTGACTGACAACACAAATTTTATAATAACTCATTTGAACTGTTAGCAAGTGTAGTGTGCAAACAATCCTTCACAATTATACTTATAATTTGGATCTGAACAGTTTTCTCTGGACAATGGATTAATTTTGGAAAAAATGGATTATATATAAAAAATATCCATAGTAGCTTGGTGTACCAAATGTTCACCATGAGTGTTGAAGTGGTGTTAACACCACTTCACCACAAGTGGTGAACATTTGGTACACCAATCTACTTTGGGTATGTTTTATTTATACCATGATCATCAGATTAATAAGAGTTTAAATCTTAAATAAATCAATATTCACATGTGCGAATCTGTTTTTGTTCACATGAGCAACGGTGGGTGGTACTTCCGCAGACAATTTTATCGCCAGAACGAAATAGAAAATTAAACACACAAATTACGGGCCTTTTTCATTTTATTAACATAAGAACATACTATTTCGTGTTATGGATGCCTTATTAACACGAGACAGCAAATGTTTGTTAATTTTTGATATCTTAGGAGGTAAACCTATTTAAATAAGTAATAAATAATTGCCGGTTTTATTTCACTCTTCACGAGGCGATGAGTGATAAATTTAGACAAGTTTGCATTCAAGGTGAGGTCACCAAAGGTCAACCTAGATGTAGTTCCACTGTAGGTGTAAATTTTAACTACTAAAATCCCATTGCTGGCATGTTCACCCTGGTTGGTGTGTAAAGCTAAAATTTATGTCATAGGTTTTTTTTATATATAACAGAATAGGTGATCATGATATAAAATGCATTTGGTATGCATTGGCATAATTACAACTGCTGTATTTTAAATTTTATGAACAAAATTCACCTCATAATGGATTGTAATGCAAAGGACAACTTTTCTACATAATAAAAATAACCATGTTTGAATTACAAATTTGAAAGAAATTCAGCACTTTACCAGTTAAGTTAAATTGAATGAAAAGGGTTAATAGTGCATTTCTCTTTATGAAGGGGTCAATGGTCTTGTATACAATGACATATTTTTGCATTACATACAAAAGACAGAAAAGCAATGTCCAAATTTGATTATGCAGAAAGGTATCATCTTTTAAATTGTTAATTGCTACTTCTAATTAAATGTGCGTTTTAGAAAATATACTTGTAAGAACTATTATCCTACTTGACAATAAGGTTTAAGAGTTACCCTTACGTAATTGCTGGATTTTTATTATTTCATTTCAACATTGTTTTGCTGTTTACTCAAAAAGTTGAAAAATGGAGATAGTACCTTTCAGCATGAGAACCTTGAAATTTCATCCAATATTAGTCTTCAACAATTAGAAAATCTGAAAATGTTTCCTACAAATCCTGAGAACTGTCGAGAGACAAATTACCAAAAATCAATGGAATCTTTTTTAAAAATTTCCCAAGTGTCAGAAGAAACTGGTACTGGTTTCTATAATTAAACTCTTTACCTAACATAATAGCCACAAGCAGCCAAGACTATTCACAAAAAATATCAATTTAATTTTTATTATTTATTTACTTTTTTGTCTCAAAAACATACTTTTTGTCCCCCTCATTGAAGTCAGCTCCCTAAGCTATGTTTTTGAGGCAAAACAAAATTTTTAGTTATTCCAGGTTATTCAAGAATATATTTTCAAACGTTGTCTGAATTTATGCTGAGTAAAGGTTTCACAAACAAATAAGTTCATTCCTGAAGGAAGGGTGGGAAGTTCATAAGCTATAGTTGAATAGTTGTTTATTTATATTTATTTAATTACTGGGTTTCAATGCCACTTTCAACAGCCAGGAACATAGCATGTCGAACAGCTTTATGAGTGGAGAAAGCTGGCGTATCGGAGAGAACCATTAAGCAGTAGCATGTAACTATCAGACTCTTCAATTTACTAACACTGAACAACAGAGTTATCAGCAGTTGAAGGCATGTGTACCATCGATGAGCAGTAAGCCTTACCACACTGAAACACTGTGCTCCCAGTTAGGCAGCTGAGATTAAGTGTTTGGCTGAGTACACGATGCAGATGCCATGTGTTAAGTTCGAACATATGACCTTTAATTCAAAGAAAGCTTATTTTGTTTTCTGAAAAGTTTATTTCCAAAAGTGAAATGTTTATTTTGCAAGAAGGTTATCTTCCTATCTGAAAAGCATATTTTGAGTCTTTCTAGAAAATATACTAGTGTATAAGGAAAGTTTTTTGTATGTTACAAGTTACCGGTATGGTATAACCAAAATGCAATTAGAATCATAATATGAAAATAGTTGACACTTTTACCTTATGTTAAAAATACAGGTATATCCTCCAATCTTCTGACCATGAATTACTCATGAATAACCATGGCCCATTATTCATGAATAAAGATGAATATTCATGCATTAAAAGTATGACTAACCATGAATATTCATGGTTGTTAAATTGCCCATATTCATGGGCCATGAATAACCATAGATATTTGTCAACCATGAATATTCTTGGTTATTCATAAAATTATGAATATTCATGATTATTACAAAAGTGTGAACATTCATGGTTATTCATATAAGCATGAATGTGGGCAATTTAACAACCATGAATATCCATGGCTAGTTTTCAGTTTTGGCCACTGTTGGAAGGGGGTTAAAGTTATCAGCAGATGTACATTGCTTTTATTGCAGATGATATTGGCTGTACTTTTTTTGTCTGCCGAAAAAATTTACAGTTTTGTTATTGGCAGTTATTGTGGAATATAGAAAAAATAGGCCGATTAAATCGTCAGATGTGTACTCATATGCGCAACTAGTAGAAAGCTGTTATTATCTCAGGACCAAAATCCATGTGAGGGCATTTTGTCAGCACACCCTCTTTGTTATCTGAAAGTATTTATTTTTTGAGTTATCTCATGCCAAAGGGATTGGAGGAATTCTCAATTTAAAGGTTAAAGGGTTAATATCTTAGGATCAAATTACACCATAAACTATACAGTTTGGCACATCAGTAACCTAAACATATATATAAAGTAACATGACAAACGGATTGATACTTTTTTGAGAAATCTCATGCCAAAGAAATGGATTGAAGGAATTCTCAATTTGATGGATAAAGGGTTAATATCTCAGGATCGAATTATCAGATTTCCACTAAAAACTATACAGCTCGGCACAACAGTAACCTGAACACAAATCTAAAGTAACATGACAATCGAAGCAAAAATTTTCAATTTATCGAATGTCAAAAAAATGGATATAGATGTCGGAGGAACAGACGGACGGACGGACAGATGGACGGATGGACGTTCTTACAAATGGCTACTTATGTGGCTACTTTATGGACATGTTAGGTGGCTAACCTAAAACACATGTCCAACATAATAAAACAAGTTTTTTGGGAGAAAATTTTTGGGGGGTCAGCTAACCCTAACCCTACCCTTTACTGACCCTAATCCTACCCACCCCTAACCCTAAGCTAACCCTAACCCTCAATTTGAAGGATAAAGGGTTAGTATCACAGGATCAAATTATCAGATTTACACCAAAAATTATACAGATTGGCACATCAGTAACCTGAACACATATACAGTACTTTCAATGTGGATTGTGACAAAAATGCTGTCATGGTGTGTTCTTCACCGTGGAGTTCCAGTGGACCACAGTGTTTGATCAGTGGAAGACAGTTTTCAAAACACTGTGACCCACAATGGTCATGAGCATTAAGGATTAGCTTAATTGCTTTTGCATGTCAGTTTCTCTGCTGATTAATAAATACTGTCTTGTGACGTCAACTGGCAAGACACCTGCGTTTGTTACTGGTAGTAGATAATGTATTTTAAATTTAAATTGGAATTTGGCGGAGGCAGATAGCGACTATTGCTGTGGTTTGAAATTGTAAATTGGGAACAGAACAGTCAGTTCCATTTGGTTATGTACAAAATCCTCGTCACTTTCGAAACTAAACTGTTGTGTTTGTGCAATCGATTTGATCAAGGAAATAAATAAACCAGACTTGAGAAAAACAACTAATATTCGCGAAGTTCTCAATTTCACATTTTGTTTTCAGCTGTAGGCCAACACGTAATGAGCCGTGTTTTTCTTGTGCCGGAAGTGGGGGCAAAAAAGCCTCCTGCGTCACGAAAGCACTCACGGCGCACGGCTAATGATCGAAGTGATACCAGTTTACGACATTGGGGGTATGGGAGATATTTGTATACCGAAACAAATATATACTTCATCCAATTCTGTAGGGGTGTGTACATACTTTTATACTCTTTGCATTTTTGCAGATTTTTCAACATTTCTCTGCATTGTTGTTATTTGTATTATCACTTGAAATAGCTAAACCTGTGTGTATGTAAAAATGCGTGGGTGAATGTAAGGGAGATACCGAATTAAAATATCTGCGAATGTGCCATTCTAAGAGAGAGGACATGTACACTTCAGTGGGAAAGAGATAGAGAGAGACAGATATACGTGATGGAGGGGGGGGGGGAGAAAAAGTGAAAGAAAATTAGTACATGAAAGCATACGCAAGTGCATGTGAGCGTATATCTACATATTACTCTGTGTATGTGTGTGTGTGTGTATGTGTGTGTGTGTATGTGCAAGGGTGTGAGGGTGTGTGTGTGTGTTGGTCTGCGTGCATGTGTTTTGGTTTTTCGGGTTTGGTTTTTTTTATGAACTACTGTAAAAATGGTCTACCTCTGATGAAAATGTGTCTCATAAGCCTTCATAGGCTGGATTTCATATAAATATTTTGTAAATACTCTATGTATATTAAGTATGTGTATTGAAATGTGCCACTTAAATAAAATATTCTACTACTAGTACTACTACTACATTAAAGTAGTCGGGATTGAAGTGATTAATTAAATATAGTAGATTAAACTACCACTTGCACAAGGTGTGGAATAACATTTGAGCGGTGCGACAAAGCAGAGAAGCTGTTCTTCAAACCATCATCTGTTTTAACACCTCTGCACATGACAAGCTTGAGAAAAAAAGAGACAAATCAACATTTTCAATTACTTTTTATTCATTCAGCAATCATAATTATAACCATATGTAAATAAAACCAACAAAAAATAATATTTTTTTGAAAAATAAAAAAAATATTATTGGGGTTGAATGGTTTCTTGTGTGGAAGACGTGCAGGGCACTGTGGGACAAGCCCCTTTCAACCCTCTTTAACAGTCCAAATCTTCAACTGTTAAAGAGAGTTGAAAGGAGCTTGCCCCACAGCGTCCCTGAGCGCCTTCCGTGCGCGAAACCATTCAACCCCAATAATATTTTTTTTAGTTTTCAATAATGACATGCCGATCGACAAGCTAGACGATCACACATCATAACCCTAGCTCAAACATGCCCCGAAATTTTGTATTTTAATTTTTTGGTTTTGTCCACCCACATGTGTCTTGAAACTCCCCAAATTAAAATAGGTCCTTCAGGCCATGTTTTCCCCTGATACCTCTCCCCATCCTGGAATACTACGAAAGCAAAACCTCACCAACTTGGCTACGAAAGCAAAACCTCACCAAATTGGCTGTGCATTGCTTAAAACGTTTATGGTTGGAGGCAAATTAGGGAAAAAACTATCAAGAAAACTTTATGCATGGCATCAAAAATTCACCTTTGCATCCTTTTGTATATTTTATATTCTTTTCTCCTGTCAAGTGAGTACGTGTTAAGTATTTTCTGAATACAACAGAAGCAGAGGCAGGGCGGGGTGGGGTGGGGTGGGGAGAGGGACTCAAAACTTTGGGGGCCACGTGCTTGCCCCAACAGTCCAGGATTCTTGGGTAAGCCCCCCCACCCCCGTCGTATTTGAATACTAGCTGCAACTCATGAGCCGTTTCCAACTTTAATAACTTTTGTAACCATTTTTAGAAGGGGGTCGCAAATGACTAATGGTTATAATTTTGGAGTCCATGAAGTGATAACTTTATTAAAAGTTATCACTTCCAGAATTGTGCAGCCAAAAGCTAAAACAGTAGGTCACTGGATACTTATTGATGAACTTGCAAATTTGAAACATGATGCTAAAAATGTTAAAAAAAATGACATTTTGATGGCCCAAAAAAATGAATTTTTCACCCCATAAGCCGACATAGAAAAAACCTGGGTCCTGAACTGCTTGGGTTCATTCGTTCATTCATTTGTTCGTTATTTTGTTCGTTCGTGTTCATTCATATTTGTTCGTTCATTCATTCATTCATTCATAGGGTGTGGACAATTATGGGGTGCGGATATTCATTTAATAGAGTTACACCGCTAGAATGATGGACAAAGCAATCGAGGGGAAAAAATTGTGGCGGGGGGGGGGGGGGGGCAGGGGCAGTTTTGATGAAAGGAACTTCACCTGACTTTAGCTGCATGGGACGGATCACGTCGTCTTCGAACACACAAATATGGAATTTTCGAAAATTGTACTTCCTCACCAAACAACCCTACAACAGTATACATTTCCAGTGGCCGTTGGTTTTGTTCCATATGCATTCACACAATGGGATAATATTTAGTAAAAGTTGCCAGTGATAAAACAGAGAATGGTGCAGTGCGTCTAGGCCGGCCGCACATGGTCATCTTTAGTTTAAACAATATTTATTTCCATATGTACAAGCAAACATAGTGTGAATAGAAATAGCTGCTGGTCATCTTTGAGCGGGAACCCATAGTCGAGTTGTCAGAGTTTTGCTTCGTCACAACGTGCCAACTATTATTCAATCAGCAAACTTTATTTGTTTGAAAGGAAAACATGTTTCTCTTGCATTCAAAAAAATAATGAATTTTTCAGTTTAATTTTTGTTTCATATGACCCAGTTGCGAAGTTTGAACGGATAATATTATTAGTCTATTCACCACAAAAGACAAAAAAACTCCATTCTCGCGATAGAATTACGTTTTGTTTGCAGTCAGATCAACACTAAAAACGGATGGTTTTTACTTTTACGTTTCACCCTGAAATTGTCGCAAGTACTGGTCTCAAGGGATTAATGTATTGATATTTTCTGTGTTCTGTAATCTCAATCACTGGTCACTGCGGTGGAGTCACTCTGCACAGTACTTGCGATTGCATACCGATTGCACTGCTAATTAATTCTCGTTAATCCCGAACACTTGTAGTCGCAGTGATCAGTAATTAAGTCGAGTGGATCCACCGTGGGTTTTAATCCTCTACACTTTATGTCACCTCCACAGTGACAGGTGTTTTTGTTACAACCCACCTTGAACGTACTGTATAAAGTAACATGACAATCGGATTGATATTTTTGGAGTTATCTCATGCCAAAGGGATTGGAGGAATTCTCAATTTGAAGGATAAAGGGTTAATATCTCAGGATCAAATTATCAGATTTCCACCAAAAACTAGACGGCTCAGAACATCAGTAACCTGAAGATATATATAAAGTAACATGACAATCCAAGCAATATTTTTCAAAAAGTGATTGGAGGAATTTTCAATTTGAAGGATAAAGGGTTAATATCTCAGGATCAAATTATCAGATTTACACCAAAAACTATACAGCTCGGCACATCAGCAACCTGAACACAAATATAAAGTAACATGACAATCCCAGCAGTATTTTTCAAGTTATCGAATGCCAAAGAAATGGATATGGATGTCGGATGGTATGGGTACACATAAAAACTTTTTGAAGAAAACAGGCCTTGGGGCTGGAAGGGTTGAAATCTTTTGACTTCAAAGTTTTATGCACCAAGCAGCAACTAGATCCTCGCATATTAAACAAAGGTCTACAAATTTGGACTTCACACTGAAGTAAACATTGCACTCAAAGAGAACACCCAATCAAATTGTGGCAACCCTTGCAAATACATGACACTTCCTACCAATAATTTGCACAAACTGTAGAAATTGTTCAAAATATAAATTATCCTTCAAATATAAATATTACAATTTATTGTCATATAAATATGTTACATGTAGCAACAATTGTTGTGTCTAAGAGCAACCTACATAACATTTGAAAATCCAACACAAAAAACTTTGTCTCCCTTCTCCATTCAAAGCAGCTTTCAAAATAGCTGCCAGTTCCCTCCAAAACAGCTTAAAAATAGATTAAATAGGCCATGGCTGACTTAGTACAGATATTCATGCTTGTTCATGGAAACATTGATAATCAAAGTTGTTGAAAAAGTCCTTATATTGATAGTTGTTCATAGTTATCCACCATCACCACAAAACTATAATTTAACCCTTTACCCAATGAATCGGCCATATCCGCCAGCGCAATATGCAAATTCAGCCGTTGAAAAAATATAATTTTCCCAAAAATTTCAACAAAACCATATCATGTGACCACTCATTGGAACAAGGTTGTTCCAATAAGGGGTCACATGATATGGTTTTGTTGAAATGTTTTGAAAAATTATAAAAAATGATATTTATGAATAATAAATTTTGATATCGTCTGCATTGGGTAAAGGGTTAACATACAAAATTAGCATGCATCATATTTTACCTTAAAACACACCAAAGAGATTTTTTTAATTTTAAGTCTTTGAAGTATCTTAGATGAAGTACTTATCAATAATATATTCATGGTCAGAAACCACGAACAGCCATGAATATAAGAAACCATTAATACACCACGTGATGAATAAAGTGTGAATAACCATTAATATTTATGTTTATTCAGGCTTTGTTCACAATCCATGAATATTAGGAAAACTGGGGTCAGGCCAGCACTATTGAGACAAATCACCATTCAGAGCTTATTTTTTCAATTCTTGCCTCCAAAATGCCTCCCAAACATTGCTTATGACTCCTCATTGGACTGAGTTCATCAAGTTCATTCCATTAAAGGCATTTAATCCTTTACACAAATTTATTATTTTAAACAGTATTTTTAAAAATTTTTCAAGAAATTTCAACAAAACCATATCATGTGAGCCTTCATTGGAATGACTCAAGAAGCTCGTTTCAATGAGAGGTCACATGACATTGTTTTGTTGAAAGTATTCTGATGGCACATTTTGTAAATTTTGCAGATACTTGCAGCCTATTCATTAGGTAAAGGGATGTTTTTGAGGCAAGAAATGAAAACTTCTCATTCTTCAAATCTTTTTGTGAGTGTCATCCATTAATCACATTTGGTAATGTTAAATATTAAAAACTGACTAAAAGGGAACGGTTAGTATAATTGAAGTGTGTGGCTACAGGTGAGTCACATTTATGTGTAATGTCCGCAATATGTTCCTTAATGCGGTTTCCGAAGAATCTCCAGGTCATTCGCTTAGTCACCCGCCAAGTCATTCGCCAAATCGTTTATTATAAAAGGACGACATCAACATTCTTACTCTGCCTCTGACGATGTACACACCTATACAAAACCGATTTCTGGGATGACAGATACTCAGGTCCTCTCAGCCTCTTGTAGTCAGTTTCTTCTATTTCATATTGGGTAATGGGTTAAATAAAGTTTATCCAGATTAGCAGGTTACCTCATTTAACTCTTTTTTCCATTGCTCTGTAGTTTGGTTTGGTCTGGCAAATATTATATCAAAAGATACTTTTCCAGGAAACAATTCTCTAGCTTGGGTAATACACCTATTGAAAGATACATCTACGTCAATAAAAAACATTCATTGATAAGACAAATATAAATTAGAAATCCTTCCTGTTCAGGCTGATTGGTGTGAGTGTTTGTAATTTATAAATCCATTCTATTTACCATTTCATCTGTACTTGGTGGTTATGACATTAGACACCTTTTGCATAATGAACGACGACTGATAAAAATTACAAATGGTTAATAGTAGTCGTAAATTCGTTAGGTGGTCAAAAAACCTTTTTGCAGAATGGACGGCTACAAATCCGTTTGTGTTTCTCTATTTTCTTGTGTTGTGCGGTGACGAATGATTTGACTGCCAGTAAGAGATGGAAATTTAGGCCACATGGCAATTACAGTTTAAGGAAATAATCTTAGAGTCTACCCCCCACATTAAGAGGCAGTGAAATGCTCTCAAACGTTTTACATATGATATACCTGCATGTTTTAAAGAGAAACCATAACTACGTTCGGTACATGGAGAGTGTATTACCACTAAATCACCCGCTGAGTGGAGATTCCACCCAAGCAATAATTGCAAATTTGTTGCAAAGCATAACCAGCACAAGCAAAGTTTCAGCCAATGGACCTCCGGGTTAAACCCAGAGGTCCATTGGCTGAAACATTGCTTGTGTTTTTTGTCGATATGTACAAAATTTGAAAGTTATAGCTTGGGTGATAACTCCACTCCATGGGTGATTTAGTTACAATCCACTCTCCACGTACTGTATACGGGAAAATGATAGCTGATAAGAAGAACACAAATTCCAGTGCCGTAGTACCCCATTTGTAATTCTTATCAGTCGTCGTTCATTGTGCAAAAGGTCTCTATTATTGAGGTCTGATTGCAGGACTTGGATAATTAGCTCAGGTATCTCAAGTCTCTAACTGAATGGCATTCACCATTGAGGTCTCATTCTGAATTTTGTGTTAGTGGTTGTGGTTGACATCACTAATTTGTTTGTTGTACCTCAGCCCCTTTCATGTTGCAATGCTCTCAGTTGCGAGGAGGTGATTGCAATGCTGTTGCTTTAATTGACTCCTATGCTCAGGTCACTAAAGGAGATGATGGTGGTGTGTGAGCTCTCAGCTGTGGCACCTTAAATGGTTGTGGTGGCAGATGCCATGATTTTCCCAGTAGGTCAAGGAAAGTAAACTATAATATATGAAATCACACAAGGTGCAGAAGGTGGGGGCCCTACTGGTACTCAAAATTTAACCCTTTACCTGACACAAAAGGCAGACAACACTTGCAAACAAAATTCTTGAATAACTAATGTTTTTCATTTTTTGTGTCAAAAACATAGCTCGTTCTAATGAGGGATCATAAGCTACGTTTTTGAGACAAAAAATGAAAAAAATAATGAAAACTGAATGGTCATTTTTGTGAATAGTGCTGGCCAGTTTTGGCCATTACGTTAGGTAAAGGGTTAACAATGAATGTAAATGGACAAGTGAAGGTCAATGGTCTCATAGAAAGAATAAGCAAATAAAGTTCAGGAGGTCAACTCTTCCCATAGAATAACAACTATTTTACTACCGGGTGTGATGGAAAACTCATATGTGGCTCTTCTTTGATATCAGTCACTGGGAGCTGGAAAGATTTGCGAAAATTCATTAGTTAGCACATTTGACTTCTGACTGGAAAGTTGGAAGCTTGAAGAGGCAAAAACAAAATTTGAAGGCTTTGGACAGCAAACAACATCTCTGTTCAACATTTAATTCTGCTTTCAAATTTTGTTACAGAATTTGTAGAATTGTTTTCTTAATGTTTCATTATTTTTTTTACAAGTGGCTACCTGGTTTTAGAATCTGATATCAAATCAAGGTATGAGGACTTTGCACCAGCCTTAACTAAAATAATAAATGCATAATTCACAGAAGCAGTTTGGCAGCATACAGGTTCCTGCATATAAATTTCTTTGAGCTTTTAAGAGAAAACAGGTGCTGGGTTAATTTTATCACATCCTTGACATGTCAATTTCACTGTTGAGGAAAGATAAAGTGAAGTTAATTTTTTTACAAATGTACCAGTACAGTAAACCTCACTAAAGTGGATATTTCTACATTGAATAACCCTGTTAATTGAATATTATTTCCAAACACAAAAGCATTTATCATACCACCAATACAAATTTGACCTGTTAATTGCATATATTTTACAGAGTAAACTCATGTTAATTGAATAAAAAATATTGTAATATGTCAAGAAATCATCCAGACAATAACCAAATTCTCTTTGTTTATAGACCTTAACCCTTTACCTAACAAATCAGCCACATCCACCTGGATACTTTACAAACCGAGCAGTTGAAAACAGATTATTTTTCAACAACTTTCAACAAAACCCCATCACGTGACCCTCTCATTGGAACGAGCTTGTTGAGTTTGTTCCAACGTGGTGTCACATGATATGGTTTTGTTAAAAATTTTAGTAGAAATTTGATTTTGAATCTTGAGTGGATATTCGGTTTGATTCAAAATCGGCTGCCCGATCCATTTTCTCTCGAATCTTTTCCATAGGAATATAGCGTGGTATCAGTCATCTTTAATCGTTTCACAAAATGTATACTTCAGTGGAAATCATACATAAATAATGTTGAAATAAAAGACTGAGTGTAACTTCTGCTAGATTAACATAAATAACATCTGTACTCATCAATGCTAATTCCAATATCACAAATCCCTATGACTGTTAAATGCAAATTTAAGGCTTCCAAGCAATGTTGACGATGAACTATAATTCTTACAGAGTAATATTCCAATTACATCATCAAGGCATGCCTTCGACAAAGGCATGCCTTGATGGTGTAGTTGGATTATTATATCATTCGGGACCTGAGACATCACAGTCAGAACAAATCAGGTTTATAGTATCCCAACTGCCATTGGTCATCTTCAACATGCCACTGATTCAACTCGATTTTGAATGATAGATGTGCCTTGATTCAAGATTTGATTTGAATCGAAAATGTGAGATTGGCAGGGCCCTATTACAATATCAAATTTTGATATCATGCGTGTTGGGTAAAGGGATAATGGCCTCATTGTATTCACCACAGGCATATAATCTATGATAAATTGTTTAACATAATTCCATAAGCTATGTAAAACAAGATATAATAGAACAGATGCTCAGTTTATCTCTAGAATAAAGAAGGTGACAAATCCTTGCTAATTATAGACTCCAATTAATTGAGTGATTTTCACAGGCAAAGTGGCTGTTCAGTTAACAAGGCTTCATTGTGAATTGTTAGTGCTCAAAGAATATATTTAACTAGAAAGTGTTTTAGCACACTAAAACATATGTCTCCCCTTCCTTTCGAGGTCAGAGGTCAAGGTCACATGCAGTCCATCAAGGTAGCGGACATGCGGTTTCATGGTGACACATCCACATGTCAAAAAAAAAAAAAATTCTGGTCTGGACAATTACTCCCTATTTAAAGTACATAAATTTGACCTTGAGGTCAAGGTCACATGAAGGTCTTGATGACATGTGGTCTCACTGTGATACATCCACATGTCAATCATCTAAGTCCTAGGTCAAAAAACAAAAAAGTTCTGATCTGGACAATTATTAGCTATTTGAAGTACATAAATTTGACCTTGAGGTCAGAGGTCAAGGTCACATGCAGTTCATCAAGATAGCGGACATGCAGTTTCATGGTGACATCCACATGTCCAAAAAAAAAAAAACCTGGTCTGGACAATTACTCCCTATTTAAAATACATAAATTTGACCTTGAGGTCAAGGTCACATAAAGGTCATGATTACATGTGACATGCGGTCTAATTGCGATACATCCACATGTTAAATATCTAAGTCCTAGGTCAAAAAATAAAAAAGTTCTGGTCTGGATAATTATTCCCTATTTCAAGTACATAAATTTGACCTTAAGGTCAGAGGTCAAGGTCACATGTAGGTCATCGAGGTAGACGACATGCGGTTTCATGGTGACACATCCACATGTCAAATAACCAAGTCCTAGGTCAAAAAACAAAAAAATTCTGGTCTGGACAATTACTCCCTATTTGAAGTACATAAATTTGACCTTGAGGTCAAGGTCACATGAAGGTCATGACATGCGGTCTCATGGTGACACATCCACATGTCAAATAACCAAGTCCTAGGTCAAAAAACAAAAAAATTCTGGTCTGGACAATTACTCCCTATTTGAAGTACATAAATTTGACCTTGAGGTCAAGGTCACATGAAGGTCACAATGGTATGCGACACACCGGCTCATGGTGATACATCCACATGCCAAATATCTAAGGCCTGGCTCAAAAGACAAACAAGTTTTGGTCTGGACAAAGTTTCCTTGAAAAAAGCACAAATCTGACCTTCAAATCAAAGGTCAAGGTTACATGAAGGTCACAATGGTACACTACACACCGACTCATGGTGATACATCCACATGCCAAATATCTAAAGCCTGACTCGAAATACAAAAAAGTTCTGGTCCAGACAGTTTCCCTTAAAAAAGAGAATAAATCTGACCTTCAAGTCAAAGGTCAAGGTCACATGAAGGTCACTATGGTACACTGCACACCGATTCATGGTGATACATCCACATGCAAAGTATCTAAGGTGTAGGTCAAAAGACAAAAAAGTTATGGCCTGGACAAAGTTTGTGTGATGTTTCCCTCAACAAAAACACATAAATCTGACCTTCAGGTCAAAGGTCAAGGTCACATGAAGGTCACTATGGAACACTGCACACCGGCTCATGGTGATACATCCACATGCCAAATATCTAAAGCCTGACTCGAAATACAAAAAAGTTCTGGTCCAGAGAGTTTCCCTTAAAAAAGAGCATAAATCTGACCTTCAGGTCAAAGGTCAAGGTCACATGAAGGTCACTATGGTACACTGCACACCGGTTCATGGTGATACATCCACATGCCAAGTATCTAAGGTGTAGGTCAAAAAACAAAAAAGTTATGGTCTGGACAAAGTTTGTTTGATGTTTCCTTTAACAAAAACACATAAATCTGACCTTCAGGTCAAAGGTCAAGGTCACATGAAGGTCACTATGGTACACTGCACACCGGCTCATGGTGATACATCCACATGCCAAGTATCTAAGGTGTAGGTCAAAAGACAAAAAAGTTATGGCCCAGACAAAGTTTGTATGAGAAGAAGAAGAAGAAGAAGAAGAAGAAGAAGAAGAAGAAGAGAAGAAGAAGAAGAAGAAGAAAAAGAAGAATATACACTAAATCAATATGTCTCCCTTCTGGGAAGGGGAGACATAATTAACAAGGGAATTAAATAACCTAATCTTTGATATGACAGAGAATGCTACATTACCTTTTAGCTTCACTCACAGAATGATCTCTACCAAGAACTTTCAGATCCTCTTCATATAGTGACTGAAAGTACAGCATTAATTTCACTAAGCTTTCGTATCAAACAGTGTCCAAACCTGCTCAGTAGCAATATTACAAATAAATGTCATCAATGAATTTTTTTCATCATTCTTACTAACGAATCAGCTGCATTCAACAAACAAGTATATCATCTTCATAAAGAATTTAAAAATTGAATATGGAAACGTTTTGAGTAGTGGCTAGAGAGAAGAATTTTTAAAGGTTTCCCCATTACTCACAAAGATGAAATCTTAGAGGGGAGGGGATGGGTCACAGCCCTAAATATCTCCCCAGTGGCTTGATCTGAACAAATTTGTAAATCATACTAACATGTACAAATATATTATATATCAAACATGAAAACTTTTGGAACAGTGCTTTGGGAGAAAAGTTTTATTTTATGCTTTTCCATTTTTAGCATAAATTATTGCTAATTTGTGGCCTTTAACCCTCTGCACACTGATGTCAAAATACAGAAATGTCAAGCCACCATTTTTTTCATAATGCACCAAGGAACTTAACCAATTAATTCTTGGTTGACAAGACTCATTGAGGTCTGTCAAACAAGACTGAATTGGTTAAATTCCTAGTTGCATTGTGGGAAAAATTTGCTGCTTGAATTTTCTGTATTTTGAGATCACAGTGCAGAGGGTTAAACCTTTCATTTGCCAAACCTGTAAATTTGTTCCAAAAAAAAGCACGATAATCAATTCTGGACAAAGTTCTACTTACAGTAATTATACAATAAAATGATTTTCGAGGGTGTTGGGCTCCATTACTGGACCACCATCTGTGATTTGCTGCCCAGCAGTCATTAGCAGTCCAGGGCTATAGCCAAGGGCTGCTAATGAGTGTGGGACTTCTAATCACAGATGGAGGTCCGGTAATGGAGCCAAACGACACCTGAGAAAATAATGTTATTATTATTATTATCAATACTTAGAAATTATAAGAAAATAGCAATTAGGTATCGGCTACACACTGAACTATTTGTTTCAGGTTTATTATGTTCCCTTACAGGCTGTGAAAAATAGTAGTAACATAAAAGTAGTGAACAATGAATTGATAATAATAGCCCTTACCATAAATACTTAGGGTTCTTCTCTTTTCATATGCAAATACTTCTTGCACGTTTGGTTCAGCTGTTATTTGCAGAAGTAATATGGATGGGAAACCCAATATACTATTTTTGGAAACACTGACCTTAACCTTTGGAATTTGAGAATTGACAGGGTTCTTCTCTTTCCATATTTGTACCTTCCATCTAAGTGTAGTGGACATGTGCCAAATAAAACCAATGCTATTCACCTGAAACCAGTTCTGGGAAAGCATCTTCTTATAGTAACAGTCCCTTGCCCTTTGACAGTCCCAGGCCTCAATTTGTTGGGTATTGCATCGCAAAATGCAAAGCAAAAACTGTGAGCTGTGATGCAATAGCTAGAATTGGTTATCAGTTTTTTTTTTATTTCAGGATAAAATGTTAGAACAGAAAATATTTTCACAATCGCTGAATTGAATGGTATGATGTACAAGGGCAGAAAGTGTGTAATATTTTTTTTAATAGTTACAGTATGGCTATTGTAGAGCGCATATAGTCTCTGACTGGTGGCTTGGGAATCCTAATTGTGTCGAACCAGAATGCTTGGACACACATTTACATATTTCTGGAATGTATAAACACGTTCTCATGAAACTGAAAGTACACTTTTCATGTGTTCTAGAGAACACACACAATGGTAATGTAGGATATAATTAGATGAATTTGTAGATATATTAAAGATGTGATCAACCTACATCATAGCAATAGATTTTTTACCTGGTCTCCTCAAGCACTTGAATACTGGTAACAAAATAAATTAATTTCTCTTCATTCACTTGGAAAATTGAGTTTCAAAGTAAGACTAAGTTACAATCCCAGTAGTCCAAAATAGGAACTTGAAGTGTGTAGTTTAATTTTTTACATTGTATGTCCTTGAAGGACGTACCAACATAAAAAAATTAAATTACAACCCTTCAAGACCAAGTTTTGACTCCAATCCCAGATGCCAGGAAATTATGTCTTTCAGGTCAAGTTTTTCAAATTTTCTCACTCCCGATCAAACCATGGTTGGTCCGGAGGGTCAACCTGGGCTTCAGAAAATTTGCTAATCAATTTTCGTGAAAACAAATCAAGGCCTGCGTCCTACATAGAAATATGAATAATTAAAAAATTGAAGGTGTTTTTCCCTCTCCACAGGCATGCCTGGAAATAAGCAATCTGTCATTTGCAAAATGAGGTCCCAAGAGGGTGAATTTGCTGATGCTATCCGATACAGTGGGCCAATTTATCCTCTAGGTACCTCTTCATGTTTAGGACTGAGACATTAAATTCAGATTGAGGTTCACAGAGGGTAAATTCAGTGATGCTACCCTGCAGTGCAGGGTAGCATTACAGAATTCACACTCTGGGAACTTCATTCTGCAGATGACAGTCTGCTTATTTCCAGACTTGTCCACGGGGAAACCTAACCTGTAAATTTGGTGGAAGTGCATCAGATAAAACTGATGTTATTACGTGGAAACTAGTTTTGAACAAAGTTCCTTTCAAAGAAACAATCCCTTGATCTTATGGCAACAGTACCAAAAACTGATAGAGTTTTTCTTTTATCATATGCAAATACTTCAGTAAATTTAGTTCAAATTATGCTAATGTTATCAACTGCAAACAAAAAGTGCTATTTGTAAGTGATCTAGATAGGGTTTCTATGGCTTCCACTGGGTATCCACTCTGTATGCCTGTTGGATCTGTATTTAATAGAACTAAGTTTATTGACAAGAAACTGCTTGTTTATAACTGCCCACCAATTCATCCAACCACAAGTCTGAGCACCCACTTTCATCAAACTATAAGGTGAGGTTGACTTGACAAAAAATATAAGGGACAATGTATAAGGGATAACAAGGAATTCTTCACAGCTGACTCTTCAAGTTTATTAAACTGAATGTCCAGAATTGGAACTTGGTTGACAATAGGCAGTGGGCTACAAGTAGGGCCAGGCAGAGGGTGGGGTCAGGGTAGTAAGCCCAGGGCCCAGAACTCTGGGGGACTGGACTTGGCCCAGGAGTCCAGGATTCTTGGGACAGGCCTGCCCCCCCCCCCCCCCAATGTTCTGACTCTGGCATCCCCCTCAGTCACTGGATACTCAGTGGTGAACTTGCAAATTTGAAACATGCTGCTAAAAATGTCATTTTGACTGCCAAAAAATAACGTGATTTTTCATCCCCAAAGCAGCGAAAAGTCTCCATTTAATAACTAATTTCAAAATGCTCTTGGGGAGATGCCCCCTATTATTGCTCATGCCTTCAGCATCTGTGTCAATAGCCCAACATTTTCGGAAGGGCTCCTGTCACAGAATTAACCCTGGGGACCAAATTCCCTCTCCCCGGCCCTGGTTTCAAGAACTTTCAACCTTGAGTAAAATTTGGAACAGTTGCCTGTATATAAATAGAACAATATAACAGAGAACAAATTCTAATAACAAATAGTTCTTGAGAAATCACTGACTGACTGACTGACTGACTGACTGACTGACTGACTGACTTCCAAAGTTTGATGGCATTCTATATCCAAAGATAAAATTGGTTGGCACTAGGTATCAGGCATTAAAAACCTTTTAACTCCTGATAAACATCTGATAAACATATGGGGCAATTTTGCAACTTAAATATTCTACCAAATCAAGTCATATCTAATGTAAAAGAACCATGGCTTGATTTTATTAGTAATTCAAGAAAATACTCAGTATTAGTAATTCAAGAAAATACTCAGTAAGTAAAAGTTAACAGCTGTCAACCCTTTTGAGAGCATTACAAGCTGCTGCAATACATATACTTTGAGAATAGATACCTTCCAGGCATATTTTGTTGTCAATGACATATAATGTGGGTTTCTGAGATGTACTGATTATCAGAAGTCAAGACCTTATCTCTAGGCATATATCGACGTGTCTGTTTTTTCATGAATGAAGATCATGGTATTATGTTCTTGAGCTGTGCATGACATAATCCCCATTTATTGTTCCACACTGAACTTTATAGTAGCGTTTTAGCTGTCCATTCCTTTATTTTATTTTTCAGGTTTAACTCAAGGTAGACCTACATAAACATATAATAATGGAAAATGAAAGTGTCAATTACAGTGCAGCTCAACTTAATAAAGAAGGGACTGAACTAAATAGCAAGTTCCAGAAATGCAAAGTCATTCACTCTAGTTCGTACTGAAACACCAAAGATACTTTATTTATGAAATCAGAAAAAGATCATGTGTGGGATGCGGCCTGTAGAAGTGTACAAAATTTGACGAGAACGCTCGTTTCGCCTATAGGCACTCTCCCATAAATTGTAACAATGCAAATCGATAGAGATGTTGAAGTAATTTTTCTTACAAGATTATATGAAGCACATCCACAGAATATGATGTCTTTAACTTTAGGTACCTGCATATCAGAATAAAGCATAAATATGGGCTTCTAGCACTCTACCAGTTAAGCAGACTTTCTTGTGTCTTGATAGACTTTTAGACGTTTGCAGTGAGAGGCTATATATATTTCAATTCCATGCAATATATGAATACTTGTTAATGATAAAAAAAGAAGTTTCTCAAGACTTTTTACATAGCCGAACGTTCGGTTAGCCATCTCCAACCCACGTGAACGGTCAGTCGGTTAGAGTCATTTTTCAAATTTTGCACACTGCTGTAGAGTGTGCCAATGGAATTGTTGACAACTTATATGCCAAATCCAAGATGGCTACTGGTGGCCATGTTTTTTTACGAAATTCAGACAAATTTGATAGCTCCCATCTAGACATCATACCAAAGCTTCATATAAAATTTGAAAAAGATTGAGTGAGAGGTGTGGTCTGAGGGGTGTACTAATGGAATTCTTGACAATTTATATGGCAAATCCAAGATGACCACTCCCAGCCACATTTTTCAACAAAATTTAGAAAAATTCAATGGCTCCCATCTAGACACTACACCAAAGCTACATATAAAAATCTGAAAAAGATCGAATGGGAGATGATGCTGTGGGGTGTGCTAATTCAGAAAAATAGCTCCGATCTTGACATTGCCTCAAAACCACATATGAAATTTGGAACTGATCGAGTGAGAGGTGTGACCTGTAGGGTGTGCTAAAGGAATTGTGGGTGGACAGAGGAATGTATGGATGGACATACAGACAAGCAACGGATAGCAACCCATCTCATTAGCTCATACTTGACATTGTCAAGTATGAGCTAAAAATGATGTAGTCTATTTTATTTTGTTGATTTGGCAATTTATTTATCATTTAATAACTTTTATCAAAGCAGTGGCCATGCAATATGTCATCAGTTTTCGATAAGCGTAGGTACAAAACTTTCTCTTTCTGGATCAAATGTTAGCATGAGTGGTTGCTACCCTCAATACAGATTTCTATTTTGTCTAGATGTTTTTAATTGTAATAGGGGAAATACGTTCTTGGTGTAAGATAAAAAGAATTATCATGCTTTCATTGTTATAGAAGAGGACAATGAACCAACTATAATATTAACCATCTGCACACTGATCACTGAGATCTGTTAAACAAATTGATTTGGTTCAATTCCTAGTTGCATCACGGGAAAACATTGCCACTTTAAATTTTGATATTTTGACATCTGTGTGCAGGGGATTAACTAGTACAGTGCTGGAAGCCCATATTTGGGCTTTACCTTGAAGTGCAGGTACAGTAACGTAAAGGCTTCATATTCAGTGGATACACTTCATATTATCTTTTAAGTTAAATTATTTAGTCTGTATAGATTTGCCTTGTTACAATTTTTGTGAGAGTGCCTGCAGGCACTCTCTCATAAATTGTAACAAGGCAAAGACATGTGAAGAAATTTGGGTGACCAAAAAACTTTAGCACTCTACCAGTTAAAGAGATAATCTGAGATTGAGTGGTTGGATTACCATTCAACTTATTATTTATTTATTTACTGGTGTTTAAGGTCACATACTTATGCACAATGGCTAATCATGACCGTGACAGTTTTATGGATGGAGGAAGCCGGAGTACCTGGAGAGAACCACCGAGCAACGACGAGCAGCTGCCAGCTCCCCAACATCGTAACTCCGCACTGCAGCACAGGCAGGGTTAGATTGGTTGAAGACATGCGCACCATCGATGTGCAGTACACCTTAGTACACGGTGTCAATCGGGGTTAAGTGCCTTGCCCAAGGACACAATGCGGGAGTACGAGTCAAGTGTTCTGACGGTCACCCATCCAAGGACTAACTGGGCTCGACGTTGCTTAACTTTGGTGAACTGACGAGAACTGGTTATCGCAACACCACCACGCCCCCCCACCATTCAACTTAAAGGAAGATTGTAAGTTCCAGTTAAACTCAGATACCCTTGATTTGGATATGCAGGGATTCTCATAAAATTAACAAGAGGCCCCAAGGGGCCTGAGGGCGCTCACCTGACATGGTAGCCTAAATAACAACCCAGAGAATTGATTTCAACAAGTTGCATCTGCTCCTCCTAAGAAAGGCTTATACCAAATATCCAAAGATTCTGACCAGTGGATCTAAAAAAAAAAGAAGATTTTTAAAGAATATTCCTCATATTGAACTAAGTTATAATTCGGGCTCCTACAGGGAGCCCATATATGAAACCAGGGACTTGGCTTTAACAAACTTGAATCTCACCCCTCAAAGGATACTGCACATCAAATATCAAAACATTCTGACTGCTTGATCTGAAGAAGAAGATTTTTAAAGAAAATTCCTCATTTTGAACTAAGTTATAATGCAAGCTCCCACAGTAAGTCCAAATATGGACCTAGGGACATAGCTTGAACAAACTTGAATCTCAACCCCCTAAGGATGCTGCATACCAAATATCAAAACATTCCGACTGCTGGATCTGAAGAAGATTTTTAAAGAAAATTCCTCATTTTGAACTAAGTTATCATTCGGGCTCCCACAGTGAGTCCAAATATGGACCTAGGGACATGGCTTGAACAAACTTGAATCTCCCCCCCCCCCCCCCCCCCCCCCCCCCCCCCAAGGATGCTGCATACCAAATATCAAAACATTCCGAATGCTGGATCTGAAGAAGATTTTTAAAGAAAATTCCTCATTTTGAACTAAGTTATAATACGGGCTACCACAGTGAGTCCAAATATGGACCTAGGGACATGGCTTGAACAAACTTGAATCTCACCCCCCTAAGGATGCTGCATACCAAATATCAAAACACTCCGACTGCTGGATCTGAAGAAGACTTTTAAAGAAAATTCCTCATTTTGAACTAAGTTATAATTTGGGCTACCACAGTGAGCCCAAATATGAACCCAGGGACTTGGCTTGAACAAACTTGAATCTCACACCCCTAAGCATGGTGCATACCCAATATCAAAAGATTCTGCCTGCGGGATCTTGAGAAGAAGATTTTCAAAGACATTTGCCTGAAATGCACTAAGTTTGAATTCGAGCTTCTATAGTGAGCCCAAATATGAATCTAGGGAGCCGATTTGAACAAACTTGAATCAGATCCACCCCACAATGTTGCATACCAAATATCAAAAGATTCTGCCTGCAGGATCTGGAGAAGAAGATTTTTTAAGAAATTTGCCTGAAATGCCCTAAGTTCGAATTCGGGCTTCTATAGTGAGCCCAAATATGAATCCAGGGGGCCGATTTGAACAAACTTGAATCAGATCCACCCCACAATGTTGCATACCAAATATCAAAAGATTCTGCCTGCTGGATCTGGAGAAGAAGATTTTTGAAGAAATTTGCCTGAAATGCACTAAGTTCGAATACGAGCTTCTATAGTGAGCCCAAATATGAATCCAGGGGGCCGATTTGAACAAACTTGAATCAGATCCACCCCACAATGTTCCATAACAAATATCAAAAGATTCTGCCTGCTGGATCTGGAGAAGAAGATTTTTTAATCTTTTTCCCATTGCCTACAGTGTTAAAAAGTGCTGACTCCTGAAAAAAGTACCTTGTGATCAAACCCATAGGGATTTTTTTTAACCACTCTTTTCTACTGGATAAAAGTAAGCTTTATACAAAATAAGAATTCTCTGTGCCATGTAGTTTTGGAGATATGGCAGTTTTAAGGTTTTTTCTATTTTTAGCTCCCGAGGTTCCCACGGGGCAATGAGAAAAAAAAATTTTTTTTGCATCAATCAACTACTTATGACCCATTATCATCTCATATCAACTTTGGTTCAAATCGACCTCACGGTTCTGAAAATAGAAATTTTAGGCGTGGCCAAAATTTTTGCCCCTCCCATAACGAAGGCAAATAATGCCCAACAAACTTCTCTTGAACAAACTTGATTCTAAACCTCAAAAGGACTCTGTATACCACATATCAAGTCTCAGCTACTGGTGGTTCATTAGAAGAAGATTTTCAAAAAATTTGGCCATTTTTTCCCCACACCTCTGCTCAATATGAGCTGAAACCTAATTTGGATAAAAATCAAAATGCCCTTATATAAGCCCTACTCACATGAAATTTCATTAATATGCGGCCAGTGGTTTGGGAGAAAAGGGTCCAAATACCACCTTCACGATGGACGACGGACGAAAAGTGATCAGAAAAGCTCACCCTGACTTCAGTCAGGTGAGCTAAAAATATCATAAAATTTAATTTTGTGGTTGAACTTAGAAATTCTTGTTTTAAGATTTGCATCAGTAGGACAGGGTGTTGGTTCCGAGAGATAAAATCAATATACAAATGGAAAAAAAGTATAGTTTTCTTACCTGAACTCCAACTGACAACCTGTTCACCCCAGCCTCTTTAAATTCTCTGTAAGAGAAAACTAACAAATATCAACATACAGCACTTCGGGGCATCCACCATTATTGGTGAGGGGGGGGGGGGGGGGGGGGGAGGGGGGGCTGCTAAATGGTGAAGGAGACAGATATTTTAACACTCTGCACTCTGATGTCAAAATACTGAGATTTCAAGGTGCAAGTTTTCACACAATGCAGCTCTGTCAAACAAGATTGAATTGGTTAAATTCCTAATTGCATTATGGGAAAAAGTTGCAGGTTGAAATGCTGATATTTTGACATCAGTGTGCATGGGGTTAAGTTTAAAAAGTACTTACGTACAGTATGTTAAGTGCAATTTGTTACTTGACTCTCTGATGGATGGATATCAGCCCAAACCATTACTTACCAGATCCGCAGAAATTTGAGGACCAAACAAGCCAGTTTGCAGGTCATGGGTATTCACACAGTGATCCATGAAAGGTGATTTATTTGTTGGGTGCTTAATCCTTAGGGGTCTATTTCTGACTTTTATGACCTCAGAACAGGTACTCTTAACATGCCATCATGAGGAGGTCCTGTTAACAGACAAATTAGGTGGGCAGTAGTTTCTAGTCAAGTCTTGGCTGTCTGTTAAGGCAACCAAGACTTGACTACAAATCACTGCTAAACCACTGGATGTATAGAGGCTGTGGACTGGTGGGAATTCAAGACACTTGTCAAGGCCCTTAAGGGTTAACCCTTTACCCAACATGATGGAAAAAATGGCCAGCTCTACAAAAGTGTTTTCATTATAATTTTTGTTTTCATCTCAAAAACATAGCTCATTCCAATGAAGGGGGGAGGGGGAGGGGTCATAAGCAATGTTTTTAATGCAGAAAATTAAAGAATTTTGTTTGCAAGTATCGTCTACTATTCGTGTTAGGCAAAGAAAGGGTTAAATTGTCCATGTCTCAAATCAATCTGAGCATAATGTAACTTTAACCCTTTAATAAACATGACTACACATCCATTCCCCAAAATTTCTTGAATATATAATTTTTTTGTTTTTCCACCAAAAAGATAGTTTATGACCCCTCATACAGGCAGTAAATGCTGTTGGGAATGGGGCCGAATATCGGACTATGTAGCGACCTATATCGATCCCTGAGAGGTCACTGTGTGTCAGCAATTGGTACAGGTCCAAATGGATATCGAGAAGTGAACCACCGAGTTGGCAACTAGAGGGTTAATCCAGGTGGTCATACCATTAACCTGATATCGTGTACAGCTTTCCCTCTTGTTTAGAATGATAAATTAATTTATTAAGAGGCAAGGTATCGTTTAACCCCTTAACCAATGTAATTTAATGTCCAAACCGACAAGCGGATAACAAGAAAATTCCCATTCAGACTTTTTTATTTTTTGCTTCAAAAACATACCTTATTACCCTTCATTGCAACGAGGTCGTTTCGATGATGGATCATAAGCTAAGCTATGTTTCAGAAACAAAAAATGAAAAATATAAAATTTTATGCTAACTACTGCAGTGCCCAAAACTGCCAGGCCATGCACGTTGTAACACCACCACCCCCACCCACCCCTTTCCCCAAACCACCAGTTCTTAGAAATCATAGTGATTCTCACTCCATTATCAAATATTCCTGACGAAAATCGAGCTTATCTCTCGTTTGGAGTATTTGGTGGTGAAATGAAATCACAATAATTTAACACAGAACAACACTCAAGTTAGGCACACAAAAAAATGCTCACACAGAATTTAAATTAGGCAAGCGATATGAGCATGATGAAATCACGCACCTAATAAAGCCAGGCCTGTTGTTTTTTTTCATTTCAGACTACAGGGCAGTCCGAAACTTATGATGAAACTGCAAGACTCAGATCAGAAAATGGAAGGTTAAGATAACACATCAAAGAACTGGAGGCAAGATTATTGGCCTTTAACAGTGTGTATATTTTTGTTATGTTCTCAAAAACTGCATTCCAGCCAGAAGTACCCTGTACTATTTTGAAGTAATATAACTTAAGAAATAGTGATAAACAGTATATTTTGCATTGAATAATTCCTATAATAATGTTCAGAATCGTCATGCTTTCTCAAACAAGATATAATAGATTAATTGCTTATGTCAAGAATGGGTTGAGAGTCTTGGTCTAGTTTTGTAATCACAATACTGAAACAAGAGGCCCCAAGGGGCCTGAGGGCGCTCACCTGACATGGTAGCCTAAATATCAACCCAGAGAATTGATTTCAACAGGTTGCATCTGCTCCTCCTAAGAAAAGCTTATACCACATATCCAAAGATTCTGACCAGTGGATCTAAAAAAAAAAAAGAAGATTTTTAAAGAATATTCCTCATATTGAACTAAGTTATAATTCGGGCTCCCACAGGAAGCCCATATATGAACCCAGGGACTTGGCTTTAATAACCTGAATCTTACCCCCAATTCCTCATTTTGAACTAAGTTACAATTCAAGCTCCCACAGTGAGTCCAAATATGGACCTAGGGACATGGCTTAAACAAACTTGAATCTCACCCCCCTAAGGATGCTGCATACCAAATATCAAAACATTCCGAATGCTGGATCTGAAGAAGATTTTTAAAGAAAATTCCTCATTTTGAACTAAGTTATCATTCGGGCTCCCACAGTGAGTCCAAATATGGACCTAGGGACATGGCTTGAACAAACTTGAATCTCACCCCCCTAAGGATGCTGCATACCAAATATCAAAACACTCCGACTGCTGGATCTGAAGAAGACTTTTAAAGAAAATTCCTCATTTTGAACTAAGTTATAATTTGGGCTACCACAGTGAGCCCAAATATGAACCCAGGGACTTGGCTTGAATAAACTTGAATCTCACCCCCCTAAGCATGGTGCATACCCAATATCAAAAGATTCTGCCTGCTGGATCTTGAGAAGAAGATTTTCAAAGAAATTTGCCTGAAATGCACTAAGTTTGAATTCAAGCTTCTATAGTGAGCCCAAATATGAATCTAGGGAGCCGATTTGAACAAACTTGAATCAGATCCACCCACAATGTTGCATACCAAATATCAAAAGATTCTGCCTGCTGGATCTGGAGAAGAAGATTTTTTAAGAAATTTGCCTGAAATGCACTAAGTTTGAATTCGAGCTTCTATAGTGAGCCCAAATATGAATCCAGGGGGCCGATTTGAACAAATTTGAATCAGATCCACCCCACAATGTTGCATACCAAATATCAAAAGATTCTGCCTGCTGGATCTAGAGAAGAAGATTTTTGAAGAAATTTGCCTGAAATGCACTAAGTTCGAATTCGAGCTTCTATACTGAGCCCAAATATAAACCCAGGGGGCCGATTTGAACAAACTTGAATCAGATCCACCCCACAATGTTGCATACCAAATATCAAAAGATTCTGCCTGCTGGATCTGGAGAAGAAGATTTTTTAAGAAATTTGTCTGAAATGCACTAAGTTCGAATTCGAGCTTCTATCGTGAGCCCAAATATCAATCTAGGGAGCCGATTTTAACAAACTTGAATCAGATCCACCCCACAATGTTGCATACTAAATATCAAAAGATTCTGCCTGCTGGATCTGGAGAAGAAGATTTTTTAATAAATTTGCCTGAAATGCACTAAGTTCAAAATCAGGCTCCTATACTGAGCCCAAATATGAACTCAGGGGGCCGATTTGAACAAACTTAAATCAGATCCACCCTACAATGTTGCATACCAAATATCAAAAGATTCTGCCTGCTGGATCTGGAGAAGAAGATTTTTTAATGTTTTTCCCATTGCTTACAGTGTTAACAAGAGCACCGCGTAGCGGGACAATATACGCCCGCTTTGTATTTTTGAAGGGTTGGGGTAAGGATGGGGGTGAGGGTGAAAATTGTTTGGACCTGCCCCATATTCGAACTTGACCTGTATTTAGTTGTGATTAAACAACATACCAAGTTTGGAACACCAATCGGAAAACGAATAATAAAAGTTATCATCCGGAAACCAAATATTTGATGCATTCTATGTCCAACAAGGTCCATAATTCAGGGGAACTTCAATGTTCGAACCGACCCCATATTCGAACTTGACCTGTCTTTTGTTTTGATTAAACCACATACCAAGTTTAGGAGTCAATCGAAAAAAAAATACTAAAGTTATCATCTGGAAACCAAATGTTGACGAACGGACAGACCGATGGATGGACAAATGGACAGCCAGACAGACTGATTCCATAATTCGATGGTTTTTCAACAGGCGTATAAAAAATCAGTTGGGCCATACGAAAGTTATAATCCGGAAAACACAAAATGCACAAATTCAAGAGGAATAACTCTGGAAAGGTACATATGATTTTGGCCGAAAGTGAACTTGAGTTGTGCTTTGTGGTCATAGACAAAATCTGAGAATTTGAAACAAATTAGTCAAGGCAAACTAAAGTTATCATCCGGAAACCACATAATTCACAAATTTGCAATCATTCAAGGGGAATAACTATGGAACAGTACATGCGATTATGGCCAAAGATGAACTTGAGCTGTGCTTTGTGGTCAAAAACAAAATCTGAGAATCTGAAAAAAATCGGTCAAGGCAAACTAAAGTTATCACCTGGAAACCACAAAATCCACAATTTTGCAATCATTCAAGGGGAATAACTCTGGAAAGGTACATGTGATTGTGGTCAAAAGTGAACTTGAGCTGTATTTTGTGGACAAAAATAAAAAACTGAAAATTTGAAATAAATCAGTCAAGGCAAACTAAAGTTATCGTCCGGAAACGAAAAGTTGGGCTAAATTCCCATAAATAAAGGGCCATAACTCTACTGCAAATGGGCCGCGAGAAACGGAAATCGAACCCATCCTGTATTTTGTCATACTAAATCCACATGCCAAATTTAACTCAGCTCAAACCATTACAACTAAAGTTATCATCCGGAAACGAAATGTGTCCATGGACGGACAGATAGACAGATGGGTGGAGAGACCATTCACAAAATATGTCCCGTTTTTCAAACGGGTGTATAAAATCAACATCTGAAAAATTTGGTGTCAATCCGTCAAGGCAATCGGCTTTAAATGAACGGACACCAATTTTTTTTTAAAAATTGTGTTTTCAAAGGGCCATAACTCTGCAGCGGATGGACTGAGAAACACCAATATCGAACTTGACCTGTATTTTATTGCTACAAACAACATCTGAAAGTTTGATGTCGATCCGCCAAGGTGTTCGACTTTAAATGAAGGGAAACCAATTTTTTTTGAAAGATTGTGTTTTCAAAGAGCCATAACTCTGCAGTGGATGGACTGAGAAACACCAATATCGAACTTGACCTGTATTTCATTGCTAAAAACAACATCTGAAAAATTTGGTGTCAATCCGTCAAGGCGTTCAGCTTTAAATGAACAGAAACCAATTTTTTTAGAAAAATTGTGTTTTCAAAGGACCATTTCTCTGCAGCAGATGGACTGAGAAACACCAATATCGAACTTGACCTGTATTTTAATGCTAAAAACAACTTCTGAAAGTTTGATGTCGATCCGTCAAGGCGTTCGACTTTAAATGAACGGAAACCAAATTGTTTATGGACAGACAGATGGACAGATGGATGGACAGACTGATAACATAATACGACCGTTTTTATAAACGGGCGTATAAAAAGTGCTGACTCAGTACTTTTTCAAAGTCCTGAAAAAAGTACCTTGTGATCAAACCGATAGGGATTTTTTTTTAACCATTCTATTCTACTGGATAAAAGTAAGCTTTATACAAAATAAGAATTCTCTGTGCCATGTAGTTTTGGAGATATGGCAGTTTTAAGGTTTTTTCTATTTTTAGCTCTCGAGGTTCCCACGGGGCAATGAGAAATTTTTTTTTGCATCAATCAACTACTTATCACGCATTATCATCTCATATCAAATTTGGTTCAAATCGACCTCACGGTTCTGAAAATAGAAATTTTAGGCGAGGCCAAAATTTTTGCCCCTCCCATAACAAAGGCAAATAATGCCCGACAAACTACCCAAAACTGAAGAATGGGAATTCTTGAAAGCACGACAGATGTCTCAATATTTATTTATTTACTGTGTTCATTTTTTTTAAATTTTTGTAATTATTTCTTTGCCATCAAAAGTTCATGTTCTTGGTTTGTTTTATGTTTTAGGCCTCATAATCTATAGAATAGCATGGGTGGTGATGTATTTTGTCCCTTGAGTGCAAAAAGGCTTTGCAATGCAAAAGCATTGCAAAGCCTTGTTGCACTCAAGGGACAGATTCATCAATTTTATTAACTTCGGTAAAATATCAGACATAAACCATTTAATTTTTATTTTTTTAAAGATGGCTGCTGGTGGCCATGCTTTTAAATGAAATTCAGAAAAAGTGGGATAGCTCCTATCTACATATGACACCAAAGCTACATGTGAAATATGACAAAGATCAGGTGAGAGATGTGGCCTGCAAGGGTGTGCAAATGGAATTGTTGACAATTTATAAGCAAAATCATAGAAGGCCGCTGGCGGCCATGTTTTTCAATGAAATTCAGAAAAATTCAATAGCCCTCATCTAGACAATGCCCCAAAGCCATGTATGAAATTTGGACCTGACTGGGTGAGAGATGCACTCAACTGGTTGAGCGCTAAATTATTTTTCAAAGGTGATTTGAAACATGGGTATTTTTTTTCAAAGATACCCCCTGCTACCAGCACAAGTCACCTTACTTTAGCAAGATTTTGTTCATAAATAATTGTTTTGTTACAATTTATTGAAGAGTGCCAATAAGCACTCTCCAATAAATTGCAACTAAACAATTTTATATAAAAAATGTTCTTCTACTGATCAAACCGCAAGCTAATGCATACAGTGTAAAGCCACTAAAGTGGCTACCAGCAGTTTTCAATAGAGCCACGATAGTGGCTTCTAGCACTCAACAAGCTATGGTCAAACGTTTCTTCACAGTGGCTAATCATGACCTCAACATGGAGATAAAGTCAAGTTTAGTCAATATTTTATAACCATGTTGTCCAAATTAGAGGGCTTCTGCCACAAGCATTGGTGACTGGGTCATATTTTACCAGTAAAACAGAGCTTGTTTACCTCAGCCAAATGGAATGCTTCACTTCACAGGGGAGATGTTTTAATGAATTTTTAGCTCAACGAAGCCAAATTTGAGCTTATGCCATGGCCAGTCGTCCGTCTGTCCGTCAACAATTCAATACGGCTCGGGCTAAAGGCCGTATTGATGAACCAATCTTTACGAAACTTCTTGGGTACCTTTGTTATGACCATGGGACGAGAACGAGTGTTTTTGGGTTTGATCCGAAATTCAGGTTGGCCGCTAGCAGCCATTTTGTACAAAATTAGGTGCAATCAGATTTTTGCGCAGAACTTCCATATGAAAGCGCTGATTTGAATAATTTTTTGTATGAATGTTTAGTACCATGGGATACATCACATATAATACGGGTTTTTTTCTCGTACGTAAATTATGCAAATTTGACTAACTTTGATGTATTTAGTGTTACTTTCAGCACTGTAAGTGCAAATGCCAATACGGCTCGGGCTAGAGCCCGTATTTATAAACCAATCTTTACGAAACTTCTTGGGTACCTTTGGTATCACTGTGGGACGAGAACGAGTGTTTTTGGGTGCGGTCTGAAATTCAAGATGGGCGATGGCAGCTATTTTGTACAAAATTAGGTGCAATCAGATTTTTGCACAGAACTTCCATATGAAAACGCTGATTTGAAAAATTTTGTGTGTGAATGTTTAGTACCATGGGATACATCACATATAATACGGGGTTTTTTCTCGTGCAGAAATTATGCAAATTAGATGAACTTTGATTTTTTCAGTGCTACTTACACACAGTAAGTACTCATGTCAATAGGGCTGGGGCTAGAGGCTGTATTTATCAACCGATCTTCACGAAACTTCTTGGGTACCTCTGTTGTCACCTTGGGACGAGAACGAGTGTTTCTGAGTGCGGTCCAAAATTCAAGATGGCTGCCAGTGGCCATTTTGTACTGAAATTAGGTCTAATCAGTTTTTTGTACACAACTTCTATACGGCTCAGGCTAGAGGCCTTATTTATTTTTGAATAAATTTTTGTATGAATGTTTAGTAAAATGGAATACATCACATACAGTAAGGGTTTTTTTCTCGTGCAGAAATTATGCAAATTAGATGAATTTTGATTTATTTAGTGCTCCTTATACACTGTAAGTGCACATGTCAATACAGCTTGGGCTAGAGGCTGTATTTATCAACCGATCTTCACAAAACTTCTTGGGTACCTTTGTTATCACCTTGGGATGAGAACGAGTGTTTCTGAGTGCGGTCCAAAATTCAAGATGGCTGCCAGTGGCCATTAACGTACCGAAATTAAGTCCAATCAGTTTTTTGTCACAACTTTTATACAGCTCGTATTTATGAACTGATCTTCACGAAACTTCTTGGGTACCTTTGTTTTCACCTTGGGACAGGAATGAGTGTGTTTTGGGGTGCCTTTGTTATCACTGTGCTATGAAAACAAATATTTTGGGGTTCAGTCAGACCCACTCTGGGACTCAAAGATTTCTTTTCTAGTTTAGCATCTGACTGTCACCCACCTTTACAATACTTTTCTTATACATTTGTTACAGGCTACGGTCAGTATTTATGTACAGACCATTACAATACTTTATATGTACCTTTGTTATCAGGTCATTACTTAGATGTTTGTCATTGCTGTATCACATACTATACATGTACATGTCTTGACAAGTTGTGCTACAGTGTCATTGACACTTTCATTATTTCTACACTTCAACTTACAATATGTGTGATATTTTTCAGATTTGCTGTGCAAGAGATTCTCCCAAATGTTCAAACTTTTTGGCCTCAGTAAATCCAATATAAATGGGCACTGTCAAATAAGATTTTATAGAGTAAATGCTCACTTCAACACTAGAATGCAGGAAAATGAGCAAATTCCTGTTAACAGAATACTCCTGTTATTAGATTATTTTTCACAGGCAAATTGTCAATTCAGTTAACAGGGTTCCACTGTTTATACATATTTGACTTACAAAGGTGTATTTATAAGGCCCTACAAAGTAGATCTTGTTTCTCAGGCCATTTTTTGGTAAAAATGCAGGTGAGCAGCATTTTTTTTTTTTTTTAATTATTTCTTTGCCATCAAAAGTTCTTGGTTTGTTTTATGTTTTAGGCCTCATAATCTATAGAATAGCTTGGGTGGTGAGGTATTTTGTCCCTCATTGCAAGAAGACTTTGCACTCAAGGGACACATTTATCAATTTTATTGACTTTGGTAAAATATCAGAGATAAACCATTTAATTTTTATTTTTTTAAGTTTGCATTGGTTATAAAAAGAGCGCATGCGGCAGCTGAAAGAACCATGTAAGAGGGCCTGAGAAAGAGATTTTAAACTTTTTTAGGCCTAAAAATAAGTTTTTAAATTTTTGACAGATGTGGTGTCTCTTTTATGATGTTTTAAAATGCACTTTAAATTTTTACAGCAGGGTCAATAAATTCTACAGCACTAACGATTAGTTTGCAATACCTGATTTCATGAACAAGGTATACATGAGAACCTGAAGTGATTTTAAATTTTAAGTTATGCTGGTCATCTTTGTTAGAAAGAACCCATCAAGCATATTCCATTGCAGAAACATTAGGCATGGTTTGGAAGAAAAGAACAATTTTTTTCCACCTGCTATTTAGGAAAAACAATTTTCAGTGTCTAAAACTTGTGTTTGGTGCATGGTTAATAAGGTATTAAAAAAAATTCTTGTTTCTCATGCACCTCGCTCATCAAAGATAATCAGCCTCATCACCTTTTTTTCACCTAGAAATCTAATATTTAACCAATTTAGCTCACACAGCTCTGTCAAACAAGATAGGGTTGGTTAAATTTTCAACTACATTATGGGAAATTTTCACTGCTGAAAACATTTGTTTGCCACATAGTAGTGTAAGTAGTTAAATTTCTGTTTCCAACCATTTTAGAACTGTTGTGAATAAATAACCAAAAAAAGCCTCACTCCCTCATCAGAAATTGAGAATGAAAGTGTCAATGACACTGCAGCTCAACTTGTTCAAGAAGGGACTGAACTAAATAGAAAGCCCCAATAATGCCAAGTCATTCAATTAAGTTTTTACAGAAAAGACATCACACCAAAGCTACAAATGAAACCTGAAGAAGATCAGGTGAGGGATGCGACTTGTAGGGTGTGCTAATGGAATTGTTGACAATTTATATGCAAAATCCAAGATGGCCAATGGCAGTCACGTTTTTCAACAAAATTCAGAACACCAAAGCTACATTTAAAGCTACATTTAAAATTTGAAAAAAATCAGGTGAGAGATGTGGCCTGTAGGGTGTGCTAATGGAATTGTTGACAATTTATATGCCAAAACAAAGATGTGTTTTCAAAGAAATTCCAAAACATATGATATCTCCCATCTAGACATCACACAATGCTATCAGTCAAGTTATCAGAACTTGGTAACTTCACATTAGCCTTCACTTTTCGGTCTTAGGAAGATATTTCAGATGATAAATAAAATATAGTGGATAAGTGCGTTGGTCTCTCTTGCCAGAGAACCCATGATCAATCCTTGTCAGAGAAAGTTCTCAAGGTGTCCGAACACTCTCTGTCAGCATCAACTGTGGAGTTGATGCTGTTGTTGTGAAATTTTGTTAAGTACTAGCAATAATTATTACATAAAATACCCATTCAATTTATACCCCTATTCCAGTTTACTTCGTTTTTGCAATGTACAGTATTTTCATGTATCGCATATTTCACAATGTTTACAGTACAGTACTACTATCATCTCCTGGCAAAAATATTTCATCTACTTACATTAATTTATACATCATCATGACTCACAAACGTATTCCAGTTATCCATTGGTTCACTATAACTTATGTGCAGTTTGTATGTTGCCAAAGTTTAAATGTTTATATTTATTCCCTTTCATCTCACAGAACGTTAGAATTTCCAGGCACGTCTCGCAATGTTCCAAGCTATTTCCGGAAATATTAGTCCTGCATCTTCAAGGCAGCGTAAAGAAATTTATAAGTTTTTTAGTGTCCATTTTGGACTTAGTGTAGCAGTGCAATGCCAACACTAATTAAATTACACATCTATTTCGGACAACCCAGAACGGCGAAATGCTTTCGCTAAATTATCTGTTAACCTTTTATGGTTTACCAATAGTAGATGCCTAATATTTCCAAATACTTTCCGCCTTGAATACAGATTCAGTCCAACTTAGGGAAACTTTTTGGCTGCTTATATCTAAATTATTTCGGGCCAATTCGGTGAGAGCTTCACACAGTTAACCCCTCATTTTCCAATTCTGTTCATGGCAAATTGCCATCATTCAGAGATATCTATCCATTCTGAAGGGGAGTAATGTCTCAAGTGTTTGAGTAATTGTTCCTGAATAACGAATTTCTAAAACTTCTGTTGATTGTGTCCGCACTTACAACAATATTTTTAGGCTATTTTAAATGATGCAATATCATACTAAGTTTTATAGTGTTGATTCAATCAATTACATTTTACCCCTTTATCCACGTAGACTATTTAAGGGCTGCTTATTCTGAAATGGTGTAATATCACAGCGAATAAGCAACCCCCCATGTGAGAGTTATTTTAACCCTTCATGTACCCTGTCCCATTGTCCCTGTGTATTGTGTATCTCTGTCTAATGACAGTATGTGGTGTGGCCACAGATGAAGAATGCAGATTAAAGAATTAAACAGATTTGAATTGTATTGATCTATTAAAGAATAACCCTTTATTTTGTGGCATTCTCCCTGGTGTGTGAAAACCTGAACCCATGTCCTGACAGTCTACTACAGGGGTTTTAGCACACAGCATGCTGCTTTTTGGTAATGGTGTCAGTTAATTTATAGCTGCTCTTGGTAAGTTTTTGTCCCCCAGTCCATTGGGAGTCTTAAGTCATGTTTGTAGGTAATTATCTTAACAGGTAAAGTCCATGATCGCCACAACTGGTGTTAGAAGTGGGATCTTCTGTTAGTGAAAAATTTCATCTCAAAAGTTAATCAATATTTGGACCCATTAGCTAAAGTGAAAGAATTGGACCCTTCCTGCATATTCGTGTAATAAAAATGTCCTTTGAAAATTATTTCAGGTTGTATTATCAGAAGTATTCTTCAGATGTTAACTGCAGATTATTATTTCTCGATATAGTTAACCCTTTCCATTTATGTTTCCAAATGCGATTCATCGCTTTCAGACCTAGGGGCTGTAACAGTTGCATGTAATTTATTGAGGGATTGTAATAGTCCCCACAAAACTTTCGAAAGGCTACAATAGTCTCCACAAAACTTTCAAGAGACTGCAATAGTCTCCACAAAACTTTTGAGAGGCTGCAACAGTCTCCACAAAATTTTGGAGAAATTGTAATAGTCCTCACAAAACTTTTGAGAGGCTGCAATAGTCTCCACAAAACTTCCGAGGGGCTGCAATAGTCTCCACAAAATTTTTGAGGGGTTGTAATAGTCCCCCACATGACTCCATAGAGGCTGTCATATTCTCCCTTATACATGTTAAGGATAGAATTAATTTGTAAATATCTAAATTGAGTGTTATTGTAATTTTTTAGTATTCTTGAGAGGTTCCTTTAATTAAATTTCTTATAATAAACTCAATCAATAAATTTTGAGAATAAATTAAATAATTATTGCATACTATCAGAGAAGCATTCAGTAAAATGGAACTTAGATCAAAATTTATGCCTTCAAATTTAGAGGAAGGAGATTCTAATATAGATGAATGCACTTCTTCATTTAATAGAATGGTTGGGGCAACCCCTATTCAGGCAGATACAAATGTAAGTGTAAATCAGTCTCAACCTGATTTGGCATTGATGGATAAAATAGCAAATAAAATACAATTTAGTTACTCAGACACACAAAATGGTATGGGTATGTTACTTCAACAAGCACACAGAGTAAATAGTCAGTCAGTCACCCCTGCTGCAAGTAATTGTTTGGCAAGCTCAGCTGAAAATACTGTGTATACATCTGGAGATCTTAATGAGTCACAAAGCAATGATAAAAATGTAAAGGTTCAATCTCCCCCCAACATAAAAGGTTTACAAGGTCAAATACAACAGTTACAACAGACTGTGTCGTCACTAGCTTTTAATAGAGATAATGATATGGTACATGAACCTCCTCAAAATTCTCAGTTGAATAATAACTTTCCAGGCCCTACTGCACACACATCTCATAATGCAGTTAACGATTTGTCGGTAAATAATAGATGACAATTTAGTGGCACATACAAGGATTATTCGATAGGTGAAAATAATCAAAGGTCCACACTGGGTGGTATCCAAGAAAATTATTTGGCTTTTCATTTGGATCATCCGATCGGATATAGGCATAATAATAATAATAATAATAATAATGACATACATAGAAATTTGCCTTGTAATGAGCATGAACCTAAAACATCCATTTTTAATGGAAAGAGTTAGTGGAAGTCTTTTTGGGTACAATTTCAAGTTATGGCACAGAGGTTTAGCTGGAGTGAAGATGGACAAGGGGAAAGATTGTTGTTCTGTCTGAGAGATGATGCACTAACATTTGCTGCCAATTTTCCACAAGGGATGAGATTGGATGTAAGCACATTTGCTGCTGCCATGAAATGCAGATTTGAAGATTACATGTTAGCAGAAACATAGAGAGCTAAATTACAAAATCTCAGAATGCAAGCATCTGAGAGCCTGCAAGAATTTGCTTCTCGCATATCATTAATGATGTCAAAGGCCTACCCAGGACTAGAGAATTCTAAATTGTCCATAGATTTATCTATAGAGCACTTGTTGCATGGGCTACCTGATCAGACAATCTCATATGATGTAATGACAAAGAAACCACAAACAATAGAACAAGCCATAGAAATGATTGCATGGCATGAATGTTGTAGAAGGGGATTACGCAAGAAATCCTCTGTTAGGAACATGTACCTGGATGGTGATACAGGAGATAACAGTACTGATAGCACCTATTCTGTGAATTACAGCCCAGACGAAGCAGATTTACGTAGAGTGAATGGCAAGAGACTTGTCACAGAAGAAAGACTGATTCAGTCTGGTCTAGAACTAAAAGAGTCAATTGTTAAGGAGCTGAAAAAGACCTTAATAGAAGAGATAAAAGTTGTGATAGCTCAAGAAATTAAGACAGCAACAAGTACCAGTACGAAAAGAGAGCAATACGAAGGAGTATGACAATAGGACAATTGTAGATAAAGGTAGAAATAGAGAGGCGGAGAAAATATTTAGAAGTGCATAGGGGGAGCCTGTCACTTGTTATTCATGCAAGGAGATAGGACATTTCAGTTATGAGTGTCCAAAGAAAAAGAAATAGGCCTAATTACCATGGGAATAGATGTTTTAAAAGAGCTGCAGCTCAACCAAGGGATGACAAAGCAAATTTAAACTAGAATGGGCTAAAACTGTCGGCCAAGGTTTAGCCTCAAGTTTTGAAAATGTATATAGTCATGACTCAGGAACAATTATAGAAGAGAATGAGGTACCTAGTGACAAAAATGATTTGATGTATCTAACCAAGAGTAAAGAGAAAAGTCAGAGTACTAAGGCACAAGGTAGTAGTAAGTGTCAAAAGGATCCTAAACCAAATGGAGAATTAATTATTGATGAGACTGATGATATTGACCACACAGACCATAGTAACTGTCATAGGTACCATGACAATATGGCTGTAGGAGAGGAGAATTATTTGAAGAAAAGGACAGTGTCTACCGTTGATTTTGTAAATATGTCCAATCATACTAATCAAAATGTTCAGTTCTGGGGTGAGGAGGATGCAGGAGAGTATCACAAAATCCCAACAGTCGCCACTGCATTAGGGGCCTCAGCAGTGATGACTGTGGGGAATGGGAATCGGATTTGCAGTGAAAATAGGTCCAGACAAGGGAATGACTCAATTGAAAGCCTACAGTGTAATAAAAACTAGTATGTTAGAAGAAAGCAATGAAGACACCAATGTTGAGATGTCAAATGGAAAAGCAATATCTCCACTCTCAAAATTCACCAATCAAGAGGCAAATATGCATAGTAGCGCATTAACAATAGTGATTGATCGGGTGAGAGCAGTAACAATGAATGTATCAATGAAGATTGAGGGGCAATCAGAAGTAAGAGGAGTGATGAGGAGTGCAGCCTAAATGAGGAATCACATGAAGATGATGTAGGCAAAATAGAGAGGAGGGTCGAACCTTCCACATTGCCTGACCATCTTGAGGACTTGTATACTAAATGCTGCGAAAATCTACAACCAGGTGAGGCGAGATTAGAGCTAAAGACTCTACTTATTAAGCATAAACATGCATTTGCAAAGAATAAGATGACCTGGGAAACTGTTCATTAATTGAACATGAAATTAATACATCAGTAGCAATGCCCAGCAGACAGCACTGAGAAGGACACCTCAAAAGTTTGAAAATGAGGAAGAAAAGTATTTAAAGGAGCAACTAGAGAGTGGGGTTGTTCAGCCCTCAACATCATCATGGGCCTCTCCAGTTGTTTTAATACACAAAAAAGATGGATCTGTCAGGTGGTGCATAGATTATCACAGATTAAATGACGTAACAATTAAGGATGCTTATCCATTACCAAGGATTGACATGTGTTTAGATTGTCTGGCCTCAGCAAAGTACTTCAGCACACTAGATTTACAAAGTGGTTACTGGCAAATCAAGATGAGCGATAAGGACATGGCAAAAACTGCCTTCATAACCAAATATGGTTTGTTCCAGTATACCAAGATGCCTTTCGGATTGGCAACAGCGGCAAATACATTCCAGAGATGTATGGAATTAATTTTTAGAGGCCTTCAGTGGCAAACATTACTGATATATTTGGATGATATAATAGTGATAAGTTCCACATTGAAAAATCATTCTGAAAGGCTTGATGAAGTATTTAGATGTCTGGAAGAGGCAAGGCTAAAACTTAAGCCCACGAAATGCCAGTTATTCAAGGAAGAAGTCCAATTTTTGGGTCATGTTGTTGGCAAGGAAGGGTTAAAGCCAAAACCCAGAATTGATCTCAAAAGAATTAGGCTGGAACCCACCCAAAAATGTGAAGGAAGTCCAACAATTTTTAGCTCTCTGTAATTACAACAGAAGATACATCTATAAGTTCAGTGAGATTGCATTACCTCTGAGCAGGAACTAGGAAAGATACTATTTTTAAATGGATGAATGAGTGCCAAGATGCATTCCTCAGTCTGAAGGTGAAGCTTTGTAAAACTCCTGCCCTAGCCTACTCATTACCCAGCTGTACTTACATTCTCAATACCGATGCATCAAAGGTAGGCATTGGTGCAGTATTGACTAAAGTACAAGTTGGTACTGAAAAGGTAATGCCTATGCATCAAAAAAGCTAGACAGGCCACAACAAAGATATAGTGTCACGAAAAGAGAATTACTGGCAGTAATAACATTTATATACCAATTTAGACACTATCTTTTAGGAAATAAATTTCTTCTGAGGACAGATCATGGATCTTTAAGATGGCTGTTTGGATTCAAAGATCCACAAGGTCAAGTGGCTTGATGGCTGGAAATACTATCAAGGTACAATTTTGAGATACAGCATCGAGAGGGTAATAAACATCAAAATGCCGACACATTATGTAGAATGAACCCGGATGACAATGTATGTGAGCAAGATACTGCACATAGCGATCATGTTTGTAAAACGTGTTAGAGATGTAACAGGATTGGATTGGAGTTTAAACATGAAGTTGATGATGTAACTGAACGAGGAGCAAATGGAAAAGGGCCAGTAGAAGAAATTAAAATTTGCAGTAAGGTGCAGACAAGCAATACCGAGCCAAAAATGAAGGATAGACAAGTTAAAGCATTGAGAAGAAGTGAAAGAAAGATAATGAAGAATACTCCCTGACAATTGGTCAGGTGGATAAATAAGTATTCCTACCATGAAATGGAACATTTACAAAGAGATGACAATGACCTGAAACCATTACATGACTGGATGGATATAGATAAATGTCCATCTCGAGATGAGGTTGCCAAACAGAGTCCAACAGACATTACTGGTTGAACTGGAATAACATAGTGAGAGAAGATGGAGTTTTATACCAATAATGGATTTCCGAAGACAAATCCATATCAAACAAATTACTGTTGTTAGTACCTACAGTACTCAGAAATGAAGTACTAAGAGACAGCCATGATGCCTTATATTCGGCTCACTTAGGAGTCAGTAAAACCTTAGAGCACACTAAAAGATATTTTTACTGGTACAAGATGAAAGAAGATGTCAGCACCTACGTTGATCAATGTGTAATTTGTGGCAAGAACAAGCCTCCTAGCTCTAAACCAAAAATTCCATTATAAGAATACACAGTTGGGTATCTACATGATCGTACTGGTATCGATATGCTGGGACCCTTACCCATCACTGAAATGGCAAATAAATACATCTTAGTAATTGGGGATTATTTTACCAGGTGGATGGAGGCCTATCCACTTCCTAGTCAGTATGCTGAAGGAGTAGCTAAGAAACCGGTGTATGAGTGTATTTCCCATTTCGGAACACCATTGGAAATACATAGTGACCAGGGAAAAAATTTCGAAAGTGAACTAATAGCAGAATTATGTAAATTAATGGGGATTAAGAATACCAGTACTGCGCCATACCACCCTGCATCCAATGGGCTTGTGGAAAGATTTAACCAAACCCTGGCCAAAATGATCCGATCATTTGTAAATAAGAAGAATCCAGATTGGGGCAGAAATATAGGACTACTACTTGCAGCATATAGAAGTACAAAACACCCAGCAACTGGCTATACTCCAAATAAATTGCTGTTTGGGCATGAGGTGAACTTGGAAACACAATTGCTGTCCCCACTCCCAAAACCTGGAACTCCAGAACAAATGAATGATTTCATCATCAGTCTTAAAGAAAACATAACTGACTGTTATCACATGGCACGTGAACATTTACAACAAACTGCATCCAGGCAAAAACAAGATTATGACACTAGAATTGTTGAGAATAAATATAAACCTGGATGTCTAGTTTATCAGAGAAATCCTTGTAGGAAAAAGTTTATGTCTCCTTGGATTGGTTCATATCTTGTAACAGAATGCATTAGTCCATCATTTTATAAAATTGTTAAAAATGGCAAACTAACAATTAGACATCATGATAGGTTGAAGCCGTATACCTCACCTACTGTACCAAATTGGATTAAAGTAGCCAGGAAAAATTTGTTGAAGGAATACCTCAAGAGTACATAAAATACATTAGTGTTGAGGTGACATCACTAGGACAGCTAGATAGGAGGACTAACAGTTTTTTCCTTTCTTACAGTAAAATCAATGAAAGTGTCAATGACACTGTAGCTTAACTTGTCTGTGTGTTGTGTTTGATGAAAAGGATAATGTTCAATGTTTATGAAAGGATTATGAAATAAGACAAGAATTGTGATAATTGGGAATATGTTAATTTCTGTTCCCAGTATGCTATGTTTTTAATAAAAATAATACGAGGTGTACACTGTATTAAAGGGCAGAGGGGTGGGTTAATATGACCTCACAGTTAATATATGTGGCCCTCACAGTTAACGTATGTCAACGAAAGTTACCAAGTTACAGTGAAATTATTCCAAAACGAGTCATCCTGTCAAGTTACATTGAAATCCCTTCATAAATATGGGCTGTAGACTGTGCTAAAGGTTTTCGGGCTTCAGGCCTGTGTAGCTATGATGGTTGACTGATTACTACTAAAAGAGGACGTCCTCCATCTTCACATTATACTGGGTCATTCTACTGAGTTACAATGAAATCCCTTCAGAAATATGACCTGTAGTTTGTACTAAAGTTTTTCGGGAATACGCAAGAAATCCTCTGTTAGGAACATGTACCTGGATGGTGATACAGGAGATAACAGTACTGATAGCACCTATTCTGTGAATTACAGCCCAGACGAAGCAGATTTACGTAGAGTGAATGGCAAGAGACTTGTCACAGAAGAAAGACTGATTCAGTCTGGTCTAGAACTAAAAGAGTCAATTGTTAAGGAGCTGAAAAAGACCTTAATAGAAGAGCTAAAAGTTGTGATAGCTCAAGAAATTAAGACAGCAACAAGTACCAGTACGAAAAGAGAGCAATACGAAGGAGTATGACAATAGGACAATTGTAGATAAAGGTAGAAATAGAGAGGCGGAGAAAATATTTAGAAGTGCATAGGGGGAGCCTGTCACTTGTTATTCATGCAAGGAGATAGGACATTTCAGTTATGAGTGTCCAAAGAAAAAGAAATAGGCCTAATTACCATGGGAATAGATGTTTTAAAAGAGCTGCAGCTCAACCAAGGGATGACAAAGCAAATTTAAACTAGAATGGGCTAAAACTGTCGGCCAAGGTTTAGCCTCAAGTTTTGAAAATGTATATAGTCATGACTCAGGAACAATTATAGAAGAGAATGAGGTACCTAGTGACAAAAATGATTTGATGTATCTAACCAAGAGTAAAGAGAAAAGTCAGAGTACTAAGGCACAAGGTAGTAGTAAGTGTCAAAAGGATCCTAAACCAAATGGAGAATTAATTATTGATGAGACTGATGATATTGACCACACAGACCATAGTAACTGTCATAGGTACCATGACAATATGGCTGTAGGAGAGGAGAATTATTTGAAGAAAAGGACAGTGTCTACCGTTGATTTTGTAAATATGTCCAATCATACTAATCAAAATGTTCAGTTCTGGGGTGAGGAGGATGCAGGAGAGTATCACAAAATCCCAACAGTCGCCACTGCATTAGGGGCCTCAGCAGTGATGACTGTGGGGAATGGGAATCGGATTTGCAGTGAAAATAGGTCCAGACAAGGGAATGACTCAATTGAAAGCCTACAGTGTAATAAAAACTAGTATGTTAGAAGAAAGCAATGAAGACACCAATGTTGAGATGTCAAATGGAAAAGCAATATCTCCACTCTCAAAATTCACCAATCAAGAGGCAAATATGCATAGTAGCGCATTAACAATAGTGATTGATCGGGTGAGAGCAGTAACAATGAATGTATCAATGAAGATTGAGGGGCAATCAGAAGTAAGAGGAGTGATGAGGAGTGCAGCCTAAATGAGGAATCACATGAAGATGATGTAGGCAAAATAGAGAGGAGGGTCGAACCTTCCACATTGCCTGACCATCTTGAGGACTTGTATACTAAATGCTGCGAAAATCTACAACCAGGTGAGGCGAGATTAGAGCTAAAGACTCTACTTATTAAGCATAAACATGCATTTGCAAAGAATAAGATGACCTGGGAAACTGTTCATTAATTGAACATGAAATTAATACATCAGTAGCAATGCCCAGCAGACAGCACTGAGAAGGACACCTCAAAAGTTTGAAAATGAGGAAGAAAAGTATTTAAAGGAGCAACTAGAGAGTGGGGTTGTTCAGCCCTCAACATCATCATGGGCCTCTCCAGTTGTTTTAATACACAAAAAAGATGGATCTGTCAGGTGGTGCATAGATTATCACAGATTAAATGACGTAACAATTAAGGATGCTTATCCATTACCAAGGATTGACATGTGTTTAGATTGTCTGGCCTCAGCAAAGTACTTCAGCACACTAGATTTACAAAGTGGTTACTGGCAAATCAAGATGAGCGATAAGGACATGGCAAAAACTGCCTTCATAACCAAATATGGTTTGTTCCAGTATACCAAGATGCCTTTCGGATTGGCAACAGCGGCAAATACATTCCAGAGATGTATGGAATTAATTTTTAGAGGCCTTCAGTGGCAAACATTACTGATATATTTGGATGATATAATAGTGATAAGTTCCACATTGAAAAATCATTCTGAAAGGCTTGATGAAGTATTTAGATGTCTGGAAGAGGCAAGGCTAAAGCTTAAGCCCACGAAATGCCAGTTATTCAAGGAAGAAGTCCAATTTTTGGGTCATGTTGTTGGCAAGGAAGGGTTAAAGCCAAAACCCAGAATTGATCTCAAAAGAATTAGGCTGGAACCCACCCAAAAATGTGAAGGAAGTCCAACAATTTTTAGCTCTCTGTAATTACAACAGAAGATACATCTATAAGTTCAGTGAGATTGCATTACCTCTGAGCAGGAACTAGGAAAGATACTATTTTTAAATGGATGAATGAGTGCCAAGATGCATTCCTCAGTCTGAAGGTGAAGCTTTGTAAAACTCCTGCCCTAGCCTACTCATTACCCAGCTGTACTTACATTCTCAATACCGATGCATCAAAGGTAGGCATTGGTGCAGTATTGACTAAAGTACAAGTTGGTACTGAAAAGGTAATGCCTATGCATCAAAAAAGCTAGACAGGCCACAACAAAGATATAGTGTCACGAAAAGAGAATTACTGGCAGTAATAACATTTATATACCAATTTAGACACTATCTTTTAGGAAATAAATTTCTTCTGAGGACAGATCATGGATCTTTAAGATGGCTGTTTGGATTCAAAGATCCACAAGGTCAAGTGGCTTGATGGCTGGAAATACTATCAAGGTACAATTTTGAGATACAGCATCGAGAGGGTAATAAACATCAAAATGCCGACACATTATGTAGAATGAACCCGGATGACAATGTATGTGAGCAAGATACTGCACATAGCGATCATGTTTGTAAAACGTGTTAGAGATGTAACAGGATTGGATTGGAGTTTAAACATGAAGTTGATGATGTAACTGAACGAGGAGCAAATGGAAAAGGGCCAGTAGAAGAAATTAAAATTTGCCGTAAGGTGCAGACAAGCAATACCGAGCCAAAAATGAAGGATAGACAAGTTAAAGCATTGAGAAGAAGTGAAAGAAAGATAATGAAGAATACTCCCTGACAATTGGTCAGGTGGATAAATAAGTATTCCTACCATGAAATGGAACATTTACAAAGAGATGACAATGACTTGAAACCATTACATGACTGGATGGATATAGATAAATGTCCATCTCGAGATGAGGTTGCCAAACAGAGTCCAACAGACATTACTGGTTGAACTGGAATAACATAGTGAGAGAAGATGGAGTTTTATACCAATAATGGATTTCCGAAGACAAATCCATATCAAACAAATTACTGTTGTTAGTACCTACAGTACTCAGAAATGAAGTACTAAGAGACAGCCATGATGCCTTATATTCGGCTCACTTAGGAGTCAGTAAAACCTTAGAGCACACTAAAAGATATTTTTACTGGTACAAGATGAAAGAAGATGTCAGCACCTACGTTGATCAATGTGTAATTTGTGGCAAGAACAAGCCTCCTAGCTCTAAACCAAAAATTCCATTATAAGAATACACAGTTGGGTATCTACATGATCGTACTGGTATCGATATGCTGGGACCCTTACCCATCACTGAAATGGCAAATAAATACATCTTAGTAATTGGGGATTATTTTACCAGGTGGATGGAGGCCTATCCACTTCCTAGTCAGTATGCTGAAGGAGTAGCTAAGAAACCGGTGTATGAGTGTATTTCCCATTTCGGAACACCATTGGAAATACATAGTGACCAGGGAAAAAATTTCGAAAGTGAACTAATAGCAGAATTATGTAAATTAATGGGGATTAAGAATACCAGTACTGCGCCATACCACCCTGCATCCAATGGGCTTGTGGAAAGATTTAACCAAACCCTGGCCAAAATGATCCGATCATTTGTAAATAAGAAGAATCCAGATTGGGGCAGAAATATAGGACTACTACTTGCAGCATATAGAAGTACAAAACACCCAGCAACTGGCTATACTCCAAATAAATTGCTGTTTGGGCATGAGGTGAACTTGGAAACACAATTGCTGTCCCCACTCCCAAAACCTGGAACTCCAGAACAAATGAATGATTTCATCATCAGTCTGAAAGAAAACATAACTGACTGTTATCACATGGCACGTGAACATTTACAACAAACTGCATCCAGGCAAAAACAAGATTATGACACTAGAATTGTTGAGAATAAATATAAACCTGGATGTCTAGTTTATCAGAGAAATCCTTGTAGGAAAAAGTTTATGTCTCCTTGGATTGGTTCATATCTTGTAACAGAATGCATTAGTCCATCATTTTATAAAATTGTTAAAAATGGCAAACTAACAATTAGGCATCATGATAGGTTGAAGCCGTATACCTCACCTACTGTACCAAATTGGATTAAAGTAGCCAGGAAAAATTTGTTGAAGGAATACCTCAAGAGTACATAAAATGCATTAGTGTTGAGGTGACATCACTAGGACAGCTAGATAGGAGGACTAACAGTTTTTTCCTTTCTTACAGTAAAATCAATGAAAGTGTCAATGACACTGTAGCTTAACTTGTCTGTGTGTTGTGTTTGATGAAAAGGATAATGTTCAATGTTTATGAAAGGATTATGAAATAAGACAAGAATTGTGATAATTGGGAATATGTTAATTTCTGTTCCCAGTATGCTATGTTTTTAATAAAAATAATACGAGGTGTACACTGTATTAAAGGGCAGAGGGGTGGGTTAATATGACCTCACAGTTAATATATGTGGCCCTCACAGTTAACGTATGTCAACGAAAGTTACCAAGTTACAGTGAAATTATTCCAAAACGAGTCATCCTGTCAAGTTACATTGAAATCCCTTCATAAATATGGGCTGTAGACTGTGCTAAAGGTTTTCGGGCTTCAGGCCTGTGTAGCTATGATGGTTGACTGATTACTACTAAAAGAGGACGTCCTCCATCTTCACATTATACTGGGTCATTCTACTGAGTTACAATGAAATCCCTTCAGAAATATGACCTGTAGTTTGTACTAAAGTTTTTCGGGAATGATCACGACCAAAAGGGGATGTTGCCATCTGGGCATCATCTGGAGTGATCCTACGAAGTTACGATGACGTTACAAAGAAATCCCTTCATAAATATGAACTGTAGACTGTACTCAAGGTTTTCGGCCTTCAGGCCCCTGAAGCCGTCACAGTTGACCAATCATGACCAAAAGGGGATGTCATCATCTAGGCATTATATGGAGTCAACCTAACAAGTTACAATGAAAGCTTTACATAAATAAGACCTATAGACTATGCTAAAGGTTTTTGGGGTTTGGGCTCGGGCAGCCATCAAGCTGAATGATTACGAGCAAAAGAGAACGTTCTCATCTAGACATTATTTGGATTCATCCTACCAAGCTACAATGAAATCCCTTCATAAATATGATCTGTAGACTGTGCTAAAGGTTTTCGGGCTTCGGGCTCGGGCAGCCATCATGGTTGAATGATCGCAACCAAAAGGGAAATTCTCATCTGGAGTGATCCTATGAAGTTACAATAAAATCCCTTCATAAATATGACCTGTAGACTGTGCTCACGGTTTTCGGACTTCGGGCACCTGTAGCCGTCACAGTTGACCAATCACAACCAAAAGGGGATGTCAACATCTAGGCATTATATGGAGTCAACCTAACAAGTTACGATGAAATCCTTCCATAAATACGACCTATAGACTATGCTAAAGGTTTTTGGGCTTGGGCAGCCATCAAGGCTGAATGATCGTGACCAAAAGGGGACGTTCACATCTAGACATTATATGAAGTCAACCTACGAAGTTACAATGAAATCCCTTCATAAATATGACCTGCAGACTGTGCTCAAGGTTTTCGGGCTTCGGGCACCTGTAGCCATCACAGCTGATCAATCACAACCAAAAGGGGATGTCATCATCTATGCATTATATGGAGTCAACCTAACAAGTTACCATGAAATTCTTCCATAAATATGACCTGTAGACTATGCTAAAGGTTTTTGGGCTCAGGCAGCCATAAAGGCTGAATGATCGTGACCAAAAGGGGTCGTTTTCATCTTGACATTATTTGGAGTCATCCTACCAAGCTACAATGAAATCCCTTCATAAATATGACCTGTGGACTGTGCTAAAGGTTTTCGGGCTTTGGGGCCCTGTAGCCGTCGCAGTTGCCCAATCGTGTCCAAAAGGGGACGTTCTTATCTAGACATTATATGAAGTCAACTTACCAAGATACAATGAAATCCCTCTATAAATATGACCTGTAGACTGTGCTAAATGTTTTCGGATTTTGGGCTAGGGCAGTCATCACGGTTGACAGATCGCGACCAAATGGGGAGGTTCTCATCTAGACATCATCCAGAGTCATCCTACCAAGTTACAATGAAATCCCTCCATAATAAATATGACCTGCAGACTGTGCTAAAAGTTTTTGGGTTTCGGGCTTGGGCAGCCATCACGGTTGACAGATCATGACAAAAAGGGGACGTTCTCATCTAGGCATTATACAGAGGCATCCTACCAAGGTACAATGAAATCCCTTCATAAATACGACCTGTAGACTAATGGTTTTCAGGTTTTGGGCTCGGGCAGCCATACCGGTTGACCGATCGCGACCAAAAGTGGACTTTCTCATCTAGACATGACCCCAAACCTGCATATGAAATTTTGTGACGATCAGACAAGAACTACGGGGTATAGCCTGTGCTAAAGGAAAATGTGGATAGACTCACAGACTAACAGACTTCCGCACGCGTGATGGCAATAGCTTATCTTGACTTGGTAAAATTAAGCTAAAAATGGAGAATAAACAAAGCAGAGGACGAGTTTATGTAAACAATCTGCAATCTGGCATGTAGTAAAAAATCATGCCCCACTAGAAATGGTGCCCTTCTACTGCCAGCTGTACGAATTCCATGCCACCAAAAGAATATCCCTGGAGAGACATTGTATGGGTTATATCCTGCATTTAAAGAGAAAAGAGGGTGAGAAAACTGTGTTAGCAGACGAGAGTTATTTTAGACAAGCAGAGAAACCATATAATGTGACCTGGGAAGGAGAACATTCAGACTTAAAAGTGGTAGGCAGAGAAGAATCAACACAAGAAGGAAAAAAAGAGAAAAATTACAATTTTTTAGTAAATTTTGTTTCTTAATATACCTACCACAATTGTTTACAATTGGCTGTAACTTAAGTGCAAGCCCTACTTCGGAACTAACTAAAGCTAAGAAACTTTTCCAAACAAGTTGGAAAAGTGAAAGAGTGCAAAAGCACGAAAAAGGATCGAGCGAGACCGGCGCTCGACATTACAGGCACTCTCTCTGCACACCTCTTGCGTTTACCGAACGCATGCACAACAACCGTAACGTCAATTCTGTATTTCCGCCAACGAGAAGTTTGTGATTTAGCGGGGAGGCATCGATATCAAAGATATCCCCAAGGCGGGTAGGCCCCCGGGAAACAATTGTGGTAGGTATGTTAAGAAACAAGATTTACTAAAAAATTTTAATTTCTTCTCAACCTACTCACAATTGTTTACAATTGGCAGAATAAACAATAGGAGGAGGTGAATCACATAACCAATACCTACAACAGCAGCAGAATGAAATGCAAGGAGGGCAGAGAATAATAGTGAAACCTGTAACGAAGAAAGAGAGAAGGCACCTGAAAAGAACAAGGCTGAGCGGAGCACAAACTCAATAAAAACAAATTTAACAAGTGTGCACAACAGCCTGAGCAGCAACGAGAGGGCCTAAAGAAAAAAGGTCCTCAGATTGCTGCTGTATATGGTGGAGATAAAAGAAGGTAGAAGCATTCCTCCAGTAAGCCACATTCATAACATCCTGGAGCGAAACAGAATTGGAGAACACCCAGGATGTAAAAATGGCACGAACTTCATGAGCATTAAACCGGTTCGAAACAAGATCCGAAGCAGACAAGCTGGAATAAGCCAGCTTGATTGCAAGACAGTTCCATCTGGAAATAGAATGGGAAGAGATAGACTGCCTCCTAGGAATGAGAGACAGAAAGAATCTCTTCCAACCCCTCCGAATGAACTGAGTGCGATTAATGTAAGTCTTGATCGCACGAACAGGATAAAGACGAGGCCTCCGGCCATCGACAGCAGGGAAAGCCCAAATGCAGATGGGAGGAGGTACCAAATCAGGAAGTTGATTCTTGGCCAGAAAAGAGCAATCAGTAGTGAAGGTGACACTGTTAGCCTCATTTCTGAAGAAAGCAGAATCAACAGATAGTGCATGAAGCTCACTGACACGTCTGGCAGAAGCAAACGCAAGAGGGAACGCTGTCTTATAGGTGAGAAAATGCATATCAGTCTCAGATAAAGGCTCGAATGTCACCCCTTCCAAACAATGCAACACCCATGCCAAGTTCCACTTGGGTGCAAGACGCAAAACTCGAGGCCTCTTCAAAGAAAAGTGCCGAATTAGTTTGGAGAGAAAAAGATTACGACCGATGCACCACTTTCCCACATACGAAAAGTATCAGACAGCATAGACCAATAGCCCTTTATAGTAATAGACTGGAGGCCATTGGAGTCAAAAAGGTATACCAGAAAATCCACAATTTGAGCGATTGACGGATTACGGTAATCCACATTTTGAGTTGTACATCAGCGGCAGAAAACCTTCCACTTAGCAGTATAAGTCATGCCAGTGGAATGTCGCCGTGATGCAGAAATGCATGCCACTGATCGTCTCGAAAAACCTCAGGACCTGATAGAAGACAGGCGTGAAGGGACATGCTCGCCAGGTTGCTATACTTCCTGGGACGACCCTGGGAAAGACGATTGTAACGTAGAGGTAGACAAATCGGCCGATCTGCCAACAGAGGCCGCAACAGATTGATCCAAACACTCTGTGGAGACAGAGGTGCGATCAGAATGATCCTGCGACTGCAAGCACGAATCTTCGCCAACACTTGAGCAAGAAAATGGTGCAGGAGGGAAGGCATAGCCGATAGTGCTGAAACGATTACTCGGTTAACCGGTAACGGAACGGTTATGAGTATATTCCGGTTACGTTTTTCCTAACCGGTTAACCGTTTGAACAAACCACCATCGTCCGAAGGTTCACATGCATTTCAATTCAAAGTTTCAAACAACAGAAAAAATGACAGGAAACGATTCCGAAAGTTGACCGAAACATAAATCAATACGCACCTCTCGCCAGCGGTCTCGCCGGGAGTGTGCCCCCCCCCCCCACCCCCCCCCACCCCCACCGGTTCAGGGTTGTTTCGGCCTCGGGACGTTTCGGCCTCGGTGTTTTTTTTGGGACGTTTCGGCCCCGACTGGGGCCGATACGCCCCACCTGTCGAGGCCGAAACGTCCCGATTTTTTGGTAATTTTTTTTTCAGATTTTTTTTCTGGGGGGTGAGGAGGTATGCCCCCACCCCCCCCCCCCCTATGGTGAAAAATGCAGTGCCGAATAACTTGAAAGAAAGTTACCTTAGTCTGAAAGTCGTTAAATTAAATCCATCCGAGAAATGAGAAAATTGAGAACAAAACAAAACCTTCCTTCACAATTTCGCCCGCAATGCCCTTAAACCATTTGTCCATAACCCCCGGGACAACTTGACTTGAACTCGTACCAGTCAAGTGAATCAACTCATACCCAACTCTGGACGACTCCTACCTAGTGCTGAAACGATTACTCGGTTAACCGGTAACGGAACGGTTATGAGTATATTCCGGTTACGTTTTTCCTAACCGGTTAACCGTTTGAACAAACCACCATCGTCCGATGGTTCACATGCATTTCAATTCAAAGTTTCAAACAACAGAAAAAATGACAGGAAACGATTCCGAAAGTTGACCGAAACATAAATCAATACGCACCTCTCGCCAGCGGTCTCCCCGGGAGTGTGCCCCCCCCCCCCCCCCCCCCCCCCCCCTCCGGTTCAGGGGCGTTTCGGCCTCGGTGTTTTTTTTGGGACATTTCGGCCTCGACCGGGTGCCTCGGAGATGCAGCTTGTGGTGTTCAAAGTGAAGGCTTAGTTGAAAGCCCTATTAAGCTGAACTGTCCAATCATTTGGGGAACTCAGTTCGAAAAGTGTGGGGCCAAACGCACTTTCAAAACAAAGTGTCAAGCTAACTCAGACTTTCCTATTACAGCCACTGTTTTCACAACATTCAACACTTATATTAGTCCTGACAAGTGGTCTTTCACGGGTATTGTGTTGATGTCATGAAACAGCAGTTAATGTGTTGAATGAAACCCCCTTGTTGATTATGAAGCTGAAACGTTTTATTGACTAAGCCTTCAAAGACAGAACAATCAAAACAACCAGTCAGATGCCAAAAAGTGAAATTTTAATCTAAATAAGCAAGGTTCATTCAGTGAGAAATTTTGTGGCCGAAGGATGTGTGACATCATGTGTCTTTTTTTCATTATTCATTTCATAAACTTTCATTAATGGATGCTCTGCTTTTTTTACATTTCATATATTGGTGAGTAGAAAAAGACTTAAAATTTCTCAAATCCGAAGGCCAAAACGTCCCCTTCAAAGGGTCGTTTCCGTCTTGGGACGTTTCGGCCTCGGTGTGTTCCCCGAGAACTGAAAAAAAAAAAATATATATCGAGGCCGAAACGTCCCAGGCCGAAACGTCCCGAGGCCAAAACGTCCCGGGGCCGAACTGGTAAAGGACCGAAACGTCCCGCTCCCCCCAGCCTTTCCATTTCAATGAATCACTGAAATGCAACCCAGGCAGCAACCAATGCATGTATCACACCCGCGGCCTACACTTAATTTCTTTACTCAAGTTTACTGAATGACACACTGGTCTTCATTCGGATGATTCATATATGTACTGCACCCATCACTTCGCTTGGAGAAGTCATGGACGCAGTACATATGCTAATTAATGTCCGCCAAGTTTACAACTTTACATCAACGCAGATATTTCTAAGCCTATCTATATCTTCAGTGTGCGGTAGTTTGTGACACGGAGCAAATGGGTCGGTTTTACTGGTCCAAAATCAAGCCGAATAAAATGCACTACAGGTATTTTCCCAGTCTCAGCAATCCCCCAACCTTGACATTTCACAGCACGTGTTTGAGAACTGTCAACATGGAGTCTCAAAGTAAAGGCACAGACGTGTGTGCATTAAAAAAATCATAGTAACAGATAAACAGAATGGATTGTTTGCATTTATAGTGGAGTGATAGACAACGGGAGGCATTAAAAGTTAAAAAACTGCTGCACAATCCTGGACTGAACTCAGGTATTTTATCTTTCTCGTTTAATCTATTGATAACTTGAATTTACTTGATACCCACTGTCCACTCACTGCATGACTTTCTCCAAATCAATATATACGGTTAACCGGTAACTGCACGGTTACAGCTCAACGATTAACCGGTTACAAAATTTAGTAACCGTTTCAGCACTAATAGCCGATCCAACCTCTCCAGTCCAGAGACAGAGCGTCTACCACAAATGCCAGTGGTTCTGGACAAGGAGAGACAAATCGAATGTGTGCCTCCTTGATTCTGTATGTAGGCCACCACTGTCGAATTGTCCGAAAGAAGTGGGACAATGTGGTCCGACAGGTGAGAGATCCAAAGACGAAAACTCAACAGAAGAGCAAGGAGCTCCTTCTGGTTGATATGAAGGGCCACATGCTCGCTGTCCCACTAGCCATGAGTAGACAGACTGAGAGGATCCAACATCGCACCCCAGCCCCGATTGCTGGAATCCGCAGTAAGGATACGATCAACCGAAGGAAGATCCAATGGGACATCCTGAGTCAACCAGGGAACATCGGCCCAAGGGTGGAGGTGACAAAGCAGGGACCGAGGAATAGGAAGTTCCAGGTCCAGAGGATCCACATTCAGATGCCAATGAACCAACAGGAAGTGTTGGAGAGGTCGGACAAACAAGCGACCCAGCGGAATGAGATCTGTCACCGAACCGCAAAGGCCCAGCATCCGAAGGAAAGTCCTGGCCGAGACCGAGGAAGATTGAAGCAGGTTCCGAGTCAAGGCAGAAAGAATCATCGCCCAAGCATTGGGAACCGACACCACATTGTGAAGAGAGTCAAAATCCATTCCCAAATGACGAAATTGCTGAGAAGGGAGATCTGACTTCTCGCAATTGACTCTGAAACCCAGCGATGCCAATAGGCCAAGCAACCGCCGGACATTGGACTCCAGAATGCAGCCAGGGCAGCGACGACATGGTCCATGAGAGAAAACATACCCAGCATCTCTCAGGACAGGCCCACCATAGATTCAACGACCGACACCGGGAGAACTGCCGACTTAGGCTTAGTCAACCTGAGGGAAGAAGAATCTTCATCCACAGTAGTCATCCCTTAGAAGACTGGTGAACAGATGGATTCATCAACACAAAACCACGACGGAGGCAGAAAAGCATCAGCTCGTGAAAAGAAAGAACCCTTCAGGGCCTTGGAACGCATTTTGGCGTCCAAGCCCTGAAAGGACTCAACAACCTGAGCTGATTGCAGAGGACGCAAAACCCCAGAGCTAGAAGGCTCAAGAGGGTTACGACGCTCCACACAGGACCGCGGCTGGATGGTCATTGATGGCTGGTCTGAAGGCTGAATGTCTGGCAATAAGCCAAAGACAAAATCCAAAGCCTGTCCCAAGACTGACAAGGGGGGGGGGGGGGGGGGGGGGGAGGGGGGTCGCCTTCAAGAAAATCATCATCCTCTGTAGCAGAAGAGCCGTAGCCCAATTCAGGCTGACCAGCAGGAACCTCCAGTGAATACTGAACAGTATCCAAAGGGCCAGTCGAGGAATCTCGGTGATCGACCAAAGGAGACTGTGCCTCAGGAGGCACAGGGAAGCCAACATGAGGGTTGCTAGAAAGAAACCGGGTGAGCGCCAAAACGGCCTGTCACAGCTCACCCTGAGAATCTGTTGTAGCAGCAGCGCCCGATGGAGTGTCTTCCCAATAGACCCTTTTAGCAGAAGAACCCAAATCCTCAAAAGGGACCGACGACAAACGTCGATTAGCAGATAGAATAGGGAGACGGTGAGAAGACACCGGAGGATAGTCCCAAGAGTGATGCCCAGGGGCAATCACTGACCTCTGTGGAACGGAAGGTCCTGCCTGCAAATCCTCTAGAGAGACCGATGGAGTACACAGTGGAACACAGTGAGGAATCACTGGAGGAAGGTTACAACAGTGACAGCTAACCGGAGCTGTCACTGACCTCTGCCGAACAGCTAGTTGGCACACCAGCAGGGGAAGGCGGAACAACAAATGACTCTCTTAAGGGGCGACGAATCGCTGCCAAAGCGACTGAACGGCCCAACCGACCAGGAGCAAACCTAGCCAGATGAGACGGAGCAGACAGAAAACCCGCACAGCTTCGCTGAGAAGCCAGGAGAGGCTGAGAGCTCAGAGACACACCAGCAGATACAGTCTCGGACCCCTGAGACTGAACACCATCCCCAGAAGAGATGGAAGAGCCCCTATCATACAAGATAGGATCAGCAGGAACAACTTCCCCAGCAACTGTCGACAGCACAGCAAATCAGAGAGTGTCACCAAGCTGACCTCGGAGAAACTCTCGAGCCGCCTCAAGGGTGACATCAGAAGCCAAAGAGACCACAGTCTCCACTTCAGGCATCACAGCACCAGCACCGTCAACAGTTGCAGAGGAACTTGCTACAGAAAGAGACTGATCAACATCATACGTGACAGAGTCACCATGTGCACTCCCAGAAATGTCTGAAGAGGCACGAATACCCTTACCCTGAGAACGAGGGGTTCTAGCCCTGGAGAGAACCACCTTGTTCACGGATGCCTAGAATTTAGAGGACCAAACTCCACAAATACCACAGGAATGGGACTGTGTGAAATTGTTGCAAGTGAAACAAGTAGCATGAGAATCGTCTACATGTTTCACCTGCAAACAAGAGGTACAAGGAATTGTTTTAGGCATAATTTCAATTGGGAAAAAATCCCCAGGATGATCAAAGAAATCAAGCTTCCCACCGACGGAAAACCGAACAACAATGGTCACATTTACACGCGGGGGAAAAGCAAGAATATGTATGAGAAGACAAGCAAAAATGAGAATAAATATTATGAAATAATAATCAATTTAAAGCTTGATAAGGATACAGTCCACTTGCACATGAACTGACAAGAAGCACATACAAAATTAAGTTGTTCACAAAGATAATAGCAAATAAACAGCACGAGTCACAAAATTTCCGACCATGTCACAATGGCAGAAATAAAAGGAACTGACGTCACAGTTGTTGCACATGCGCTCGGTAAACACAAGAGGTGTGCAGAGAGAGTACTTGTCATGTCGAGCGCCGGTCTCGCTCAACCCTTTTTCGATCTTTCTTGTGCTTTTGCACTCTTTCACTTTTCCAACTTGTTTGGAAAAGTTTCTTAGCTTGAGTTAGTTCCGAAGTAGGGCTTGCACTTATGTTACAGCCAATTGTAAACAACTGTGAGTAGGTTGAGCAGAAACAAAAAGACATTATTCAAATAGCAATGAAAGAGAGTGGGTTGTGCGTGAGTGAGAATGAATATGGGGATGAAAGATGAGTGGTGTTGGAGAAGCAAAAGAGTGATCAAAATATAAATAATAATAATAATGTAAATACCAGTGTGAATGAAATTGTGCCTGAAGAGTTTTTTGTAGCAGAGTATGTGGATGAGTGTGAGTTGTTGTGTGGGATTGAGGTAAGTGAAGTGAGTGTTAGTGAGCCAGAGGTGATTGAGGTGAGTGAAGTGAGTGTTAGTGGGCCAGAGGTGATTGAGGAGCAAGTGAAGAGTGTGGGACTGCAAGTGGAGGATGACAGAGATGAGAGAATCAAGGAGTTAGAGCAGAAAGTAAGGAGTTTGGAAAGGAATTTGGAAGAGTCGCAAAAGGAAGGGAAAAAGAGAACAGGGAGCCAGTGTTTGGTGTGAAGTGTGGTAGTGCGCTGGATGGGTTTGATAGTATGTGGAAGGAGGTGAAAGATGGGAGGAAGTATAAGAGACAGTTGTTTGCGGTGCCAAAGTTGAAGAGAGTAGCTGTTAGAGTGAACGAGAGTGAGAGAATATGGAGTAAGATGGCAGAAGAGGCACGAAATAGATATATAGGGGATGTGAGAAGGAAAGGGTATCGATTTTAAATTTTTATATGTTTCAACTATTAATATTTTTCATGAAGTTTATATGGTTAATTCTTGCAATTTACATGTTGTTGATAAATCAATTCTCTTGTCTACATCCCTGCCCTTCACTCTAATTAACAACTAGAGTGATGTCACGCATGCAGCCCGACTGTCCCAGAAATGGCAATGCTTAGACGCAAAATAGTCGGAGCCATTTTTTTGTTAACAGTTTACCTAACGAATCTGCCATATCTGCACTCGTGATATACAATATTTGCTATTCAAATTTTATTTTTTCATTTGTCTACTTCAAAACATACCTCATGACCTATTAATGGAACAAACTTGATGAGCTTGTTCCAATAACGAGTAATAAGCCATGGTTAGAAGTAAGTAAAAAATGAAAAAATCTGATGTTTCAGAAAAATAATTTGTACTGTTGGCTTCAACTTGTGTAAGGTAAAGGATTAAAGATGCAGTACATAAAGCAATGTTGGGCTATATGAGTCAATTTTCTTTTTTGCATGTAATAACTCCCAATCCTTCAAAATGCATTTTAGGAATAATTGCCTAAGTGACAATTTGTGTGTGTGTGTGTGTGTGGGGGGGGGAGGGGGGGGGGGGGGCAGTTGTGGAACCTATATTGAAACCTGGCCTGTATTACTAGCTGGAAAATACACATATCAACTTTGGTTGAAATCAAATAATCCAAACTGGATTTATCAGTCGGAAACCAATTGTTTACAGACAGATCGATGGACAGACAGATGGCCGGACGGACGAAAGTCATGACTATAGCCCTGACTATGAACAGTCAGGCTAAAAATGCATTTTGTACCAAAGAAAAAATATTGTATGAATGGCCCTGGGTGAAGAGGAGGTGGGGTGGGGGATGAGGGGTGGGGGAGAGTGGGGGTGTGTTAGGGGAGTCCATTTTTTTTTCCTCATGGTCAGTCTAAATCCTTCAGAATGCATTTTGAGCAGAGAAAAAAAAATACCTAACTGGAACCATGGGGGTGGGGGGGGGGGGGGGGAGGTGGTGGTGTTTGTCTGGGTTTTTAACCACAAACATTAACCAAAACTGTAACCAAAAAAGCATTTTTGACGAAAGAAAAAAAAGTGCCTATTTTGACAAAAGGAAAAAAAGGGTTCTGCATGTAGTGACTGTAAATAGTTAAAAATACATATTGGAGGAAATAATAAAAAAAAAAAGAAATGGCTAATTGGTACGCTACGTAAGTTTTAAAAAAGGTTCTGCATGTAGTGACTGTAAATAGTTCAAAATGAATATTGGAGAAAAGAAGAAAAAAAAAGCCTAATGGAGGGGGGTGGGGAGTAGGGAGGGGGCGGTGTTTGTCTGGGTTTTTAACCACAAACTTGGAGTCATCCTATCAAGTTACAATGAAATCCCTCCATAAATATGACATGTAGACTGTGCTAAAGGTTTTTGGGCTTTGGGCCCCTGTTGCCGTCACAGTATTTCGGTACATCTTCGGACATGTGGACATGCTTCAAACTTCTTTTAAAAAATTTTCTCTCAGGTGTTTTGCAAATCTTCCCAAGTTTGTACTCATATTTTTACTAACAGTCATAGCCACCAAATGGTTAGGCGTGAATGGACACCAGCTGAAGAGAAACAGCGATACGAATTTCAACAAACACGCCCAATAGAAAAGATAACGAATGTAATTTAGACTCCTTCCCAAAAGGTTGTTTTGATTTTTTATCGATCCATTTGATCAGTACAGCTTCAAACAAAACAAACGGACTCTTGACCTTTGGGTTTAAACATTGGAATTAAAATTTGTTTATTTTATTAATAAATGAAATTTAATGCATGGGGTGTGTAATAAACACAGAATGTGAAGTGTGTTTGAATTGGTGGGTGTTTTACATAACGAGTTGGAATGAAATATGACTACGCCATTCCAACTCGTTATATAAAACACCCACCAATTCAAACACAAATATGACTACGCCATTCCAACTCGTTATGTAAAACACCCACCAATTCAAACACACACTGCTTTCTGTCTATTTCCAGACTGACAGACAAAATTTTTCTATGATTTGAGTTTTCATAATTGTATAATCTTGGCCTTCGTCATCTGAACATGGTAGTGCAGTAAAATATACCTTCCCTTTGTCCTTTATCCTTGTGAGAAGTTTTGTGAAAATCCATCCAGCAATTATACTGTTATGACTTAGATGCAATTTCACAGATGGATCAGCTGGATGGACAGACAAAACTTGAACAGATGGACAGAAGGATGGGCAACATAGATTGGCCTAAAAAAGTTAAAAATCTATTACTCAGGTCCTTTTGGCTGCTGCATGCTCTCTTTTTATAACCAATGCATGTTTAAAAAAATAAAAATTAAATGGTTTATGTCTGATAATTTACCCAAGTTAATAAATTTGATAAATTCATCCCTTGAGTGAAACAAGGCTTTGCAATGCTTGCACTCAAGGGAAGAAATAAACCACCAGCCATGCTATTTTGTAGATTATGAGGCCAAAAACATAAAACAAACCAAGAACATGAGCTTTTGATGGCAAAGAAATAATTACAAAAATAAAACATAGCAAAAAAAAATGCCCACCCACATGTAATTTTACCCAAAAATGACCTGAAAAACAGAGGATCTACTTTGTGGGGTCTAATAAAAACTTACAAACCTCAACTTCACTGCACCTATAGAAGTTGGATTCACCTCAATAGTTACTTCCGATTCTTCTTCAAATTGACAGTGCTTCTTTACAGTGTCAATGACAGCAGCTATTGTCTCTGGATAAGCCAAACTAGGGGTTCCTAGAAAATAGGGAATTTTGGGTCAAGATTCAAATTCAATATCTTAAAATGATTTCTTATTTCACAGATTTGAATTTCTATTTACAGGAGTTACAAAATAGTGCATTCTGTAATCCCCTTGACTGGATTATAGTAAGGGACATATATAAGGAGGGGTGAACTGTAGAGTGACCCTCCCCCCCCCCCCCCACCCCACCAATCATTTTTCTAGTCATCAGGACACTTTCATCTCAATTGAAGTCTTAGATATCAATTAAATCTTGATAGTAATCATGTACTTTCTAACAAGACCTGATTTGATACTGCAACTTGTGTCATAAACATAGTGGGTAATACAAATGGAGATCTGTGGTACCCAATTGATGCTGTTGGGACCCCAGCATGATCAATATGGATCGCAATATGTGCAAATTAAATAACAAGAAGTTGATAAGCCCATACATCACAATTTCTTCCTGCATTTATCCACAAATACATTTTCAAAAACTCAAGAGCTTTTTTTAACTATAATGATGATGGACCAATATTAGAAGTGCCAATATTCAAGGATGGCCTACGTATGCTGATAATGCAAAGATTTCAAGAAAAACAGTCAGTTTTGTATAAGGCAATAAATCCTTACAAACCTGGACACAGGAAGAATATATGATAAGTTATTAATTTTAACTGGTTGAGTGCTAGAAGCCACTATCGGGATTTAAAAAAAAAATGAGAGTACCATAGCAAAAGCCAACATTTTCCTTGCTTATGTTTCATATTCAGTTAAATGCAAATAATATTTTTATTTATAAAATTTGTTTCGTTTACTTACAGGCAGCCAAGACTTGAAAGACTCCATTGCTCGGGTAATTATCCTATTGTCAAAAAGACTTCCTCGTGATTGTATATTTGTGCACCTGTTCCAAGAGTATCGTCTCAAAATTAGGTCTTTAACCCATAAGGGCCTAATTCCAACTTTGATCATATTTTTTTGTGACAGAACAGGTTGCCCCTACATGCGGTCGTTGGGATAATTCACAAGTTACATTCTAAGCACCTTAGTAGTTGTTTTTAGACATGTCTTGGCTGCCTAAAACAGCAGGAAAGTCACAGGATGTATATATCAAAGTGTAGCAAAAATATGTAAAAATCTCTAGGCCCTTAAGGGTTAAGGTTCAACAGACTATATTATTTCTTGCACTCCCAAAACTGCTGGGAATTTTAAAATTAAAAAAAATAGGCCATTCATCAAAAAAAATTTTTACATTTAAGCATAAAAAATAGGTATCTGAATCATCATAAATTGAATGATGAGAGGGCTAGCTTAGCCATGACATAGCACATAGCCATTTTCTCTTCTATAAAGGCCATAAGCTCAATAGTCTAAAGCTGGACAACATGTTTCAATTCATTTTAATTAAGTGTTTCATATATTTTCCAAGTACTTTTTCCATATATTATTTCAAGGTTAGAGAATCAGTTTGTCAAAATCATCTGAATTTGAAATGATGTCAAAAACAATTTCAGTTTGTTTGGCCTAACTCATACTAAAATAACCAATACCTGTATCTTACCTCCACCAAAGAAAATTGATGTGACTCTCACAGCTCCACTAATCTGTATCAAACTCTCAGTCTCTTGAACAAGACATCTTGTCATACGCTCATCATCAACATTACGACTATAAAAGAAACTTTCTAATTTATTCATATTTTATTATCATTATTCCTTATTTAGGGAATGTTTTGATTTTTTAAACTCGCATAGCAGTTGCAGTACATATTGAAAACGTTACAGATTTAATTAAAATTGCATAGGAATTTTTAAATCTTCATTTGCAAATAAAAATTGGTGTGTAAAGTAAGTTTGGTATTGGTCCAAACTTGTTAGTGAATTCAGTAATACAAGGGGACATTTTTGCCTGAGGAGATTTTTGCCAGGGGACATTTTGACAAGATTTCACCGTATCTGATTTAATTGTTACTGGGAATTTTCATGATAATCAACTACTCCGACCAAGTAGTGACTTTGCAGAAATTGTACTTTTTGACTAGTGTCAGAAGACATTTTCACCAATGTTGGTGGTGGACCTTTTGAACAATGACAGGGGACATTTTAACTACTTTTGTGTGGGCAATGTTTTGGTTTGGGAACATTTTGACCAACACTGGGAATTAATCATGTTATAAAAACAGAGGATTTTGAATCACGTTTTCAACTTTCATTTGGAGATATATTTATCGTCACTTTTCAAGTGAAAATTTGTAATGCTAAACAACGAAAACTTATATTTATCAATAACATTGTCCGAAATAAGCACCGTCCAATCCACAACTTGTTGCAATGGACATGAAGCTGTATTTTGTTTACAAGTGTAGAAATGGAATGGAAGTCTTATAACATTGAATTGTGGTACTTGTGGCGATTTCAAAAGATATTGATTTCACATGCTTTCCACAGACACAATGCAATGTTTTTACATGTCCCAAAACTCTTGTTCTGGTCAGTTGGGACAGTAAAAGAAAATATAGGCATTTGATTTAAATAACAATAGCAACGCAAAGCATGGTATATCCCCCTGACAGTGTCATATAAGGGTAGGTTGGTCTCTCAGGGGCATAACCAAATCAAAAGAAAGCTTCCTGTATACAACAAAAATGCATCAAAAAAAAATAAATTTGATGTGAGTCAGCATTCATTATTAACTGGACAGAAACCAAATTCAATATGGCCACCATGACAGCCATATTGAATAGGCTAGCTGATCCAAAATAAAAAGGAAGCTTCCTCTAGACACCAATATTGCATAACCAAAAATTTAAATTGATTTCAGTCAGTATTCATTAGTTATTTGACAGAAACCAAATTCAAGATGACAGCCATGGAAGCCATAATGAATTGGCCACTGGCGGCCATCTTGGTTCAGCTGACTGGTCCAAAATCGAAAGGAAGCTTCCTCTAGACACCAACAAAGCATAATTAAAAAATAAAAAAACAAAAATGATTCGAGTCAGCATTCATTAGTTATTGGATGGAAACCAAATTCAACATGGCCAGCACGGCTGCCATATTGAATTGGCTAGCTGGACCAAAATCGAAAGAAAGCTTCCTCTAGACACAAATAATGCATACTTAAAAAATAATGAAAGTGGCAATGACACTGTAGCTTAACTTGACTGTGTGTTGTGTTTGATGAAAAGGATAATTTTCAATGTTTATGAAGGATTATGAAATACAAGAATTGTGATAATTGAGAATATGTTAATTTCTGTTCCCTTTATGCTATGTTTAGAAAAAAAAATAATTTGAGGTGTAGACTGTACTAAAGAATTGAGAGGTGGGTTAATGTGGCCGTCACAGTTAATGTATGTTAACCAAAGTTACAGCGAAATTATTCCAAAACGAGTCATCCTACCAAGTTATAATGATATCTCTCCATCAATACGACCTGTAGACTGTGCTAAAGGTTTACAGGCTTCGGGCCCCTGTAGCCATCTCAGTTGACCAATCATGACCAAAAGGGGACAATCCCATCTAGACATTATATGGAGTCATCCTACTAAGTTACAATGAAATCCCTCCATAAATACGACCTATAGACTGTGCTAAAGGTTTTCGGGTTTTGGGCTTGGGCAGCCGTCACTGTTGACAGATCACAACCAAATGGGGAAGTTCTCATCTAGACATCATATGGAGTCATCCTACCAAGTTACAATGAAATCCCTCCATATTAAATACGACCCGCAGACTGTGATAAAAGTTTTTGGATTTCGGCCTTGGGCAGCCACGAGAGTTGGCAGATCATGACCAAAAGGATATGTTCTCATCTAGACATTATACAGTCAAGTTACAATGAAATCCCTTCATAAATATGACCTGTAGACTGTGCTAAAGATTTTTCGGGTTTTGGGCTGAGGCAGCCATCATGGTTGACCAATCGTGACCAAAAGAGGATGTTCTCATCTAGACATGACCTCAAACCTGCATATGAAATTTTTTGATGATCGCACAAGAACTACGAGGTGTAGCCTGTGCTAAAGGAAAATGTGAACAGACTCACAATATGGTAGCCATATTGAATTGGCTAGCTGGACAAAAATCGAAAAGAAGCTGGACTGACTCGAAATTGATTCGAGTCAGTATTCATTAGTTATTGGATGGGAAACCATATTCAAGATGGCCACCATAGAAGCCGCAATGAATTGGCCACTGGTGGCCATCTTGGATCAGCTGACTGATCCAAAATAAAAAAAAGCTTCCTTCAGATGCCAACAATGCATAATTAAAAAATAATGAAAGTGCCAATGACACTGTATCTTAACTTGACCATGTGTAATGTTTGATGAAAAGGATAATGTTCAATGCTTATGAAAGGAATATGAAACAAGCAAATTCAGTGAATTCATGCCTCCCGCTGGGCAGCAGTTTCAAGGGGAATTAATGCATCCAGTGGAATATAGTCGAGTTGCAAGTGGAAGTTATTTAGAAGAGACAGAACAGACAGTGCTTCAGACAGTGGTTATCAGATTTATTTTCACGGAGGTCACAGTCAAAGCAAGTAAAGTGATGTGGAGTATAACTGTGAGAATCACTAAAAATTAAGACTGTATGATAAGACATATTACATTAAACTGATGTGAAAAGTGTTAACCAACCTGTAAAGCTTGTGATTGGAAGTTAATGAAACCTTGAAAGTGAAGTCCAGATAATATGGTGGTCTGTATATGGTACTGGGAGAGTCTGACTTTGTAGAGTTGCAAAAGAAGTAATGATGAAGACATATTCTGGTCTCACAATGATAACAAAGATACACAAGAATTTCCGTGAAGATCGGTTCATGAATACGGCTTTTAGTCCGAGGTGCGTTGATGCATGGGGCAGATGGACAGGCAGACGGACAGATTTTCGGTACAAAATTTCCCACATTCGAACTTGACCTAGGTATTGATAAAAGTAATCCATATATGAAATTTCATTGAAATCGGTTGACTCTAAGGAAAGTTAAAGTCTGGAAACCATTAGCCAATCAAATTTAAGCAACCTAATTAAATATGTGCAGAAAATGCCCATGTTTGCACTTGGACCCACAATTGATGAAAGTGATCTACTACCCAAATTTCATCGAAATCGACTGACTGTAAGGAAAGTTAAGAGTCTGGAAACGAAAAACACGGAAGGTGTGCACTAACTGTGTATTAGTAGTAGCACTGAATAAATCAAAGTTTCCCTTATTTGCATAATTTTGCATGAGAACAAAACCCGTATTATATGTGATGTATTGCATGTTATTAAACATTCATACAAAAATTTATTCAAATCCGAACTTTCATATAGAAGTTCTGTACAAAAAACTGATTACACCCAATTTCGGAACAAAATGGCCACTGGCGGCCATCTTGAATTTTGGACCAAACCCCAAAACACATATTCTGGTCTCACAATGATAACAAATACCCAAGAAGTTTCGCAAAGATCGGTTCATAAATACAGCTTTTAGTCCGAGGTGTGTTGATGCATGGGGCAGACGGACAGGCAGATGGACAGATTTTCAGTACAAAATTTCCCACATTCGAACTTGACCTAGGTATTGATAAAAGTAATCCATATATTAAATTTCATTGAAATCGGTTGATTTTAAGGAAAGTTAGAGTCTGGAAGCCGTCAGCCAATCAAATTTCAGCAACCTAATTAAATATGCACAGAAAATGCCCATATCCGAACTTGCACCCAAAATTGATGAAAGTGATCTACTACCCAAATTTCATCGAAATCCGGTCACTGTAAGGAAAGTTAGAGTCTGGAAATGAAAAACACAGAAGGACGGAAGGACGAAAGGATGGAAGAACACCCCCGAATTTAATATCTCCTGTTTTTTTTCAAAAAGCAGGAGACAATAAGACAAGAATTGTGATAATTGAGAATATGTTAATTTCTGATCCCTGTATGCTATGTTTTCAATAAGAATAATTTGTGTGTTGACTGTACTAAAGAATTAAGACCTGGGATGATGTGGCCCTAACAGTTAACGTATGTCAACCAAAGTTACCAAGTTACAGTAAAATCATTCCAAAATCAGTCATCCTACCAAGTTACAATGAAATCCCTTCATAAATATAACTCATAGACTTTGCTAAAGGAATCTAGGTCATGGGACAGTTTGGCAGTCATGGATGACCAATCATGACCAAAATAGGATAGTCTCATCTAGATGTCATACCACGTTCTCCTATCAAGTGGGGGCGCGGTGGCTCAGTTGGTAGAGGTGCAGGCTGCAAGCCGAGAGGTTCTCGGTTCGAATCCCACCTGCGGCAACCGCCTTGTGTCCTTGGGCAAGGCACTTCACCCCGATTGCCTACATGGGGGCACGATGACGCTGTGTACTGAGTCGTACTGAACGTCGATGGTGCACATGTCTTCAACCAATCTAACCCTGCCTGTGCTGAGGTGCAGAGTTCAGAGTTACGATGTTGGAGAGCTGACAGCTGCTCGTCGTTGCTCGGTGGTTCTCTCCGGGTACTCCGGCTTCCTCCACCCGTAAAACTGTCACGGTCACGATTAGCCATTGTGCATAAGTATGTGACCTTAAACACCAATAAATAAATAAATCTCCTATCAAGTTACAATGAAATCCCTTCATAAAAACAACCTGTAAGCAGTGCTAAAGGAATCTAGGTCAAGTTACCAGGCAGCAGTAACGGCTGACCGATCGTGATCAAAATATGACAGTCTCATCTAGACATCATACCAAGTTGTCCTTCCAAGTTACAATGAAATTACTTCATAAATATGAACTGTATAGACTGCGCTAAACAATTCTAGGTCACATGCCTGTGCAGTTGTCACGATTGACCGATCATGGCCAAAATAGGACATTCTCATTTAGACATTATACAGAGTCATCCTACCAAGTTACAATAAAATCTCTTCATAAATACGACCTATAGACTGTACTAAATGTTTTTGGGCTTTGGACCCACATAGCCAGCAGCTGACCGATCGTGACCAAAAGGGGATGTTCCCATCTAGACATTATACGGAGTCATCCTACCAAGTTACAATGAAATTGCTTCATAAATATGAACTGTAGACTGTGCTAAAAGTTTTCAGGTTTCGGGCTCTCACAGTCATCACAGTTGACCAATCACGACCAAAAGGGGACATTCTCATCTGGACATTATACAGAGTCATCCTACCAAGTTACAATGACATCCCTTTATAAATACAACCTGTAGACTGTGCTAAAGGTTTTCTGGCTTTAGGCTCTCGCAGCCATCACAGTTGACCGATTGTGACTACAAGGGGACGTTCTTATCTAGACATGACCTCGAACCTGCATATGAAATTTCATGACGATCGGACAAGAACTACAGGGTGTAGCCTATGCCAAAGAAAATGTGAACAGACTTTTTCGGGTTTTGGGCAGAGGCAGCCATCACGGTTGACCGATCGTGACCAAAAGAGGACGTTCACATCTAGATATGACCTCAAACCTGCATATGAAATTTCATGATGATTGGACAAGAACTACGAGGTGCAGCCTGTGCTAAAGGAAAATGTGAACAGACTAACAGACTCACAGACTAACAGACTTCTGCTTGTGTGATGGCAATAGCTTATCTTGACTTTGTCAAGTTAAGCTAAAAATGATTCGAGTCAGAATTCACTAGTTATTGGATGGAAACTAAATTCAACATGGCTGCGATGGCGGGCAATATTGAATTGACTAGCTGGACCAAAATCGAAAGGAAGCATTGTCTAGTCATCCACAAGTTACTCCTAAAATTATGATTTGATCAAATAAGCGGTTCTTTAGTTATTTGACAAAAACCAAAAGTTGATGGACACTGCACAGACATGGTGAAAACATAATGCCCTCAAGAGGTTCTCAGGGCATAAAAACAACACACTTCATTATATGCTGTTAAAAAAGAAACGCAAAATGGGTTTAGTCATGATAACGTGGCAAATTTTGGAGAATATAGTGATGAAGTGTGGCTGTAGATATAGTGAACGACATATCGTGGTGGTCTAAACATTATGTAACATTTTGGACAATGGGGCATAATTTCGGCCACCGTGACCCCAAAAATATTGAAAATTAGCAAAAAGTTTCCACTGAGTGAATACCTGATTATGATGCTGCACGCACAGAGCATGTGAGCTTAGCGTGTGGGGGTATAAATGGACATGGAAATCAGTCGGAATTCACACAGTGTTAAAGGGATCTTGCTCATGCAAAATGCCGCATTTGACAGAAGCGCAGAGAAATAATGCAATTGGTCACTTGGAAACAGGCAAATCAGCTTTGAATGTAGCGAGAGTGTTCAATGTCTCACCAAGCACCATCACATGCCTGTGGAATTGCTACCAAATTCAGGGGACAACACAGGACCTTCCAAATTCCGGGAGACCCCATGTGACCACCCCAGCTCAGAATCGATACATCCGGTTACGTCATTTGCAGGGGAGAACAACCACAGTGACATCTGCAGCATCAATTCTACCAGGTCAGTGGCGGATTTCTGATCAGACCGTTCACAACAGTCTACTTGAGGCAGATCTGCATGCTAGATGGCCAGTTGGTGGCATCATTTTGATGGCGCAGCATCGTCAACAGCAATGTCTGATGCACAGGGCATGGACTCATCAGAGATAGAGAATGGTATGGTTCAGTGACTAGTCACGTTTCCTTCTTCGCCGAGTTGATGGACGAAGTCGTGTATACAGACGTCGTGGAGAACTTTTTGCGCATAGCTACGTTTGGGAGGTGGAGAGATATGGTGGTGGAAGCATTATGATGTGGGCAGCCATCTCACACATTCGTTTATATTGAGGGTAACTTGACGGCACAGAGGTAGAGATGAAATTTTGCAGCCACACCTGCTTCCTATTATGCAGAATGCCAAAGCCATTTTCTTGGCTGACAATGCCCAACAGCACACAGCAAGGTTCAAGGCAGCTTATCTACAGGATAACAACATCGAAGTCCTGCCCTGACCCTCCAAATCGCCAGATTTGAACTCGATCGAACATCTGTGGGATCAACTGGATCATCATGTGCGACGTCAACCACAACTTCAGACATTACCGCAGTTGACATGTTTCAGGAAGAGTTGTGGGCCATCATACCTCAAGTTTCCATCCAGAATCTGATTGCTTCAATGAACAGAAGGTGTCAAGCAGTTTTGGACTCAGATGACAATCACCCTAGATATTGAGTTTGGATGACGTTGACTTGTGGCATTAACATCTGAAACGTCTCCATTTGTACTTCATTCAGCCATTTAAACTTTGGTTATGAATTTATTTATTTCTCTATCTCATTATCCCATAATGCGGAATGTCCCTCATCCCAGAAAACCTGTTTTGTGTTTCTTTTTTTGAGCAGTATATATAATCAATATTTTGTTCTTTAGAAAGGAAAACTAAACAAACTATAAAATAAGGTACCTCATGAAAATGTTCACCAAAATGAGCATACAAGGTTTAAAATCCAAGTGCTAAGTAAGGCAAGTGTGTTGGTTTCCAAAACTGAAGGTCTGGATATTATGACATTGGAAATGGTGGCCAATGAGATATGGTGTCATAAATGGCCGTTTCTTAAATTTACATGAAAAATGGTAAACCGAAAGTAAACAGAGCACATGTGCAGCTCATCAAGCCTTTTTTATCAACGGTGACCAACAATATATACATCGCAATTAGTAATTAGTAACCAAATGCTTTTAATGGCATTATGTATCGTAAAATGTGATGAGTTCGGGGTTCATGCTGTCATTTGTAAAATGCAAGAAAAATCTCATTTTGCAAAAAAAAAAATCCATTTTGCAAATTTTTTTGCAAAAAAGAAAAATTCTTCTCTTCGACACCAAATTTGTTACTGGCTGTACAAATATAAACAAGAGGCCCCATGGCGCTCATCTTGAACAAAACACAATTTAAACAGTCCAAGAATGAGTCTAAATTAAGCAAGCCATCTCCATAGGCTACACTGTCAATCCTTGAGTCCCTCAGGAGTGACAAAAATAATCTGGGCATCATGCCTTTTCTTCAGTTGATCATAAAGTAAAATGTAGAGCTCCCTATGAAGACCCTTGATACAACCTATGTGGATTAATCTTAGTTACACACCTCTAGAGGGTACTTTAATTCTTCAGCAAAATGGCCAATTCCAGCTCCCATAGAGAGCCCAAATATTAACCCAGGCTCTTGATTTGAACACAGTTGAATCTGACTTCCCTAGATATGTTGTGTACCGAATATGAAAGCATTCTGACTGTTGGATCTGAAGAAGAGAAATTGTAAAGAAATTTTTTCGAATTGCACTAAGTTCAAATTTGGGCTACCATAGCAAGCCCAAATATTAACCTATGGATCCGATTTGAACACGTTTGAATCTGACCCCCCTAGAGATGTTGTATACCAAATGTGAAAGCATTCTGACAAGTGGATCTGAAGAAGAAGATTTTTGAAGAGATTCCCTCTTATTGCACTAAGTTAAATTTCATGTTCCCATATGGAGCCCAATTAACCTAGGCACTCGAATTGAACAACCTGGAATCTGACCCCCCCTAGAGATGTTGTATACCAAATATAAAAGCATTCTGACTGGTGGATCTGAAGAAGAAGATTTTTAAAGAAATTTCCTCATATTGCACTAAGTAAAAATTTGGGCCACCATAGTGAGCCCAAATATATACCTAGGGATCTGATTGAACAAACTTGAATCTGACCCCCTTAGAGATGTTGCATACCAAATATCAAAGCATTCTGACTGGTGGATCTGAAGAAGATTCTTTTTAAATTACCCTCCATATTGAACAAAGATCAAATTTGGGCTTCCATAGGAAGCCCAAATATTAACCTAGGGACTTGGTTTGAACAATCTTGAATCTGACCCTCATAACAATGATGTATACCAAACATTAAAAGATTCTGACTGGTGGTTCTGGAGAAGATTTTTAAAGAATATTCCCCATATTACCCTATGTTAAAACTTCGAGCTCCTGTGGAGAGCCCAAATATGAACCAATGAGTTTTATTTCAACAAACTTTTCTCTGACCCCCCTATGAATGCTGTATACGAAATATCAAAAGATTCTGATGATTGGTTCTAGAGAAAAGATTTTTTAAAATTTTTGCAAAAATGACCCATTACAGAACACCCTAACATTACGAATGGCAATTTTCTTTTACCATTCAATTCTACTGGTCCTAAGGATACTTCATACCAAATAACAGCTCTCTGTTCCGTGTGGTTTGGGAAATATGGGCGTTTGAAAATATTTCTATTTTTAACTCACAGGGTTCCCATGGGGATGCGGGAATTTTTTTTTTTTTGCATAGGTCAAGTACTTATGACCCAATAATACCACAAACCAAATTTGGTTCATACCGGACCATCGGTTCAGAAAATAGAAATTTTTGGCGGGGCCAAAAATCTTACCCCTCCTATTACAAAGGCAAATATTACTTCATGAACTTTGTTTGAACAAACTTGATTCTACACCTCATATGGAAGCTCCACAGCAAATATCAAGTCATTGTACACACTGGTTCTTGAGAAGAAGATTTTTAAAATATTCTGGAGCATTTTCCCCCCACTCCCTCCCTATGGGGCTGGGCATGTTGAGTTGAACAAAAATGAAATGCCCCTTTGGGACCATCACTCACACAAACTTTCACTTGAATTGGCCCAGTGGCTTTGGCGGAGAAGACCAAAACATGGTGCTGACGGACGGAGAGCGATGAGATTGGCTCAGCTTGACTTTGTCATGATGAGCTAAAAATGGATTACATCTCGCTCCAAATCCGAAAAGGTAATTGTACTGAAAACTGAGTTAATCCCCTTTGTCCAGTATTATGTCTTCAGTCATCAGTCTGACACTGATTATTTTACAGGGCCTTATTGTCAACAATCAATTTTATTGATCGTGTGCACTGTTCTTTGTTATGAAGATTTTGAAATTTATGATCCGATTACTTCTTGAATACAATTTGGAAAGAACGTGATTGTTCAGTCATGAAAAGTTTGTAACAGTGAATGCTCATTTCTATTCATTCAAACACCCACAGAAGTATTTGCAAATTTTTTTTTGCTTTCGCCAAAAAAAATTGCAAAACAGATTTTCAGTCCAGCGCCAACCCTAGATGTGACACAGATTAAAATATTCCCTGGACTTATTCATTATGTAATCATAGATCAATCCAGGTGACAACAGGGGCCAAATATTGGTCCCATTCTCAATGTGAATTTGGACCATTTTTCCCCCAAAAAATTCCAATGAGTGGACCACAGATCCACAAGTGGAGTTGAGAAACCTATTTTTCAAGAAGTTACATTTATAGTAACAATACCATGCCTGAAAACAAAGAAAGTGCTATTTTTTAGTAACAATGACCTTGACCTTTCAACAACAAATCTAAACATCAATAGGGTTCTTCAACAATAGGGTTCTTCATTGGAGTGCCAACCCTGTAAATTTGGTGGTTCTGCATTCAATTTAACAAACATTATTGCTCAGAAACTACTTTTATACCAAGTTTCATTTATAGTAACAGTACTGTGACCTTTGAATTTTTGGTTGCAGAATACAAAATCAATAAGATTCTTTCTCTCCCACTGGGGCACATAATCTGTAAATCTGGTCAACATGTGACATATAAAACAAAGTTATTGCCCCAAATAAATTTTGGACAAAAGCTTTATTTATAGTAATGACCTTTGATCTTGCAGCAACCATTTCTAAAATTGATAGGGTTCTTCACTTTCCATATATTATTACTTTCTAAGAGTTTGGTTGAGCTGTGATAAATAGAACTAAAGTTATCGCCCGGAAACAAAATGGTGCTATTTTTAGTAACAGCGACCTTGACCTTTGGTCACTGCACAATCGATACGAATCTTTCTTTCCTGTGGCTTATCTAATCTGTAAATCTAGAGAAAAACCATAGCCGAAAAAATCAAATTTCAACAGTTCTATTTATAGTAACAGTCACATGACCTATGACTTTGTGGCTGCCCCCAAAATCAATAGTGTTCTTCACTGTGCATATATAATTATTTTGTGTTGTTTGAGCTGTGACAATAAAACTAACACTATTGCCCAGAAAACATAAAGTGCTATTTTTGTAAAAGTGACCTTGACCTATGTTTGACAAACCTGAAAATCAATGGGGCTCTTCCCCTTCCATTAGGGTACGTACCATTTAATTTGGAGGGGGGGGGAGGAGTGGAGGGAGGAGTGGGGGAGGAGAGGGCATGCATTAAATATTACTAAACTTATTGCCAAGAAACCAATTGTTTATGCCCACTGGAACTAAAGATATCACCCCAAAATAAAAAAGCAACTATTTTTAGTTACAGCAACTTTGACCTTTGGTCACTGCAAAATCGATACGAAACCTTCTCTCCCATCTAACCTGTAAATCTTGAGAAAAAGCTTAGCCCAAAAAAAACATTTTTGACAAAGTTCTAGTTATAGTAAAAGTCACATGACCTATGACTTTGTGGCTACTGCCTCCAAAATCAATAGGGTTCTTCGATGTACATATACATTATACTACTATTTCTGTAAGTTTGATTGTGTTGTGACAATAAAACTAATACTATGGTCTGGAAACCCGAAAGTGCTATTTTAGTAACAGCGACCTTGAAATTGATTGACAACCTGAAATTAAATGGATTTCTTTCCCTTCCATTAGGGTACCATTTAATTTTTTTATTTTTTTTGTTGATGGGGGAGGTGTGAAGGTGGGAGAGGGGGCTTCATGCATTAAATATTACTAAAGTTATTGCCCTGAAATCAACTGTTTATGCCCACCCAGATGCCTGCCTGCATGCCCAATTCATCAAACTGTTAGTCAACTCTGACTTTGTCACAGCTCGACTAACAATCCCAGTTCCTCTATCTGGTTGGTATATATACTATTCAAAAAAAAGGAGGGGATATCAAAACTGATGTTGATATTTTCGGAAAATGGTATTGGATATGCATGACTGGACACATCAATATGTTACCAAGTTTTGTGTGGATCATGAATGTCACCGGCCCACGAAAACTTTGTGAAGGTTTTTCACATGAGCACCACGTTAATGTCTGTGGGGTGCGTTTTGAAATTTTCATTGTACTAGACGGGCTTTTTCAGAAGTCTCATTGGTCTTTTTTTGGTATAAACTTGTTCATCAATAGTTTCTGATTGAAACGTAACTTTTGAGGTATGCGAAGACTGACTCGTGAGGAATGTTTATGTGCTATTGGCATGTTGGAAGCTGGCAACAGACAGACTGCATTGGATCAAATTCTCAACGTTACTCAATCGATGATTAGCAGGTTGTGGTCATGTTACCGTCAGACAGGCAATGTTGATGACAGACATCGATCAGGTCGGCCAAAGGCAACAACTACTAACCAGAGTCGTTTCATCTGAACCACAGCATTACGTAACCGGCAGCAAAGTGCCTCAGAAATTGGACAGCAGCTACACCAAGCGACAGATGCGCGAGTCAGTGGTCAGACTATCCGAAATTGCCTACACAGCTGGAATTTGTACATTCGACGACCTCGAATAATTCCACATTTGATGAACGTCACATCACAGCAAGGCGTAATTGGTGTGGAGCACGACAGCGCTGGGACAATCGTCAGTGGAGCAACATCATGTTTTCCGATGAATCGAGGTTCACTCTCGACTTACACGACAAGCAAAACAGAGTGTGGCAGCGGCAGAACAAACGACACTATGACACCATAACCATAACGACACTATTGTTTTAGTGGTGGATCGGTTATGGTGTGGGGAGGCATAACCATGACAAGCAGAACAGCATTACATGTCATCCAAGGGTGTGTCACAGGGCAGTACTACTGTGACAACATATTAGCAGCTCATGTGGTGCCATTTGCGCTATGTCACAGCCATCGATTCATTTTCCAAGATGACAATGCAAGAGCACACAGGGCCGGTGTCGCTACAGAGGTCCCCCAGGAGCAGAACATCACTACACTGTCTTGGCTAGCACTAGTTTTACACCTGTACTTCAAAGTGATAGGCTGTTTGCACACGGTGACGTCATGATAGCATCTTGCTTTCAAAATAGTGTGCACACAAGTGTTTGATACAAGACCAATGCAAAGTACATTATTTTCAAATTAACAAAAGCAAGTCATTTTTGCTTCCCCTGCCAATATAAACACTATGATATTTAACCAGTGCATTTCCACAATCACTTAAATTGTCAATTTATTTCATGTACTGATGTGCGTTAATTTTAACACTTCCCATGATAAAGTGAGACGTGCGGATGCACACTTCACTTCAGAATCTGAGGACAGCTGATGATAATATTATTAAGACACCTCCGAGTCTGTTTCATTTTGAAATTACATCCGAAATGTCCGCTGCAATTGCGAATAAAGCATCTGCTGATAAACTGCCATTTTGGGTGTAATTCTGCTCAACAGAATATCAAAGCAGTATATTTCAGTCACAACTGTTGGTAGAATTTGGTCCTGAAAATTAACTCAAGCACAAATTCAAAGGAAAAAAAAAAATGCCGCTCAGGATCACAGATCCAATGTCGAGTTGTGACCTTGACCTTTGACCAGGCGAGTCCAAGGTCAATAGGGTTCTTCCTCGCACCAAGGCCAACACACCTATGAAGTTTCATGACTCTAGGTTGAACCACTATCAAGTTCTCATCCGGAAACCAATTGTTGCGATATACTATGTTCAAGGTCACTGTGACCTTGACCTTTGACCTGGTGAGTCCAACATCAATAGGGTTCTTCCTCGCACCAAGGCCAACACGCCTGTAAAGTTTCATGGCTCTAGGTTGAACCACTATCAAGTTATCCTCCGGAAACCAATTGTTGCGATATACTATGTTCAAGGTCACTGTGACCTTGACCTTTGACCTGGTGAGTCCAAGATCAATAGGGTTCTTCCTCGCACCAAGGCCAACATACCTATGAAGTTTCATGACTCTAGGTTGAACCACTATCAAGTTATCATCCGGAAACCAATTGTTGCGATATACTATGTTCAAGGTCACTGTGACCTTGACCTTTGACCTGGTGAGTCCAAGATCAATAGGGTTCTTCCTCGCACCAAGGCCAACACACCTATAAAGTTTCATGACTCTAGGTTGAACCACTATCAAGTTATCATCCGGAAACCAATTGTTGCGATATACTATGTTCAAGGTCACTGTGACCTTGACCTTTGACCTGGTGAGTCCAAGATCAATAGGGTTCTTCCTCGCACCAAGGCCAACACACCTATGAAGTTTCATGACTCTAGGTTGAACCACTATCAAGTTATCATCCGGAAACCAATTGTTGCGATATACTATGTTAAAGGTCACTGTGACCTTGACCTTTGACGTAGCGAGTCCAAAATCAATAGGGTTCTTCCCCTCACCAAGGCCAATCTACCTATGAAGTTTCATGAATGTGAGTTGAACCATTATCAAGTTATCATCCGGAAACCAATTGTTTAAGATTTACTATGTTCAAGGTCACTGTGACCTTGACCTTCGACGTAGCATGTCCAAAATCAATAGGGTTCTTCCTCCCACCAAGACCAACCTATGTATGAAGTTTAATGAATGTGAGTTGAACCACTATCAAGTTATCATCCGGAAACCAATTGTTTACGCCCGCCCGCCCGCCCGCCCGCCCGCCCGCCCGCCCGCCCGCCCGCCCACCCGCCCGCCCGCCCGCCCGCCCGCCCGCCCGCCATTCACCAAACTATAAGTCGAGTTTGACTTCGTCACAACTCGACTAAAAATATATATATCCCGACCTACCAACCCTATTTTTTTCTATTGTGTAACAGGAGCCAAACCTTTAATTTTTTGGGGCCTTAAAGATAATATGAAGCATGTACACTTAATATGAACCTCTTAAGTTACGGTACCTGTGCTTCAGAATAAAGCCCAAATATTGGCTTCCAGCACTCTACCAGTTAATCCACAAAACAGTCCTGAATGTAGATGGAATTAGAAATTTAACTGCTTACACTACATGTGGGATGTTGAAAAACCAAAGTTTTCCCATAATGCAGTTGCAAATTACATCAACTACATCTTGTTTGACAGAGTTCTCTCAAACAAAATTCTGTTGATTAGATTTTTTGTCCAACAAGAGAACTAGAGTGATGTCAAGCATGCAGCCCGACTGTCCGAGCAATGGCAATACTTAGACACAAAATAGTCTGAGCTATTTTTTGTTAACCATTTACGTAACGCATATGCCTTATCTGCACTCGTGATAAAAGGGGGGGGGGGGGGGGGGGGAGGGGGAGGGGGGGGGTGGCTGGTCAATTGATGGTAGTCAATCCTTCCAATCCATATTACTTTTTGTAAAACAACAGAAGTATGCTTCAGAAGGCATTTCTTTATATTTCAAACTATGAAGCTCAGGTAATGAGAAAAAAAGCTGCATACAAGTAAAAGAAATCATGTCTGTAAATGAAATTATTAAAAGTTGTATTGATCATGCAAGAACAAAAAGTATGTGTTAGAAGCCCCAATTTCAAATTTAAAGAAACTAAATTCGAAAACCGTTTTGAAAAGGGTTGAATTAATGCAAATATTACTTGAAACCACTGTATACAAAGTCAGTAGACCTTGCCCCAAATGACAAGAGCAATGTTAACGCGTGTGCTGATGCCCCCGATGGTAGCAAAGTCAGACTTGCATGTAAATAAATTACTTCTGAATGTTTGAAGAGAATTGGTTCATCAAAACAACTTTTAATGAACGGAATTTAAAAACACTATGATTCTTGTGTCATCCATATTTATATGAATATATCGATATGTAGTAGTTTAAAATGACATGCAAACCTTCCCTGCAAACACTGGGCAGTACAGAAATAGTGGACTAGAAAAAATTGGGATAGTGGACTAAAAAAAAATTGGGCAGTACTTCCCCTATAAGCAGGGTTTCTTCTAGACTGGCTGCGGGTCCGTCGACCGGACCCATTCCCCGTGCCAATCATACTATGATCAGTCAGAAAAGCTGGTGGTTAAAATGTCGAGTACAATGCTGTATCGTAATGACACTCAGGATCCTTTGTTTCCACGTAATATAGGCATAATTATGTTGTATACTATGCCTACTATTACTGGCGACAACCTGATACTTTATAACCCCCAGACGAGAGGGGGAAACAAAGTTCAAATCCTAAATGTCACCTATAAAATTTCGGACTCAAATTGTCGTGTTTGGTCCAAAATCACTGGCTTTTATTTCGAGCGATAAATGATGTAATTGCACATGCATGACGTCATACGTCCGCATCATGGTTCTTTTCGAATATTTCGTTCTCTCGGCATTTCCAATTATTATCGGGTTGTATAAAAAAAACTGAGGTCAAGCATCGCAGTCACTGTCTGGATTCGTGGATTTTGTGTTGTTTTGGGTTTGTATTTTTATGAAACCTCCGACCAGATGTAGTATTGTGTGTCTCGTGGGAATTTAGAGAATTGTAGGAGGAAAAAATACATATTTTCCACTTCAATTATTCAGCATTTTAGCGACCAGAATGCCCCTAGAGAGCACCTAAAAATCAAAATTTTCCAGACCCCCCTTATACGCACATGCCATCGGCACGTGTGGCAGATGCCTTTGGCATCTGAGTTTCACTTTCTTTAAACTACCGGACCCACAAATTGTCCCCTAGCGGAAACCCTGCTATAAGACACTGGCCAGTAAGAATAAAGCTGAAATTGGCATCCATATTTATATGGTTATATCGATATGTAGTATGGTAAAAATGACATGCAGCCTCCCCACCAAGCACTGGGCAGCACAGAAATAGTGGACTAAAAAAAACTGGGCAGCACTTCCCCCATAAGCACTGGCCAGTAAGAATAAAGCTGAAATTGGCATCCATATTTATATGGCTATATTGATATGTAGTTTAAAATGACATGCAACCTCCCCTGCAAGCTCTGGGCAGTACAGAAATAGTGGACTAAAAAAACATTGGGCAGCACTTCCCCTATAGGCACTGGACAGTAAGAATAAAGCTGAAATTGGGAAATTTGTGATTTTTTAATTCAAAAAGAGGCATAACTCTTGCAAGAATGGTCGGAGTGAACCTCCAAATCGAACTTGACCTGTATTTTGACATTAGTAATAAGAAAATAAAATTTGAAATCGATTGGTGCAGTGATACAATTTTACTATAATTCTTGTGTCATCCATATTTATATGGATATATTGATATGTAGAGGTTAAAATGTCATGCAACCTCCCCTGCAAGCACTGGGCCGCAGAAAAATAATGAACTAAAAAAAGAATTGGGCAGCACTTTGCCCTTTTGGCTATGGTACAATTTACCTTAGTCAGAACAGAGGCCAAAAACAAACAGGGGCCATAACTCTACCAAACATGAATGGACGAAATGCTAGATATGAGGGCATCCGTTTCCCCAAGATGCCCTATCACCATACCAAAGAACATTAAAATCTGACAACTGATGCTCAAGTTATAATACAAAATGTTCGTACAGACAGACAGACAGGCAGATGGACGGATGGATGGAGGGACAGAGACCTCGACTATATACCCCCTCGAAAATTTATCGGGGGCATAAAAGATAATGACGTTGTAACAGTGTTCAAAGAATATAAGGTACAACCTTGAAAAGCAAAACTTTAAGCTGGGAATACAACGTAAAAATTGACTGCAAAAAAGGGGTTAAATATTTCCTAAAACCGATAAAAGAAATTACTGATGTAAATGCATTTATTAAGTGGTATTGACCATGTAAGAATTAAAGTAATAAAGTATGTGGTAAAAGCCTGATTACCAATACAAAGAAACTAGTCTGTAAACATGTCCTGCCAATATTTACGGCAGCGTTCTGACGCCAGTTGATGTATTTTTTTTACCTGTGCTAAGTTGTTATAACAAGTTAACTAACTTGTTATAACAACTTAGTAACTTGTTATAACAACTTAGCTAACTTGTTATAACAACATAGCTTAACTTGTTATAACAACTTAGCTTAACTTGTTATAACAACTTAGCTAACTTGTTATAACAACTTAGCTATCTTGTTATAACAACTTAGTAACTTGTTATAACAACTTAGCTAACTTGTTATAACAACTTAGCTAAGTTGTTATAACAACATAGCTAACTTGTTATAACAACTTAGCTTAACTTGTTATAACAACTTAGCTAACTTGTTATAACAACTTAGCTAATTTGTTATAACAACTTAGTAACTTGTTATAACAACTTAGCTATCTTGTTATAACAACTTAGCTATCTTGTTATAACAACTTAGCTATCTTTTTAATCATTGCCCACTAGGTCAGTTTGTCCCTTCCTTGGGGCTGAGAGTAATTGGTCAAAATGCGTTTAACCCTTTACCTAAAGTAACGGCCAAAAACGTCCAGCACCGTACACAAAAATCGCTATTCCGTTTTTTTTATATTTACATTTTATGCTTCCAAAACATAGGTTATGACCCCCTCATTCGAATGAGCGCGTTGCGCTCATTCCAATGAGGGGTAACACCCTGTGTTTTGGATGCAAAAAATGAAAATTTTTAGTTACACGAGAATTCTTTTGACGAGTATCGTCTGCTACTAGCGTTAGATAATGGTTAATGGGGGGGGGGGCTCAGTTGGTAGAGGTGCAGGCTGCAAGCCGAGAGGTCCTCGGTTCGAATCCCACCTGCGGCAACCGCGTTGTGTCCTTGGGCAAGACACTTGACCCCCATTGCTCGCGTGGGGGCACGGTGACGTGTACTAAGGCGTAGTGCACGTCGATGGTGCTCCTGTCTTCAACCAATGCTAACCCTGCTTGTGTGGAGTTGGTATGTTGGGGAGTTGACAGTTGCTCGCCGTTGCTCGGTGGTTCTCTTCGAATACTCTGGCTTCCTCCACCCATAAAACTGTCACGGTCATGATTAGCCATTGTGCAGAAATATGTGACCTTAAACACCAATAAATAAATTACCGGATATTTTGGTGTTGATGGGTGGCCTCAACCGCCCCAATCGGACCACATTTAGGGGCCCTACTAAGGCCCCAAAAAGGGCCAGTTACGAAATATCACCAAAGCAGGTTAAAATCACGGGATATTTTGGTGTTGATGGGTGGCCCCCGAGGAATAAAGAAGACTGACACCTCAACCACCCCAATCGGACCACATTTAGGGGCCCTACTAAGGCCCCAAAAAGGGTCTGTTACAAAATATCACCAAAGCAGGTTAAAATCACGTGATATTGTGATGTCGATAGGTGGCCCCCGAGAAATAAAGAAGATTGACACTTCAACTGCCCCAATCGGACCACATTTAGGGGCCCTACTAAGGCCCCAAAAAGGGCCAGTTACAAAATATCACCAAAGCAAGTTAAAATCACGGGTTATTTTGGTGTTGATGGGTGGCCCCCGAGGAATAAAGAAGACTGACACCTCAACCGCCCCAATCGGACCACATTTAGGGGCCCTTCTAAGGCCCCAAAAAGGGCCAGTTACAAAATATCACCAAAGCAGGTTAAAATCACGGGATATTTTGGTGTGATGAGGTGAATTTTATCATACTTGCTAAACAGAGATGTGACTAATCAGTGTATGTAACATATGGATATGTTTGTTCACTATGAAGGGATTTAACAGAATTTGTTTGGAAAGAAACCATTTGTAATTTAAAGGAGTAAAGCTGTGTAAAGCTATTTTTTTAATTTATTTTCAGTTAGCGTTTCACCATACACACGCCGAGGTGATTAAAAATATTGAAAGCAACACTCAAAGTAATGTTGAAATATAGTAGCTAGACGTCAAAATATTATCAAATTACCCACAGTATTTCCGGAAAAGAGTTCTATCCATGCCATTGGATACTAGTACCAGTTCTAGATTCATGTATGCTCTACGCCATGATTCTCACCCAAAGCTGTAGGAGCCATTAAAAATGGGACCTTGTGAGCTCACGCCATCAATCCCTATTTCTGAGCTCCCAGTGGAGGCTTGGGGGGGGGGGGGGGGGGGGGGGCTAACAGCCCCTAAATCAAAAATCCAAACTGTCACTTATTGCTTTTATTTTAACCCTCACCTTCCCTCAGGCACATGAATCGATACCCGAGGAGCTTCAGAATTTGAAAAAAAATATCCGGGGAAGGGTCTCTAGACTAACAACAGTAGGACCGAAGACGCCAATCCCATGTTCGAAATCTGTCAGCGGCATATCGATCGTGCCCTCTTCCACATCCCCAATTTCGAAAATAGGAAAATGGATTATATATCTAGACCTCAGAATGGGGAAATTACCGGATATATTACCGAGAAAAGAGTTTTGTCCTTTCTTCAAACGCATGCCGAAATACATCCAAATAATAAAAAGTGACGGTTGCGTTTGTTTTGCTCAATAGCAATCCGACTTATTTTATTTCTTTTCTATTATCTAACACACACATAATTTCAGGGACTCAGTCCGAAATGAGCTGTCTCTGAGCTGATAAATAGAGGTGGGCCATTTCTGAACAGGACATTCACTATTTGGAATTCCAATAACCCAACAGGATTGAGTAGGCAGGTGAGGGACTTAATAGCGAGCCGTTCAATGGAAGGGTTCAGTGGGCAAGTGCGGGTGTTACGATGTAAAGACATCGCGTGCCAGGACGGGCCGGGATTATCAATTCCGGGAAAAGAGAGCGTAAAAAAATCACAAGAATTGTAACCAGGCTTGTCAACCGGTACCAGTAACGACACCGGTACCACAGAAACGGGACCGTTTTTGCGGGTACCGGTTCTGAAGCCAAGTACCGGCGGTACTCGGTACTCGAGTCAGTCACACCTCGGACTGTATATAAAATTTCAGAGCAACACTCAAACATGGTCCCTCCTGGACCCCATGTTTTGTAGCACATCGAGAGACCATATTCAGTGTTCTCTAAGTACTGGATAGCTGTCTTTTTCAAGTCTCCAATGCGCGGGTGTCTAATTATAAAATCTGTTATTTAGAACGTCGAAGGCATCTACCTAAGATCGTCACTGAAGGTGCCGAGTCGACGCAGAGAGCAGGTTTAAAGTTCGAAGTTTCGTCCACCCATAAGTTTATACTCGAAGTGACGCGATGTCCCACGAATATTCGAATCTTAAGAACTCGGTTCACATAACCGATTTATTTGTTAGGAATATATTCCATAGCATACATTGTTTCATTATCATTTAATGACCTTTTTATGTGTTGTTAAAGGTACCGACACCGGTACCGGTACTGCGGTCTGGCCCAGTACCGTCTGGGTTCCGATAAACCAAGTACCGGCGGAACTTTGACAAGCCTGATTGTAACCGAAATTGTGATAAATGATTCTGGTTTTTTGTGTGGCATACAGGATAAAGAGAAACCAAAATTTGAGGAGTACCTGGATGGCACCTTTTTGAGGGGAAGGGGAAGGGGTCGAAGTTTTAAATCCTAAACAATTCATTAGTTATTCATTCCAATCGTCCATTATACACATTATTGTGTGTCATATACAATATGTTAAGTGGGCGACTGGAATTAACAACTAGTAGAGCTTTCTTCCCACGGCTGTGAGTCAGGAGACCCTTTCCCGGATTTTTTGTTTTAAATTCAGAAGCTCTGGGATCCATTCTGGTGCCTCCGGAGCGGAGATAAGAGTTAAAAACTCTAAATAACAGTTTGATTTTTTTTTTTTTTTCTGGGGGGGGGGGGGGGGGCAGGCCCGGTCCACCACAGGGAGCCCACACATAGAGATTGATGAAGTGGGCGTGCAGGGCCCCAGTCTAAATGGTTCTGAGGCTTTGGGTGGGTATCAAGGGGTAGGGCATGCAGAAATCTGGTACTAGTACTGGTATCCACTAATATAAGTAGTACTATTTTCCAATAATATTGCCGATGATTTTCCCATTCTCGCGCCTTAATACTATATAATGATTAATAAATCGTATGTTGGTTTTAATATTTATTATCACCTCGGCATGTGTTTGATGAAACGGTGACTGAAAATAAATTATGAACCCCCTTTTTTAAAAAGGGCTTTTACACAACTTTATTTTTATTTCTTCAAATTATAAATGTTTTCTTTCCTCAAAACGTTCTGCTAAATCCCTTCATTGTTAACAAACAGATCCATATTTAACGCACACGATTTAGCTACACCTCTATTTGACAAGTACGTATGGCAAAATTCACCCGCCGTGCACCTCGGCTAAATCGTTTTTGTGACATAAATAGTGTGTTGATTGCCACACCGTAGTATGTTTCCAGGGATTCCTAATCTGTTTTTACAGATTACTAATCTGTTTTTACAGATTAACTAATCTGTATTTATAGATTAGTAATCTGTTTAAACAGATTAAATAATCTGTTTAAACAGATTAAATAATCTGTATTTACAGATTACTAATCTATTTAAACAGAATACTAATCTGTATTTACAGATTACTAATCTGTTTAAACAGATTACTAATCTGTAAAAAACAGATGAACTAATCTGTATTTACAGATTAGTAATATGTTTAAACAGATTAACTAATCTGTGTTTACAGATTAGTAATCTGTTTAAACAGATTAACTAATCTGTATTTACAGATTACTTAGTTAATCTGTAAAACAGATTGGTAATCTGTTTAAACAGATTACTAATCTGTAAATACAGATTAGTTAATCTGTAAAAAAAGATTAGTAATCTGTTTAAACAGATTAGTAATTTGTAAAAACAGATTAGTTAATCTGTAAAAATGGATTAGTACTCTGTTTAAACAGATTAGTAATCTATAAAAACAGATTAGTAATCTATTTAAACAGATAATCTTTAAAAACAGATTAGGAATCCATGGAAATATACTACGGTGTGGCGGCTCTACGCTGCCGTAAATTTCGCTTGAAGACAGCCTTCAATAAAATAAACATTGCTTCACCTTCATTTATACACATTTCAGTGCGTAAGTTTTATTAAATTGCCACTTTTCACACGTTCGGGGCTACTTTTAGTACTTTAAAACGTAAGTTTTATACACTCACCGGAAACATTACCGGATACCGGACTTTTTACCGGCAAAAAATATATCCGAGTTGGGATAAAATTTATTCTTCAGTTGCACCTGGATGTGATTCGTATGCCAAACTGAAAACAAAAGCGTGTGCTCTTATTACCTGCATGTTTTTACTGAATTACCCGGTCGCAGCTATTTGTTTCGGCCACTTGAGCGAATTAGATGATGGGTTGCACATCGATACAGGGGCAATGGCATTTACACGTGAATGTTGCATGAACACTGGTCGCTATGCCTAATATTTTGAACTATTCCATTCAGCTTTGGAAGCACAAATACACACGGTTATCCAAGAGCTGTAATTGCTCTTAGATAATTGATCATACATGCACTGTATTTTAATGTATTCTTCTGCTTCAAATTGTTTTACTTTGGATTCTCTGCTTCCATTTGCACATAATTTTTACAGAACTCATTTATCCAATATTTGTTCTTTGTTTATGTGCTTATAAACTTAATATGCAAACTCTTTGATTGTTGGTTTATCATTCATTGTTTTCATGTTTTACTGGGCTTTTATGACACTTTAATGGACCAAGCCATGTCATATCGGGTAGTATTACGGTGGATTATGCGCCACAGAAGCTGGAGAGAACCACCGAGCAGCGGCGAACCAATACCAAGCACTCCAGCCTACTAACCCGACAGAAACAGGGTTAGCTACGGTTGAATGCAGGTGCAAAAACAGACCTGTACACTTTAGCACACAAAACCACCATGTCTGTACATGGGCATTTGGAATAAATTGTCTTACTCAAGAAATCTCGAGTATAATGAATCTATAAAATTAAAAATAAAAATAATTGACAATGGTCCAGAGAGCATATGTATGGAGCCGATGAGGTGACATATGTTTTTAAAATCCATACGCACGAATTAATAATCTGTGCACACGAAATATTAATCAGAGCGAACAAATGAATAATCCAAGTACGCAAACTAATAATTCATGCGCACAGATTAATAATCCGTGCATGAAGTAATGATCAAGGCAAACGAATTAATAATCCGTGCGTTTGAATTAATAATCCGTACGTTTGAATTAATAATCCGTGTGCGTAAATTAATAATCCACGCACACGAAATGATAATCCATGCCAACAAAATAATAATCAATGCGAACGAATTAATAAAATCATTCACGTGAATTGTAATCTGTGCACACGAAATAATATTCCGTGCACACAAATTAATAAGCTGTGCAAGTGGATTATTGATCAGTAGTATGTCACGTACCTTTCGAGCAAGATCTGGTGGACCGCGCGGTGTACCCCGGAAGTGACGTTTTGGTTACCCGCGTGAGCGGCTATGTTGTGATTTCATTCTCATGGTGATGCGTGGTGTCACTGCACATGTGCAGCGCGTGTTGGTATGGTAATACGCGTTCCCGTCGTCCATTTTGTATATAGGGAACCGCCATCTTGTTTCTATGGTAGCACGTGGTCGCTAGATGACCCAGAGGCATCTAATAAGATGAGGGTATGTTTGGAGGGTACGTTCGATTCAATGGGAGTACAACAAATTACTCAAATGAACCCGAGAACGACTGCTGTTCACGCGAAATAACCGAAACGGACCCGAATTCTCTTAGAATATTGACCCTAATAGTACCACGTAGTGGTATAAGATCTATAAGAGATGTGCTCCTTATCTAGCTCGAATTCCATCAGTATCCTCGTTTACAACTACATATTTTATAACATATCTGTTCTACTTGACGTCTATCTACTCTAGTATACTAATTATCCCTGAGTGCCTTTTCTACCCATGATATGATATGGCATTGTCCGTGCATTCGTGGCTCTCCCTTACCTTAGTAGATTATTTGGCTTGTTCTACCCGTGCTATGACTATTATCTGCACTAGTCTACCATTATCTGGCTTACCAGTAGACCTTGACATAGCTGCAGTTGATACTTTCCCGACGGGCCATCTGCGCCCCGTTTTCTTCGTGTGAGGCCATGAGGACTATGAGGACGCCAAAGGCTAGTCCTATTCCATAATGGGGTACCAGTAATGGTTTGCCCATGGGGTGGGGGTCCCCAAATACCGAGATGAGGCCATAGGACCATGATGGCTATGAGGTCTTCATAGCCCTCATGGCCTCCTACGATGAAAAAGGGTACCCAAATACCGCGATGAGGATAAGAGTAATGGCATTTCCTTATTGCACTCATAACCCTCATGGCCTCATACGATGAAAGGGAATTCTGATTCTGAAAGCCATCCAGATACAAGAAAGGGATTCCAAAATTGGAATTCTGTGGACCGTGGCGACCAAATACCGAGACGAGGATGAGAGCAATGGCATTTCCTTGTGGCCCTCATAGCCCTTATGGCCTCATTCGGTGAAAAGGGGATTTTGAAGGCCATCCAGATACTAGAAAGGGATTCAAAAATTGGGATTCTGTGGACTGTGGGGACAAATGTGGATATGAGGATGAGAGTAATGTCATTTCCTTATGGCCCTCATAGTCCTCATACGGTGAAAAGGGGATTCTGAAGGCCATCCAGATACTAGAAAGGGATTCCAAAATTGGGATTCTGTGGACCGTGGTGACAAAAGACCGAGATGAGGATGAGAGTAATGACATTTCCTTATGGCCCTCATAGCCCCCAAGACCTCATAAGAAGAAAACGGGGCACCGATGGCCCGTCGGGAAAGTGTCACCTGTAGCTATGTCTGGGTCTACTGGTAAGCCCAACAAATAGTGTAGATAATAGTCATATCACGGGTAGAACAAGCCAAATAATCTACTAAGGTAAGAGAGAGCCATGAATACATGGACAATGCCATCATATCATGGGTAGAACAAGCATAAGAATCGACAGGGACAGTCAGGGATAATCAGTAGACTAGAGTAGATAGAAGTCAGGTAGAACAGATAAGGTATAAAATATGTACTACTGAACGAGGATTCTTATGGAATTCGAGCTAGATAAGGAACTCACCTTTTATGGATCTTATAACACTACGTGGTGCTATTAGGGTCAATATTCTAAAATAATTCTGGTCCATTTTGGTGATTTCCGGTGAAAATAAGTCGTTCACTGGATCATCTGAGTAACTCGTTGTACTTCCATCGCATCGAACATACCCTCCAAACATACCCCCGTCTTATTAGATACCTTTGGGTTACCTAGCAGCCGCGTGCTACTATACAAACCAAGATGGCGGCGCCCTGTATACAAAATGGACGACTGAAACGCGTATTACCATAACAACACGGGCTGCGCATGCGCAGTGATACAACGTTTCACCATGGGGATGACATCACAACATGGCCGGCCAAGCGCGTTACCATGACAACACAAACTGGCGGCACCCAGTCACGTGACTATGACGTCATTTCCGGGGTCCACCGCGGGGTTCACCAGATCTTGCTCGAAAGAAACGAGCACCACTCCTTTGATCCATGCACATGAATAATAATCCGTGCGCATGAAATGAAAGATATAAAAACTATGGTATAGGTTATTAAGTCAAAATGGCATCCATCCTGTGACCTTGGTATACTGGCATCCCACCATCTTAACGCTGAAATAGCAATTCTTAGGTCTACTTGTTCTTGTTTGAACCTAAGTTATCTAGGACCCTTCCGCCCTGGGTCGCAACCGCCTCCTCATATCTTCAAAAAAGGAAGGTCAGGAGGGGTAACCTAAAGGTCCGTCCTTGTTAGGCATGCTTCCCGTTTTTTAACGTGCGATAGGCGAGTTAGGACGAAGTGAAGTCTGCGTAAGGCCTCACATCGCTGCACTCTGGGCCTGTGGCAGTAAGTAGGTGTATGTAAGCGTGGCGGGAGAGGGGGGGGATCTCTTGTTGAGACGTGGGGGGGGGGGGGGGCGCAAACATAATGTCAGCGAAGATATACAATTCAGATGTCTAAAAGGGCCTATAAAGCAGCCATCGAAAAGTACTTCACAATGCCGGGGGAATTTTGGGATAGCACGTCACCTAAGGTTGACTGGGATGGCAACATATGCCTGTGCTTGTCCGCTACATGTCTAATCTTTGCGGTATTATATATATTTTTGGTAGGCCCTGGGAAGGTTGGGATCAGTGGCGGGGGCATGCGAAAATGCACACAGCTCGCCCCCAAATATATTTACATTGCACCCCCCCCCCCCTCCCCTTCATAATAAATACAAACTGCCACATATGATTTCGATCCCCCCCCCACCTTCCATTTGGAGACTTCAAAACTATTGATATAGCTTCGAAATTTGAGACTATTTCAGAGAGACTCAGGCTCTTACCGTCAAGTTACCGATGACCTCGCCATCCTCCATTAGGCTCCAGAATCGCTCTCAAAGCTTCACAGTTAAAACTGAAAAATTTACCAAGGAAGGATAACCGGCCCCCACCAATGGCCTTACCACCTTTAAGGAGGCTTCAGAGTCGCTTATAGAGCTCCAAAAATTTATAATTCGGGGAGAGGTCCCGAATCCGGGTGGCGGCGCCGCAGGAGGTCATGAAGGGGCATTTGCCCCCGACGACAGTCTCTCTCTCTCTCTCTCTCTCTCTCTCTCTCTCTCTACATACAAAATATCAGCTGATCAACATAAATCCACTGGAATTTTGCAAGTTCGGATGCAGATACTTATGAGACATGTACGTTTATAAACCTTGTCTCTAAAATGTGGGTCATCCAAAAAAGTGGCGATCTACCCTAAAAGCCACCAGAAAACTTGATTCAAATGCACAGTGATTTTGTTTTGTCTGGGGGGCGACTCCCCGTCCTCCACTCCCGGGGACGGCATGTCGGCTTCTCCTCTCAGGATACCCCTCCATACGGAGCATGTCCCCTATTTGCAGTCTCCACCACCCATCCCCCCCCCCCCGCATATACCACCGCCAGGTCACACAAATGGGAGAGGTTGATTCACCTGACTACACCCTTCCCTTCCTGTCTGCGGTCTTTGAAATATACACGCGTCATATCGCTACCCCCCCCCCCCCCCCCCTCCATTGGAATTCTCCCCCTATAAAGGATTCTGGTTCCGCCACTGAACAGGATTCCCATGCATGTAAGTATATATAGCAGGTCCGTCTTTTGGGACATCGGGGGTGGGGGTCCTGATACCTTATGTTTTAATCCGTGCGCACAAAATAATAATCCGAGCACACGAGTTAATAATCCGCGAAGGCGAATTGATAATCGGTACATACAAAATAATAATCCGGGCACAGGGATTATTATTTCGTGTGCACGGATTATTATTTCGTGTGCGCGTGTTATCATTTCGCCGCACGTTATATTTATTCTGAGTAGTATGAAATGTGCCAAATGAGCCCCATCTGGGGGGGGGGGGGGGGGGGGGGGGGGGGGGGGGGGGAGGGGGCAACATACCGCAGAAGTGACAGCATACCGCGGGGTATTGTGGGTGTCACGTGGGTTGTCATAGAAGCGGAGGGGAGCGGGCATGTTGTGACCTCATCCCGATAGTGATACGTGGTTTTAGTGAGCATGCACATTGGAGACTACCATCTTGGTTTCTATGTTAGCTTGTTGTTGCCATTTGCCCCAATGGCCCCTAAACAGACGGGGTCTGTTCTAAGGGTGTGTTCGATTCAACGGGAGTCTTGCGAATTACCAAAATAAGCTCGACAGTTACCCCAAATCACCGACATCGACTTCATGTTACCGAAACAGAGTCGCGCGAAGTGTTATATGACCCATAAGGGGTATTTTCGATTGATGAGGTATGTACTCCGGTAGAACAAAAGAGCCCCATACTTGGAGTAAGATCGATGTTTTGTTACTATAATTAACTTTTGTGGCATGTTCTGACTACTCTCTGACCCAGGTATTCAACTGCAGGAGTTAGTACGCATGGCATAGCAGACGTGCATCAGTCAGGTCCTTGGGCCAGTTATGGCTACATGAAGAATAAGCAAGTAGAAGGGAATGGGTGGTGGTAGAGTGCACAGTAAGTAGACAACAGAAAGGGGAAGTGGGAGGGAATGGGTAGTGTTAGCATGAATGGCGTAGCAATCAGACATCAGGTAGGCCCTCGGGCATGTCAGGGCTTAGGAAGAATAGGGAAGTTGGGGGAAAGGGTAGTGCTGGCATGCAAGACGTAGCAAGCAGATACCAACAGGCACGTTGGTATGCCAGATTTTAGAAAGAATAGGAAAGTGGGAGGGAAATGGATGGTATTGCTATGCTTGGAGAAGGCAGCAAACATCAGGCAGGGCCTTGGGCATGCTAAGACTTAGAGATAGGAAGGAAAGGAAGTAAGGATAAGGTGAGAAAATTGTGAAGTGGAAGTTGAGCCCCGGTTTGGGATATTTACGGACCATGTTACATAGAGATACACTTGTGGAATCTCTTTCTGTTACTTGGCTGGCCTTCAGGATGCCCTTTTCATTATATGAAAAGCCGACTGCAATGAGGGACAACTTGCCATATCCTCAGGGTCATAAGGGCCACGAGAAAATTCTTAGTGAGCCATAATTCGTCATTCCTCATATTCTCATATTTTGGGATGACGTTCCATGGAATCTTCTCTATTCTTCTCGTGTCGCACACCAACATCAAAATATCTGGCGATGTTTGTCACCTTAGGTAATATTTTGTAACTGGCCCCTTTGGGGGCCTAAGGAGGGCCCTAAATGTGGTCCGATTGGGACGGTTGAGGTGTCAATCTTCTTTATTCCTCGGGGGCCACCCATCAACACCAAAATATCCCGTGATTTTAACCTACTTTGGTGATATTTTGTAACTGGCCCTTTTGGGGGCCTTACCAGAGCCCCTAAATGTGGTCCGATTGGGGTGGTTGAGGTGTCAATCTTCTTTATTCCCCGGGGGCCACCCATCAACACCAAAATATTCCGTGATTTTAACTTGCTTTGGTGATATTTTGTAACTGGCCCTTTTTGGGGCCTTAGTAGAGCCCCTAAATGTTGTCCGATTGGGGCGGTTGAGGTGTCAATCTTCTCTATTCCTCGGAGGCCACCCATCAACACCAAAATACCCCGTGATTTTAACCTGCTTTGGTGATATTTTGTAACTGGCACTTTTGAGGCCTTAGTAGGTCCCCTAAATATGGTCCGATTGGGGTGGTTGAGGTGTCAATCTTCTTTATTCCTCGGGGGCCACCCATCAACAACAAAATATCCCGTTATTTTAACTTGCTTTGGTGATATTTTGTAACTGGCCCTTTTTGGGGCCTTAGTAGGGCCCCTATATGTGGTCCGATTGGGGCGGTTGAGGTGTCAATCTTCTTTATTCCTCGGGGGCCACCCATCAACACCAAAATATCCGGTAATTTTTTCGAATTTTGAATGTCGAATAAGGAAACGGGAATAAGTAACTAAATTCACAGTACTATTTAAGTACTGTGAATTTATATTGGTAATGTTTTAATAAGGTGTACCCATCTTTAAATAAAAGTTTGATTAGTTTTTTCTAAAAAGGCCTTGTTGGCAAAATAATTAAAGGTCAAGTCGCACAGTTTGCTACACGTGAGTAGGCCGTCGTTGCCCCCTCTAACAGGGGCGGATCCAGGATTTCTGAAAAGGGGCGTGTCTTAGTCTGAAACTGAGCCATGAAACAACAGGGTGCGTGATAATCTCGAGATCGATTCTCCCATCTCTAAAGGCAGAGGGGGGGGGGGGGGGGGGGCTCTCCTGGGAAAAGATAAATAAATACTGGACTCTGAAGTGACTTTTAATCCAGTACCCAGGACAGCAGCCAAAAATGTCCAGAAATATATATTTTATAAAAGTTTTTTAGTAGGACAATGTAAATGTGGATATCGTTGGAACCGGCTGAATAAGCCGGTTCCAAGTATGCCCATATTTACATTGTTTCAGTAAGATATAGTAAGGGCTATTTCTCAAAACGTTAAAAAAACTGCTTGTGTAAAGGTGTGTGTTGTTTTCGACCCATTAGGAGTGCGCTCCGACATGTCTTGGGGAAAAATAGAGGGGGGCGCGCACCGGATGCGCTCCGTCTAAACCCGCTACTGTCTAAGACAAAATATTTTTTCACGATTCTTCCATTTTTACGTTATACAAGAGGTGATACAGTATGCCTTCAAAATGAGCTGCGTTTTCAGGATCAAGTGGGTAGGTCCTGCTTAGAGAAGACCAGCAACAGAAAACAAAAAAGAAATGTTTGGTATTTCACACTCACTGCATAATTTTGACGACGCAAAACGGTTGGCTTTCCCGTGACTGAGTGATCACGTAGCCTGGCCCACCCTTGGAATGTAGGCTGACCACTATGTGCATGAGAAATTAGGCTTTGTTTGTTTTTCACATTTACTACGCATATTGTTTGGTCAGCCATCACAGGACTATTTTCAAGCGTTAAGTTCCCCAATGAAGTAGCCTTTTTTTGTGCCGAAATATATGATCTTAAACACCAATAAATAGATAAATAAATAAATAAATAAATAAATAAATAAATAAATAAATAAATAAGAAGGCGTACCCAAGCACAATGAACTTGCAAGCAAAACGTTGTGAGTTTGATGCCTGGTCGGGGCAAATTGCGTTGTGTCACCCAGAACCCCCGATATCCATATTTAAAGGGCGTTATTGAAAAAGCTCGAAGATATTTCAGAATTTGTGAGCCTTATTTAAGTTAGTTTTTTTTAAAAAGTTTTTGTCATTTTGTTGGATAGAGTGCTTCTAATGTAGCTCCGTCCGTGGGACACATTAACCCATAACCTAACGCTAGTAGCAGACGATATTTGTGAAAAAAATTCTCGTGTAACTAAAAATTTTCATTTTTTCCATCCAAAACACAGGGTATGATCCCTCATTGGAATGAGCGCAACGGGCTCGTTCGAATGAGGGGTCAAAACCATTGTTTTGGAAGCATAAAATGTAAATATAAAAAAGACTGAATAGCGATTTTTGTGTACAGTGTTGGCCGTTTATGGCTGTTACATTAGGTAAAGGGTTAAACGCATTTTGACCAATTACTATCAGCCCCAAGGAAGGGACAAACTGACCTAGGGGGCAATGATTAAAAAGATAGCTAAGTTGTTATAACAAGATAGCTAAGTTGTTATAACAAGATAGCTAAGTTGTTATAACAAGTTAGCTAAGTTGTTATAACAAGTTACTAACTTGTTATAACAAGTTAGCTAGGTTGTTATAACAAGTTAGCTAAGTTGTTATAACAAGTTAGCTAAGTTGTTATAACAAGTTAAGCTAAGTTGTTATAACAAGTTAGCTATGTTGTTATAACAACTTAGCTAAGTTGTTATAACAAGTTAGCTAAGTTGTTATAACAAGTTACTAAGTTGTTATAACAAGATAGCTAAGTTGTTATAACAAGTTAGCTAAGTTGTTATAACAAGTTAAGCTAAGTTGTTATAACAAGTTAAGCTATGTTGTTATAACAAGTTACTAAGTTGTTATAACAAGTTAGCTAAGTTGTTATAACAAGTTACTAAGTTGTTATAACAAGTTAGTTAACTTGTTATAACAACTTAGCACAGGTAAAAAAAATACATCAACTGGCGTCAGAACGCTGCCGTAAATATTAATGAAAATCACTGTAGAAAGCTTCAGTAGACAGTATAGACATTGTCCCAAATGAGAACAGTGACAATGCACTAAACTGTTTGAAGAATAAAGTGTGTAACTCTGTAAATGAAAAAACTTGAACCAAAAACTTGAACCTGGAAGTTCTAAGTTAAATTGACTGCAAAAAAGGGTTAAATATGTCCCAAAATAAGATAAATCAGAATGAGAATGATACAATCAATAATAATTAATATTAATTATAAAGAAAAAAACTGTAACCTTCACTAAAAAACTTTAACCACAAACTTTAAGCAAAACTCTAAATGTTAACATACAGACAAGACAGATGGATGGATGGATGGACAAACGAAAGTCATGACTATAGCCCTGACTACAAACAGCTGGGCTAAAAATGTCTAACTGGCCCCCCAAGGGGGTGGGGGTGGGTGGGTGGGTGGGGGATTTATAGGAATAAAAACAATTTCTGCATGTAGTTACTCTAAATCCTTCAAAAGGTATTTTGGACCAAAAAAAAACAAAAGTGTCATGGGGGGGGGGGGGGGGGGGGGGGGGGGGTGTATAGGAGTGGAGTTAAAAAAACTTGATGAAGACATTGTTGCTATAGAGATATATACAGAAAAAATTGAAATCTGTTAACTATTGTTCAAGTTATGCCATAATCAAAGGTCGGACAGACGGTGGGGGGGGGGGGGGGGGGGGATTGGGGGAGTTGTTGAACCTATATTGAAACCTGGCCTGTATTACTAGCTGGAAAATACACATATCAACTTTGGTTGAAAACAAATAAAATAATCCAAACTGGAGTAATCAGTTGGAAACCAATTGTTTGCAGACAGATGGACGGAGGATAGTCATGACTGTAGCCCTGACTATTGTCAGGCTAAAAATGCATTTTGTACCAAAGAAAAAATATTGCATGAATGGCCCTGAGGAGGAGGTGGGGTGGGAGGTGAGGGGTGGGGTGGGGAGGGGGAGAGTGGGGGTGTGTTTAGGGAGTCCATTTTTTTCCCACATGTGGTCAATCTAAATCCTTCAGAATGAATTTTGAGCAGAGAAAAAAAAAATACCTAACTGGCACAATGGAGGTGGGGTGGGTGGGGGTGGGAGGTGGTGTTTGTCTGGGTTTTTAACCACAAACTTTAACCCGAACTGTAAAACTGCATTTATGACGAAAGAATAAAAAAGTGCGTAATTGGCCCCCAGTGGGTGGGGTGGGGTGGGGGTGGGGGTGGGGGTGGGGGTGGGTGGGTGGTCATTGGGGGGGGGGGGGGGTTACATGAGTTTAAAAAAGGTTCCGCATGTAGTGACTGTAAATAGTTCAAAATGCATATTCGAGGAAAGAAAAAAAAATACCTAATTGGGGGGGGGGATAATTTCTGTCTGGATTTTTAACCACAAACTTTAACAAAAAAAGCATTTTTGACAAAAGGAAAAAAAAGCTTCTGCATGTAGTGACTGTAAATAGTTCAAAATGCATATTGCCTAATTGGGGGGGAGGGGTGGGGGGGGGGGGGCGGTGGTGCTTGTCTGGGTTTTTAACCCAAACTGTAAACAAGCATTTTTGACAAAAGGAAAAAAAAGCTTCTGCATGTAGTGACTGTAAATAGTTCAAAATGTATATTGCCTAATTGGGGGGGAGGGGTGGGGGGGGGGGGGGGCGGTGGTGCTTGTCTGGGTTTTTAACCAAAACTGTAAACAAGCATTTTTGACGAAAGGAACAAACTTGGAGTCACCCTACCAAGCTACAATGAAATCCCTTCATTATTATGGCCTGTGGAATATTCTAAAGGTTTTCAGGCTTCGGGCCTCTGTTGCTGTCACAGTTGCCCAAAAGAGGACGTTCTCATCTAGACATTATATGAAGTCAACCTATCATGTTACAATGAAATCCCTCCATAAATATGACCTGTAGACTGTGCTAAAGGTATTCAGGCTTCGGGCCCCTGTTGCCATCACAGTTGCCCAAAAGGGGGCGTTCTCATGTAGACATTATATGAAGTCAACCTATCAAGTTACAATGAAATCCCTCCATAAATATGACGTGTAGACTGTGCCAAAGGTTTTCGGGCTTCGGGCTTGGGCAGCCATCATGGTTGAATGATCGCAACCAAAAGGGGACATTCTCATCTGGGCATCATGTGGATTGATCCTACGAAGTTACAATGAAATCCCTTCATAAATATGACTGTAGACTGTGCTGAAGGTTTTCGGGTATCGGACACCTGTAGCCGTCAAAGTTGCCCAATCACATCCAAAAGGGGACTTTCTCATGTTGACATTATATGAAGTCAACCTATCAAGTTACAATGAAATCCCTCCATAAATATGACCTGTAGACTGTGCCAAAGGTTTTCGGGTTTTGGGCTCGGGCAGTTGTGACGGTTGATAGATCACGCCCAAATGGGGAAATGGGGAAATTCTCATGTAGACATCATACGGAGTTATCGTATCAAGTTACAACGAAATGCATCCATATTAAACATGACCTGCAGACTGTGCTAAAAGTTTTTGGGTTTCGGGCTTGGGCAGCCATCACGGTTGACAGATCATGCCCAAACAAGGACGTTCTCATCTAGGCATTATACAGAGGCATTCTATGAAGTTGCAATGAAATCCCTTCATAAATACGACCTGTAGACTGTGCTAATGGTTTTCGGGTTTTGGGCTCGGGCAGCCATACCGGTTGACCGATCGCGACCAAAAGGGGACGTTCTCATGAAGACATGACCTAAAACCTGCATATGAAATTTCGTGATGATCAGACAAGAACTACCGGGTATAGCCTGTACTTGAAGGTTGAATAAAAAACTTTAACCACAAACTTTAACCAAAACTCCAAATGTCAAATAAACAGCTAAACAGGAAAAGAGAGAAAAAAAAAAAAAAAAAAAAAAAAACACTTGAACCTTCAGTAAAAAACTTTAACCACAAACTTTAACCAAAAACTCTAAATGTTAACAGATGGACAGATGGACAGACGGATGAACGGACAAAAGTCATTACTATACCCCTTACTGTAAACAGTCGGGCTAATAATGAGAATGATACAATCAATAGTAATTAATATTATTTAAAAGAAAAAAAACTTTAACTTTGACTAAAAAATTTTAACCACAAACTTTAACCCAAACTCTAAATGCTAACAGATGGACGGACAGATGGACGAAAATCATGACAATAGCTCAGACTGTAAACAGTCGGCTAAAAATAACATCAAAGAGAATTCTAGGTTAAAAAAAAAGAGCTGGGTCAGATTATCAGTGATGAGAGAAGTGCCTGAGAAACAAGACATTTTTTTAACATCCCAACTAATATATTTTTTGTATTTTGCTTAAAAAATATAGCTTATGACCCCTCATGGTGTACAGTGTACAAGTTATTATGTAACAATCAATTGTAATCTTATCAAGAAAGAGATCTTTTCTGCAATCAGAGTGAAGCACATCACTAGAGATTCAATAACAAAGCTGGTGTGAAAACGTTTTTTAAATTATTCTTGGAAAGAAGGACTAAGCACTTTTTTCTGGAAAACATTGAAAAGGGAAATACATCATCATAATGCCTAGATACAAACCTTATATATTTATTAAAATTACAGTATGTACACCTCTTCAGACAATAAGGCCACTGAAAAAAAAGTTTTGAAAAAAAGAAATTTTAAAAAATATATTGTAATTTTTTGTTTTCATTTAATTCTCTCACCGATAAATGCCAAAATAAAAGCAGACCTGAACAAATTAGAATTTATGACAACCCAAAAATGGGTTTCCTTAATTTTTTACGGCAACCGATTTTTCAAATATGGTAACCATTAATCACACAAGGCAAAAAAACAGCAAAATAATTCTGATATATATACAACTGCTACAAGTTTCAGTCAAAAGACTAATCTACTGTGTCTTAATACACTATTGGAAAGGGCTCACATCACTATATTCCATCAATAGAGTCAGAGGACAGTAAGATTAGTCGTTATTATAAAATATATCATTCTCCTGAAAGAATTTTTTGCCATTTTTCTTCGTCTTAGGCCCAATGATGCCCCAAGCTATGCAAATGAAAAATTGGTTGCCTTAATTCATTTGAGGTGAACAAGAGGGGAACGAAAGGATCAATCACCCAGTTTGTGTAGGCCTTCAAAAGCCTATTTGTATTTGCAGATGCAGGCCTGTAGTTTTGTGAACTGCAGGAGTGCAGCTGACAACTCCTGAAACAAGTAGTTCAGGAGACCGATTCCTCCCATAGTTCAGCATTTTAGTATGATGGAATTCATGTATGCTAGGCCTTTAAATATCCTCTGCTGGTAGATGTTAAAAGAGACTGCATTTTTCCAAAAGATTTCTTGTAAAAGCTGTTTTATGGTTAATCACAGACTTCTCAAGCAGGCTTATTTTCAAATTAGGGAGGCATACAGCCATTATGAAAAATGTACTACTAGGCCACACAAAGTATATCTGTTTCTGTCAGCTCCTCACCGTTCCAACTCCATACAAGCTGGGTTAGCATTGGTTGATGACAAGTGCACCATCGATGTGCCGTTCGCCTTAGTACACAATGCCACTGTGCCCCCACAATGGCGGTGAAGTGTCTTGCCCAAGGACACAAGTCAGTTGCCGCAGGTGGGATTCATACCGAATTTGAATATTCAGTAATGGAATAGTTATTATGGGCAAAGTAACTATTCTCTTAACAAGGCTCAATTGTATGCCCAATATCTGAAAAAATCTAAGATAGCCGCAGGAACCCATGTCTTTCAAGTTATGGTGTCGAAATTCCAAAGCTCATGTAAGAATTTTAGCTCATATCTGCAAAACAAATTTCATGAAGATTTGATGACCTCCAGTCCAGTAGAACCCTGTTAATTGAATAGCCACTGCCCAGTGAAAATTATTCAATTAACAGGAGCATTCAATTAACAGGGATTGGTCACTTTCCTGTTTTCTTGAGATAAACTGAGCATTTATTCTATTATATCTTGTCTGACAGAGTTCACAGAACTCTGTCAAACAAGATACAACATACTAAATGCCTTTATTGGATTGTTGCGACCAAACTGGTCAATAAACAAGGAGAATTTGATGATTGTCAGGGTAATTTCTTGACATATATCAAAAGTTTTTATTCAATTAAACATAGTCGTCTCTTTAACCTACATGCGATTAACAGGTAAAGTCTGTACTGAAGGTATGGTAAATGGTTTTGTGTTTGCAAATTATATTCAATTAATAGGGTTATTCAATTTAGAGATATATAATTAAGTGAACTTCACTGTCCTGTATGATCACAAAAGTAATATTTCTCTTGGTCAGATCACGATTAGGTCATGACATACAGCAAGCAGTGGGTCTAGATTTCAGAAATAAAATACAGCAAAATCAAGATCAAATCAAGAAAAAAATGAAAATAGCATCCAAGGTTCAAAGTTGTTGCATTTCTTTTTTGACGGGTGAGATTCAACTGTGCTATGGGAAGAAAATTGGAAAGAAAATTTCAATCAGAATGCAACCCAATCGGATCCGATTGAAACTGCCTGTCAACTTTGGTGATTTCTGTACTGTGTATAGGCAGAAAGGCATACCGAAAGGAATATGCATTAACCCTTTACCCAACGTAATGGCAAAAACCGGCCAGCGCTATTCACAAAAATCACCAATTAATTTTCATTATTTTTTCCTTTTTTGTCTCAAAAACATAGGTTATGACCCCTCTTTGGAACGAGCTCAAGCTCATTCCAAAGAGTGGTCATAACTTAAGTTTTTGAGACAAAAATGAGAAAAATTAGTTATTCAAGAATTTTGTTTGCAAGTGTTGCCCCACCGGTATAAGTGTTCACAATCCAATCGTAATCTGATTGTGAAAAAGACCACTTTTGTGGCCACATTACTGTATACAGTACGGTACAAGTCAAAATAAGTTGTAGCATAACTGCAATAAACTAAGTGTACTGCTGCTCCTGCTCTGATAAAATCAGAATCTGACATCATTTTCTGGAAAGCTCTCTCTGAAAAAGATGTCAGTTTCTGGTCTTATCAGTGTAGGAAGATAAAGATACATAGTTTATAGTGGTTATCCTACAACTTATTTTGACTTGTAGTGTATAGTCGCTGTGAACTGGTCGTAATCCATGTGTGGGAAGTTATGTTCACGCATGCAATTACTAGGTTATAAAAATCAGCAGCAGTAAAATTTTAATTAATGAAGTACCAGGTTTTACCCCATGCTTCATTAATTAAATTGTTTATGATTATTCTTTTAACTGGAATCCAATATTATTGTGTCCGTGGAAATACTGGCCACCCATGGAAAGTGACCAGTCCATGGCAGCTGTACTGCAGCACCCTGGTGTAACCTTTTTATCCTAAAAACTGGGAACCATGTAACGAATTAGAGAGAAAAATTTACAGGAAGGGAAGAACCAATCACCAATCAAGTAAAAAATATCTTCAGGAAATTCCAAACAAAAACACATCCATAATCAATTGCATTTTTAGGCACCAAAATTATTTCAAATCACCCTCTTTTTGTCTCTGGAATATTCACAAATGAAACACAGTATGTTAAAAAATGAACAGTATGTTCAAAAGTTTTACAAAACAGTTCTATTTTTTAAAGGCAAGTTAAGTGCAGATATTAAAACACGAGTAACTGCAACTTTTCAGGAGGGGACTTTCAGCCACCCCATTTACTATTGCTAAACCTGTTATATATCATTTAAAAGCATTTCACAGCTTGAATCTGCCTTTGGGCAGTGACACATCAACTCTCAAAGGATTGTCCCGATATTTTTCACTGGAATGTTAGGGAAAATCTCACAATTGCATGTTCCTGGCATATCAGTGAATGGAATTTTCAAGAGAGATGAACAACCAAGAGTGTGAGCCCAATAACGTTTACGAATTGCATCATGTAAACATGTTCATGTACACATGCTCATAAACCTGGAGAAACTGTCTTGTTTGTTTTATAACAAGTGAGGAAGGGGCAAAAATACATTAATGTCAGTTTAATATTCAACCACATGTACTTCCTCAAAGGCATAATCAGATTTTACAACAATCATTTCCGCTCTTAAGAAAAATCCAAGACATCCACCAAAGTCGCTACTTTTCTCAAAATATGGTGAAACTTAATAGCTCACATTCAGGTGTCATCCCAAACAAGGATATGAAATTTCAAAATTAGCAGTTGAGTGATTAAGACTCTGCATGTAGAGTGTGCCCATGGATTTAAGTTAACTGGTAGAGTGCAAAATTGTTTTTGGTCAGTAAAATTTGTTTACATGTCTTTGCCTGCTTATAATTTATGGGGGGGGGTGCTTTGGGACACTCTCACATAAATTGCAACAAATCAAATCTTTGCGGACAAAACAATTTCACTTTAACAATGACATGAAGCACATCCACAGAATATGGAGCCTTCATGTTTTGGTATCCACACTTCAGAAGTAAAGCCCAAATACTGGCTTTCACCACTAAACCAGTTAACAGCAATATTCAGGATGGCCACCAGCAGCCACATTGTACAGCTTTGGTAATGCAACTCCAAATTTCACATCTAGCAAAGGAAACTTTACATTGACTGGATGAGAGATACAGGTTGTAGCAGGGATCAAAATACTTTTTTTTATTTGCATAGCGAAATGCTATACATTTGCATTTTTATGTTTCTAATTCACAAAACAATAATGAGTGCTTTTGTTCCCTAGACTACTGTAGCTTTCAAAGTTTCAAGTGGTTTGATCCATGCATTACCAGTACATTCATACACGGTACAGACATACTGATTTGGTACTCTGCCATCGTGTGAGTGGGCTTCTATCCCCCAATTAACTTTTTTACTTGAAAGGATACTTGAGGATTTGGAGGCAAACCAGCAGTTCATGGACCACCAGGTAGAATACCTGGTGGTCCATAAACTGCTGATTTGCCATTGAGCCATCATGTTTCTACCAGACAAGCAGTTACAAGCAGTTACAAGTTAGGACTAATGCCCATTGTCCACCATGATAAAGAACTTGAGAATGTGCATCGCATTCCGCTGTGCATACTTAATGATTGCATAGCTTTTCCTGAATTTTGCTTAGCGAAATGCAATGTGAAACCACTTATTTAATCCCTGGGTTGTAGGATGTGCCAAATGAATTGCATCTGAAGGAATAACCAGCTTAATTCAAGAAGGACATCAGGGATCATGTCTTTTGAGCTTCAGTGATGAAATTCAACTGTTCTTATAAGACCTTACAAGTAGAAAATGTTGGACTATATGAAAATTCAGACAGTTTGGGTATTCAATGATGGGTTTGGTTCGATTTTTTGGTACCCTATTATATCAGTATCAGTTCGGTTTTTCGGTATATTGCACATCTCTAATCAACTCTCACAGGAAAATCTCACAATCTCTGCTATGGTTCTAGTCAAATGCTAGTCAACACTTGACTAGAAATCACTGCTAAGTGATTGCCTGCCTCAAGACTACGGGCATATTATTGAACAAGCATACTTAACCTTTAAGTCCCCATACAGCCACAAACTGCCCCTTTATACTGCACTGAAAAAGTTGTCCCAGTTGTACAATCTGTTGAGTGCATAATTTTTTAATTAAACATCAAGTCAATATCAAATGGTGATTTTAAGTTAACCCTTTTATAACAACCCCCCCCCCCCCCCCCACCCCACCCCACAACTACCAACTGCCATAAATTGCCATTTTTATGTTACTTTGAAAAACTTGCATTCTTCCTCAAGAACTCTACAAGTAGAACAGTGACTGACAGTGATTTTACATAACTGCTGACTGCCAGTACAGGCAGCCATCAATAATGTTGAAACATTGTTGAGTCATCTGTACACAGCAGTGTGTTGAGTTATTATTCATGATATTCAACAGGCCAGGAAAAGAAATAAATTGAATAACATTGAGTTTTGCTACAACTAAAAAGGCATACAGATGAGAGCAGTGCTTACTGCTAAGGCGAGTGTTATCAACATGGATTAGACCCCCCCCCCCCCCTCCCTGCCCCCCCCCCCCTACCACAGCAGAAGATTCATCTCTAATGCACCGTCTATTGTGTTTTAAAACAGTTCTTTAAAATCATTTCTTTTGGACACATCATTTTGCCCTAATTTGGGCACATTAAAACCATAAATAACAGCCTTATGTAGAATAGGCACAGAGAATTTATATATTTTTCTTGATGTCTTCAAACCTTCTCTAATTTGGGCACACCCATAAACAGAGTGAAATTGGGGTAATCTAAAGTCCTGTTTTAAATTGGAATAAAGGTAAATGATGCTCAAAATAATATCTTTAGCTTGTTATTGCTCTAACAATAACTAACATGTTAAACAAGAGGCCACATGGGACCTGAGGCACTCACCTGACAAAGTTGTTTAAAGAATGATTTAATTTGCATCTATGGCTAGTTAACACTAAGTCATGTAATTATTTATAATTGTTGTCCATGTCAGTTCCAGTATTGAGATGCTTCCACAGAAATAATGCCCAGATTTTCAGCAATGCAAAACTAAAGAGTCCAAATATCAACCTATGGCCTTAATTTCAAGAAATTTGAACCTGGTCCCCCAATTCCCCTGAAGATTCTGAATGGTGGATTTGAAGAAAGAGACTTTTAAAGATTATTTGTCATATTACACTAATTTAAAAATATTAATCCAGATACTTGATTAAACCCTTTACCTAACATGAAAAGCAGACGACACTTGCAAATAAAATTCTTGAATAACTAATTTTTTTCATTTTTGTCTCAAAAACATAGGTTATGACCCCTCATTGGAACGAGCTTGTTCCAAAGAGGGGTAATAACTTATGTTTTTGAGACAAAAAATGAAAACAATAATGAAAATTAATTGACGATTTTTGTGAATAGCACTGGCTGGTTTTGGCTGTTATGTTGGGTAAGGGGTTAAACAAACTTGAATATGAGCCCAGTACCCCCATCTGACCCCCTCCCTCCCTGGGGGATTGTATACCAAACAGCAAAATATTCAAAACGGTGGTTCTGGAGTAGAAGATTTGAAAGAATATTCCTCTTTTGCAGCAAGTTAAAACTCGGGCTCTCATTATAGGGAGCCCAAATATTAACACAGGGACTTTATTTGAATAAACCTGAAACTGGCCCCACTAAAGATGTTGTATACCAAATATCTTAGGCTTCTGAGTGGTGGTTCTGGAGGAGATTTTTAACTGGTACATTTTGGGGCTTTATTCTAAGGTGAGGGTGCAACATCTAAAATGCTTCATTCCTATTATCTTTGATGTGAAATTATTTAATTGTTAGGAATTTGCATTGTTACAATTCATGGGAGAGTGCCTACAGGCACTCTTCCATAAATAGTAAAAGGTAATGACATGTGAACAAATTCTGACAACAAAACATAATTTAGGACTCAAGCAGTTAAAGAATATTCCCAATATTGCTGTTAAACTCATATACCAACCCACAGACTTTATATGAACAAATGGAATCTAACCCCTCTAAGGTGCTTTATACCAAATATCCAAAGGTTCTGACTGGTGGTTCGGAAGAAGCAGATTTTTTAAGATTATTCCTGCTACTGGTAAAGGTTAACCTTTCAGCTCCAGTCGGATGCCCAAATGTTAACCCAGGGACTTCATATTAAAAACTTGGAATCTGATTCTCCTGAGGATGGTGTGTACTAAATATCAAAGGATTCTGACGAGGGATTCTGGAAAAGAAGAATTTTAAAAAATATTCCTCATGTTGAACCAAGTTAAAATTCAGGCTCCCACAGGGAGCCCAAATATTTACCCAAGAACTTGATTTCAACAAATTTGAATTTGGCCTCCCTAAAGATGATCTACATGTATACCAAATATTAAAAGATTTTGACTGGTAGATCTGAAGAAGATTTACAAAGAATATTCCTCATCCTGCATTAAGTTACTATTGGGCTACCATTGGGAGCCCAAATATTAAACAAGGAATTTGATTTGAAAAAAAGTAGGTTGAGAAGAAATTAAAATTTTTTAGTAAATTTTGTTTCTTAACATACCTTAACATACCTACCACAATTGTTTGCAATTGGCTGTAATGTAAGTGCAAGTCCTACTTCAGAACTAACTCAAGCTAAGAAAGAGTGCAAAAGCACGAAAAAGATCGAAAAAGGTCGAGCGAGACCGGCGCTCAACATTACAGGTACTCTCTCTGCACATCTCTTGCATTTACCGAGTGCATACACAACAACCGTGATGTCAATTCCGTATTTCCACCAACGAGAAGTTTGTGATTCAGCGGGGAGGCATCGATATCCAAGATATCCCCAAGGAGGGTGAGCATCCGGTAAACAATTGTGGTAGGTATGTTAAGAAACAAAATTTACTAAAAAATTTTAATTTATTCTCAACCTACTCACAATTGTTTACAATTGGCTGAATAAACAATAGGAGGAGGTGAATCACATAACCAATACCAACAAGAGCAGCAGAAAGAAAATGCAAGGAGGGCAGAGAATAATAGCGAAACCTGTAAACGAAGAAAGAAAGAAGCACCTGAAAAGAACAAGGCTGAGCAATGCACAAACCCAATAAAAACAAATTTAACGAGGGTGCCTGAGCAGCAACGAGAGGGCCTAAAGAAAAAAGGTCCTCAGATTGCTGCTGTAGATGGTGGAGATAAAAGGAGGAGAAAGTAGAAGCATTCCTCCAGTAAGCCGCATTCATAACATCCCGGAGCGAAACAGAATTGGAGAACGCCTAGGATGTAGAAATGGCACGAACCTCATGAGCATTAAACTGGTTCGAAACAAGATCCGACGCAGACAAGCTGGAATAGGCCAGCTTGATTGCAAGACAGATCCATTTGGAAATAGAATGGGAAGAGATAGACTGCCTCCTAGGAATGAGAGACAGAAAGAATCTCTTCCGACCCCTCCGAATGAAGTGAGTGCGATTAATGTAAGTCTTGATCTCACGAACAGGACAAAGAAGAGGTCTCCGGCCATCGACAGCAGGGAGAGCCCGAATGCAGATGGGAGGAGGTACCAAATCAGGAAGTTGATTTTTGGCCAGAAAAGAGCAATCAGTAGTGAAGGTGACACTGTTAGCCTCATTTCTGAAGAAAGCAGAATCAACGGATAGTCCTGACACGTCTGGCAGAAGCAAATGCTAGAAGGAAAGCAGTCTTATAGGTGAGAAAACACATATCGGTCTCAGATAAAGGCTCGAATGGCACCCCCTCCAAACAATGCAACACTCATGCCAAGTTCCATTTGGGTGTAAGCTGCAAAACTCGAGGCCTCTTCAAAGAAAAGTGCCGAATCAGTTTGGAGAGAAAAAGATTACGACAGATGCACTGCTTTCCCACATATGAGAAAGTATCAAGACAGCATAGACCGATAGCCCTTTATTGTAATAGGCTGGAGGCCCTTGGAGTCAAAAAGGTATACCAGAAAATCCGCAATTTGAGCGATTGACGGATTATGGTAATCCACATTTTGAGCTGTACACCAGCTGACGAAAACCTTCCACTTAACAGCATAAGTCATGCCAGTGGAATGTCGCCGCGATGCAGAAATGCACTCCACTGATCGTCTCGAAAAACCTCTATGTCGGAGACAGGACCTGATAAAAGACAGGTGTAAAGGGACAGGCTTGCCAGGTTGTTGTGATATTTCCTGGGACAACCCTGGGAAAGAAGATCGCAATGTAGAGGTAGACGAATCGGTCAATCTGCCAATAGAGGCCGCAGCAGATTGATCCACACCCTCTGTGGAGACAGAGGTGCGATCAGAATGATCCTGCAACTGCAAGCATGAATCTTCGCCAACACTTGAAGAAGAATCGGTACAGGGGGCCAATCCAACCTGTCCAGTCCAGAGATAGAGCGTCTACCGCAAATTCTAGTGGATCTGGACAAGGAGAGACAAAGGTCTCTACCTGATGATTCCAGCGAGTGGCGAAATGGTCGACCAGAGCTCTCAAATCACCTGAAACACCGACTGATGCAGCATCCATTCGGTGGGAAGGACACTGTCGCGTCGGGACAGGGAGTCTGCTAGGATGTTGAGATGTCCGGGAATGTGCCGAATGGCCACCTGAGCATTTACATCCCGCGCCAACAGTAGAAGATCCCGAGATAGCCGATACATGGGAATCGAATGTGTGCCTCCTTGATTCCGTATGTTGGCCACCACTGTCGAATTGTCCGAAAGAAGTAGGACAGTGTGATCCGACAGGTGAGAGATCCAAAGCCGAAAACTCAACAGAAGAGCAAGGAGCTCCTTCTGGTTCATATGAAGGGCCACCTGCTCGCTGTCCCCCTCGCCGTGAGTAGACAGACTGAGAGGATCCAACGTCGCACCCCAGCCCTGATCGCTGGAATCCGCAGTAAGGATGCGATCGGCCGAAGGAAGATCCAATGGGACACCCTGAGTCAACCAGGGAACATCGGCCCAAGGGTGGAGGTGACAAAGCAGAGACCAAGGAATAGGAAGTTCCAGGTCCAGAGGATCCACATTTGGACGCCAATGATCCAACAAGAAGTGTTGGAGAGGTCGGGCAAACAAGCGACCCAGCGGAATGAGATCTGTCACCGAACATCAAAGGCCCAGCATCTGAAGGAAATGCCTGGCCGAGACCGAGGAAGATTGGAGCAGGTTCTGAGCCAAGGCGGAAAGGATCATTGCTCGAGCATTGGGAACCGACACCACATTGTGAAGAGTGTCGAAATCCATTCCCAAATGACGAAATTGCTGAGAAGGAAGGAGATCCGACTTCTCGCAATTGACTCTGAAACACAGCAACACCAGTAGGCCAAGTAACCACCGGACATCAGACTCCAGAACTGCAGCATTGTGGTGCCGTTGGAGGATGTCGTCCAGGTAGGCTGACGAAGTCACAGCCGACTGAGTATGGTGAAAAGCGAGCATATGTGACATCAGTCGGGTGAAGGCCCAAGGAGCCAGGTTCAAACAGAACGGGAGAGCTTTGAATTGAAAGACACGATCCCGAAACAAGAACCGAAGGTATTTCCGTGACGCCAGATGAATGGGTACATGGAAATAGGCATCCCTCAAGTCGATACTGGCTGCAAAATCGCCCTGATGAATCGAACGTCGAACCAACCTGAAAGTCTCCATGCTGAAACGAGGTGCTATGATAGACTCGTTCAGGATACTCAGATCGATGACAGGACGAAACTGTCCGTTTTACTTCGGCACCAAGAAAAGTCTCGAGTAAAACCCCGGTGAAAGGGTGTTCCTGACCACCTTGATCACCCCTTTGGAGAGGAGATTGTCGATCTCCTGCACCAGAAGGTCCAGAGAATCTGAAGGGACCTGAGTCGGGAGGGGCACCCGAGATAAACAGGGGTGCCGACAGAAGGACAGTCGCAGACCGGATTGGATGACGTCAAGGACCCAAGGGTCCGACGTTATCTCTGTCCAACGGTCGAAAAACAGCGACAGCCTTTCTCCGACTGGAGGCGAATCGAGGTGAGGATCTTCATTTGCGGCCTCGACGAGGCCCCCCCAGAGGAGAAACCACCCCCTCGGGAAGCAACAGAGTCCTGAGACTTTCCTCCCTGAGGCTGCCAGCGAGCCTGGTCGCGTCGGCGCTTCTTCTGAGCAGAAGGAGAGGACAGAGCCAAAGGCGTGGCCGACACGGCAGGGTGCTTGGCAGGCCTTGAACGACCACCACCCACAGCAGCAGGTTGGTCCAGCTGTCATAACAAACGCTGGTCCTTCGAATGACGAAGAACATCACCACCACAGCTTCTCTGGAACCATGGAACAACTGAGGTCCAACCAAAGAAGCACGCTGCTCAGAAGGAAGGGATGGAGAAGAATCCAACGCTGCATCCCGGCGTGCAAGCTCCAAATTAGCCGTGTTACAGGCGTGAGGATGTGTCAGGTTCATAAGAGCCTGCGACAAAACATGCAAAGGTGCCTGAGCATCATCAAACTCCCCTGGCAGATTATTTGCGGCCAGGGCAGCGACGACATGGTCCACGAGAGATAACATACCCAGCATCTCTCGGGACAGGCCCACCATGGATTCAACGGCCGACATCGGGAGAACTGCCAACTTAGGATTAGTCAACCCGAGGGAAGAAGAATCTTCGTCCACAGTAGTCATCCCAGGGAAGACTGGTGGACAGATGGATTCGTAAACACGAAACTGCGACGGAGACAGAAAAGCATCAGATTGTGAAAAGAAAGAACCTTTCAGGGCCTTGAAACGCATTTTGGCATCCGAGCCCTGGATGGACTCAACAACCTGAGCCGATTGCAGAGGACGCAAAACCCCAGTGCTAGAAGGCTCAAGAGGGTTACGGTGCACCACAGAGGACCATAGCCGGATGGTCACTGATTGCAGGTCTGAAGGCTGAATGTCTGGCAATAAGCCAAAGACAAAATCCAAAGCCTGCCCCAAGACTGACGAGGGGGGTCCCGTCGCTTTCAAGAAAATCGTCATCCTCTGTAGCAGAAGAGACGTAGCCCAACTCGGGCTGACCAGCAGGAACCTCCTGTGCAGTGACGCATGGGAAAGGCACGCAAACGTTCTCGCGCACATCGCTCACGCAAAAATTGTCTACGGTGCGCGAATAATCACTCGCCTCTATTCTTGGGTGAGTTTTCATCCATTTGAGTTGCGTCAACAGAAACATTCAATTAAGTTTTGATGTTGGGAAATTTTTAACAATCACTCACAATTTGAAGCACAATTGTAAACAATTTTCTTTCCGTCGTTATGAACATGACACACAGTAGTTCGCTAAAACATCCACACACGACACGCTAACAGTAAGAGGGTTGCACATTGACAACTCGCCCAGAGCTTACTCCCGCCACAAAATGAACATGTATGTTCAGATAAAAAAAACAGTGCCCATTCTGAGATATGAGAAACGTTTTAATACTTCCGTCTTTTTTTTTATCAAAGACATGTGGAATGTTGCCCCATTCCTTGTTTTCTTTTATACTTGTGACACCTGTCGCTCCAATTCATCAGTGACACGAATTAATGTGCCCCATTTGGAATTTACACATCCATTTTCCACGATTTTAATAATCTGCCATTTAAAATCAAGAACTAATTTTAGTGGGTTACATATATTTTCACCCTCAAAATTTCCATCCGTGTTCAGTTGTATTCATGCATTTGTTTTGAAGGACGCTTGTCAGTTGAAGTTAAACATTGAAATCAACACTCAATCGAATTCACTCTCCTCACAGTTTTCACTCTCGCAAACTTTATTTGAGGTGAGCAATTTTCCATTCGTCTTCATTTTGCTCCCATTCATCACTGCCTGTGAATACTGAACAGCACCCAAAGGGCCAGGCGAGGAATCTCTGCGACCGAAGAAAGGAGGTTGTGCTTCTGGAAGCCAACTTGAGGGTTACAAGAAAGCAACAAGGTGAGTGCCAAAACAGCCTGGTGCAGCTCACCCTGAGAATCCATTGTAGCAGCAGCGCCTGACAGAGTGTCTTCGCAATGGACCCTTCTAGAAGTAGAACCCAAATCCTCAGAAGGGACCGACGACGAACGTAAATCAGCAGACAGAGTAGGGAGACGGTGAGAAGATACTGGAGGATAGTTCCAAGAGTGACGCCCAGGGGCAATCACTGACCTCTGCGAAACAGAAGGCCCTGCCTGCAAATCCTCTAGAGAGACCGACGGTGTATGTGGATCGGTAGCTGGACCTGGGACACAATAAGAAGACACCGGAGGATTGTCACAAGAATGACAGGAACCTGTCATTGGCCTCCCCTCGAAAGAAGGCCCCAACTGCCCATCCTCTGAGACCGACGACAAGCATCAATCGACAGCCAGACTTGGAACACAGTGAGAAATCATCAGAGGAAGGTTCCAAGAGTGACAGCTAACCGGAGCTGTCACTGACCTCTGCCGAACAGCAGGCCCTGGATGCCAATGTCCCAGCCCCATCCTGCTAGTCGGCACACCAGCAGGGGAAGGCAGAACAACAAACAATTCACTCGAGGGATGAGGAATCGCTGCCGAAGCGACCGAACGGCCCAACCGACCAGGAGCAAACCTAGCCAGATGACACGGAGCAGACAGAAAACCTGCACAGCTTCGCTGAGAAGCCAGGGAATGCTGAGAGCCCAGAGACACACCAGCAGATACAGCCTCGGATCCCCGAGACTGAACACGATCCCCAGAAGAGATGGAAGAGCCACTATCATACAAGATAGGATCAGCAGGAACAACTTCCCCAGCAACTGTCGACGGTGCAGGAGGCAAATCGGAGTGTCACCGAGCTGACCTCGGAGATACTCTTGAAGAAAACAGCTGCCTTAAGGGTGACATTAGAAGCCAAAGGAAGAGAGATCACAGTCTCCACTTCAGGCATCACAGCACCAGCACCATCAACAGTTGCAGAGGAACTTGCTACAGAAATAGACTGATCAACATCCTGCGTGACAGAGTCACCATGTGCACTCCCAGAAATGTCCGAAGAGGCACGGCTACCCTTACCCTGAGAACAAGGGGTTCTAGCCCTGGAGAGAACCACCTTGTTCACGGATGCCCAGAACTTGGAGGACCAAACCCCACAAATACCACAGGAATGGGTCTGTGTGCAACTGTTGCAAGTGACACAAGTAGCATGAGAAACATCTACATGTTTCACCTGCAAACAAGAGGTACAAGGAATTGTTTTAGGCATAATAATAATTTTAATTGGGAAAAAATCCCCAAGATGATCAAAACAATCAAGGTTCCCACTGACGGAAAACCGAACAACAATGGTCGCGTTTACACACCTGGGAAAAGCAAGACAATTTATGAGAAGACAAGCAAAAATGAGCATAAAAAATATAATACAATAATCAATTTAGAGCTTGATAAAGGATACAGTCCACTTGCACATTAATTGACGGTCCACTTGCACATTAAAAGAAGCACATACAAAATCAAGTTGTTCACGAAGAAATAACAAATAAGCAGCACGAGTCACAAAATTTCCGACCATGTCACAGTGGTGGAAATAAAAGGAATTGACGTCACGGTTGTTGTGCATGCGCTCGGTAAATGCAAGAGGTGTGCAGAGAGAGTACCTGTAATGTTGAGCGCCTGTCTCGCTCGACCCTTTTTCGATCTTTTTCGTGCTTTTGCACTCTTTCAATTTTCCAACTTGTTTGGAAAAGTTTCTTAGCTTGAGTTAGTTCTGAAGTAGGGCTTGCACTTACGTTACAGCCAATTGTAAACAATTGTGAGTAGGTTGAGAAGAAATTTGAATCTGACACCTGTACAGATGGAGTATACATTTTAAATATCCCATATATTGCACTAAATTAAAATTCAGGCTACCACAGGGAGTCCAAATATCAACCCAGAGATTTGATTTGAGCAAATTTGGATCTGACCTCCCTAAGGTTGATGTATACCAAGTATCAAAAGATTCTGACTGTGGACCTGAAGAAGATTTTTAAAGTTTATTCCTCAAATCGCACTTAGTTAAAAATTGTGCTCCCATAGGGAGGCCAAATATTAATCGAGAGACTTGATTTGCACAAACTTGAATCTGATCCCTGAAAGGATGCTGTATACAATATATCAAAACATTCTGACAGGCGGTTCTAGATAAAGAGAATTTTAAAGAATATTCCCCATATTGCACTATGTTAATATTTAGGCTTCCATAGGGTGCCCAAATATCAAACCAGGGACTTGATTTCAACAAACTGGATTTCAACAAATTCGAATCTCCATATGGATGCATTATACTAAATATCACAAGAGTCTGACTGGTGGATCTGAAGAAAATTTTTAAAGACGATTCCTCATATTACTCCAAGTTACACTTCAGGCTCCCAAAGGGGCTTGGTTCAAACAAACTTGAGTCTGATCCCCGTAAGTATACTGTATACCAAATATCAAAACCATTTGTCTAATGATTTCTGAGAAAAATTCAGGCTCCCACAGGGAGCCCAATATCAACCCAAGACTCTGTGTGAACAAATATGGATCTGATCTCCCTGAGGATGCAGAATACCAAATATCAAAAGATTTTGACTGGTGGATCTGAAGAAGATTTTTAAAACTTATTCCTCATATTGCACATATATTAAGTGAGGGACTTTAAACAAACTTTAATCTGACCCCCGTAATGACGTTGAATACAAAATATCAAAAATTTCTGACAGGTGGTTCTAGAGAAGATTTTTAAAGAATATTTGTCATGCATGTATTATGCAAAATAGAGCTGTAGGTTAACCGAAACCCAACCGAGATTTTTAGTTTTTTTTAAAAACCGAAACCGAAACTGCTGACGTCCCGTAATCTAAGGTTTTTCGTTTTTTATTAAATACTCTCTTGCTGCAGAAATTCACAGAATGTATCCATCCCAGAGTAGTGAGAGTACCCAGACACTGCCAATGCCAATGGGTACTCTCACTACTCTGGGAAGGCTACATTCTGTGAATTTCCGACATTTCAGTTTAGTTGTGTTTGTAGCTTTCCTCAAGTTGCGTGTAGGTGTCAGACCTCGAAAAATGGCCAAGCACAATAAAAGTTCTGTATATTTAGGTAATTATATTGGCCTTCCTGATTCTTCATGTATTATAGCTTATTTCGGGCATTCATTGAGTTTCACTCAATTTCACTGCCATTCAGTTATGACTCCGGACATAAGAATGAGTTTTATTGAATTTTATATGGCCTCATGAACAAAACGAAAACCGAACCGAACCGAGGTTTTACTCCACCTAAAAAACCAAAACTGAAACCGAACAAGAAATTTAAAAACCTACAGCTCTAATGCAAAAGTTATAATTTGTATTTGTATTTTCCCCCTGTATTGAGCCTAAATATGAAACAAGGGGCTTAATTCGAACAAAATTGTATCTGACTCCTATATATGCTCTATACCAAATATCATAAGATTCTGATCGATGATTCTGGAGAAAAGATTGATTTCATTTTGTAAAGATGCCAATTTAGCATTTTTTTATTCCCCCTACGCTACACACAGAGACAACTAAAGATGGCAATTCTATTCTACTTGTCCTGTGAATGCTTCATAGCAAATAACAGTTCTCTGTTCTGAGCAGTTTGGGAAAATATTTCTATTTTTAGCTCCTGGGTTCCCATGGGGGTGCAGGAAAGACAATTTTTTAATCAATCAAGTGCATATGACTCAATAATACCACATTCCAAATTTGGTACAAATCATCTCATTAGTTGAGAAAATATAAATTGTAGATGCGGCCAAAGGCAAATAGAGCCCTATGAATTTCATTTGAACAAACCTTATTCTACACCTCAAAAGGAAGCTCAGTATCATATATCAAGCCATTCTACCAATTGGTTCATGAGAAGACTCTTCTTTTAAAATTTGGGATCATTTACCCCCATCTCTAGCCCTCCACCCTATGGGGCAGGGCAAGTTGATTTGAACTAAATCAAAATGCGATGTCACAACAAACAATCACATCAAATTTTACTGAAACCGGTTAAGCAGTTTTTAAGGAGAAGTACCATTTTGATGGACGACTAATGGGCGACAAACAGTGGACAGAGACAGATCAGAATAGTCCACCCTGACTTTCAGTCAGGTAAGCTGAAGGTTAATAAATAATGTGAAAAGTAGTTTAAACAAGAGGCCCCAGGGGGCCTGAGGGCGCTCACCTGACATGGTAGCCTAAATATCAACCCAGAGAATTGATTTCAACAAGTTGCATCTGCTCCTCCAAAGAAAAGCTTATACCAAATATCCAAAGATTCTGACCAGTGGATCTAAAAAAAAAAGGATTTTTAAAGAATATTCATCATATTGAATTAAGTTATAATTCAGGCTCCCACAGGGAGCCCATATATGAACCCAGGGACTTGGCTTTAACAAACTTGAATCTCACCCCCCTAAGGATGCTGCACACCAAATATCAAAACATTCCGACTGCTGGATCTGAAGACGATTTTTATAGAAAATTCCTCATTTTGAACTAAGAAAATTCCTCATTTTGAACTAAGTTACAATTCAAGCTCCCACAGTGAGTCCAAATATGGACCTAGGGACATGGCTTAAACAAACTTGAATCTCACCCCCCTAAGGATGCTGCATACCAAATATCAAAACATTCCGACTGCTGGATCTGAAGAAGACTTTTAAAGTTAATTCCTCATTTTGAACTAAGTTATCATTCGGGCCCCCACAGTGAGTCCAAATATGGACCTAGGGACATGGCTTGAACAAACTTGAATCTCACCCCCCTAAGGATGCTGCATACCAAATATCAAAACATTCTGACTGCTTGATCTGAAGAAGATTTTTAAAGAAAATTCCTCATTTTGAACTAAGTTATAATTCGGGCTACCACAGTGAGCCCAAATATGAACCCAGGGACTTGGCTTGAACAAACTTGAATCTCACCCTCCTAAGCATGGTGCATACCCAATATCAAAAGATTCTGCCAGCTGGATCTTGAGAAGAAGATTTTCAAAGAAATTTGCCTGAAATGCACTAAGTTCGAATTCGGGCTTCTATAGTGAGCCCAAATATGAATCTAGGGAGCCGATTTGAACAAACTTGAATCAGATCCACCCCACAATCTTGCATACCAAATATCAAAAGATTCTGCCTGCTGGATCTTGAGAAGAAGATTTTTTAATGTTTTTCCCATTGCCAAGTGTAAAAAAGTGCTGACTCAGCACTTTTTCAAAAGTCCTGAAAAAAGTATCTTGTGATCATACTGATAGGGATTTTTTTTAACCATTCTTTTCTACTGGATAAAAGTAAGCTTTATACAAAATAAGAATTCTCTGTGCCGTGTAGTTTGGGAGATATGGCAGTTTTAAGGTTTTTCCTATTTTTAGCTCCCGAGGTTCCCACAGGGAAAAGAGAAAAATGTTTTTTGCATCAATCAACTACTTATGACCCATTATCATCTCATATCAAATTTGGTTCAAATCGACCTCACGGTTCTGAAAATATAAATTTTAGGCGTGGCCAAAATTTTTGCCCCTTCCATAACGAAGGCAAATAATGCCAGACAAACTTCTCTTGAACAAACTTGATTCTAAACCTCAAAAGGACGTATACCACATATCAAGTCTCTGCTACTGGTGGTTCATTAGAAGAAGAATTTCAAAAAATTTGGCCATTTCTTCCCCACCCCTCTGCTCAATATGAGCCGAAACCTAATTTGCATTAAAATCAAAATGCCCCTATATAACCACTACTTACCTGAAATTTAACGGACGGACGACAGACGAAGAGTGATCAGAAAAGCTCACCCTGACTTTCAGTCAGGTGAGCTAATAAGGGATTAGGGAGGGGGGGGGGAATTTTAACTGTTGATTAAACTTGGTCAAAGTGTTCAGGTTTAGGTGATGGCTTAAAAATATTTCTGTTGAAAATGTTGTGGATAATCTTGTATCATACGAATTCCCATAACTCACATGTACATATACGCCAGCAGACAGAGATTTCCTTTCTTCACGTTCTGTATTTTGGGAAAAATATCTCTTAATGATGGGCCATGATAAACTTGAAGAAGGCCAATGAATATTTTTCACTGCAGTTTTATAAATAAATGCCTCCATACATCTGATTGAATGTTCCTTTTCATCACCATGAATATCCTGATGAAAACCTTGAGATAAATATTAATGATGAAAAAGTGCTCAATGACACTGACAGTAACAAACTTGACTAAAAAAAAATAACCCAGTGCGAATAAGGAGCAATAACTCTCATTTTTTATAGAAATCATCATGGTTTTTGAACTTGCTGAAGAAAATATTAACATAAAGCAGTATCACAATTAATTTTACTGAAATCTGAGGCCTACTGTAAATGTTCAATTTATTGCATAAAAATGAAATTTCAAGCAAAATTTAAAAAAAAACAAAGGGCAATAACTCTATTATTCTTCTTTTATGAAAAGTGGTTATTGAACTTGCCCAAGACATTGTTAACGTACAGGAGCACACCAAAATTAATTCAAATCCAATAACTGTTGTTCAAGTTATCACAAAAACAAATTTCTGGACAGATGAAAAGAGAGATGGACAGATGGATGAATGAATGAAAGAATAGATAGGAGGATGAACTTTGAATTATTATAAACAGATCTTTCTAGTGGTCAAATTGTACATATAGGCCAAAACACTAAGAATGAAACCCACTGACCAAAACCCCACTTGGACACAACTACTTCCAGAGAAAACCCATAACTGAAAGTGTATTAAGTGGATAAAACCCCCTTGGTTAAAAAAAATGTTGTTTTGTTTTATTTTGGTGATATTAATTGTCTCTGTTTTCACACTGATCAGCGACAGTCCTGTGATTGCAATAGGGATATTTTTCTCAATCAGATCACGGCTGGGTAATGACAAACTTACATTTATATGCCAGTGGTGTTGAGATTTCCTAAACACAAATGTAAATGAAATGTGACCATAGGAAAACAAACGAAAAAACTGCCTCTAAGTTTCAATATTCTTACATTGTGCTCCCGATTGGCAGGGTCGACATGGCAACAAAGGCAGAGGGGGAAAGGGGTGGTCCCCAATCCTAATCTAGCCAAATTTTTTGATAGTTAGAAATTTTAAGCCAGATTCGAGCGATGCAAAGATACAGTACGTGGATTATCGCTAAAAGACTCATAGAGTGCCGGTACCCCCCCCCCCCCCCCACTCCAAAGAAAAGTGGAGAAAGATATTCTTGACTTAAGGTGCTATATAAGTAATAGAATTTTGTTTATTTTGACATTCCCACCTCTGATATTCCTTAAATTCAAATTAAATATACACAAATTATACATCAAAATGAAGGTTGAAATGTATAGAACACGAAACACATATGCATTCAACTCATAGAGATGACAGCAGTCAACACTGGTTCCTGGAAGTCTGCTACCATATTCGTACCAGAACTGATAATAAAATAATATTTCACAAGAACAACTTGTGGCCAAATGTGCTTCAGATATCTGAGAACAAGGCTAGACATTCAAAATAGAGCTGATTAATCAATTAACCAATGATCAATGTCTTGATCAATCAAAAAAAGTAATTAATTGATTAATCGTTGCCTTAAACTACTGTATTATATGGGTTAACAAAGGAACAAACTTGCTCTAAAACAGGCAAACATTGTCACACTGACCTGCATTAATTATTGTGAGACAGATTAAAGCATGCAAGTTATATGCTGACATACTTGTTCACTTGCAAGATCAATGTACTATATCAGTAGCTGGAAATGGTCATTCTCAACTCTTTGCCCGTTGCGGACAGCAGACGATACTTGCAAAATAAATTCTTGAATTACTAAAAAAATTCAATTTTTGTCTCAAAAACATAGCTTATGATCCCTCACTGGAACGAGCTCATTCCAATGATGTGTCATAAGCTATGTTTTTTAGACAAAAATTGAAAACATAATAAAATTTGAAAGAGACTATTATATATAGTGCTTGCCAGTTTTGTCTGTTACTTTGGGTAAAGGGTTAATGCTATAAATCATCAACGGTACGGCAATAATTCAGCTGCCTACTAAAACAAGTGATTAATCGGCAAATCAAGGTTAATCCATATGATTAATTGATCAAGAAAACCCTTTAACGTTTCAGCTCTAATTCAAAACACTTTGGAATGCAGTGATAGGACTGCATTTTGGAAAAGGGCAACACTGTCTGCATTTTTTATTGAAGATGGTTTCCATTTTCGCTGGACATGCGCAAATCACTTGATACCGCGAATTTCCATTGAAAAACAAAATCGTAATTCTAAGAAATTTCAACTGGTGTCATGATACCTTGCATAGAATATGGCAACTGTGCAGTCTCTATATAATAATAGTATGCTGTATTAAGGCAGTCTTTCCCATTATTTGATTTTAGCATGGCGTTGTATATCAATGCTTTCTCCATCCGATGAAGTTGACTGGAAATCGAAAGTAAAGTTGAATGTAAACAAAAGCAAAGGTTTGGGAATTTACCCTCATGCAGCTCTGTAGCTGTGTTTTGAGAAATTTTGATACCCTAGCTTTGTTGTTGGATATGTGAAGCACATTTGGTCACAAGTTGGGGTCCTCCTAAATACCAGAACCCACCAGAACCACACAGTACCCCCCAGAACAGCCCCCCCCCTCCCAAACCCCCTCTAAATTACATTTTTGCCATGTTTTGCGATGAAATATGTTTATTTTATGTAATAATCCTTACAGGAAAGAAGAACAGATGTAAATTCATTCTTATAGTCACCTTTGTCTGGGTGGTTCTGGGGGGTTCTGGTATTTATAATAGTATTTTTCTCCTAAATACCAGAACTGCACAGGATACCCCAGAACCACCCTCTAAATAACATTTGCATGCTGCACTCGGGGAAAATATTCCATTTACAGTTTCTTTTAACATTCAATAGGAAACTGAAATTGAATTTATTCACAAATTCATACCTGTGTCGGCATTTGCTTGGCTGATCGCAATTGGGCTATTCCTGTGATTGACCAATGGGAATCTCATTGTCAATTTATTTCTGGTATTTCTGAACAATGTTCAAAACTTTAAAAAAAACTATTTTTTTATTCGTCTCAAGACTGGCACACGATATATACAAAAATATATAATATTATACAAAATATCAAGAAAGTCATGAAAAAAGAAATCCGTACAAAAATAAAAACAACTTGCAAGAAACCTGTACATTTAAATATAAAACACCTCACCAAGCAAAATGTTGATTGCAAGTTCACTGAAACTTGCGATCAACATTTTGCTTGGTGAGGTGGTCATGTAATGGCGCTCCAATTTACCCAATAATACCCAATACTGCCCAATAAGTATAATAAGTTCAGTTTGGCAATCCATCCGATCACCCAATTACACCCATTTACTACCCAATTACTACCCCAATGACACCGAATGACTGTCAAAAAACAAAGTCAAAGGAAACGACCCAGGTCAGAAAGAAGTCAAAATTAGTTTCATTTAATTTGATTGTATTTAATGTTCACTTTTCAAGTGACTTTCCTCTTATATGTGTATTGCTCAAGTACCATGATAGTCCAGGGTATTCCTGATAGACCATGGTGTTTAAGTACAATATCATGCTACTTTTATATATATATGCTACTTATATATTATATATATTATTTTACTGGTTGAGTGCTAGAAATTTACAGAATGAGTTCAGTGAATTAGGTCTGGTCCAAGTCTTCAGCGAGATCCAGACCTAATTTACTGGATGCATTTTGTATACTATAAACTATTAACGAGTTGAAGATTACGTTACTCATTTTCCCCGGATGTTAATAATTCTAATCTTTGATCATTTTCTGGGTTGCTCTCCTGAGAGATTCCCATTGAAATATGTCAGTGATTGGAATTATGAACAAAGAGAAAACATGGGAGAATGTTTTCAGTTGTTATTCCACAACTTATTTCCACTGGTACTGCAGAGTACCAGTACCACTGTTAGTGATGTCTGAAAAGCTTAGGGTATGGATATATAACCAATACTGCCCAATATATTTAATAAGTTCAGTTTGGTAGTACTGGGTATAGTGTATATAAATACAAATAAAAGCAGATACAAGATAAAGCTGCAAAGGAAAATGAGGAAGGGAGGAGGGATTTCGACAACCAAGTGATCTCCAAAGTGAAATTTTAAAATATATAAAACAATTCATTGTGTATATTTATGTTAACATTTAATATCATTCACTCTTCCGTGCGAGCACAAGGGATTTCAATCCCACATCGTCCATGTGTGCCTTATGACATCTTTCCGTGAGATGAGATCAAGCAATGACGTAGCTAAATCAATCAGTGACTGCAAAATTCCGAGTAAAATTCTGAGTTAACTCCCTTGACTAAATTTTAAATGTTCAGCTGAAATGAGAGCGAATTTGAGAATAAATCATGTTTAGTTTTCCACAGAATGCTAGAACAGTCTGGAAATGGAATCTTTTCTTCGAAAACAATGTGTAAATGTAACTTAGAGGAGGCTCTAGGGGAAAATCTGAGAGGTTCTTGGGGGTTCTGGTATTTAGGAGAAAAATACTAAATACCAGAATCCCCCAGAACCGCCTAGACAAAGGCGACTATAAGAATGAATTTACTTCTGCTCTTCTTTCCTGTAAGGATTATTACATAAAATAAACATTTTGCATCGTAAAATACTGTGCAAATGTAATTTAGAGGGGAGTTCCAGAGGGTTCTGGGGGTTTCTGTGCGGTTCTGGGGTTTAGGAGAACTGACAAGTTGTTCTCATGAAATATTAATAATTATCAGTCCTGGTACGAATATGGTAGCATACTTCCAGGAACCAGTGGTGCCTGTGGGCGACTCTATGAATTGATTGGATATGTGTTTCGTGTTCTATACATCTCAACCTTCATTTTGATGTATAATTTCTGTATATTTAATTTGAATTTTAGTTGCTATATAAGTAATGGAATTTTGTTTATTTTTAAATTCCCACCTCTGATATTTCTTAAATTCAAATTAAATGTACACAAATTATACATCAAATTTAAGGTTGGGAGGTAGAGACCACGTAAAATATATGAAATCGAATCAAAGAATTGACAGCAGGCACCACTGGTTCCTGGAAGTCTGTAACCGTATTTGTACCAGAACAGATAATACAATAATATTTCTGGAGAACAACTTGTGTGCTTCACACATCCAAGTCCCAAGAACAAAGCTTGGGCATCAAAATCCTTCAAAACACAGCGACACAGCTGCATGGGGGGAAATTCCAAAGGTGACGACTTTGTTCACATATATTCTTACTTTTGATTTCCAGTCAATGTCATCGCACGGAAAAAGCATTGAAAAACAATGCTGTCTAAAATCAAATAATGAGAAAGATCGCCTTAATACAGCATATATACTATCATTATATAAAGACTGTACAGTTGCCATATTCTATGCAGGATACCATGACACCTGGTGAAATGTCTTAGAATTAAGATTTTGTTTTTTGATGGAAATTTGTGGTATCAAGTGATTTCTGCATGTAGTGTTGAAATGATTACCTATTTTTCAAAGTCGACTAGTCGACGGGAGTAATCAATTCAAAATCGACTAGTTGGCTTTTCTGTTGAAAACATAATTGTCTCAGTAAATTAGGTGATAAGAGACTGTTACATGTAAGTTGATAACCCTTTTGTTTAATGACTCGTTTGACAGGTGTTTGATGAAGTTTCCTTGTCAAAGTCATGAACATAGCTGTTCTCTTTTTCGTATTTTGAGTTTTTTAAAATGTCGTGCATATTATAGCTTTAACCATTCAGTAAAAAAATTAGGATATCTGGGAAGTGCGTGACTCCTAGTCCTCTGTCCGTACAGTTGAAAAAGTACCCAATGATGTTAAAACAGAAGTTTCGTGAATTTGTAAAATGTTAGAAGTGTGCCGCCATGCGCCATACGCCTGGTGCAATTAATTAAAAACTCCCGGGTCAAATTTTGTGACGGACAGTTTCCTCAACTTCATATCCGATCTTTGCCGGCTTGCACCCAAACCAGTACAGTAATATAGAATATGGAGCTATGGCACTGATTTACCTTTGAGGAAGACAGGGCAATTGGCTCAAAGAAGATTCACTTATATACATGTACAAGAGTACATGTACAAGGGACAGAACGCTTGCATGAATTAACGGCATCTTTGAAGTTGTACATCAAAGTATTTTTCTTCAACGCGTGCCAGTGATTAGGTTAGGTGAAATCAGTGCTTGTAATGCTGCTGAAATCTAAGTTGTAACATTATCAGCATCAACAAACGACAATGATTGCATTGATATCCACTTCTCAATACAATTTAAAATAGGTCCACCATGAAGCAGAAACGTCTGATGTTTGTAAACATTAACCCCCACTATTGGCATTTTACGACTTCATCTTTGAGTTTCCTGACTAGTCGACTGGCAGATTTCAGAGTCGATTTTTCCGAAAATCGAATCGACTTTGACTAGTCGACTAATCGTTTCAACACTATCCGCATGTCTGTTGAACATGGAATCTATCTTGTACGAATACGGTAGCAGACTTTCAGGAACCAGTGGTGCCTGCTGTCAACTCTATGACTTGATTTCATATATTTTTCATGTTCTATACCTCCCAATCTTCATTTTGATGTAATATTTGTGTATATTGAATTTGAATGTGAGGAATATCAGAGGTGGGAATTTCAAAATAAACACCTTAAGGTATCTGTCGAACATGGAAGCCATCTTCAATAAAAAATGCAGACAATGTTGCCCTTTTCCCAAATGTAGTCCTATTGCTGCACTCGAAAGTGTTTAGAATGCCTAGCTTTGTTCTTGGATATGCGAAGCACATTTCAAAGTTGGCCACGGTTTGTTCTTGCGATATTTTATTTTATTATCAGTTCTGGTACGAATACGGTAGCAGATTTCCAGGAACCAGTGGTGCCTGCTGTCAACTCTATGAGTTGATTACATATGTGTTTCGTGTTCTATACATCCCAACCTTCATTTTGATGTATAATGTGTGTGTATTTAATTTGAATTTACGCAAATTAAGGAATATCCGAGGTGTGAATTTCAAAATAAACAAAATTTCATTACTTATATATATATTGCACCTTAATGGGCTATATAAGTAATGGAATTTTTTTTATTTTGAAATTCCCACCTCTGATATTCCTTAAATTCAAATTAAATATACACAAATTATACACAAAAATGAAGGTTGGGCGATAGAGAACGCGAAAAATATATAAAATCAACTCATAGAGTTCACAGCAGGCACCAGTGGTTCCTGAAAGTCTGCTACCGTATTCATACCAGAACTGATTTGATACCAAACTCAAGAAAATGTGAATAGACAGTTTCTCATAATTATGTATCTTATGATACAAAATGATCAGAGCGTAATTATGAATCAAAGACATCTTTCATAACGTGAATTCAAGAGTAAACTGACGCAAATCCACTAATCCCCAAAAAACGTTTTCCAAGATTTCAATGTAACTGCCGATCTTTCCCCATTTATATAAATAGAATATTTCACAATTATAAGATTATGTGCTAAAAGTATAAAAAAAAAATCGTCAAAATATGATATTTCCTAATGTATACATACGATTGTACTAAATACAGCAAATCCTTAATAAGTCCCTAAGTCCCCTCGGATACAAAATACAGCAAGTCCCTCAAAACACACCACTAATAGCGTCAAGAATTAAAAATTAGAGACTTTATCACAGAATTACATGTTGACTGTTTATTTTTGTTTTGTTTGTTTTTTCAAATTTAAAAGCAGTAAATGCTTGACAATCTTTTGTTATTTTGAACAGCAGTTCCGGCGATCTCCGAGGCGCGCGTGTGTAAAATAAAAGTACAACTTTTAAAAGAGATGCTTTTGAAATGCTATCTGAAAATGTTTTTTGATACTTATTCGTTTTACTTTTTATTTTATTTTTTTAATTCCTTTCTGTTTGTTTGTTTGTTTGTTTATTTTATTATGTTTAAAGAAGGTCCGCCGGCTTGAGCACTCTAATATTTTACCTGCTCAAAACAAGCTAGTGCTTAAGTTCTGTCCGGCTTTCATCCACAATTAAATCTCTCTGTTCCGACCCTGGCTGCTAAAAGTGCAGAGAAATAAATAAATAAATAGTTTAAGCAAAACTAGTCAACGCAAGTCGTAACGGGTCAAACAAACGCAAACACCAAATAGCAAGCTTGCTTTAATTTCATCATGTTTTGTGAATTAAATCTATAAAATAATTTACGAAAATCATCATTGAGAAGCATGCTTTGAAATTACAATTTCAGTAAATAATGTAATAAATAATTATAAACAACGAAACTGCCAAATCGAATTTCCAAAGTGTTTGTTTATAAACAGTCAAAAAAGTTCTGAATTTATTGATGAAAATGCTCGATATATACTTAATAATTGCACATAATAATAAAACAAATTTCACAGTCCTTTGCAAATTCATGTCTGAGGTTAAATTTTGTGTGTGCTTTACATGATAAATATTAAATGATGTCTTTTAAAGGCACTTGCTGGAATTAGTACATGAGGGTACTTAGGGACTTATTAGGGACTTGCTGTGTTTAGTACGACCCTATACATAGTGTGTGTAATATATTGTGTTTTTTTGTTACGTTTTATCATATAAATTTATACTCAATCATCAATGTTAATTGGATCATGAATAAAACTCAGTGTGTCAAACCGGTCTTATTTTTTTTTTTTTTTTTTTGTGGTGGCGAATTGACCCGTGGCGAATTGACCCAGTGGCGACTGGACCCAGTGGCGATTGACCCGTCATCCCTTCTACTTCTACTTCTACCAGGTAGTGACCACCTTCAAAAAGTTGAAGATCTTGTCACGAGATCAATGCCCATGTGCTATGGGGAAGGTGGCCTTTTCATGAGGCCAAGTCTGAGTGCATCCAAAGAGGCACTCATGGCTAGCTCTGATGGTAACTTGTTCCATTCAGAGATTGTCTTGGGGAAAAAGGACTCTTTCCTTTGTGTGGTTTTACATAATGGAATTTGATATGAGAGGGGGTGGCTGAGTCTTGAGTGCCTTATAGGGGGAATGAGTTTACTTTCCTTGCTAATTGCTGCCATTTGGTGATGTATTTTATAGAGCATTGCTAGTCGGGCATTTTTTCTTCTTTCACGCAGGTCTGGCCAATTCAAAGAGATAAGCATATCACTCACACTAGAGGTGTTAAAGAAGCTGTTGAAGACATAGCGGGCAGCCCGGCATTGGATCATTTCAATGTTATTTATGTCCTTTTGCAGATGAGGGTCCCATACTGAACAGGCGTATTCAAGTGTTGGGCGAACCAGAGATTTATATGCAAGTGCCTTGACTGGTATTGGGCAGGCCTTAAGATTACGTTTCAAGAACCCTAATGTTCTTGTGGCCGTGTTGCATATGTTTGTAATGTGTGTGTCCCATTTGAGGTTTGAGCTAATGGTAACACCCAGGTACTTAGCCGACTGTACATGGTGAAGGGACTGGCCATGCAGCGTGTAATTAGATTTTATGGGTGATTTCCTATTATGAACAGTCAGTACATTACACTTATCTGGGTGGAAGGCCATCTTCCACTTTTCCTCCCATACTGCAAGTTTGTCAAGGTCATTTTAGAGTGATGTGGCATCAGTCTTTGAGTTTACTACTGAATATACAATTGTGTCGTCGGCAAATAATCGGACAGTTGATGAGATGCCGTGGGGGATGTCATTTATGTAAAAAAGAAATAGGGAAGGGCCAAGTACTGATCCCTGTGGGACGCCAGATTCCACCGGCACATAACCAGACATTTCTCCTTCCACTACAACTGCTTGCTTTCGATCAGAAAGAAAGTTCTGAATCCAGTTTTTAATGCGGCCATTTATGCCATAAAATTCAAGCTTATGAATGAGTAGAGAGTGGCTGACTTTGTCAAAAGCTTTTGAGAAATCCATGATTAATGTGTCGGTTTGTAGGCCTTCCCCCCCCCCCCCCCCCTCCTTCAAAATAAACAAATTTTCATTACCTACTTATATAGCCCCTTAATTATTTCAAAAATTGCTTTATCACTCAGCCAGTTCCAGTGGAAACACCAAATTGAAACAAAACAAAAAAACAAAAACAAAAAAAAACAACAAAAAAACAAACAAACAAACAAACAAACACATGCGCACACACACCTGCCAGAATATTCAACAAGTTGAATGTGGGCAGTATTCGGAAGAAGAAGAAGAAGAAGAAATTAAAAATTCTCAAATATTAGTAAGAACTTATGCTGTAGTAAAACAGAGCACTAGATTTTTCAATTTTTTTCCTGACCCCCCCTGACCCCCCCCCCCCCCCCCCCCCACACACACACACACTCTGGGAAGGAGAATACTCCATCCCCGACCCAGCCGGCCCTTCGCGCCACGGGACATGCCTATGCCATGGCGTGTCATGTCGTTCCCTGTCAATAGTAGCCCCCCCCCCCCCCCCCCCCGCCCTTATTTGCGAATCCGGGCACCTCCCCTGGTATCTAATAATATATTTTTTGTATTACTCCGTGTCATAGAAATCTTTTTATATCCGATTTCTATGCTCCGTGTGGCCTATTTGTTCTTTTCGGCTATTAGTCGTATATCCTACTTTCGATATATGGATATTGGACAAGAACAATTTTATGCTAAATCGTAATCTTTCATGTACAAAATTTGTCCGGGGTGCAGAATGGGTATCAGGACAACTCGTACCCACGGCAACTCGTACCAGTCAAGTCGTACCCAAAATTGGACGACTCGTACACCCAATTTCGGCTGGACAACTCGTACCCACAGTTGGACAACTCGTACCCAAGGTTGGACAACACGTACCGGTACCCACAGTTGGTCAACGTTGGTCAACATGTACCTGGTCTTTAATTGTATGGGCGAAGGCGAATATTGGCTGAAGGACTTGAGAAGATTTGTGTCTGCTTTCAATGGGTGTGCCTAAAGGCAAAAACTTTCCATTTTTAGCATTTATCTCAGCAGAACAGTCTAAACAGACTTCGCCGAAAGTCAATTTCGCCGGTATGAACATTTCATCAAGAGAGCAATTCGAAGGAAGCAGGAAATATTTAAATTATATATTAATACAGTGGTGTAGATACGGGAGACGACCCCCCCCCCCCCCAGTTCCCTTCAGCCCCCCCCCCTCCCCAAAATCGGGTAATCTTTGGCTTTTCGTTAAACTTCTGAGGGCTTTTCTACGTAATATTTTGTTGTACTGGTAGTCATACCCAGCAGTTCACGTGTTGCAGGGTTAATGCAAAATCAGATGCGATCGGGGCTCATTCCCCCACCCTAACCCACCCCTGGATTAGATGAAGATTTAACGCGATGTCGGACGCAATCGTGGCCATCAGAAGTCCTTTCCTGGTCAAATTACATCTATATAGGGTGAACGGAAAAAAGCCCTGATGGAGAAAAGCCCTGATGGAGAAAAGCCCTAAGGAGAAAAGCCCTGAAATTGCATCTGAGGAGGAAAGCCTGATCCATTTTTGCATGGAGTGGAGAAAAGCCATGATTCAATTTTTTTATTAATGAAATCACATTTTATTCGGTTTTTTTTTTTTTTTATTATTTATTTATTTACTGTTTTGGCTGTTTTTTTGTACAGTAATCACCTTTTATGTCTATTTTTTTCATTCTTTGTGTAATTTTTATTTTTCATTCACTTTTATTTTAATTCAGGTAAAAGCTGCATTAGACTTTGGTTTGGCTAATATGTTTACAATAATAAACATTAATTAATTTACAAACATGGACAGGTGGTATTCTAAGACAAGTGAACAGCGGAGGGATGTTTTGATAATATTTTTGAATTTCTAAACACAATGAGCTGTGTTTACAACAATTATATTTGGTAATTGTTTTGCAAACATTGACAGTACTGAAAGGTAATTTAAACAGATAGGAGGCAATTTATTCTTCTGATGCTTTGTATTAAACAGGCGACATTTACAAGTAGATTTTTAACAAAACAACAAAAAAAAATGGAACTGTGGCTTGGATGAATAATATTAAAAATAAAATGTTAAATGTTCAAATTTCTATGTGTCACAAAAAAGTTACTTCCGTTTTTAGAGAGAGAGAGAGCGGGATTAACTTAGTTCCATACTAGATTACTTACCCCTATCTCTGTTTCCCTCTTTCTCCCTCCCTCACTCTCATGGAGAGAGGGAAAGGGAGACAGAGAGAGAGAGAGAAGTGAAAGAGAGCGGAAGGAGAGAGAGGGAGGGCAAGAGGAGGGATATAGAGGGAGAGAGAGTGCCAGAGAGAGGGAGAGAGAGAGATGCAAGGTGATCTTATCCAAATATCCATTCAGACAACAATAAACAAATTCTAGAATAATTAAAGATTTTCATTTTTTGTAACAAAAACAGCTTATGACCACCTATTGGGATGAGCTTGTTCCAATGAGGGGTCATAAGCTATGTTTTTGAGACTTAAATTGAAAATCTTTAGTTATTCTAGAATTTGTTTATGAACCAAAGGAAATTGATAAAATAGTAAAAAAAAATTCAACCAGGGCTTTTCTCCACCCCTTGAAAAAAATGGACCAGGGCTTTTCTCCTTTGTTGCAAAAATGACCAGGGCTTTTCTCCTTAGGGCTTTTCTCCACCAGGGCTTTTCTCCGCCATTCCTATATAGACCTGTGCCAATTTTTGTTTCGATCGGTCGAGGCACGAGAGTCAGGTGCCCAGAGAGAGAGAGAGAGAGAGAGAGATTCACTTTTATTCACATTTATAGTCTAATTGCAAACCTTACAAAAATGCTAATTATCATTTAATTTTTATGATTGTCATGGAAGATAATTGTTAGAAAACCACACCTCCCAACTGGAAGATTAACTTAATTGGCGGTAATAATATGCACAGATAATTGGAAGGAAATTAAACACCAATCGACTATAAGGTAATAGACGATAGAAAATAATTCTTCGTGATCTCACACCTGTCACTGCCGGGTAAGTCTAAATTAAATGACTGTCGAGTTTTCAGGTGTGTCGGTGTTGACCATAAAATTTCCGACAGAAATCAGTTGATGCGAGCTGGTGGACTCATAGAGATGTATTAGAGCTTTTTAATTAGATTTTTTTTTAAATGAACATCATTTGTGACCTTCTTGATTCAGTCTATCACTGGTCATTGTTTGTCGTTTTTCTTCCCAGCGGGTAAATATGCTACGCTTCAAGTACAAAATCCGGCTGGACTCTCAATTTACAATGAATTGGGTGGAGGTGGGGGTGTCATTCACGGTAACCTCCCAAAACTTCTACAGCCAAAACTTCTACAGTCTAAAACAACACATTTCAGGGTCCAAGGCATGATTAATATTGTGCATGTTACCTTAACTTGTGAATGGGATTGTCCAATTAAATAAAAACACAGTATGTGAAAAATGGGTTGTTTATTATTAATTTTATGATAAGGTGCATATAAACTAAAAGATGTTTTGATTTTTAATACAAAATTAAATACAAGTAGTTCATAATAAATAGAAGTAGTTTTGATTTTTGACATATGTCATGATTAGGTGCATATAATTAAATACATGTAGTTCATAATAAATAGAAGTGGTTTTGATTTTTGACACAAAACTAAATAAGGATATAAGTAGTTTTGATTTTTGACATAAAATTAAATACATTTAGTTGCTAATAAATATAACAATGGAATTATAACAAAAGATATAACAGTTGATTTAGTACAAAAAAATATTAGTTTGTTTTTAGGTTTAGGTAAAGGGTCAACCTCAACCTAATCTCAGAAGATGGCCTACAGCATCTAAAAATTCTAAGTTTGTCTTTTGTCCTCTATTTAACTGCTCCTTCAAACGACCTAAACGATTTTCCATTTCTGTGTAGACACGTTTTCTGCTTGGTGGGGCTGCACCAAAATCTAATTGTCCAATTTTTGCTCTGTCTGCATTTTCTACTTTTTTATGACTTCAATAAAATGGTAAATGTTGGGATGACAGTGAGGTAATGTCCTGTTCAGTCGGTTATGAAACCCTTCTAGATTGTTGTTAGTTCGTGGTCCAGTAGTGAGGTTATGATTCCACTTGTAGATTGGGTACCTTGCATCATCGTCAACCTAGGTAGTCACTATGTAGTCATTGAAGTCTGTAGCTCTTGAGACCTCTGATGTAGAGCTCATGACATCAACCCAAGTGTCTTGTATAGTATTTTAGGGAAGGAGTGCTAGACCAGCAGCCCTACGGACCCATTTTTGTACCTCAATGTCCTCTTTGTATTGGACAGCTAGCCCAAGCTGTTGTGTCTTCCTCCAAATGGCTTGACAATAGTGGAAAAAAACACCCTTTTATTTTGGCACTGGGGAATTCTCTCTCAACTGCACGTATCGCTGCAAGTTCAAAGTCAGTTTGTACACGGCTTGGGGTTAAAGAACAATTTAGTCTTTGTGGTATTTCCATCTTGAGCCGGCTGAAAAGTCTTTCATATGTTGTTGCCTGTCGATCTGGCAGCAGAGCAAATACAAGTGGATATGTGGTTGAACAAGTACGTGCATGTATAATGTAAACTTGATTCCAAAGATCAGGAGAAGATGTGAATATTCCATCCATATATATGGTTTCAGCTGGCTGAAGTGACTCAAGCTGTTCAGTGGTGGAAAAAACCAGCATTTTGTCATCCTCACCGTCTGTGAAAAGAAGAAACTTCATTCGGGTTTTGTCTTGCTACCTCCTCGTTGTACATAGTGTGCATCTTTGTAGTTTCGTCTCTGGCTCTCTTTCTCACAGAACTCACGAATCTGACTCGGTTGCTGTCTTCTGGGCCATGTGAATGTTCAGTTACATTTTTAAAAATATCTCCCACAGTTGTGCAACATCCTTTACATGTAGACAATGCACACTTCCAATGGATGCATGTCTTTCTAGCAACATTCTTGTTATACAAATATCCATCTAGGAGTACTTGGGAAGTTCCTTTCTGTGACAAAACAAACTCTACTTTTCTCAAACCAGCCATTCTGATATTTTTGATGACATGAAATGAAGAGATACTTCATTATATACCATTTTTTAAACCTATCACAATTATATTCACAGACTAAAATTCACTTTATTTAATATTATTTTGTGATTTGTTGTTACTAAATACACATACAACTCATCAAATTTTATTATTAAGATGAACAGTTATTTTAGGTGATCTTCTAATCACTGTTTGGTTTGTTCCATTGCAAAAAGAGGTGTGAACAATTAACTGATCAATCACAGTGTAGAAGTTTTGGGTTGTAGAAGTTTTGGCTGTAGAAGTTTTGGGAGATAACCGTCATTCACGCCAGTTCTCGTACGAATACGATTGCAGACTTTCAGGAACCACTGGTGCCTGCTATCAACAAAGTACGGTCAATGAATATATGTTTCCTGTTCTGTGTATCACAGCCGATACAATAAACTGATTTCCATTACTTTTATAGTACCTTAAACGGATGAAACAAAAGCAAAAACCCCGCTTCTATAGTTCTTAGGCCATTAACGGCCTTCGCCTATACAATTAAACACCACGTACAAGTTGACCAGCCATGGGTACGAGTTGTTCAATCTTGGGTACGAGTTGTCCAATTGTGGGTACGAGTTGTCCAGCCGAAAATGGGTACGAGTCGTCCAATTTTGGGTACGACTTGACTGGTACGAGTTGCCGTGGGCATGAGTTGTCTAGAAACCGCAGAATGTACTGCAGGTTGAGGTTATCGTGGTGCGGGGTTCTCCTGAATACCTGAGAAAATATTCCATTTCCAGATTGTTTTATCATTCAGTAGAAAACTAAAATTTTATTTATTCTCAAATTTGCTATCATTTCAGCTCAACAACGAAATTTAAGATTTAGTCAAAGAAGTTAACTCGCAATTTTACTCCTAATTTTGCATTCATTGAATGATTTGGCAAATCACAATCGAGCCACTAACATTATTTAAACTAAACTCACGAAAGATGTCATAAAATAATAACATTTGAATGAATAAATAATATTAGCATTTTAAAGGGCTGAACATTAAAAAAGAGAAGGTTTTAGCTGGTAGTGTATATATATAGTATAGCACATTTTATATGATGCACCAACCTAACACTCTGCCAATTTGAGTGTGTGTGAATAAACCGAATCTAGGGCGTGGTGTGTGGATTAGTTAAGTCGCAGTGGGGTAGATTTTTAACTGAGCAGTCAAATAGCAGCTTCTGAGAACAAAGCACAAGCAGCACTACCCAAAATTTCAGCCCATGTATCGCCGGATGAACCCCGATGGTCCATGAGCTGATTATTTGCTAGTTCGCCTTGTGGTTCTTAAAAAAATTATATTATAAATCACTGGGTGGAAATTCTACTTGACCACGATTTTTACAAATGTTTGACTCATTTTTACAAATGTTTGGGGGTCGAACAGTATATAGTTTTGGAGACTGTCAGGTAAAGGGTTAGGTGTACAAACTCAAATTATTTTTTCTCCCTCTTCTTCATGGTATCGTCCACTCAATTGAAATGGTGGTATATGGTGTACCATTTGGGTCAAAAGTCTATTTTCATCGGGATGAGATTAAAGTACACGTCCGACGTATAATTTTTATTGTTGCACCCGGATTTTTCAGTTGCAACGCTATTTCTCAATACAGGTGCACATATAAAATTTAGCGGTGCACCTATAATTTATACGTCCAGCATATATTGAATTGCACGTCTATCGTATATTTTATACGTCTGACGTATAAATACACGTTGGACGTGTGTTTTTAGAGAAAAATAGCAATGCACCTAGATTTTTTCCAGGTGCACCTACATTTCAAAATACCGTTGCAACTGTAAATTCCGGGTGCATCGGTAAAAATTTACACGTCCAATGTATATTTCTGACAAAATACACGTCCATCGGGGAACGGTCGATTTGCACCACGGCACGGTCGATTTGCACCACGGTCGATTTGCACCATCGAAAGAGTCGATTTGCACCATCGGAAAAGTCGATTTGCACCATCGGAAAAGTCGATTTGCACCATTGGTTCGGTCGATTTGCACCATAGTAGAGTCGATTTGCACCATTCATAAACACGGGTACTCGGCATGAAAAATGACACTCAATAACGATATTTGTATTCTATATCTACAAAAATCATTACCAAATTTAATTTTTCAGGAATCAGCCAGGGGTGGGGGGGGGGGGTGCACCAAAATTTGCAAGACGTGACGTAGGGGTGAGTGGGTCTCTTGAGTGCGGCAAAAATGTGCATTTCCAACTTGTGCAATTTTTTGAATTTTTTAAAAATATATCAATATATCAGCTAATATATACCATCATTTGTGTTTCAAACCTTAAAGATGATGTTGTACATCGCACTCTTAACATAAATGCAACATCAGGAGGCTTTATATGTGAGAATATTGGGCTTAATCTGGGAAAATGTCACACGTTAGTACGGGGTGGGTGTCTTTTTCGAAATGTAGAAAATGTGCAGACAATATTTTGGGAAAATTCTCTCTGATGCACTAAATTCAACCCAGGTTATTTAACTATTAATAGAATTTGTATGGATATATAGAAGAGGAAAGTAGCAAACACCTGATAATACTGACAGAACAATTCAAATGAAAATTTGTCCCCGTATATGTACACCTGCTCTGGCCAAGCCTGATAATGAACAGCTTGTCATTTGTAGATTGGGGCCCACAGCAGCCCACAGAAGTTTAAATTGGTGGTACCAGTTTAAGAGCATTATGAAACCCCCCTAAAGACAGCGGTACCTACTAAGTTTATAAGTTTATTTTGGATTTTAATGGGAGAGTGGGGGTGGGTGTCTGAGAATGGTAGTAGAAAATTTGCACGTAGGGGTGGGTGGGTGTAAAAAGGAGCTGAATAAAAAATAGGACGTCACGTCTTCCAAATTTTTAGTGCCCCCCCCCCCCCCCCTGAATCAGCTGTAATAAACTGTTACGCCTGTGTGTCCCTAGCCATTAGACACACTATCAATCTCCTGAGACGGTAGTCCAAACTTAGACCCAAAGTCTGTAAAATAACTTTGGTGCGGTACGTCCTGTGGGATGTACCACACCAAAAAATTATATTACAGACTTTGGGTCCAAGTTTGGACTACTTAGGCAAAATTCCTTATTGGAGTTAAGACTAAGGGGTGCGGGGGGGGGGGGGATACAGATAAGAAACACCATTCTTTTTCATTCAACTCTTATATTTTATTAAAGCACTTGGTAGCACAGTTACAGTTACAAAAGTAGAAAACGAACAGAATAAACACTTCAACAAACGTTACAAACTAACCAGCAAAAAGATTTTTTAAAAAGACACACTGAGTCACATCACAAGTCAAAATCGCCCAACTGAGCGAAAGTGGAACCAAAAAAATCCTTACATTTTAGTGCGCAGTTACAGAGGTTTCTCAATTAATCTAGTCAAGACGTTTTTGTTCCATTTCCCCTCAATTAATAATGCAAGCACTTGCCGTAATTTCTAAGAAGCTCATGTCGGGTGAATTTCTGAGAAATAGTGGCGAGTGCTGGCATTATTAATTGAGCGAAAGTGGAACAAAAGAAAAATACTAAAACTACTGAAAACATATTTTTTTAGCTGCCTAAAAACACGATATTTTTCTCACAATTTACCTCATTAGCACGCAGTTACGTGGAGGTTTCTCAATTAACCTAGTCAATACTTTTTTGTTCCATTTCCCCGTGTGATAGATGCACCAGGGTCACCAGGATGCGTATGACGTATCGGACAACGGTTGAAAACATGTAGCATAACATTTTTTTTGCCCTGCTGCTACAATTCCATGTGGTTGTTACATTAGTCTTTCGTTTAAACGTGTACATGTACCCTTGTGAATCTACTAAAATGTCAGCACCCCTCTTTGACCCTCCCTTGACGATTTGGTATGTTGTTACCTGGTCATTAAGAATAGTGTCTGGAATGGGTTCTTCCTCAAGTGACTTCTATCCCCGTAGGGAATCATCCACGGGATGAATCACGTCGAATGACCTCTCTTGCGATGTTGAATCTATTTCCATTTCTGATTCATCTGAAACTTGACTTGACTTTAGACATTCTGGGCAGACCCATGTTATTATGGTACCATCGCTCTGCTGTTTCGTCATCCTTCTATATTCATCTCTGGACAAACCAATGCCACAAATCCCGTGTCTCCATTTATTGCAAGAATCACACTCTAGGGCATCTTGTCGCCGCCGTACCTCTTTATTACAACTTGAGCATGGGTTCTAGAGACATTTGGCGAGATGAATTTATCATGGATACTTCTGAAGTAATATTTCTTCATTTTAAATGACATATATTATCCGCTTTTTAATGGTGCATATCGACTTATAGGTGGTACAAATCGACTTTTTTGTGGTGCATATCGACTTTTTCGATGGTGCAAATCGACTTTTACGATGGTGGAAATCGAATTTTTCGATGGTGCAAATCGACTTTTTCGATGGTGCAAATCGACCGGTGCAAATAGACAATGGCTCAAACGACCGATACACCTGTCCATCATATATTTTGTCGGTCAAAATACAAGTCCAACGTATATTTCCCCTGAAAAACACGTCCGACGTACAATTATTTATCGTTGCAACTGGATTTTACAGTTGCAACGGTATTTCTGTTTGGAGGTGCACCTGTAAAATTTAGCGGTGCACCTATAAATTATTCGTCCATCGTACATTAAAATCCACATCCAACGTATATTTATAGGTCCGACGTATAAGTATACGTTGGACGTGTATTTTTCGTAGAAATTAGCGGTGCACCTGTAATTTTTTCTAGTTGCACCTCCATTTCAAAATACCGCTCCAACTATAAAATCCGGGTGCATCGATAAAAATTATACGTCCAACGTATATTTTAGAAAAAAATGTACGTCCATCGTATATTTTCCCCGTCAAAATATAAGTTCAACGTATAATTTTCTAAAAATACACGTCCGACGTATATTCTTTATCGTTGCACCTGGATATTACAGTTGCAACGCTATTTTCGAATACCGGTGCACCTATAAAATTTTGATGTGCACCTACAAATTATACGCCCATCGTATATTAAATTACACGTCCATTGTATAATTTATACGTCCAACGTATAGATACACGTTTGACGTGTATTTTCATAGAAAAATAGCGATTCAGAATACCGTTGCAACTATAAAATACAGGTGCATCGATAAAAATGACACGTCCAACGTATTTAACCTCAGTTCACACCTATATGATAATCATTTATTACCAAACCCCATATGCCAGTGTGGCGAGCAAGAGACTACTGATCACTTTCTCTTGCATTGTCCTATTTTCGCAGACACTCGTAATAATACAATTAACCTGCTCCCTTTTGGAGCAGGCGTACCTACACTTCTTTTTGGTTCGGAATTCTTGAACAATGAAGACAACCGTCTTATTTTTGAAGTGGTACATGATTTTATATTATCAAGTAAGCGATTCCAATGATTAATGTGTATCACAGTATTAAACCAGTCTAAATATCATTTAATGTTATTATGAATGGTTGCCAAACTAGCCCAATGGAACAAATATAGCCCTCCATTCAACTTTCATTGCAGCTCAGAGCTACCCAGACGGTATTCACAGTTTGTATTCATAATCTTCTGCTAAACGATTTGAATGAAATTACTTATGTCATTCTCGCGTGTAGTAAATGCAACATGTCTTCAAGCTGGCCGAGATTTGTTTCTTTTCTTATTATTTATTATCGTTCTCATATTGTCTAACTTGTAGTCTAAATATTCCTACATATCGTCTTCCGGTGGTCCCTGCCTCTGGCTCATGTGACGGCTAGGAGTGGGTGGTCCTATTAGCAAAAACTCCCATTCAAATTTTATTTCCTTAACAATTCTGGACTCGGAAACATGGCTCGGGGCCCTGCACTGGAGTGAGCATGTTGAGCCCGCTCCGGTGGGGGATCATGAGTTGTGTTTTTGAAACAGAAGATAAACAATGTCGAGTGGTTTCAAGACGCCCTTTGTGCAGCTGTCGTACTCTATCCGTGTTGGGTAAGGGGTTAATCTGGAGTACGGGGCGGGGGCCCCCGGATGACGATGTGTGAGCTCGACTACTGACACTTGTGTAATTTATACAAATACTGTTTCAACTAAAGAAATAAAGCCACTCACATCTGCTGTTGACATTGGTAACTATTTGTAATCTTGTTTTGGGTGGAAACGGCCTTGTATAAGCTTATAGCTTCCTGCCGAATCCACATCAATGTATGTAACAATTTTCATTATATATTCTTGAAATAAATATTGTTTAAACTAACATTCAGTGAATACTGAATACACGTGAATACTTGATAAACTGTATTCGAATACGACTGAATACAAATACTGAATACGAATACCCCAACCCTGGTTGAGAGGTAGGCAGGAAAGTGAACCTGAAGAAAATGAATCAATCATAATAACTTAGGAAAATGTGGCACACGATGAGGAGATGATCACAGAGGATTCGGAAAACTCTAATACTCTTGATGGTAGTTTCGACATAGGAAACAGAAATATTACTAACAACATTGAAGAAGCTATGGAAACATCTGTTGTCGACCAGAATTGCCAGAGGCTCATCTAGAGGACAGACCAGTGTCTTATAGAATTCTCCCAACAGGCAGTAAAAGAGGCGCGCCATTACTAGTGTCTAGTGAGAGTTTTTCTTATGGGATCAAGGTAATCTGAGTAATCTGAGTTTCTTTATTAATTCATTTATTCCTTCTCTCATGCCATGCTTTTACAAAAGTCGTTTACAAAACGTCGTTCCAACGCAACCATTCAACTGTGTTTCATTGTGTTTCTTTCATTCATTCTATGCATTTACAAAAATAACACTTATTCTTGTAAATCATTGAATCAAACGTGTTTGCAAAGGAATCATGTGACTGTGTTTGACTGTGTTTCATTCATGGATCCGTTTATTCCTTCTCTCATTCTAGGCATTTACAAAAATAAGATGCAGATATGGATGTCTTGTCACATCAAAAAAAAAAAAAATAATAAAATCATAATTTTGATTCATTTCTGACCAATGTTACGTTATTCTATACTCTCCCATCAAGAAATTCATTTCCCCGTCTGTTGTGAATTTTCAGTCTCGGGCCGAATCTTCCTGGGCCGAATCTTCCCGGGCCGATTCTTCCCGAGGCCAAATCTTCCCGTTCCCGCTAAAAAAGCTGGTAAAATGGTGGTCGAACAACCTTGAAGGTAGCACTACAGTAGATTGATGTAGCATTACTCAAAAGTTGTAATTGATCCGGCGTCGAAAACATTATATGCCGAGCTCCATCTAAATTGATATCAGCTTGAAGGAATTTGCTCGGTAACCAATCAGTTGCTAAGTCGAATGCTATATCTTTCGGTTCAGTGGGACGGCCTTTTTGGCGTTGATAGTTGCTGCTTCGAGTTAGATTTGACGGGTTCGGTCGACTAGTTGTTGGTTATTCGAGTTGAATGTCTGTCACAAACACATCTTCCACCAGTGATGGGGCAGAACGAAATATATCGCACTTCGCAAGATGGTGAACTTTCTTGACAATCTTAATTTTTGAAGACAACCCAGGCTGACCTGAATGGTTGTGGCTTTGTGGCCCAGGTGTAAAGTTCTCACGAATCTGTTTTACAGTAGCTTTACATGTATTGTTCTTATTTCTGACAGAGCAGCGCCAGATTGGACGACCCGATTTCTTAGTGTATGAGTAGCCATGACTGTCTATTAAAAGTTTGCTTGATCGTTGCGAACCGCTGGAAATAATTTCATATGTTATTGTATCTGACTGGTTAAGCAATTCTGCGATATCAGGAATCCGAGGAACAGGTGGTGCTTGTTCTGGTTGACGAAGTGCCCGTGGTTCAGTGAAAGAAATTGTTATATTAAAAGAATTTACCAATGGTTGTTCAGAATCAGAGTGTTGAGCTTGAACCTCTGGTTGCTGTATTTGTGTCTCGCCTGATTGTTGGTTATGTGTGTGCCTGGTGGATGCCTCATCTTGGCGCTGGATAGCGTCTTTGAAATCTGTCGACAGTCCTGTCGATTCTGTTACTGCTAGAGAGGGATCATCGGAGGTCAGTTCTGTGAGAGTACATTGTGTGCATGTCCAATTGAATGTTATTTGACCTTCTTTCAATTGCTGGTACTGATGATCTGTTATGTTTATACCACATTTGATATGACACCATTTCTTGCAGTGGTCACAATCAATAGCTCTGCTGTTCTTACGAATTCCTTTAGCACATTGAATGCAAGGATGAGTCGGAGGCATTTTCTCAATGTGTCTCTAGTTTTTTAGACATTGAATGAATGACATTGTGAATGAATATGGTTTTTGCGCGCCGAAGGCGCGCAGGGACGTTATGGGGCAAGCCCCTTTAGACCCTCATTTACAGTATGATATAATTCCGTTAATTTGAGACCGCGTCGTCAGCATCATGTATGAGCGGTGAAAATGTGGAAGAGGCTGAGAGTTGATGTTTCTTGTTGTTATTCTTCAGGCAAGTATAGTCTGCCGCTTGTGGTTTTGTGGACAAGATAGACCTTCATCGGCAAGTATAGTCTGCCTTGGGCTCTTTGCTGGCGTGTACGATTGAGGCGACTTGACAAGCGACCACTGTCAGTGGTGAATGTTGACGTCGCCGGTATCGTTTCCGTTGTGTTACTGTCTGCCGATTTCCCATCATTATGGATCTCCGCACCGGTTGTTACTACTGTAACATTCATGATGCCCGAGGTCTCAACGACAACAACACCGGGGTTATCAGAGTGTGTAGCCGCTTTCCGGGTTTCCTTAGCCACAGTTTCTATTCCCAGGGGCTCGTCATTTTCTTGGAAGTCTGTATCCAATTTCCTCTTCGGTCGCGGCGTAATCTGATTGAGCACATCACAGGTGGGAACAGTAGTTGCCTCTTTCTCTATGAGCGTACGCAACCAGTTATCTTGACTGGCGGTGACGAGTTCCGAGCCCTGATTTGCCTCTTACCTTGTCGGCGAACGACACGCCACTGTCAGTGGTGAATGTTGACGTCGCCGGTATCGTTTCCGTTGTGTTACTGTCTGCCGATTTCCCATCATTATGGATCTCCGCACTGGTTGTTACTACTGTAACATTCATGGTGCCCGAGGTCTCAACGACAACAACACCGCGGTTATCGGTGTGTGTAGCCGCTTTCCGGGTTTTCTTAGCCATAGTTTCTATTCCCAGGGGCTCGCCATTTTCTTGGAAGTCTGTATCAATTTCCTCCTCGGTCGCGGCGTAATCTGATTGAGCACATCACAGGTGGGAACAGTAGTTGCCTCTTTCTCAATGAGCGTACGCAACCAGTTATCTTGACTGGCGGTGACGAGTTCCGAGCCCTGATTTGGTGATAAGAGATGCCGTGCATAGGTCTCCCCATCTCGGTGGTATCATCTATAAAGGGCGAAACAGGTGTAGGATTAGTTTTGCCCACCATCCCCTTGCTAGGATTAGTTTTTGAAATCTTCTGAGTTGTATCAACTGGTTTAGAAGCACCAGCGATATCCATAACTGTGTTCGTTTTAGGGCCCAACGGGTTGGACTCCACACCCTTGCCCTTTTGTTTAGAGTTTCCGTTGCTGGAGCACGAACCCAAACCTGAATTATTTCTACTTTTTCCAGTTGCCGACTTATTTTCCCTTTTTGATTCCGTCGAAGCTTTTATTAATTCCATTTTTTCTTTCTCGAACTGTTCTTTTTGAGCCCTAAGATCCGAGCGGCGCAAACCCTCTATAGTGTCGTTCAATCTGGCTGTCTCTTTTTAAAAACCAGACATCATCGATAGTAGTATGTCTATATGGGATATGGCCATTGGATATAGAGGTGATGAGAATCGGATACGACTTCGTTGTAATAAGGGGAGATAACTCTGCATACAGATTATGGGAAATCAAGCAATCTGATTGGTTATAAATGATCTAGATATATGAAACAACAAGAGTACTTGCAATAGGGTCAGAACTAACAAGAATAGACCAGAATAGCTAATTATAGTAATAATATGTAAAGCTGTTCTAACTAATAGGCTCTTCTACACTACTGGAGTATACTCCAGAACAAAGGAACATGGTCAGGTAGAGGAAAACTATTGCATATATAGATAGAAGCAGAGAATTCTGAAAGAATTCGAAATAGTAAAAGTTGGGTGGATTTTGGTGATTTGGAAGGATTGTCGGGTTGTTTGTGGTAATTATATTTACTCTTCTACAATCGAACACATCCTCCGAACATACCCCATCCTATTGCAGAAAAATTGGGTAACATAGCAATCACGTGCTACCATAGAAACCAAGATGGCGGCCTCCAGTATACAAAATGGACGACGGAAACACGTATCACCCTAACAACACGCGCTGCGCATGCGCACTCACACCACGTATCACTATGGAGATGACGTCACAAGATGGCCGCTCACGCGGGTTACCATGACAACACAACATGGCGCCACTAGGTCACGTGACATGACGTCACTTCCGAGGTCCGGCCAATGTGGGGTGAAACGTGCGAGACATACTACTCTCCTGGCCCCCTCTTTCACTTCACCGCCCTCCTTACCCCGTCTGGCCTATCATCATAAACAACCATCGCACCCCCCCCCCCCCCAACACACACACTTCCCCCCTCACTCTCGTCCCCAGGGGTATCAGAGTCTAAAACACTAAACCTGTTTTCTAAACATCGCCTAGCAACCTTGGCAGCCTTACGCCGATTCTGGCTTCCGGACTCGACGCAGCCCTGTCCTGACGCCACCTTCCGAATTTTCCTACTAGAACCCTCTCCTCAGTTACACCCCCCCCCCCCCACATCAAACATTATTCCCTCACGTTTCCTGCTTCCCAGTTTCCTCCTTGAGTCCACAACGACCTTCCGCCCGCCTTCCACCTCGCCATCATAGGTAACCTTCAACAGGGTAACTCCAGATACACCGGCCCTCCCCAACCTCCCTCTCAGCTCAGCAATCTCCCGCTCGAATCCAACACACTTCTCTAACAACTGTAAAATATCCCTGCAATTCGCACATACCCCACTACTCTCCATTGGCCGACCACCATCATACCTCATATTACACTGTCTGCACGCCTCCGGATCCTCACTCTCCTCCACCTGCACCCCTCGACTCACCTCCCCCAGACCTCCCTTGATACCCATACTTACCTCCATCTGAACACCCGTCGTGCACTTACCACTCATGATTATAAATATTATATAGAATCTAATGACCGAAAACACCAAGGCAACAAAAACACGAAAAAAGGTAACTTAGGTAGACAAACAGCAAAATTGGAAAAACCTATCAACTAAACCTCCTTATTACACCCTACGATCCTCCCCAAACACATCAACAAAACAAAATAAATAAAAATTCCCTGAAATAAAACTAATATTCAAAAAAATACTTATAAACAGATCTAAGTAGAAAATCCTCTTCTCCTCGTCAGTAGTATTCACTACCAACGTATGAGGAATATAAGGGAGATACAGAATTAAAATATCTGCGAATGTGCCATTCTAGGGGAGAGAGTACACTTCAGTGAGAGAGACATACAGATATACGTGATGGGAGGGGGGGGGGGGGTAAGAAAAAGTGAAAGAAAATTAGTCCACGAAGGTATACGCATGTGCAGGGAGTAAGAAAAAGTGAAGAAAATTAGTACACGAAAGTATACGCAAGTGCATGTGGGCATATGTCAGCATATTACTCGCTCTCTCTGTGTATGTGTGTGTGTGTGGGGGGGGGGGGGTCCGCAAGGGTTTGTGTGTGTGTTGGTGTGCGCGCATGTGTTTTGGTTTTTCGGGTTTGGGTTTTTTGTTTTGGGTTGGGTTTTTTTTGTTTTGTTTTGTTTTTTTATGAACTACTGTAAAAAAGACCAACCTCTGATGAAAATGTGTCTCATAAGCCTCCATAGGCTGGATTTCATATAAATATTTTGTAAATACGCTATGTATATTATGTATGTGCATTGAAATGTGACACTTAAATAAAATATTCTACTACTATTACTACTACATTAAAGTAGTCGGGATTGAAGTGATTAATTAAATATAGTAGATTAAACTACTACTTGCAGTTTACAGTTTATTTTTGAACTTATTCCCATGTAATATGGGGTAAAGTAATAATAAATATACAAAACATGTAAAAATTTGAAGCATGCTGGAGGTGGTGTATCCACACAAGATAATATCATTGTCAACTTTAGTCGATCGCCCCCTCGGCCCTCCCTCCCTCCCTCCCTCCCTCCATGCTCTCCCTCCCTCCCCTTCCACCCTCTCTCCTATTTCCATCCTTTAGGATCAATGCCCAAGTGCATTTTAGCAGAACACAATTTATACATACTCATGACGTGCCCATGATTTTAGATATAAACATTTATATTGTAGAAATCAGTTTGCAGTATGTGCTCTCGAGAACGTACCACGTGTAGCATTCACCCGATTTGCATCTCTCCTTGCAGAGTGCACTTTCAAAAAGAGGTAATTGGCTAAATAAACCCTTACCTCGAAAGACGAAAAGACAGGGCACTGTTGTCCACAAGGGGAGAGCCCCAGGAATGCTAGGCGTTTCTACGGTAAGTGGAGAGCGCATTACCACTAAATCACCCGCAGCGCGGAGATTCCGCCCACGCAACTATTGCAAATTTGTTGCAAAGCACAACAAGCACAGACAAAGTCTCAGCCAACGACCTCCGGGTTAAAAACCAGGAGGTCCATTGGCCGGAACATTGCCTGCGTTTTTTGTTCATATGTATAAAATTTGAAAGTTCTAGTTCGGGTGCCAACTCCACTCCGCGGGCGACCCAGCCACAATCCACCCTCCACGCACTGCAACTATATATTGCTCGTATAGGCATAGTTCCTTTATCATCATCTTGGTGCAAACTGGGCAACGAACATGCAGGTAGGTAATTAGCCGTGAGAAGGGTTTATGATTTTTTGAATTTCCTTAATATATTTGGCCAGATTCATAGTGGTTTTAGTGTTTTCACATGTAAAGAGTGTGTGAAGTTTGAGCATGTTCGGGTGTTTCACGAAGTAGGGTTTTAAATATTTTTGGCGAAGAGTTTTGAGTTGATTACAAACAAGAATATAATGGAATTCGTCACCTATATCTGAATTACACAAATTACATTTCCTTTATGACAGATCTTGAGATATCCAGCTACCAGTTTCTATTGGAAGACGGTGGTTTTTAACCCTAAATTTTAGTAGTGATGTTGCCAAATGTTGTGGTAGTGTCTTTAGGTAATTTTCAAAACAAAATTGTTTTTTATAACATTATAAAACTGTTATTTGTTTGAGGTGCCTAATATTTCTCTCCATTCTTGGATATACATATCACTGAGCCTTTGTTTAGTGAGTTCATTAAATAGCTTATTGTTTGGAATTAATTGGATAATCCAAAAAATTTACATTCCTATACTGTCTAAGGTGGACGAAATATATTTTAGCCATTGATTAATGTATAGTCCTTGGGTGTGGTTACCCTCTCTCATCACAAGTTTCGCCCAGAAATTTAGGCACCTCGATTTTATTTTGACAACACTCGGTATAAGACCTAATTCACCATATAAGAAGCATTTGGGCGTTGACTTTTTTACTTTTAGGATAAACTTCAAGAACCACAGCTCTAGTTTTTCTACTCCTAAGATTTTTTCACTTCCCCAAATTTCGCAGCCATAAAGCAAAACCGGGACAATGGATTTCTCATATATTTCTAACACAATGTCTAGTGGCAACTGGTTTCTTCTCATTTTGTTTATTAAAGAAAACATTGCTTTTTGGCAACATTACATCTATTATTTCTTTCAATTGTGAATTTTCCTGATCTTGAGATGGTTACACCTAAGTATTTATAACTTTTAACTAGTTCTATAGGGGACTGGTCGAAAGTGAACTTCTCGTTTTGACAAACCCGCCCCTCCAACTTAATTATTTTACATTTATCAATATTCACCTTAAGTTTCCAATTCCGGCAGTAATCTGAGAACGAGTTCAACATTTTTTGCAAATCTGTTCTCGAATTTGAAAGTATTACAGTGTCATCAGCGTACAAAAGAATTAGTAATTGCAGATAGATCTGGGGGTCGTTTTCATATATCTGCGTCTGCTCACTATACAAAAACGATTCCAGATCATTTAAAAACAGGGAAAACAAAATGGGTGATAAATTTTCCCCTTGCCTGACACCGCTGCAATTAGGGAAAAATTGGGACATTTCACGCCCTGAAATGACGGTGGATTTAATATTGCTGTACATGTTTTTGATAATTCTTAGTATTTTAACATCTGTATGTGTCCACGTGATCTTGGTCCAGAGTGCCGAACGCCAAACGATGTCAAATGCTTTGGAAAAATCCATAAAGGCACAGCATAGGATCTTTTTATTTGCTCTCAGCAATTCCCTTATGGTATTTAAGGAGAATACATGGTCGATAGTAGAATGCCCTTTCCTAAAGCAAACTTGCGTTTCATTGAGTAAGTTGTTTTCTTCCAAGAAAAGGGAAATTCTTTCACTCAATATACTAGTAAATAGTTTTGATATATTACTCAGTAAAGTTATTTTACGGTAATTATCTGGGTTTTGGGGGTTTCCTTTTCCCTTAAATATAGGTTTGATTTTGCCAATGGTCCATGAACTTGGTAGTATACCTGATTCAAAAATGATATTAAATAGTAGGAAGTAGATTTGCTGAAATTGGGGGTAGGTTGACTTAATATATTCATTTATTATACCATCGATTCCTGGGGATTTTTCATTTTTTAATTTTTTTACTGCCTTTTCTATCTCATCCACAGTTATTACATCGTTTAATACGCTTGTGTCTAATATTGGAGTCGGGCGTCCTGAGTCATCTCTGAGGGAACAGTCCTCTATGTGTAGCGCCGATGTACTCTGCGCTATCCACATGTTTGAAATATTCATAGAATTCGTCTATTGATGGCATATTATTTACTTTATCAGTGCAGTTTAGACGTCTAGTGGTTTTCCAAAATTCCTTTATATTAAACTGTTTAAAATTTCTTAATTTCGACATCAATTGTTTGTTATACTGAAATTTACTGGCTTTTAGTTTCTGCTTATAATTATTTCTAAGAAATTGGAGAGCCTGTTTATTTTCTATACAGGGGTGTTTCTTGTATTTTTTGCGCGCTCTTCTTAATTTAGTTCTAGCGGCAATACAATCACCTGATATCCATGTTTTTTTTAAACTATTACGTTTTGGGGGCTTTAATTGTATTTTTACAGCTTTTTTGCCTTTTACTTCAAAAGTTTTTGTGGCTGTTTTCAAGTAAATGGAGCACAGGTCTTGACTTACTTGCTCAATATCAGCTTGAGTGAGGTTGCCATATCCCTCAAGAGATTTTAGTTTATTTTCCAGGTTTACCGCATCCTGGCTCATTATATTTTCTTGAAACAGATTTAATTTCTGAGGTTCCCATTTCCCTATACCATTTGCTGAGTAGCTGTGTGCACTACTGTGCATCGAGCAGGAATGGTCATGTTGGGTGGTGAGTAAAGTACCGTTATTAGCTTGTGTTGATACAGCATTATTGTTTGCGCAAACATCATCGCAAACGTTATCGCAATGTTTGACTCTTGAGCAATCAACTGAGAAAACAATCGGACAGTGGATGTCCGAGTACAATTCATTAAATTCCTCGACTGCAAAGTCGGTCAAGCACTTCATGAACTCTGTGTTACATATGAGGTAATCAATTATACTTACTCCTTTACATGTTGTAGCTCCCACTCCCCTATCCCTCCAAAATCTACCGTTTATCACAAAAAGGGCATTATTTTTACATACTTCGGCCAATTTATTCCCAAAATTATTGGTCGTGGTATCGTTCGACGCTCTGTGAACTGTTATGTCACAGCCGGTTGTATGCCTCAGCTCATTGATTTCATTACGCACAGAGCTGGAGAGATCATTGCACTTCCCAGTTCTCGAGTTGAAATCCCCGACAAAGGCGATACAGTCTGTTTCACATAATTTGTCAAGTATTGACATACCAAGCTTGTCGTGGAGGTCACCAGTGTCGTATTTTGACCCTTCGAATGGTAAATAAACATTTCCAAAAATTATAGGGCTACTGTCTCCCCGATTATTTTTAACCCATAATATACATTCGTTTTCATCAGACAGAATGTAAAAATCTTTCTTAAGGTATTCCTTGACAGCTATGCAAATCCCACCCGACCGAACGTTTGCTACTTTCTTACTATTTTTCGGACCAAAAATATGAAAGTCCTCAATTTGGATGACATCGATGTCGTCGGTCTTTGTTTCTTGGAGACAAAGAACGTCGAAGCCCCTGATGGACTCCAGAAATTCTGCACAAGGTGTGAAATAACATTTGAGTGGCACAACAAAGCACAGAGCTGTCCTTCAAACCAACATCTGTTTTAACACCTCTGCACATGACAAGCTTGAGAAAAAATAGGAGAGAAATCAACATTTTCAATTACCTTTTATTAATTCAGCAATCATAATCATAACCATATGTAAATAAAATCAATAGAAAATAATATTTTTTTTTTATTTTTCAATAATGATATGCCGATCGACAAGCCAGATCACCACACATCATAACCCTAGCTCAAACATGCCCCGAAATTTCGTATTATAATTTTTTGGTTTTGTCCCCCCCCCCCCCCCAGACGTGTCTTGAAACCCCAAAAATTAAAATAGGTCTTTCAGGCAGGAGATTTTAGTTCCTCTATCGGAGATTTTCTGGCGCCACCCCTGATTTCTGCGTGCGGCCAGAACATCAGAAATTTCAGTGTCTTGGCAGTGTAAGATTCAGCCATCCATACCACTTCTAAATGGTGTAGTAAACAGTCCCCCCCCCCCCCCTCCCTCCACATCCCCGAAACGAGGCAATTGGACCCCAGACTCCCATAAACCCACACGCACAAATAGGCCTATATCATTGATTGCTTGCCCCCCCCCCCCCCCCACCACCACCACCACCACCCACACTTCCATCTTCGCCAGTTTTACTTGCTAGTGCATGCAGGTGCTTCAATATATGGATTCAGAAGCGCCTTGGGCTGAAACGTCCTAGGGCCACCACAAGCATTCCTTTTTCGTTAATGTAGTTTATTTATGTTAATTCCACTCTCAACATGTACACTTTAACAATCCACTCTGAACTTAATTTTTAAAATCGTGAATCGGATTCCCTTCCTCCCCAATCCACAATTTATTCAAAATTCAGTACTGGTAACGCGCTTCTTCTCCATCAATAGCTACAGTTAGGTAAAAGACCGTCGAGGGAATCATATTGTGCTGGTCAAGTTATAATTTTTTCAGCTCACATCCATGATTTCAGTACGGTATAATATTTATTTTTTCGTAATTTCTCGAGTTCTGAATCGATTTTGATGAACAACATTCGGAATCGCTATAGCTTTTAATAACTTTTTTAAATATTGAACTATCTTTTTAATATTTCAAGTTAAAGTAAAAGTAATTTTTCACTGACTGTGAAAGAATTTGATCTAATTAAGAGCCGGTGACTGAGAGATCAAAAGATAAACCGACGTCAGGCAAACAAGGTCGCCGGACATTTCCCCATCGGACATTTCCCCATCCGGACATTACCCCATCCCATTTAGGCCGAACATTTCCCCGTCGGACATTACCCCATTCTGCTTAATAGAAAAACGGATAATTCCCCATGCGGACTTTTCATCATCCATTTCTTAATTTTTGGTGTGTCCGTTATTCAATCGAGTTGATTGATAAACAGTGGTGTCTTCATTAATGTGAATGTCAATGAATGCATCAGTGTTTATCAAACAACAAGAAGTGTTTCGAAGACATTTGAGTTCTGTTTTCGTAGCAATTTACACTTAACTTTTTGTTGAGATGATTGACAAGCGGTCATGTCTTCGCCGAGGTGAAATTCAATGAATACATCACTTTTTATCAATGAATGCATCAGTGTTTATCAAACAATTCAATAAGAAGCATGTGTAAGAGATTTATAAGCAAACATATCCATATACATATATACATACACTTGTAACCAGATAAAAATTCTTGTTTTTTATTATTGATGTTGTGTTTTCATTGTAGTGGAATTCAGATTGTGCTAAAATGTGCTAATGCATATACCATATGCCAAGATGTTGTTTTTTCGAGTTACAAAAGAATGAAAAATTAAAACTTTTTAAGAGTTACTTGTCACTCATTCACATGTGGAAGCGGTGTCTTCCCACTAGACCAATTCCCCTTAGACCAACTGCATAGTGTTTCTGATTAAGGATAATTAGGAAAACAATTATTTATAAAAATCTGCCCAACATCTATAAAATATCGGTAATGTCCAATGGGGAAATGTCCACCTCCGATGGGTTAACTCTGATGGGGAAATGTCTGCCTTCAATGGGGAAAGGTGTTAATATCCGATGGGGAAATGTCCACTTCCGATGGGGAAATGTCCGCCTCTGATGGGGGAATGCTGATGGGGAAATGTCCGCCCTCGATGGGGAAATGTCCGGATGGGGAATTGTCCTATGGTGAAATGTCCGTGGGGAAATGTCCGCGCACCGGCAAACAACCCATCACACAGTTTGTCATATTCATGCGAGATTAAAAACACGATTCAAACTCCATATTTTGATAGTTTTTTCTGCCATATTAATGCTTTTTATTATCAAAAAACAGGTATGGAACATACGTATTCAATTTATACTTAAGTGCAATACCTAACAATCACTAAACAACAATGAACAGAAACTATTTTTGGTGGAAGAATAAACCCGATTACCGCACTTGCCAAAAAAAAAAAAAAACAAGTTAATTATAGACAAATTGAAGTCACGTGGTGGGGTTTTGAGACCCCACCTCGTAGTGTAATTAGTGGGGTCTCAATTTCTGTGTTCATATGGGCAGCGTACACGACATGTCTTCAATCACACCCTCTAATCTTCCATACAGAACTTTGCAGAAAACTTTTCCAATGGTGCTGACATAAATCTCCCTTTAATTGTCAAATACATCCTTTTCCCCCTCTTTGTGTATAAATGTAACCTTGCTTTCTCTCCATTCTTTTGGACTCTCTTTATTCTATGGCTGAATTGAGTGCTGTTAAGCTTTTACATAGTTCCTCTCCCCCATTTTGTAGGAACTCGTTGGAAATTTCGCCCCCCCGCCTTTCCGTTCCGTAATTTTGAGGCCATGTTTTGTACCTCCTCGGCTTTAAGTTCGCTGCACACGAAGTTCGATAAATTTCCCTCGACCTCATTCTGGCCCTCTGGTGAATCCCATTCCCCATCGCTTATCATTTACCTTTTCCCAGTGCCTGACCAGTTCTGGGGCGATTTGGTTTTGATCGTCTGTATTTCTGCCCTTTAATATTCTGTTGATTACTTCCTTTGTTTCTTTTATTCACCCATTTACAAAATGCGTTCGAACTCGATCCCCGTCATTCTTGTCCCAATAAGATTGTTGTTTCACACTCTTCGATTTATCGCATTTAATCTTATCTACTTTATTTCGTGCCTGTTGATATTCTTCTTTTGCTACCCTGGCCTCGTTGCTTTTCACACCCTTGAGTTTTCTACTCCTCATGTACGCAGCACATTTAACTTTTCTGCCCTTTATCATTCACTCTGTATCCAAGTTTACATGTTGGCACCTGTTTCTTACTGGGTTTATTTGATATTCAGTTAACAGGAATTTATAATATAAGTACAATTAACAGGTAAAATTTGAAGTGAAGGTATGTTTTTTTGTTTGTAGATTATATTCAACTAACAGGATTATTCAATTAGTCCACTTAAGTGGTCTTGACTGTATTTCAAACCAGAAATACCTGCACCTGCAGTACTGTGATTTCAAGTGGTATATTGTCAATAGGATTGTGATCCGGTCATGACAAACTTACATTATTGGGCCAAGATTTTATGGATAAAATATTGTGAAGTCAAGACTGAAGGAAGAAAATATACAAACTTAACATCTCATATTCAATGTTCTTGTATTCCTCTCTGAACAGGTGAGATTCCTTTTTTTTACAGGTGAGATTGTACCCAGGTTCATGCTGTCGAGTGCCAAAGGTGCCAACTACATTAAAAAAAAATGTTTGGCACAAAAATACAGCATTTGGCACCACAATTTGGCAACAAAAATATAGTTTTGGCAGGTCTCAAAGGCTCTGTATTATTTCAGTGAACCATTTTCGAAAAAATGGTTATCTGACAACACAGGCGAAACAGAATTCAAGTAATCTATATGTAATGGGTATAATCACGACTCTTTGTGTTATGGGTCAATTGAATTAACAGCGTATCCATTTACTCTTATTCCTATCAAAACATTTCTTTATTACTTAATCATTTTTATCTTGCTTCATCTTTTTTACAATCTTTCTGAAAGATAGTAATTTGCTACTAATTTATTTAGAGTGAATAAATAGGGAGTAAATAATAATCATGAAATTATTTTGTGAACATTAATAATAGCCTTTACTTTGTTTATTATTTTTTTCTTTCTAATCTATATTTTTATCATTTATGTTTTTTTTCAAACTAAAATATTAAAAAGAGGTAATACTAAATTAAAATACCACATTTTCAGTGCAACAAGGCACCATCTGCAATGCTTTAGCACTGCAGATGGCATCTTGTTGCACTCAAAGGATGATATATGGCTAATTCGTTCTCATATACAATCAGATTCCATTTGACACTAAAATTTTTATTTGGCACCCAAAAAATTCATTTCACACCCAAAACATTTGTTTTGGCACCAAACAAAAATTTGTTTTGGCACCAAACAATTTTGTACCAACGTGAACACTAGATTCAACAGTGTTGTATGGAGGAACGTGGACAGAGGATTTTGATTGTAACCCACTCATGATCCATCAAAACTTCTCTGTCAACTTTTGCTATCACAGAACGTACGGTAACTCTGATCTTTGCAATACTCTCTCGCAGAGCGCCTAAGAGTTTGTGTTTGGTGAAAGCATTATTTCTGGTGATAAAAGTGCAATTTATGCTATAAACACCACAACTTATACAAGTACATTTTTGATCAGTATAACCACCTAATTAGCAAAAGTAAATTTATCCATGATTGCCACAATATTTTCCAGAAAATTCTAATATTCAAGCCTTTTCAAGGACCTGGAATTTAAGTTCTAAAATTGAATTCAATTCACCTACAAGAATTTTGTACATACAGATATCAGTATCAAACTCAAAGTTCCAAGTCAAAACAATGAGGTAAAAAATTGTTGCAACATGAAAATTGGGAAGGAAAGATATATGCAGTCTGATAACTAGTAATCATTTATGAAAAGTTTCATTTCATTAAAACCAGTTCACAAAACTGGGAGGAATTATGTTCAGAACAATTCCAAATGGAAACCAAAAATAAATCAAAGTGCAAGAGGAGATAATTTATTTCGAAACTGTAAAAACTTGAAAATTGGAAAGAATGTGTACTCATATGTTTTTGCTAGTGATCAATAGAATATAATTTAATTTCCCTTAACAATATCCAATTTGCTTTAATTGGATTGGTGGAGGTGGGTTTTTCAAAACTCAATGAATAATTTTCATATTGTATGAATGTTTTTACCTTGTACCACCTATATGCCCAATATAAAATTATGGGTGTGTCCAACAATGCAATTAACTCTTAACCCGCTGAGTATTTTGAAAATACTTTTCATTGAATCTAGTCATGGCAGCTTTAAAGCTGCCATGACTAGAGATAATGAAAAATTCATGGAAATTTGACTCAAGTAAGCACTGACCAAAAGCTGAACATAATTTATCTGGAAAATTTTTGTTCAATGTTCTAAAATTTTATTTATTTTTGTGGGAAGAGATTTCCTTTTATGGGCATGAATATCTTCCAGCAGCATGCAATAAGTTACAGTACAAGTCAAAACAAGTTGTAGCATAACCCCAACAAACTAAGTATACTGCTGCTCCTGCACTGATAAGATTAGAATCTGACATCATTTTATGGAAAGCTCTCAGTGAGAGCTTTCCAGAAAATGATGCCAGCTTCTGGTCTTATCAGTGTAGGAAGAGAAAGATACATAGTTTATAGTGGTTATCCTACAACTTATTTTGACTTGTACTGTAAACTATAATAATTGCTGCAGGATGTTTACACAGATTTTTCTTTTCAGTACTCATGACTGCGTAAATTCGCCTATGTTGAAAATAATTAAACTATCGTCTACAAAAATGTTGATAAGACTACAATATAAATGATGGAGACTTTGGCCATGTAAGGGTACATTATAATACAAGCAAACAATCAGTTAAATAATGATTGAAATGAATTAACTGGATGTATCATCAGAGTATGAATGTAGGATGGGCGTATTAAGTTTTATGCATGAAGTATTATGCACTTTATACAACCTGACACACCCATCCCACATTCATACTCTGATAGAGTGACAGATAATTCATATAAGTTTTTATATAATTTATTTTAATAGAAATTGATTTTTAAGCTTTATGGTGTGGTGAGGTAGGTGACCCTGGAAGGCATACCTATAGAAATTGAAAATTAATCGAAGTTCAAGATCAGGTAATTAAGGTAAAACTGCAACAATTTGAAGATTTGGGAATATCCACATATTCTTGCTATTAATCGCACATGAGAAGTTTTTATTACATTCGGATCATATCCTAGGAAAATGAACACAAGAAAAGAACATGACAAAACACGAAAGGTAAATGAAAATCCAATGTCTCTTATTAGCTCTCACTAATGAAAAAGATAGGAGTATAAAAATTACATTGCAAATAGTGTCATGTAAGCCTTTTCCGACATCTTCTCATTCAATATTTTCAATAAATTCAATGAAAAAATATGGGTTTTTTTTCACATTCAATTGTCCTCATCAAGCTCTTCCAATTAAGGGGTTATCAGCTGTCTAAATTGTGAAAAGGATATAAAAGGTAGAGAGCATTTTGGTTAGGATCAGTATCAGTAAAATAAAAGGTTAGTGTTTGCAACCCAGCACAAACCATCACTATATATACCTATTCCATATGAAGGTTTCCCATTTTCAAACACAAAAAGATGGAAATTATGTTTCTCAGTGTGATGAATTTATAGAATTAAAAGGTTGTTCACAAAATTTGAAATAATTTTTTTTCTACTGCAGGTAAAAATGCCTTGCCCCAAGGAGATGGTGTGGGTCATTTTAATTTGGTGCAGGTCATTTTCAACACATATATATATAAATTGACATATGTAAATTGACATATGATGTCTACTAAATGAGGAAAAGACTTGATAAAGCTGTCAACTTTTGTGTATTTTGTTTTTAAGGTGATTTCTTAAACTTTTCAAGAGTGCAGATGGATGTTTTGTGACATCAATTTATTTTTCATTATGCTTACTGGAATATGTATTTGTTTCGCTGTTTTTGAGTTTATCCGAATTTTCTTCTTCTTTTTTTTTTCCTTTGCGAAAGGACGCGTGGCCATTTCGTTGTTAATTCTCAATGGAATTTAAGTTTTTACCAGTGTTTTTTAACCTTAAATTCTAAAAAATAGAGCATTGGTCAAAATGTCTGATGGATTTCAATGTGTATTTCGGTCAAAGTAAGTTTGGTGTCCGTCATTGTCCTTGTCCGTCCACTTATTTTGAGCCTTGGTTGCTCAGAAAGAAAATTCAAACAAATTAGGAATTGGAGAAACAAATCTTCATTTCTGTAGAGTATTCTGCAGAATTTTCTGGCAAAACATTTCTTGAATGACTAAATATTTTCAATTTTGCCTCAAAAACATAGCTTATGGCCCCTCATTGAAACAAGCTCAACGAACAAAGTACAAGCTGCATTTATGTTGACAATGTTATCACATCATTGCTGGCTGTCTGAGGCATGCACCCAACAATAGTGTAAAAACACTGTTAAGTCATCTGCAGTTGTGTTCATGTATATATTTAAGGTAGAAATTATCAAATAAAATGAAAATTGTGTTTTCAGAAAAAAATAAAAGGATAAAATTTGAATAGTGAATTTTATGACTGTGGTAGCTGGTTTGTGTCATTACATTAGGTAAATGGGTTAATTCATATTTGAAACAATTACAAGGATAAAGGTTTATAACTATATATTCAGGGTTAACTGAACATGAAATTGGAAAACAAAAAATGTGTAAATCGTGATATTTTATTGTATAATCCATAGTATATATAATATTATTAATATTTTCAATAAATAAATCTATGGAGACTTTGATCCCATTACTCCTTTCAGAAGAAAATAGAAAAAACAATGGTTTGTGATACAAAACAAGGATTCAACTTTGGATTAGCTTTCTATTTTAAATTTTTATGTCACAAGTCATTTTTGGGGAGCTATATTTTTCTTTGATGGTATGAATTTGTTCATCAAAATTTGTTTTATTACAAATTATTGGAGAGTGCCCACAGGCACTCTCCAATAATTTGTAGTAAAACAATTTTATTTAAACAGAATATTATTTGTGCTTGACTGAATATGAAATATCAACAAGAACAATGTTAGCTTTTGCTCTGGTACCCTCATTTTTTTGAAATCCTTGATATAACTGGCACTCAACCAGTTAAACACCTAGTATATCGAATTCCAAACTATTGTCTGACTGTCTGTTATCTTAAACAAAATACAACTCATACAGAAGTGTTATCTATGCCTTTACAAACTGAAAGAATGATTGTTTTATTCGCCTAATGATTGCCCAAAGAGGGTGACCAATTTTTCATTCCGCCATCATTACTAGAGCTTAGTCAAACTGTATGGTAAGCTTAACTTGAACAGTGCCAGGTATTTGCTAGCTACTACAGAAGAACCATGATCTATTATATGAAATACTACAACATAGTGCTCTTTAAATTTGGCTTAGGAATGCTGTGAGGTGACACACTGTTGGAAACCAATCTCTTGGGCCCCTTCTAATGGTGTATTACATTGCATAATACCATCAGCAAGTCTGGAAATAAGCAATCTGTCATTTGCAGAATGATGTCCCCAGAGGGTGAATTTGCTGATGCTATCCCATACAGTGGGCCAATTTATCCTCTGAGTACCTCTTTCTGTTTAGATTTGAGACCTTGATTCAGATTGAGGTTCACAGAGGGTACATTTAGTGATGCTACCCTGCTGTGCAGGCTAGCATCACCAAATTCACCCCTTGGGGACCTCATTTTGCAGATGACAGTCTGCTTATTTCCAGGCTTGACCATCAGTGCAATGAAAGACTTTTAAGAAATACCTCTAGTATTCTATGTTCTTCATATGTGTCTTTGCAGTACCATTGGTAAACCTATTTTTTGTCTCAATTTCTAATTTTGTGCAGGCCTGTCATCAACTGTATATCAGTATCAGATACAGCAGACTATCCATCATCACTGCAGGTTAGTTGTTACAAGAGTGATTTATAGATTTAGTAGCAATTATTTCTTGATAACTTCAACCGAAATGGATTTTATAATAAATGAGACCTACTGAGTATTAAAAAAATTTTTTCTAGAAGACAATATTTTCTTTTTTCCCCAAAAATCACAAATTGTAAGAAACACTGGTCAACCCATTACTAAATGAAAGTGTCAATGACACTGTAGCTCAACTTGTGTAAGACATGTACATGTTTTGTATGTGACCCAGCAATGACACACATCTAGGTAATGACTTGATAACAAAGGTACATATAAAGTATTGAAATGGTCCGTACATAAATGCTGACCATAGCCTGTAACAAATGTATAGGTAAAGTATTGTAAAGGTGGGTGACAGTTTGATGCTAAACTAGAAAAAGAAATCTTTGAGTCCCAGAGTGGGTCTGACTGAACCCCAAAATATTTATTCTCATAGGAGTGATAACAAAGGCACCCCAAAACACTCGTTCCTGTCCCAAGGTGATAACAAAGGTACCCAAGAAGTTTTGTGAAGATCGGTTCATAAATACAGCCTCTAGCCCGAGCTGTATTGACATGTGCACTTACTGTGTATAAGCAGCACTGAATAAATCAAAGTTAATCTAATTTGCATAATTTCTGCACAAGAAAAAACCTGTATTATATGTGATGTATTCCATGTTACTAAACATTCAATCAAAAATTTATTCAAATCGGAACCTTCACAAAGAAGTTCTGTACAAAAAACTGATTGTACCTAATTTTGGTACAAAATGGCCACCGACAGCCATCTTGAATTTTGGACCGCACACAAAAACACTCGTTCTCGTCCCAAGGTGATAACAAAGGTACCCAAGAAGTTTTGTGAATATCGGTTCATAAATAGAGCCTCCAGCCCGAGCCGTACTGACATGTGCACTTACTGTGTATGAGAAGCACTGAATAAATCAAAGTCCATCCAATTTGCATAATGTCTGCACGAGAAAAAAACCTGTATTATATGTGATGTATTCGATGTTACTAAACATTCATTAAAAAATTTATTCAAATCAGAACCTTCATATAGAAGTTCAGTACAAAAAACTGATTGTCCCTAATCTCAGTACAAAATGGCCATCAGCAACCATCTTGAATTTCGGACCGCACCCAAAAACACTCGTTCTTGTCCCAAGGTGATAACAAAGGTACCCAAGAAGTTATTTAAAGATCAGTTCATAAATATGGCCTCTAGCCTGAGCCATATAGAAGTTGTGTACAAAAAACTGATTGGACCTAATTTTGGTACAAAATGGCTGCTGGCAGCCATGTTGAATTTTGGACTGCACCCAGAAACACTTGTTCTCGTCCCAAGGTGATAACAAAGGTATCCAAGTAGCTTCGTGAAGATCAATTCATAAATACAGCCCCTAGCCCGAGCCGTATTGACATGTGTACTCACTGTGTGTAAGTAGCACTGAAAAAATCAAAGTTCATCTAATTTGCAGAATTTCTGCACGAGAAAAAAACCTGTATTAAATGTGATGTATTCCATGTTACTAAACGTTCAGACAAAAATTTATTCGAATCAGAATTTTTATTCAGAAGTTCTGTACAAAAAACTGATTGCACTAAGGTACAAAATGGCTGCTGGTGGCCATCTTGAATTTCGGACCACACCCCAAAAAAACTTGTTCTTGTCCCACGGTGATAACAAAGGTACCCAAGAAGTTTTGTAAAGATCGGTTCATAAATACGGCCTCTAGCCCGATCCGTATTGAATTGTTGACAGATGACGGACTGCAGGCCATGGCATAACCTCAAATTTGACTACGTCAAAGTTGAGCTAAAAATGATGGCCAAAACAGGTCACTACACACAAAAATGACCAGCCACCTTATTTGAACCAAAGAATGAACATTTTAATCACTCAGGAAAAAATAACAAAAATATAGAATAAATAGGCACTAGGGCCGGTAATCGGATTTAAATCACGAGTTTAATGAACCCTTATTCTATGAGTGGTTTAAATCTGATTTCCTGCCCTAGTACCTATTTGTTTTATTTATACCATGTTCTTAATAAATAATCAACTTTGTCACTTAAAATGGTAACAAAATTATATTTTTGGATTACCAGACGAGCGAACACATGGGTTTGTTTTGTTTACATCTGCACCGGTGGGCAGTACTTCCGGCTGCAAATGAATGCTTGATTGACAGCTAGACACATCATCAAAGTTAACTGAAGTTACCTTGTTTTTTCATTTTAACCGCAGTAGAAGCTTTACACTAGTAGTGGTGTTAAAAGCTAAAATTTAACATCTGGGATTTCCACAGGTAATAATATAGGTGAGCATGGTACAAAGCATCATTTACTTGATGTGTTACAGCACTGTGATTACAAAAGCAATCTCTTTCTCGACCAGACCACAATCTGGTTGCAAAACACTTACACAAGTGGAACGTGATTTCATCAACAAAATACACTTAAATCAAGTTTGAATCTCAAAAAGCAAATGAAAATAGCATCTGAAATTCAATGTTCTTGTATTTCTTTTTTCAACAGGAGAGATTGTAGTATAGCAGGAAGAACAGACACTCCAGTTGTATCTTGTTAATTGAAGAGACACTTTCTCATTATTCAATTAACCCTTTACCTAACACGAAAGGAACACAACAGTAACAAAATTCCTGAATAGGTACTTTTTCATTTTTTGTGTCAAAACCATAGCTTATGACCCCTCATTGGAATGAGCTTGTTCTAATGAGGAGTCATAAGCTATGTTTTTGAGGCAAAAAATTAAAAAATAATGAAAATTGAGCGGTCATTTTTATGAATAATGCTGGCCAGTTTTGGTTGTTACGTTGGATAAAGGGTTAATTATTTATTTAAAATTTGTTCATTTATTTATTGGCGTTTAAGGTCACATATTTCCGCACAATGGCTAATCGTGACCGCAATATAGAGATAAAGCCAAGTTCTCATTTTTGAGCATGTTCTTCCACCCCAAGCAATGGTGACTGGGTCCTATTTTACCACTAAAACTGAGCTTGTTTACTACAGCTTCCCTGAGATCACGGGGGTTTATTCTATTCTATTATATCTGATGTGAAAGAGCTCATGGAGCTCTGTCAAACTAGATATAATAGATTAAATGTCTATGTTGGATGAACAGAAGTCAAATAGGTCTAGAAACAAGGGAAATTCAGTGATGTTAAGGTAAGATCTAGACATATTACAAGATTATTTAATAAATTAACAGGACTTTACTCTAAAACCTATGTGCAATTAACAAGTTAAATTTGAACTGAATGTATGTTAAATATTCAATTAACAGGGTTATTCAATTTAGAGATATTCAATTAAGTGGGTTCCACAGTACTCTAGGTAGAGTGGTCACTATTTCAGACTCAAGACACACCTAATCAAACCAAAATATTATTCCAGTTCAGGACCAGTTGCTGGAATTTCTTGTATTAGACTGATAATATTCTGTTGTATTACACACTGTCAGAAAGAGCTCTGAAGGATTTTTCTAATTGTGTCACATAACTGAGACATCAACATGGAGAAGGAACACAATGATACAGTGGAACCAATTACCCTTGAAGCTGGTGGATAATTTTAAACATATTGTATCAGACAATTCCCTGCAAGTCTAAAGACTCGGCACCGGCTTTTTTTTTAGTAAAGTCTGCCCAAATACATGTATCTGCGACGGCACTCACCAAAAAGGTTATGTTCTTACAACACTGCTGTGATAAAGCCAACAAAACATGCACAGTTAGAAATATCCAAAAAGCTGCTGTCAACTGGTTCAAGAATTGCAGCAAAAGGGTCAGCTATTAGATCTCCAGGTTTACCTCTTGAGCTCTTTTGGCTGAATCATTGGTTGTACAGCACTGTGATCACAAAAGTGGTATTTTTCTTTATCGGGTCACAACACACCTATACACCTGTTGGTCAAGATTTCATGAATAAAATAGTGAAATCACAGCCAAAACATGAAAAATAAATGAAAATTGCATCTCAGATTCAAATGTTCTCGCATTTTTATTCGGTTAGGCGAGTTTCTACAGTGCTGTGGGGAGATAAGCGAAAAAATATTTTCGACTGGATCGACCCAGTCATGATCTGATCAGAATTCATAGTCTACTAATGATCATAGTGAATTTCACAAGTCATTCTTGTATACTTCTTGTTCTTTTTCACATAAGTTGAGACTTATTCTCTCGTAATTTGTGTGTTGATTTTCTCTCCATATCCTGCACTTATTGTGTAGGATTTATATTATGCATTTTACCCCATCAAACCATAAGTACAGAAGAGCAATGAATCTCAGAACTTCTGATGTCATATCCACCACCCCAAATCTGCAATGAAATCACCTCCGTTCCAGCCTGAATGCTGAAAAATGGTCTCAAAATACATTGCCACAAAAATTATATTTGACACAAATTCATCCTTATTTATTTATTGATGTTGATCATGCATCAGAGTTTTTCAATGTAATAACGCATGTTGGTACAATCGTTGCATTATCCTTTCCTGGCATTCAAGAAGAGAACTGCCATGATGTGTGTGTGTGTTCGACTGAACAAACTGGAATTGTAACATAAATTGAAATGGATCTCTTCATATATGCAACAACTTTGAGATGAGAATATGCACTCAATTGTCTTCACAATGTGGCCTGCAGGGTGGACCATGAGTGTGATTAATTATATGGAGTGGGTGGCGGGGTATTCTTTAAATATATCTAACATACTGTATCTGTCAACTGGCATTTAGACTCTTAAACACTAAATAAGCTCAGTATATCCGTATCATTAGGGCTTTTTTCCCGTTGCAAATCTGACATAGTCTAATCCAGGGTCTGTAACCCCCAAGAGAAAAAAAATCCAGGACTTTCAAGAAATTTTCTAGGACCTTTTCAAGTACTTTCCAAGACCTTCATCTAAAACTATTTTAACCGCCTACACATTCTACAGTTAAAAAATACCCCAGCAAGATTTCACATACCGCTTTCAAGGCAGGCCTGTCATTTTTAAAATCACAGGAGAGCGACTAATGCCATCCTGCAAAAAGGTTCAGAAGGGTGGCCGCCCCCCCCCACCCCAGAGTGGAATTCATTTACTACGATGGGAAACCCTTCACCATAGGCTTTTTAGTGCCATGAATGGTTTTTATCTGCCTTTGACAAATTTTGCAATCTGAGAACAGTCACTTTAACATACAATTAAGATGTCCTGTAGACAATAGTCAACTGACCTTGGCAGTGGTTTCTAGTCAAGTCCTGGCCTCTATAGGCAGCCTGGACTTGCCTCAAAATCACTATGCTCAGAAGGTGTGGCATAGTAAAAAAATCTTGAAAATTACCCAGATCTCAAAGGATTAAAAAGCGACTGGGTATTTTCCTGTTAAATTCATTATGCAAATCCAGCTTTTATAATCCCTTAGTTTATCAAAATTTTCTTCGTTAACATTTGCTGCTCTCCTTATTCTCAAATCAAGTGTACTAGAGGGGGTGAGGCCGATTGCTCACCTCTAAATGATGAGCCGGTCAATGCCTTGAAAATTATTCCTCACTTTCAAAGATTTCCAGAACCCATAGCTACTCTGATGTTATGACTATCTTATAAGCAGTCAATATCATTTCTCGCTGTGAAAGACACATTTGTATGATATACACAATGAACTATTTATAAGCAGTGAATGTTTTTTTCCTCATTCACTGAGAAACTCATCTGTACGTTATCTTGTCCAGCTTTCTCAGCACTGTTTTATCATATCTTTCATTCTGCAAGATAAAAAACAAAACTCTTACTGAATTCACGAACAGTGACTAAAGCATATAAAAAGTTAATTCTGATAAATATTTTGCAAGGTTTTATGTCGGGCAATCGCTGTCATCACGTCAAAAGCTTTATGAAAAGTATGAAACACTTAGATGGGGTACCTTCTCCCAATGAGAGAGGAGGGGATCAGAAGTCTTCAAGATACTTTGTAAAATTAGGTGCAAAATGGAACCTTGTGATAGCAAGTTTTCTGTACTGACCGTCACATTTCCATCAACCCATAAGGGCCTTGCAGATTTTTTAAACATTTTAGCTTCTCCACTGGTCTATATCATGTGGCTTGGCAATTGCTGCCAGGCAAGTCTTGGTTGCCTACACAGGCAGCCAAGTCTTGTCTTGTCTGGAAACAATTTCTAAGTGACTTGCAAGTTTACCAAAAGACTGCTAGTTGGGGCACCTTTTTTGCAGTAAAAAGTGATCAAAGTCAAAATTAGTCCTTTAACTGGTAGAGTGCTAAATTATTTTTAGTCAACAGAATTTCTTCACATCTTTGCCTTGTTACATTTTACGCATAAAATATAACAAGGCAAATTCTCACAGACTAAATAATTTCACTTCAAAGAGAATATGCATCCATGAGGCTACGGTACTGGTGCTTCAGAATAAAGCCCAAATATGGGCTTCCAGCACTCCACCAGTTATTAACGGTAAAATTTTTTATACATTTTTGCCACAGTTTGGCATTATACATTCTGTGGATTTGTAGCTGTTTCTAAGCAAGTCTTGGCTACCTCTACAATGGTACAAAAAGACTGCATTTGGCACACAAATTTTGTTACAGTAAAAAGTGATCAAAATCAGAACCAAGAATTTAATGGTTCACCCTCTGCACACTGACGTCAATATATTAAAACTTCATACTACAAACTTTTCCAATAAAGAAACTTGGAATTTAACCCAAAAAATTATTTTGAAGGAGCTCATTGGGCTTTGTCAAACAGGATGGAATGGGCTAAATGTCTAGTTACATTATGGGAAAAAACTGCTGCTTGAAATTTCACAATTCTGATATTGACAGTGTGCAAAGGGTTAACCCTTAAGGGCCTAATTCCGACATTGATAACTTTTTAATGTAAAGGAAGAGGTACCCCAACATGCAATGTTTGGGTAAACTCAAAACTTGTTTTCTAAGTACCTTGTTAGTTGTTTCTAGGCAAGTCTTGATGGCCTTTATAGGCAGCCAAGCCTTGACTAGAAACAACTGAAAAAGCCACAGGAGGTAGACTTTCAGACTATAGCAAAAATGTATTAAAATCTTCAGGCCCTTAAAGATTAAACAAAAAAAGACTGTTATGCTTTTTTGAAAGCATTTGCAAATGTGTGATAACTATTAACTTGACAATACTTATTTCAAAAGGTCGACAAGAACTACATAATTACATAAAATTACACTTTGATACCTTAAAACCCATAACTAATAGAAATAACATTTTTTCAATGACCACCATTTGACCAACAGATTTCAATTCTGGTTTATTTCAAAATGTCAACAAGAAACTACATAACTACATAAAATTACACTTTGATACCTTAAAACCCAAATCTAATAGAAATAACCCTTTTTCACTGACAACAATTTGGCCAACAGATTTCAATTCTGATGTACATGCAGAACAAGAGAGGGGCCATGACCCGGAGCATACCACCACGGTTCATACTGTCAAACAATGACAAGAGAAGAAATGAACCATGATACTGTGAAAGCTATTCCGATAAACAATCTTCATTCTAAATTTCAATAAGAGCTGCTAAACCCAAACCAGAGGTGAGGTGAACAGACAATAAATTGGCTATTTTACCAGGCAAACAGCAACATTGTTGCCTTTGTTTTACAGCAAGGTAACTGTGAAGGCCAGAAACATCTGTTACTGAAGTCTAGTGACAATCGGACCATCCACCTAAGAGATGTAGAACAAAGACATAATGCCACATGTGGGGAGGTGATTTGCATGTATTCTCTTTGTTTTTCTGCAGGGACATAACTCACTTGAAAGTCTTTCCCACAAACAATCTTCATTCCAAATTTCATTGAAATCTGATAACCCAAACCTTATAGAACAAAGACATAATGCCATATGGGGAGGTGATTTGCATGTATTTTCTTTGTTTTTCTGCAGGGACATGACTCATTTGAAAGCTTTTCCCGTAAACAATCTTGATTCCAAATTTTATTGAAATCTGATAACCCAAACCTGAAATATGAGGTGAAAAGACAAATGAAAGTGTCAATGACACTGTAGCTTAACTTGACCATGTGTTGTGTTTGATGAAAAGGATAATGTTCAGTGTTTATGAAAGGATTATGAAGTACAACAAGAATTGTGATAATTGAGAATATGTGAATTTCAGTTTCATGTACCCGAAGTTTTCAATAAAAATAATTTGAGGTGTAGACTGTACTAAAGAACTGAGGTGTAGGTTAATGTGGCCCTCACAGTTAACGTATGTCAACCAAAGTTACCACGTTATAGTGAAATTATTCCAAAAGGAGCCATTCTATCAAGCTACAATGAAATCCCTTCATAAATATGGCCTGTAGACTCTTTTTGGGCTTCGGGCCTGTGTAGCCATCACAGCTGATCAATTACAACCAAAAGGGGACGTCCTCATCTAGACATTAAACTGAGTCATCCTACCAAGAAACAATGAAATCCCTTCCTAAATACGACACCTGCAGACTATGCTAAAGGTTTTTGGGCTTTGGACCCCTGTAGCCATCACAGTTGACCAATCGCGACCAAAAGGGAACGTTCTCATCCAGACATTATATGGAGTCATTCAACCAAGTAAAAATTAAATTTCTTCATAAATACGACCAGCAGTCTACGCTAAACTTTTTCGGGCTGTGGGCTCGGGCAGCCATCACAGTTGAATGATCGCTACCAAAAGGGGACGTTCTCATCTAGACATTATATGGAATCATCCTACTAAGTTACAATGAAATCCCTCCATAAATATGACCTGTAGATTGTGCTAAAGGTTTTCGGGTTTTGGGCTCGGGTAGCCATCATAGTTGACAGATCGCTGCCAAATGGGGAAGTTCTCATCTAGACATCATACGGAGTTATCTTACCAAGTTACAATGAAATCCCTCCATATTAAATATGACCTGTAGACTGTGCAAAAAGTTTTTGGGTTTCGGGCTTGGGCAGCCGTCAAGGTTGACAGATCATGACCAAAAAGGGGACGTTCTCATCTAGACATTATACAGAGTCATCCTACCAAATTACAATGAAATCCCTTCATAAATATGACCTGTAGACTGTGCTAAAGGTTTTCAGGTTTTGGGCTCGGGCAGCCATCACGGTTGACTGATCACGACCCAAAGGGGGCGTTCTCATCTAGACATGACCTCAAACCTGCATATGAAATTCTGTGACGATCGGACAAGAACTACAGGGTATAGCCTGTGCTAAAGGAAAATGTGAACAGACTAACAGACTTCCGCAGGCGTGATGGCAATAGCTTATCATCACTCTGTCAAGTTAAGGTAAAAATTGGCTATTTTAAGAGGCAAACAGCAAATTTTCAATTTTAGGGGGATAAGTCTAAAAAGTGAAAAGTAAGAAATATTAATAGAGACTCATTTAAAAGCCTTTCTCATAAACAATTTTCATTTCAAATTTCATTGAGATCCAATAACCCAAACCTGAGATACGCAGTGAACAGACAAAAAATATCCTATTTTTGTATATTCAAAGGGCCATAACTCACAGAAAAAAATATTCCAACAGCAAAATGGCTGATGCTGCTTAAAGATCTCATGATAATGAACATCTGTATCAAATTTCATCGAAATCTGAGCAGTAATGTTGAAGTTATAATGCAAACAGACATCTGAGTCCGGACAGACAGGCGTATGCACAGACAGGCGCAATCCAGTATACCCCGCTTTTTGAAAAAAAGGGGGTGGGGGGTATAAATATTGTATTTATTCAACCAATCCCATGGACTGGGGGCTGTTTCGGATCCTGACCAAGTCAATCTATGGCCCATTCAGATTTTTTGCTGATTTCGACAACTGGTGGATTGAGACCTTTACAGACTTGGACATTTTTCATTAGAGGCTTAAATTATTTGATTCAATTAGATAACATTTTACTAAAATGCATCTCTAAACAAATGTCATTATTTTTCTGCTTTTCTGCATTCATTTGTGAAAAAACTTTTAACCATGGACACAGACTTTTGGAAGAGTAATCAGTTCAGGAGGGGTGTTTATTTTGCCATTCTCACCCCCCTCCCCCCCCCCCCCCCCCCCCCCCCCCATACTCTACAGACTTGCAAGATAATTATTTTTACTTTTTCTCTAATTTACTAGTACAGTGGCATGCACTTAAACCTGTACATTGCATAAAACTCCAAACACCAAACCATTTACCATACCCTCAGTACAAATTGACCTGTTAATAACATTGGTACATTAGTGAACTCTTAACTGAAAAAAAAATCTCTCAAAAAATATTACTCAACAACCACTTAGTTCCCAGCTTTATAGACTCGTTTCAACTCAGTACAGCCAATATAAGCATTTAATTCCATAAATCTCGTTTGACAGAGCTCCTTGAGATTTTTTAAACAAGATATAACAGAATAAATTAAAGTTTATCACTAGACTGTAAGAAAATAACAAAATTCCTGTAAACTGAACACTCCTGTTGATGGAATATTTTTTACTGGCAAAGGGGTTATTCAATTCCTGCTGTAATAAGACACATAGCAGTATCACACTTTTTAAAAAAGTTTTCTTATGGAATGAATTTGCCTCAAATAACTTTCAAAAGACTGAACCTGTTACTTTCCCAAATTATGACATGCTTCATTCAGTTTTATCATTAATTGGCTGATTGCTGGAATCCCAAATTTGGGCTTCGTTCTGAAGTGTAGGTACCACAACTTAAAGGCTTACAATTCTGTGGATATGCTTCATATTATTTTTGAAGTGAAATTATTTAGTTTGCATGGTGTTTCCTTGTTACAAATTATGAGAGAGTGCCTACAGGCACTCTCCCATAAATTCTAACAAGAAAAATCCTTGAGAACAAATTTTGATGACAAAAAATTGTTGGCACTCTACCAGTTAAATCTCCTCTCACCTCTTTACTACACTGTTTAGTATTCTAATTCAGCGGCAAATTATATGCAACTAGACATGATTATTTTCACTTCCTCAAGTGGGGGGTATGTTCAATTAGATACCCCTTCAACACCTACAGATTTTCAAGGCAATGGTTTTTACTGTTTAATTTATTAATAATGACATATACAGAACGACAAGTGCATGTGAATGGGTTAATTGAAAAGACACGAGTGCCAGCGCAGAAGGATAAAATGAGAGGCCGCAGGCCTCGAGTTTTATTCTTCCACATTGGCAGAAGCGCCATATTGATTAACCCATCACACTCACATGTTGTTCTGTGTTTATTACATGCCTTCATGTCTACAAAAATGCTTATTAAAAGGACACTCAGCAATTGATTTGACAACTATTAACAAAAAGAACACATTTTGTTGCTAACTAAATTTGCATACTCATACTCTTTTCCTTCTGAATATTCATTATCCCCTTCATATATCAACTCTATTTCTTCTTCGCTATTTTCGTACACATTAAACTCTCTTTTTCTTTAAATTTTAGACATATTATTGTTATTTTGCAGTCTGTTCAGTTTCGGGTGATCAATCATCTGCTCAATGATTTTCATTTTCTGTATGGCTTAGTGTTGCTGTAGATGGGGGTTTCATAGAACAAGCGTGTAATGGAATGTGTGTACCCCAAATAATTGGGAGCATGGTGACTCAATGATTAGAGCATTGGACTTAAATCAAAAGGTCAATGCGTTGTGTACTTTGGCAAGATACTTAATCCAGACTGCAAACGTGTGGGCATGGTTGCACTGTGTATTGGGGCACACTGCTCGTCAATGGTGGACTTGCTTGCCTTCAACTGCTGCTAACTCTGCTTGTGTCAGGTTGTAGCAGTTTGGTGAGTCGGACAGTTGCAAGCCACTGCTAGGTTGGTCTCTCCAGGTACTCTGGATTCCTCCACCTGTAAACCTGTCTGACATGATGTGAACCTGATTGTTGAAAGTGTGATTAACTCCTTACATGCTGCTGGCAGATATTCCTGCCCAGGACAGGAAATCTCTTGCCACTATAATAAGTATAATTCGGGTCCATGTAACCAAAATTAACCCATGTAAACTGAATTTACTTTTTGACCCATAATTTCTTGAGTTAAATTTAAATTAATCATCAAATCTAGTTGTGGCTGCTGTAAAGCAGCTGTGACTAGATTTGCTAAATTTTTTTTTAAATACTCAGCAGATTAACCCTTTACCCAACATAATGGCCAAAACTGGCCAGTGCTATTCTCAAAAATCGCCAATTAATTTTCTTTATTTTTTCATTTTTTTTCTCAAAAACATAGGTTATGACCCCTCATTGGAACGAGCTCATTGAGATCGTTCCAACAAGGGGTCATAACCTATGTTTTTGAGACAAAAAATGAAAAAAATTAGTTATTCAAGAATTTTTTTTGCAAGTTTCGTCTGCTTTTCATGTTAGGTAAAGGGTTAAGAGTTAAACCCCATTGTACAACTAAATATAAACCCCAAATACCTTTCAAAAGACTGAACATGTTTATGTTACTGATTACTTACCATTACAGGAGGATAATCATGCAGCACCATGTTATTTACCCTTCCAAAACCATGATTTGCTTCATTCAGTTTTATCATTAAATCTCCTCTCTCTTTGCCATATTGTCGAGCATTCTCATTTAGCTGTAATTATAAGCAAATCAAATACAATAATTTGTATTAGAAGACAGCATCACTTAATTCTACTTACTACACCCAATTCACTAGATATTAGCTAGAATGTCTATTTTTCAAATTTCATGAGTGCCATGGTGAGTTTCCTTCTAATCCAACCACCCCGCAAAATTATACTATTCCTCACACTTGATAACCAATGGTTCCTAAAAGGGAATGCTAGTTAACCAATGATATATGGGGCTAGTACTGAGCACAAACAGCACTCCATTATTAGAATAAGAAGATTGCATCACTTAATTCTACATACTACACTTCACTTCAAGTCAGCAAGAATGCCTCTTTTCCAAATTTTTGGAGTTCTGCAAAAATTATAAATTCTAAGTAATTTGTATATTTTTTATACTTACCAGACTAGCTGGTGGTAACTCAAAAATTAATCCAGGGCCAAACACAAATTTTGCCCCCCAATCCCCAAAATTGGCATGCAAAACCAGACACCGAACTGGCGCCAACCATCATTCTTTTCTAAAATTTCCTGTTAAATGTTGTAAACAGCAGGGAGGTATGAGTGCGAACTCATGGGAGGGCCATACCCGTTTGGGCCATTGGTAAGTATAAAAAATATACAAATTACTTAGAATTTATAATATTTTTATACAACAACCAATGGCCCAGACTAGCTGAATCGTAAAAAGACTGGAGGGCCAAGGACATAAAGGAAAATCCAATCTACCCATTACTTCAGTTAAGGATATCTCCTACAGAAGAATAGGAGAAAAAAGGAATTGTATATGTCTTTCTCCTTTACGAGAAATGAGAAAGACATAACACCAACAATGTAATTGAGTATTACGTATTACATAGTTCTCCATTTAATGCCAGCATAACCCATTATGCTAATTTGGTGAAGGAAAGCAAATATATAAAGATAGTCCAGAGAATGAGACTCTTTATACTCATTTAAAAGTGTCTGAGGACTGTATTTTAATGCCTATTTGACACGTGACATATACAAATGCTTCACAGTGAGCTACACTTTAAAAACAGTATATAAATGAGACGTAGTTATTGCTTCACACCGAGCTACACATTAAAACCATCCCAACACCGACTCAGGACTACTGGCACCGGAGGAGGTCTTTCCTTGCTTTTCACTATAAAGCCAGATGATCATAAGGGAAAAAAAACTGCCCCCCCCCCCCCCTCCTTCCCCTTGTTCTGAGGTACAAGACCGCTGAACGAAGAGGGCAGCGGAACAGCGTCACTGCTGGAACGGGTTGCCTAAATAACTACAGATGTAACCATTAATGGACAACTTTCTGAGCAACAGAAAGAGGACCCAAAGATCTAAGGTCACCGGAGATGGACTCTTAAATTTCTCAGGTAAAACTTGGTAAATGTAGAGGGTTGTGTCCAGTACGCAGCCTTCATGAGATCAGTAATGGCTATTCTGTTAGAATAAGCCCAAGAAGTGGACAGCGCTCTAACTTCGTGCACTGAAATCTTATTTACAGAACGTTGATCCTAAGATAGATTTTCATAGGCAATGCGTATTGCCAGCTCAATTCATCTAGCAACTGAATGAACAGAAATATCTTTTCTGTTAGGAATCAAAGAAAGAAAGAAGCATCTTCGGTTGTCTGAGGATGGTAGAGCCTTAATGGTAATAGGCTCAGGCCGTTTATCTGGAGTCTGATTCTTAGCCAGAAATCCTACTTCCGTAGTTAGGGTAATGGTATTACCCACACTACGGAAGTGAGATTCATCAACTGATAAAGCATGGAGTTCACTAACTCTTCTAGCAGATGCAAAGGCTAAGAGAAATGCTGTTTTATAGGTCAAGAATTTGAACTCTACAACATCCAATGGCTCAAAAGGAGCTTCTTTAAGCTTCAACAGAACCCAAGCCAAATTCCACTTAGGAATTAATCTGAGGGTTCTAGGTCTATTAATAGAGAAATTTCTAAGCAGCTTGGACAATGAAGCATTAGATCCAATTGCCAAGTTATCATGATGAGCATAAGTGTCTGATAACATAGACCTATAGCCCTTAATAGTGACGGGCTGCAGTTTGAGATCGTCAAACAAGTTGACCAGGAAATTGGCAATATTTGGTATGGACGGATCATAAACATCTATCGACTGATCCTTACACCAACGGAAGAAAACCTTCCATTTCGCTGCGTAGCTCAACGAAGAGGAGGACCTCCTGCAGTTAGAAATTGCATCCACTGCTCGCCCTGTAAACTGTTTTCCGTGCAAGAAGGACCACACAACGGAAATACGTGAAAGTTGAGACCTTCCGGGTTGTGATGCAGTGCGTGTGACTTCCCCTGATAAAGAAGGTCCTCTCGTGGAGGAAGCTTCCGGGGAATGTCCCATAACAGACACCTGAGAAGATTGATCCACCTTTTCTGTGACGACAGAGATGCTACTAGAAGAATTTTGCAATTAGACTGTTTGATCTTTAACAGACTCTGCTGAATCAACAGAGTTGGAGGATACGCATATCCTATCGTTCCGTCCCATGAGATCGACAGAGCGTCTACTGCGTATGCTCGATGGTCTGGACATGGCGACACGAACGTCGGTAACTGATTGTTCAGGTGCGTCGCAAACAGATCTATAATGGGGCGATCCCACTGGTAGCAAATCTGCCTGGGCCCTGAATACTCGCTTGTTGAGCGTCCACTCTGATAGCAACAGACGACCTTTCCGAGAGAGCGAATCTGCTATTACGCTCAAGACGACCCGGTATATGATGGACAGAAAGCTGAACATGATGATTCATGACGTAGAGAAGAATCTTCTCCGTTAGTTCGCATAACGGAATTGAATGAGTGCCGCCCTGCTTCCTGATGTACGCTACTACTATCGAGTTGTCCGACAAAATCTGAACTTGAGCGTCTGCTGTTATGTGAATCCAATGTTATAGCGTTAGCCATATCGACATCATCTCTTTGATTTTTATGTGCTTCTCCAGGAACCGAGGGTCCCAAAGACCCTGACACTTCAAATCTGCGGGACTTAGGGTCGCGCCCCAACCAGTCTGACTCGCATCCATCATAATTGTGAAAGCCGGATCCGGCAGTTGCAGCGGAACTCTCTGAGTTAACCACTGAATATCTGCCCAAATCTGAACCCTTTATTTTATCAGGTCCATTAAAACAATACTGGTTTCGAGCGAATGCATCTTCACACTCCAGTTCCGAGTTAAGAATTATCTGGAGGGGACACGTGCGCAGGTAACCCATCGGAATGAGATCCGCAGCCGCTCTGCACAGCCCCAACAGTCGCATGAATTCCCTTGCTGCGGAATGCGTCTGAGTGTAGACAAAAGCGAGCATAACAACTGACTAATTTCACTCTGGGTAACGGCAGATGAACCAGATTGTTGTGAGTCTCGAAGCTCATTCCCAAGTGAATGAATGACTTGGACGGAGCTAAATCCAACTTTTTCTCGTTTATGATGAAACCGAGACGTCAGAGTAATAGAAGCAGACTCTGAACATTAGTTCTGAAGAATAATTCTGTTGCCATATCTCGTCGTGTAGAATGTCGTCCAAGTAAGCCGATGTTACCGCAGACGAATGAGCTCGGAAGTGTGACATTACCGAGTTCATTATTCGAGTGAATGCCCAGGGAGCCAGGTTGAGACCAAAGCACATTGCCCTGAACTGATACACCTTCCGTTGTATGGTGAACCGCATGTACTTTCTGAATGCCGGATGTACCAGGACACGAAAGTACGCAACCTTTAGATCTATGCTTGCCACATAGTCGTTCACTTGAATGCTTGCCCTTACCGAACGAATGGTTTCCATATAGAATTTTGGAGCCACAATAGCTTGTTTATCCAGCTCAGGTCTATAACCAGTCAGAACGAGCCATCTGGCTTCGGTACCAGGAACAGGAGACTGTAGAAACCTTGAGAATTTTGATTCTCGACGACCTCTATTGCTTCCTTTGATAAGAGAGCTTGTACCTCCGCTATGAGAGACTCTCTTTTGCAAGGATTTGACGGAAGATTTGTCCAAAGCGTACATCTTGTTAGTGGGGGTTTCGCTCTGAATGATAGCCGTAGGCCGTCCGAGACTACACTTCTCACCCACTGGTCTTCCCTGAATGTTATCCAGTTTTTCGCGGAGCTTGGTAACCTTCCACCAACTGGCAAGCAATAGAGGTCAAGACCATCACCTGTACGGCCTGCGAGGCTTACGGGAGGAGAAACCACGTCCTCCCCACAAAAAGCCTCATCCCGTTGGCCTAGGGGCGTCTGACCAATAGTCCCGATCAGACCTCCGCCCCTTTCCCGAGTCGCTATACTGACAACATCCAGAGTAAAAATGAAAGGGTTTCCTGTACCCTCGTGAGGAGTCCCCTTTCGACGATTACTGTCTGGAACGTCCTCCCTTACTCTTGTGTGCTGCAGCGGGTTGATTAGACGCCAGCTTTAAAAGCAGAGTATTAGACGCTTTTTTAGTAGCCAGGTCATAGACTAACGAAAGCTTGTCGTCGAATATGGTATGTCCAGAAACCGGAGAGAGTTTTTCACCTTGTCATCTATTAATGATGACGCAAGGGCACCATCACGTCAGATTAACTCCAAATTAGCAACTGTTAAGGCGGGGTTATACAGGGTATACATAATTGCCCTGGAAAGAACTCTAAGAGAGATAAGATCGTCCTCAAATTCCTTTCCGTTGAGACGTAGTGCCATAGCTCTTATAAGGTGATCTGCGTAAGACATAGCATCCAGATTCGCTCTATCCGAAGAAATTGCCATCTCAATTGTGTCTGAGCGAATTGTGAATGATCCAGGTAAGGATACCTCTAGATCCTCGGCCTGCTCATCCAAATGCAGAGGAACTCTCTGAACATTTTCTCCGACCGTTTTAAATGAACATGGTCCAAGAAACAGTATGTTTATAGAAGATGAAGATAATAAACCACCTTTCTTCTTCGTATTTGCGAGATTAAATGGGGTGTCGTCTATGTGGCCGAAGGCCTGCGACACCTGTCTAGACTGAATCGGAAAAGAATGGACCTCCTCCTTTGTCTGGATAAAGTCTGCGTCCAATGATTCCAACAGTTTCTTCCTTGTCGTCGTAGCCTTCTGATTGAACAGAACAAATTCAGGGTAGTATTGATGGTTGAAATCCATCGCAATCATATGTTGTTCCGAAAGGGAAGGGTAATCTTCTTCCATATCCCTTTCACCATCCGAGGGAATCAGTTGTGAATAACGGTCTCTTGCATCTGCATGAGCAGACGACTGGACTGACCCAGCACCGTCCAACAGCTCATGTTCTGAGTCTGGAGGAGACTGATCTTGCACTTGCTGGGATGCGGCGATCAGCTGCACAATCTGCGACAGCAAGTCTGTCACGGAGGCCTGAGGAGCAGTGGTCTTCTGTTTCTTTGATGCTTGCTACTCCTGGGATAGTGTGTCTTGATTTCCGAACGTGCCGATGATCGAGGCCTTGTCTCCCTAGCTACCGGATGGTCCGACATCACCGGCGAAGAGTGGTCCCTTCTTCGCATAGCAGGATGGATATCCGAAGTCGGGTAGTTATAGTGCAGTCTTGTGTGCTTAGTAGATGCAGTGGAAGAAGCCGTAACTGTAGCCGAGGCTGGCTGCAATCTATATGAAGCGTCCCGAACGGAAGGTGTGGACGTATGCTCCGACTCACTCAAGTTTCTTATCACATCTGGCCCCAGATGTTGCTGTGACAGAGAGGGACCTTTCTCGCTTGCGGTCCTTTCAGACCTCACCGAGCTTTCCACAACACCTGCTGGCTTCTTCCCTTGTTCCGTCGTCAATGGGTGAGCATGTTTATGTTTTCAAGTGCTCGCTCTACCCAATCCACTTCTTAAGACGGCAACGGATGTACCCAGCATCACAGTACTCATGGACAGATTAACCGCTTCACCAGTCGAGCTAGCTGCAGACGAGGGACTAAAACCACCGGCTAGTGGCTTTATCCCCTGCCTAATATTCATGAGCACTTTGGCAGCTAGCTCTGTTTGCTCATCAGAGCGCGACAACAGTAGCACACTTCTTGAAGGTGTCACATAGCCATCACCATGTTCTTATTCCTCTGAAAAAGAAACTGAGAAACTTGATGGACTTTGCGACAAGAGGACCGGCATTGGCCTCTCACCGCTAACAACATACCATGACACCCGTGTCCAACGTTTGTCATCCTAATCAACACATGTAGGACAAGAATTAGTGGGAGTACATCGACTACAAGCAAGGCAACAAGCATGTAAATCTGAGGAGGATTTCCTCGCCTTGCATTCTGAGCAATAAGCTTTCATAATTAATCAAAAGAAAGTCGATAGTACTCCCACCAACTCCACAATAAATATATGATAAAGATACATAATAATCAACATTCAAAATAGAAATCGAAAAATTCATTTCAAAAAATTTTCCGAAAATTTTTTGACAAAAGCCCAAGTTCCCAAAGGGAACACAGCAAGCCCTAAGGTATCCCGATAGAGCCTAAGTGTGGACAAAATTCCAAAAATTATTGCTACGCTACCGGAATACAATAACATGTATCCATAATAATCCTATAGTAATAATAAATTGAAACTACATATATTTATAGGACGTTGCCAATGCAAACAACGTCAATGAAAAAAAACGGAAACAAGACCCTAGGCATTGAATAAAAAAGGCCTGAAGTCAGTAACAGATTTTAAATCTACCCGATGTAAAGCAAGATCTTCAGATGAAGAAAAAACGATACATCGGACAGAAGATGCATGACCCAAACACCCCTAGGGTGAGGACGTTACCCTGGGAAAATACAGAATAAACATCTTGTAATACACGTCAAACTCCCAAGAAATTTTATAAAAAAATTTCAATAAAATAAGCCAAAAAGCTTGGGAGTTTAACAGGAGGGCTTCAAGGAAGGATAGGGAAGGAACTCTTAACAGTGCAAAAATCATTATCAAGAATGATGACATCAGGCCCATGTCCCGAAATTGGGAGACATGAAATAATTTTGATAAAAATTATAAAGTTACAGACCTGAACGTTCCTAACCACCGGTGTTCACTTCCATCATCCAATTATGTCCTTGGATCCACCAATTTCACCTTTGATTTGTGTCTGGCATCCTCAAAAATGAGATTTAAAAGCACAAATGTCAGTTCATTGTTGATGACTTCAGGGCCAAACAAAGAATGATGGTTGGCGCCAATTTCGGTGTCTTCCTGGATACTGCGCATGCGTAGATCTGAATAGTATGGAGGACCAGATAGGACACTGAATTTTCGGTTTTGCATGCAAATTTTGGGGATTGGGGTTGGGGGGCAAAATTTCTGTTTGGCCCTGGATTATTTTTTGAGTTAGCACCAGAAAGTCTGGGCCATTGGTTGTTGTATAAAAATACTGCTGATTATATTGCAAATGGCACTGCAGGGGTCCAAATCCATGTCGAGAGAGTTTCCTTTGGCACCATCTGACTAGTGAAACTACACTAAACCATGAATACCACTTTGCCACCAACCTACACTAAAAAGCAATGTTACTTAAGGACTGCAGGGCTCATACAGAACACACAGAATACTTAATTATTGGTGTCAGAAGATCAGAAAAGCCTTTTAGTGGCTGAGTTGTGAGGGTGGTTTAGTATAATTTCTCTTGGTAGTTGGTGATGAAGGAAACCCTATTTCTATGGGTTCGAACACCGACTATGCCATTTGTAAATACAATAAGTTTGCAATGCAATCTATCCCAACTATTTCCCATACCTTTAGAATACATTTGACCTGTTCAACAGTTGCATATATATTACTGAGTAAATATCCATTAAAAAAATTTGCAAAGTGTGAGAATTTCCCACTACAACTAATCCCTTTCGTCTCGGTAGTATATTCTCATGAAAGCATTTCAGATACTGTTTGAGAGGACTTTGTCAAACAACATATGTCAGAATAAATGCTCAGTTTATCACCACCAGGTTGAAAATAATAAATTTGGGTTAACTGAAAATTCCTTTCTAACAAAGCGACGAGTTCTGTTCACAAAAATCTCTATACAAATTTTATTATTTTTAAAATTTCTGCCTTCAAAATATAGCTTATGACCACTCACTGGAACAGAGCTGAGAGATAGTGAATTATCCTGCCCATTCTAAATATATTATGTAAAACTATTTCTTGCTGCCAGACTCTACTGAATTTTTAATCAGTCATGAATGCTTTACAATAGCCACGACTTGTTTTCAGCAGGTTACAAGTAAAAGATTAATAAAACTGTTGTAAACACGAGATACCCCAAGGGGCTTGAAGTACTCACCTGATAACGAGCCATTAATTCTTCACATAGAGATTTAAAGATATTTTTTATAATAGTTAATCACTTATTATTTACTTTCAATTTTTTTCATTGACTGGGACAGTGATTTGAGAGAAACAAGCACTGCCAAACATCTCAGATTCCCAAAAGAAAATAGTATTATTAGGCTTCACAAAGTAGATCCTCTGTTTCTCGGGCCATTTTTTGTAAAATTGCAAGCGTGCGGGCGGCCTTTTATTTTATTTTTTATTTTTGTAATTATTTCTTTGCCATTAAAACGTCCATGTTCTTGGTTTGTTTTATGTTTTAGGACCCATAATCTACAGAATAGCATGGGTGGTGGTGTATTACGCCCCTTGAGTGCAAGAAGGCTTTGCAATGCTAAAGCATTGCAAAGCCTTCTTGCACTCAAGGGACAATTTTATTAACTTGGGTAAAATATCAAGACATAATCCATTCGTTTTTTATTTTTAAAAGTTTGGATGGTTATACAAAGAGAGCATGCGACAACCAAAAGGACCATGCGGGAGGGCCTGAGAAACAGATTTTTAATTTTTTTAGGCCTTACAAATACTTCTTATGAACAAGAAACTTGCAATTTCCACAAAATAAGAAGAAATAAATTTGAATGGGTTAAAACAATGGAGGACTAATCGGTAGGAACCTGATATGAATTAAATTGTATGTGATCCCACTAAGGATGCTATAAATCAAATATCCAAAACTTTTGACTGGTGGACCTGAATAAGAATTTTCCTCATATTGCATTATGTTAACATAAGGATCCCAAACATGAATCCAGAGACCTGATTTGGACAAATTTGAATCTGCCCCCACCCATAAAGTTATAATTCGGGCTCCAATAAGGATCCCAAGTAAGAACCTAGCACTTGCTTTGGACAAACCTGAATCATCATAAGGATGCTGATCACCAAATATCAAAAGATTATGTCCTGTAGATGATCAAGAAGATTTTTAAAGAATTTTTCTCATACTGCACCAAGTAGCGAAAGTATCAATGACACTAGCCCAACTTGACAAACTTGAACTTGGTAAGTTATAAGTGAAATGGCAAAATTAAAGATCATTTGTTCCAATATTATTTGGTGAAACTTCAACATAACAGCATTGTGAGTGCACAATGACAGAGCAATCCATGCATTTTTAAATGTAAACTATAAGGCTGGCTAAAGGAAGAATGTTGATACACAAATGCATTAAGTGTAAAGGTCACTGTAAACAGCAACTTTTTTTCACAAAAATGAATGCTAATCGATAGCTCTTAAGAGCTCTAGGAGGTCTTGCCTTATGAGCAAACCAAGTTCTAAAACAATCCTATGATAAATACACCCTGTAGGCCATGTCAAATAAGAATGTTGATGCACAAATGCAATAAATTCAAAGGTTGTTGCTAATAGCAACAGTTTTGGATGGAAATGAAGAGCAAATCGATAGCTCCTATCTTGATCACCCTGAATAAGCATACCAAGTTTCAAAACAACCCGATAATAAAGGCACCTTCCGAGTCATGCCAAAGGAAGATGTTAATGCACAAATGCATAAGTTTGAAGGTCATTGCTAGTGGCAATGTTTTTTTTCTCTATTTTTTAATGGAAATTCATAAATACGCCCTGTAGAGAGTGCAAAAAAGGGATAAGTTGCTGCAGCAATGCACTAAGTTCAAAGGCTTGCACTAATGACAATAACCTTTTATGGAAATGAAAGAAAATCAAGAGCTTCCACCTAGGGTTCACCCTGAACACGAATACCAAGTTTCAAAGCAATCCGATCATAAAAGTGCCCTGAAGGACATGCCAGAAGAATATATTGATGTCGGACTAAATTAAGTTTTAAGGTTGTTGCCAATGGCAACGTTTTTTGATGGAAATAGAAGAAAATCGATAGTTCTCATCACCCCAAACAAGCATACCAGGTTTCCAAGCGATCTAAGCATAAATGTGCCCTGTATGGTGTGCCAAAAGGAAATACTGATGCCCAGCTAAACTAAGTTCAAAGGTCGTTGCCAGTGGCAATATTTTTTATGGAAATTAAAATTTTTTAGTAAATTTTGTTTCTTAACATACCTACCACAATTGTTTACAACTGGCTGTAACGTAAGTGCAAGCCCTACTTTGGAACTAACTCAAGCTTTTAGAGAACTTTTCCAAACAAGTTGGAAAAGTAATAGAGTGCAAAAGCACGAAAAAGATCGAAAAAAGGGTCGAGCGAGACCAGTGTTCGAAATTACAGGTACTCTCTCTGCATGCGCAACAACCGTGACGTCAATTCCGTATTTCCGCCAATGAGAAGTTTGTGATTTAGCGGGGGGAGGCATCGATATCAAGGATATCCCCAAGGAGGGTGGGCCTCCTGTAAACGACTGTGGTAGGTATGTTAAGAAACAAACTTTACTAAAAAATTTTAATTTCTTTTCAACCTACTCACAATTGTTTACAATTGGCTGAATAAACAATAGGAGGAGGTGAATCACATAACCAATACCAACAAGAGTAGCAGAAAGAAAAGCAAGGAGGGCAGAGAACAATAGCGAAACTTGTAATGGAGATAGAGAGAAGGCACCTGAAAAGAACAAGGCTGAGCGAAGCACAACCTCGATAAAAACAATTTTAACGAGGGTGCACAACAGCCTGAGCAGCAACGAGAGGGCCTAAAGAATAAAGGTCCTCAGATTGCTGCTGAAGGTGGCGGAGATAAAAGGAGGAGAAGGTAGAGGCATTCCTCCAGTAAGCCGCATTCATAACATCCCGGAGCGAAACAGAATTGGAGAACGCCCAGGATGTAGAAATGGCATGAACCTCATGAGCATTAAACCGGTTCGAAACAAGATCCGACACAGACAAGCGGGAATAAGTCAGCTTGATTGCAAGACAGATCCACCTGGAAATAGAATGGGAAGAGATAAACTGCCTCTTAGGAATGAGAGACAGAAAGAATCTCTTCCGCCCCCTCCTAATGAACTGAGTGCGAGTAATGTAAGTCTTGATCGCACGAACAGGACAAAGAAGAGGTCTCCGGCCATCGACAGCAGGGAGATCCCGAATGCAGATGGGAGGAGGTACTGAATCAGGAAGCTGATTTTTAGCCAGAAAAGAGCAATCAGTAGTGAAGGTGACACTGTTAGCCTCATTTCTGAAGAAGGCAGAATCAACAGATAGCACATGAAGCTCACTGACTCGTCGAGAAGCAAATGCTAGAAGAAAAGCCGTCTTATAGGTGAGAAAACACATATCGGTCTCAGATAAAGGCACGAATGGCGCCCCCTCCAAACATTGCAACACCCACGCCAAGTTCCACTTGGGTGTAAGACGCAAAACTCGAGGCCTCTTCAAAGAAAAGTGCCAAATGAGTTTGGAGAGAAAAAGATTACGACCGATGCCCCGCTTTCCCACATAAGAGAAAGTATCAGACAGCATAGACCGATAGCCTGTAATCGTAATAGGCTGGAGGCCCTTGGAGTCAAAAAGATATACCAGAAAATCTGCAATTTGAGCGATTGACGGATCACGGTAATCCACATTGTGGTCTGCACACCAGCGGCAGAAAACCTTCCACTTCGCAGCATAAGTCATGCCAGTGGAATGTCGCCACGATGCAGAAATGCACTCCACTGTTCGTCTCGAAAAACCTCTACGTCGGAGACTGGACCTGATAAAAGACAGGCGTGAAGGGACAGGCTCGCCAGGTTGTTGTGATACTTCTTGGAATGACCCTGGGAAAGAAGATCGCGACGTAGAGGTAGACGAATCGGCCGATCTGCCAACAGAGGCCGCAGCAGATTGATCCTCACGCTCTGTGGAGACAGAGATGTGATCAGAATGATCCTGCAACTGCAAGCACGAATCTTCGCTAATACTTGAGGAAGAATCGGTGCAGGAGGAAAGGCATAGCCGATCCAACCTGTCCAGTCCAGAGACAGAGCGTCGACTGCAAATGCCAGAGGATCTGGACAAGGGGAGACAAAGGTCTCTACCTGATGATTCCAGAGAGTAGCGAAAAGGTCGACCTGAGGACGGCTCCACTGCTCGCAAATCGCCTGAAACACCGACCAATGTAGCATCCATTCAGTTGGAAGGACACTGTCGCGTCGGGACAGGGAGTCTGCTAGGACGTTGAGACGGCGGGGAATGTGTCGAATGGACACCTGAGCATTCACATCCCGCGCCAACAGAAGAAGATCCCGAGACAGCCGATACATGGGAATCAAATGTGTGCCTCCTTGAGTCCGTATGTAGGCCACTACTGTCGAATTGTCCGAAAGAAGTAGGACAAAATGGTCCGACAGATGAGGGATCCAAAGCCGAAAACTCAACAGAAGAGCAAGGAGCTCCTTCTGGTTGATATGAAGGCCCATCTGCTCGCTGTCCCACTCGCTGTGAGTAGACAGACCGAGAGGATCCAACGTCGCACCCCAGCCCCGATCGCTGGCATCCGCAGTAAGGATGCGATCAGCCAAAGGATGATCCAACGGAACCCCTGTGTCAGCCAGGGAATATCGGCCCAAGGGTGGAGGTGACAAAGCAGAGACCGAGGAATAGTGAGTTCCAGGTCCAGCGGATCTACATTCGGATGCCAATGATCCAACAGGAAGTGTTGGAGAGGTCGGACAAACAAGCGACCGGGCGGAATGAGATCTGTCACCGAACCGCAAAGGCCCAACATCCGAAGGAAAGTCCTGGCGAGACCGAGGAAGATTGAAGCAGGGTCCGAGTCAAGGTGGAAAGAATCGTCGCCCGAGCATGGGGGACCGACACTACATTGTGAAGAGTGTCGAAATCCATTCCCAAATGACGGAATCGCTGAGAAGGAATGAGATCCAACTTCTCACGATTGACTCTGAAACTCAGCGACGCTAGCAGGCAAAGAAACTGCCGGACATTTAACTCCAGAACAGCAGCATCGTGGTGCCGTTGGAGGATGTCGTCCAGGTAGGCTGACGAAGTCACAGCCGACTGAGTACAGTGGAAAGCAAGCACATGTGACATCAGTCGGGTGAAGGCTCAAGGAGCCAGGTTCAAACCAAACGGGAGAGCTCTGAATTGATAAACTCGATCCCGAAACGAGAACCGAAGGTATTTCCGTGACGCCAGATGAATGGGTACATGGAAGTAGGCATCCTTCAGGTCAATACTGGCAGCAAAGTCACCCTGATGAACTGAACGTCGAATCGACCGGAAAGTCTCCATACTGAAATGAGGAGCTATAATGTACTCATTCAGGATACTCAGATCGATGACAGGACGAAATTGGCCGTTTTTCTTCGGCACCAAGAAAAGTCTCGAGTAAAACCCCGGTGAAAGGGTGTTCCTGACCACCTCGATCGCCCCTTTGGAGAGGAGATTGTCGATCTCCTGCACCAGAAGGTCCCGACGCAGAGAATCAGAAGGGACCTGAGTTGGGAGGGGCACCCGAGATAAACTGGGGTGCCGATGGAAGGACGGTCGCAGACCGGATTGAATGATGTTGAGGACCCAAGGGTCCAGGGACCAGCCTACAAGGTGAAGTAGGCGATATCTTCACCCTTAACACCAGGTCTTCGCCCAATTTCTTTCTCTGGGCGAAGTTGAAGTCGCCTTACAGTTTTGAAAAGTTGCTGAGAAAAGTTATTTCCGGCGATTCCGTTGCTAACTTCGCTTGGAAAAAAATAGAAAAAAATAAGTGTAGTGAAAGCAAATAATTGGTTAAAGAATTACCAAATATATTGATTTTACTTCCCATAAAACCCCAAAATAATACCAACCACGGCACAATTTCGTCATGACAATTCAAGTTTTCACTAGAGTGAAGTTAGATGACAAGACGAAAAATGCTCAAGTTCTTTTTTAATGTTTCATTTCAAAAGTGATTTTCACCATCAAACTTCGCTATACAGAGTATTTATTTAAAAACAACATTTTTGGTAATGATAAAAATGTTTAATTTTTAGTGTGCACTTGTGAGTTTGAAGCATGTGATTTTTAAAAATTATTGTTGGGTGTGTTCCATTTGTGGCGGTCACAATAAGGGTCCCACTAAATTACCAAAAAGTAGTAAGTTACAGAAATAAATGGTGTAAAAAGCAAACTGACAAATTCAATTATCTTCCTTGAAAAGAGAACATTTGCCTGGAAGAAATGATTCTCTAAACTGAATTGAAATGATATTAGGTTGGCAAAAATAATTCACTAAACTGAATTTAACCCCCCACTAATAGCTTTTAAACTGAATTGAACCCTTACCTAAACAGCTTTTTGTGAAATAATATTTGGTTAGCAAAAATAATTTGCTAAACTGAATGTAACCCTTTACCTAACACAGCTTTTTGAGAAAAATTTGTTTGGCAAATATAATTTGCTAAATTGAATTCAACCCTTCACCTAACACAGTTTTTTGAGAATAATATTTGGTTGACAAAAAAATAATTTGCTAAACGGAATTTAACCCTTTACCTAAAGCAGTTTTTTGAGAATTAACATTTGGTTGGCAAAAGTAAATTTGATAAACTGAATTTAACCCTTTACCTAACACAGGTTCTTGAGAATATTTGGTTGTCAAAAGTAAATTTGATTAACTGAATTTAACCCTTTACCTAACACAGGTTCTTGAGAATATTTGGTTGTCAAAAGTAATTTGATAAACTGAATTTAACCCTTTACTTGACATAGCTTTTTTGAGAAATAATATTTTTTGCTCACTTCTCCCTATTTTCACTTCACTTCTCCTTAAAACCTTGGGAGGGAGAAGTGACTTCTCCCTAAATTTAGCCCCTAGGCTGGCCTCTGCAAGGGTTCGACGTTATCTCTGTCCAACGGTCGTAAAACAGCGACAGCCTTCCCCCTACTGGAGGCGAATCAAGGTGAGACCTTCACTTGTGGCCTCGATGAGGCCCCCGAGAGGAGAAACCACCTCGGGAAGTGATGGAGTCCTGAGACTTTCCTGCCTGAGACTGCAAGCGAGCCTGGCCACGTCGGCGCTTCTTATGTGCAGAAGGAGCAGACGGAGCTGAAGGCGTAGGCGATGTCGCCGACGAGGCAGACACAGCAGCACGCTTGGCGGGCCTGGAATGACCACCACCCGCAGCAGCAGGTTGGTCAAGCTGTCACAGCAAAAGCTGGTCCTTCGAATGACGAAGAACTTCGCCACGAACAGCTTCCACGGAACCATGGAACAACTGAGGTCCCACCAAAGAGGCAGACCTCAGAAGAGCACGTTGCTCAGAAGGAAGGGATGGAGAAGAATCCAACACCGCATCCCGGCATGCCAGCTCCAAATTAGCCATGTTACAGGCGTGAGCGTGTGTCAAGTTCATAAGAGCCTGTGACAAAATGCGAAAAGGCGCCTGAGCATCATCAAACTCCCCTGGTGGAAAATATTCAGCCAGTGCAATGACGACATGGACCGCGAGAGATAACATACCCAGCATCTCTCGGGACAGGCCCACCATAGATTCAACTATCGACATCGGGAGAACTGCCGACTTAGGCTTAGTTAACCCGAGGGAAGAAGAATCCTTATCCACAGTAGTCATCCCTTGGAAGACTGGTGGACAGACGGAATCGTAAACACGAAACCGCGATGGAGGCAGAAAGGCATCAGCTCTAGAAAAGAAGGAACCCTTGAGGGCCTTAGAATGCATTTTGGCGTCTAAACCCTGGAAGGACTCAACAACCTGAGCCGATTGCAGAGGCCGCAAAGCCCCAGAGCTAGAAGGCTCAACAGGGTTATGGCGCTCCACAGTGGACCGTGGCCGGACGGTCACAGATGACTGGTCTGAAGGTTGAACTTCCGGCAATAAGCCGAAGACGAAATCCAAAGCCTGCCCCAAGACTGACGAGGGGGGTCCATGACCTTCCAGATAATCGTCATCCTCCGTAGCAGAGGAGACGAAGCCCAACACGGGCTGACCAGCAGAAACCTCCTGGGAAGACTGAGCAGTATCCAAGGGGCCAGGCGAGACATCTCGGCGACCGACCACAGGAGGTTGTGCCTCAGGAGGCACAGGGAGGCCAACTTGAGGGTTGCCAGAAAGCAACCGGGTGATCGCCAAAACGGCCTGACGCAGGTCACCCTGAGAATCCGTCGCAGCAGCATCGCCTGATGGAGTGTCCTCCCAATAGACCCTTCTGGTAGAAGAACCCAAATCCTCAGAAGAGACCGACGTCGAACGCCGATCAGCAGACAGAATAGGGATACGGTGAGAAGACACCAGAGGATATTCCCGATTGTGACGCCCAGGGGCCATCACTGACCTCTGCGAAACAGAAGGTCCTGCCTGCAAATCCTCGAAAGAGACCGACGGCGCACGTCGATCGGTAGCTGGACCTAGGACACGGTGAGAAGACACAGGAGGATTGTCCCAAGAATGACAGGAACCTGTCATTGGCCTCTGTATGGCAGACGGCCCCAACTGCCCATCCTCTGAGACTGACGGCAAGCATCGATCAACACCCAGACTCGGAACACAGTGAGGAATCACCGGAGGAAGGTTCAGAGAGTAACAGCCAACAGGGGCTGTCACTGACCACTGCCGAACAGCAGGTCCTGGATACCAACGTCCCAACACCATCCTGCTAGGCGGCACACTAGCAGGGGAAGGAGGAACAATAAACGATTCACTCGAGGGGCGAGGAATCGCTGCCGAAGCGACTGACCGGCTCAACCGACTAGGAGCAAACCTAGCCAGATGAGACGGAGCAGACAGCAAACCCGCACAGCCCCGCCGCGAGGCTAGGGGAGGCTGAGAGCACACAGACACACCAGCAGATACAGCCTCAGTCCCCCAAGACTGTAGACCATCCCCAGAGGAGATGGAAGAGCCACCATCAGACAGAATAGGGTCTGCAGTAACAACTTCCTCAGCAACTGTCGACGGCATAGGAGGCAAATCGGAGAGGGTCACCGAGCTGACCTCGGAGAAGCTCTCTACGACGCCTCAAGAGTGACATCAGAAGACAAAGAGACCATGGTCTCCATGTCAGGTATCACTGAACTAGCACTGTCAACAATTGCAGAGGAACTCGCCACAGAATACAGATCAGAATCCTGTGTGACAGAGTCACCACATGCACCAGCAGAAATGTCTGCTACGGCACAGCAACCCTAACCCCGAGAACGAGGAGTTCTAGCTCTGGACAGAACCACCTTGTTAACAGAAGCCCAGAATTTAGAGGACCAAACCCCACAAATACCACATGATTGGGCCTGAGTGCAATTGTTGCAAGTGACACATGTGGAATGAGAGTCGTCTACATGGTTCACTTGCAAGCAAGAGATACAAGGAATAGTCTTTGGCATTATATGAATGAAAATAATGGACTCAAGCTTCCCGTCGACGGAAAACAGCACAAAGGTCGTGTTCACACATGGGGGAAAAACAAGATTAAGTGTGAAGAAACAAGCAATAATGATCAAAAATAACATTAATCAAAAACAATTTGGATAGCTTGACAAAAGGATACAATCCACTTGCACACAATGAAATGCAGAGCACATATAATAAGTTGTTCACGAAGAAAAACAGCCAAGTAGCACGAGTCACAAAAATTTCCGACCATGTACAAATGGCGGAAATAAAAGGATGTCATGGTTGTTGCGCATGCGCTCGGTAAACGCAAGAGGTGTGCAGAGAGAGTACCTGTAATTTCGAGCGCTGATCTCGCTCGACCCTTTTTTTCGATCTTTTTCGTGCTTTTGCACTCTATTACTTTTCCAACTTGTTTGGAAAAGTTCTCTAAAAGCTTGAGTTAGTTCCGAAGTAGGGCTTGCACTTACGTTACAGCCAATTGTAAACAATTGTAAGTAGGTTGAAAAGAAATGGAAGAAAATCGATAGCTCCCATCTAGAGGTCCTCCCAAACAAGCACACTAAGTTATGAGGTGATCTGATTATAAAGGTGTCCTGCAGGGTGTGCCAAAGAGAAATATTGATGCATAACTGCACTAATTTCATCAAAGGTCGTTCCCAATGGCAACTATTTTTGACAGGAATGGAAGAAAATCAACAGCTCCCATCTAGAGGTCGCCCCAAACAAGCACACCAGGCTTCAAAGCAATCTGATCATAAATGTGCCCTGTAGGGCGTGTCAAAGGAATATACTGATGTCTGACTAAACTAAGTTCAAAGGTCGCTGCCAGCAGCAACATTTTTTGAAGAAAATGGTAGAAAATCAATAGCTCCCATCCAGATGTCACTCCAAACAAGCATACCAGGTTTCAAAGCAATCTGATCATAAATGTGCCATGTAGGGTGTGCCAAAGGGAAATATTGAGGTCTGACGAAACTAAGTTCAAAGAATGGTAACACTTTGGTATGGAAATTGAAGAAAATCGATAGGTCCCATCTACAGGCTAAAAATTTACTTCATCAGGCTAAAAATTATAAATTTACAGTAATTTGTGTATTTTTAAACTTACCAATGGCCCAGACAAGCGGGTGCTTAAATCAAAGTTATCAAGGGCCAAACAGAAAACCCCCCCAATCCCCAAAATTTGGTTGCAAAACCAACAAGAGCACCGCGTAACAGGACAATATACGCCTGTTTTGTATTTTTGAAGGGTTGGGGTAAAGATGGGGGTGAGGGTGAAAATTGTTTGGACCAACCCCATATTCAAACTTGACCTGTATTTTGTTGTGATTAAACAACATACCAAGTTTGGAACCAATCGGAAAACAAATAATAAAAGTTATCATCCGGAAACCAAATATTTGATGCATTCTATGTCCAACAAGGTCCATAATTCAGGGAAACTTCGAAGTTTGAACTGACCCCTTATTCGAACTTGACCTGTCTTTTGTTTTGATTAAACCACATACCAAGTTTAGGAGTCAATCAAAAAAAAAATACTAAAGTTATCATCTGGAAACCAAATGTTGGCGAACGGACAGAACGACGGATGGACAAATGGATAGACAAATGGACAGACAGACTGATTCCATAATTTGACGGTTTTTCAACAGGTGTATAAAAAATCAGTTAGGCCATACTAAAGTTATAATCCGGAAAACACAAAATGCACAAATTCAAGAGGAATAACTCTGGAAAGGTACATGCGATTTTGGCCGAAAGTGAACTTGAGCTGTGCTTTGTGGTCATAAACAAAGTCTGAGAATTTGAAACAAATTAGTCAAGACAAACTAAAGTTATCATCCGGAAACCACATAATTCACAAATTTGCAATCATTCAAGGGTAATAACTATGGAACGGTAAATGAGATTATGGCCAAAAGTGAACTTGAGCTGTGCTTTGTGGTCAAAAACAAAATCTGAGAATTTGAAAAAAATCGGTCAAGGCAAACTAAAGTTATCATCCAGAAACCACAAAATCCACAAATTTGCAATCATTCAATGGGGAATAACTCTGGAAAGATATATGCGATTGTGGTCAAAAGTGAACTTGAGCTGTATTTTGTGGTCAAAAACAAAAAACTGAAAATTTGAAATAAATCGGTCAAGGCAAACTAAAGTTATCGTCCGGAAACGAAAAGTTGGGCTAAATTCCCATAAATAAAGGGCCATAACTCTACTGCAAATGGGCCGCTAGAAACGGAAATCGAACCCATCCTGTATTTTGCCATACTAAATCCACATGCCAAATTTAACTCAGCTCAATCCATTACAACTAAAGTTATTGTCCGGGAACGAAATGTGTCCATGGACGGACAGACAGACAGACGGGTGGAGAGACCATTCACATAATACATCCCGTTTTTCAAACGGGTGTATAAAATCAACATCTGAAAAATTTGGTGTCAAGGCGTTTGGCTTTAAATGAACTGAAACCAATTTTTTTTTTCAAAAATTGTGTTTTCAAAGGGCCATAACTCTTCAGCGGATGGACTGAGAAACACCAATATCGAACTTGACCTGTATTTTATTGCTACAAACAACATCTGAAAGTTTGATGTCGATCCTTCAAGGCGTTTGACTTTAACTGAATGGAAACCAATTTTTTTTCAAAAATTGTGTTTTCAAAGGGCCATAACTCTGCAGCGGATGGACTGAGAAACACCAATATCGAACTTGACCTGTATTTTATTGCTACAAACAACATCTGAAAGTGTGATGTCGATCTGTCAAGGCGTTCGACTTTAAATGAACGGAAACCAATTTTTTTTCAAAAACTGTGTTTTCAAAGGGCCATAACTATGCAGTGGATGGACTGAGAAACACCAATATCGAACTTGACCTGTATTTTATTGCTACAAACAACATCTGAAAGCTTGATGTCGATCCGTCAAGGCGTTCGACTTTAAATGAAGAGAAACCAATTTTTTTCGAAAGATTGTGTTTTCAAAGAGCCATAACTCTGCAGTGGATGGACTGAGAAACACCAATATCAAACTTGACCTGTATTTCATTACTAAAAACAACATCTGAAAAATTTGGTGTCAATCCGTCAAGGCGTTCAGCTTTAAATGAACGGAAACCAATTTTTTTAGAAAAATTGTGTTTTCAAAGAGCCATATCTCTGCAGCAGATGGACTGAGAAACACCAATATCAAACTTGACCTGTATTTTAATGCTAAAAATAACTTCTGAAAGTTTGATGTCGATCCATCAAGGCGTTCGACTTTAAATGAACGGAAACCAAATTGTTTACGGACAGACGTTCTTACACGTTCTTACTTGTGGGGTTTTTCCCATGTTAAACCCTAAACCCACAAGGTAAAAAAATTAACCCCACAGTGCAAAAAATAACCCCACAAGTGGCCACTGTACTAACCCAACCCCCACAACTACCACTGACCCTAAATTGTAAACCCCACAATGTACCTCTCCTAAGCCCGGACAGATGGACGGACAGACAGACACACAGACAGACAGACTGATAACATAATACGACCGTTTTTTAAACGGGTGTATAAAAATTAAAAGTCCTATCAGGCCCTCCATACATTTACTCTCCATTCATGCACAGACGTCAGGAAGTGACCGTTATTGGTACCAACATCATTCTTTGTAGAAGAGAGTACTACATAAAAATTCAGCGGAGAGGTATGAGTGCCCACTCATGGAAGGGCCATCTTCCTCTGGGCCATTGGTAAGTATAAAAATATACAAATTACTGTAAATTTTTAATATTTTTACACTGTAAACCAATGGCCCAGACTAGCTGAATCGTAAAAAGGTGGAGGGCCTAGGACTTCAGAATTAGTATATCAACATACTTCCAATCCTGTAATCCAAGGTGAAAGGGAATTAAAATTATTAGGAATTACATGTATTTCTCTCTATACAATAATACAGAAGACATATCATACAAAAGGAGCCCAGTTCAAGTAATTCTGTATACTTAGCATGAACCTTATGCTAATTGGATGTAACGAGTTCCCAATTTTTAAGGTTAGCCCAGACTAAGCCCCAAAAATTAGGATGGCGTATTTGAGAATGAGAGAATGTCCCCCACAAACATACGCCATATACCATAAAACTGCAGCTGAATGCAGGATACAATTACGGACAAAACAGCTTCCCTCATAGTTACATACAGTAAAACCTGTCTTGAGAGACTGCCCTTTGGGCCACACAAAAGTGGTCTCTCAAGACAGGTGGTCTCTCATAACAGGTTTCAGGTTTTCTCAAGTCAGTGAATAACCAACCACAAAATTCAGAAATGGAGAATAGATTTTTGTAATTACTTTGTAGTTGTTCTTTTTTATTTATGAAGTTTTTGTAACAAATTGAAATGGACTGTTATAAAAATTATAAAAATAAATTAGTGTTGAAAATCTTCATTGAAGATTTTCAACACTAATTTATTTTTATAATTTTTATAACAGTCCATTTCAATTTGTTACAAAAAGATTCTCAACACAAATTTATTTTTATTCCTATCTGTCACATTTCAGGTATGTATGAAATTGTTTATTCAGCAATAATCCTAATCTTTTCACAGGGGTCTTATAAAAACATCTCAATCTTTAATGAGTTAGCAATTGAAACCCAATTAGAGCTTTTAATACTTTTAATTATGTTAGTATAACCACAATGGATTTTCCAATTCCAGAACAGGTAAAAAGTTTTTGTCATGGTTTCAGTCTTCAAAGGGGCGGTTTCTCAAGACAGGTCCATTATAGCATAAAAATACAAGTTGGTACGAAGTCACAGTGGTCTCTCAAGACAGGTGGTCTCCCATAGCAGGTCCATTATAGAGTAAAACCAATCGATGCCTGGCAGATGTGGTCTCTCAAGACAAGTGGTCTCTCAAGACAGTGGTCTCTCAAGACAGGTTTTACTGTATCTATCTAGCCAGAGGAGAGGTAAAAATCCCCACCCCACCCTTCTTTTGAAGGAATCTTCAAAAAGAAAGAGGGGAGTCCTCTGGAATCAGTAAAAGCGATACCAAAAAAAATATAAATATTCGTCGAACAGGCACTCAGGTATTAATTATTATTAATAAATGGTGCTTAATGCCACTTCAGAAGTTAAGGCTATAGCAACGATCCCGGTAATTAATATTGCCCACTATATAACGTACATTTGAGACGGCATAGGCAGATAGGTCGAAAACCGGTGAAATAATATATAACATGCACATGTCCAATCGAACCACAATGAACGATCTCTGGAGAGTAAACACACTTCTGAGGTAACCCACAGGCGACCCCTGAACAATAAAATCCAGTAACAACACTCCCCGATGTGTACTATCCGATATCTATGACCGTATACATGTGTGAATACACGATTTGAGTACCGACATTAATAGAAACCTGAATCTAGAAATGGAAGTAGGTATGATTAACAGGCTCCGAGACAGATGCCCCCGCAATAATTCATAATTTCTAAGGTCCATAACACACAATAAGCGTCAGCCTAATAAATATTAAGAGCGTGAGCATTAAAATCCCGCATTTAATCATCTGAATACCAGTTAACTGGTTATGCAGCCTCTGATGTATCCAAAGACTAGCAAACGTTTATGATGAAATATACGCTCGTATATGACATAGAGACGAAAAATCACAGGAAACCAACCAACTAAAAAGTGGATGTGCCCATGAGGTCGCCATAGAACACGACCCAGCCGCCAATCGACAAGTGAAGAAATGCATGTATGTATTTAAACTCATACAAGGCTTGTGGGAAGAAAACTACGTCTTGCCCGATAATCGCCTCTAAACACAGTGGTGTATTGGGGGGGGGGGGGGGAGGGATTCAAAGTTATATCAAACCTTCATCACCCTCATTACTTAATCGTTCTTGTGTTAGACATAACATAATAAAGGAACCGCAGTGGTTCCCTCCCGTCTGACTCCATTATGTCACTATGGGTGGAGAAGGACGTGAAGAATAAAAATTTCCCCTGATAAAGAAGGTCCTCTCGTGGAGGAAGCTTCAGGGGAACGTCCCATAACAGACACTTGAGAAGACTGATCCAAGGTTTCTGTGACGACAGAGGTGCTACTAGTAGGATTCACAATGAGACTGTTTTATCTTAAACAAAATCTACTGAATGGAGGATACGCATATCCTATCATCAATCCCCATGAGATCAGCAGAGTGTCTACTGCATACGGTCAATGGTCTGGGCATGGTGACACAAAAAACGGTAACTGATTGTTCCGGTGCGTCACAAACAGATCTATCATGGGGTGATCCCTCTGGTAACAAATCTGTCCAAATACTTGCTTGTTGAGTGACCACTTGCAACAGACGACTTCCCGAGCGAGCTGCTAGTAAGTTCAGACGACCCGGTATATGACGATAGAAAGATGAACATGATGATTCATGACGTATTTGGAAAATCTTCGTTAGTTGGCTTAACGGAAATGAATGGGTGCTGCCTTGGATCCCGATGTATACTACTACTGTTGAGTTGTCCGACCAAACTGAACATGGACGTCCGTAATGTGAATCCAATGTTGTAGTGCAAGCTATAATTAACATCATCTCACTGATGTTTTTGTGTTTCTCCTGAAACCGAGGGTTCCAAAGACCCTGACACTTCAAGACTGTGGGACTGAGGGTCATGCCCCAACCCATCTGACTCACATCCATCATAATCGTGAAAGCCGGATCCGGCAGTTGCAGCATAACTCCCTGAGTTAACCGCTGAATATCTGTCCAATTTGAACCCATGTTTTACTAGGTCCGTTAAAACAATACTGGTTCAAGCGAAAGCATCTTCACACTCCAGTTCTGAGTAAAGAATATCTGGAGGGGATTCACAGCCGCTCCACACAACTCCAACAGTCGTATGAATTCCCTCTCTATTAATGCATCTGAGTGTAGACAAAAGCGAGCATAACAACTGACTAACTTTGCTCTAGGTAACAGCAGACGAACCAGATTGTTGTGAGTCTCAAAGCTCAATCCCAAGTGAATAGACGACTTGTACGAAGCTAGATTTTTTCTCATTTACGATGAAACCGAGACATCGGAGCAATGGAAGCAGACTTTGAACATTGTTCTGAAGAATAATTCTGTTGCCGTATCCCTGTAGAAGGTCGTCCAAGTGAGCCCATTTTACCGCAGACAAATGAGCTCGTAAGTAAGACATTACCGAGTTCATTATTCGAGTGAAACGCCCAGGGGCCCAGATTCAGACCAAAGCATATTGTTCTAAACTGATACGCCTTCCCTTGTACGGTGAACCGCAGGTACTTTTAGAATGCCAGATGTACCAGGACATGAAAGTATGGATCCTTAGATCTATGTTTGCCGCATAGTCGATCACTCGAATGCTCGCTTTTACCGACTGAATGAGTTCCCTAAATAATCTTTTAGATCCATGATAAACTTGTTAACCAGCTCAAGTCTATTACCGGTTAGAATGAGCCGTCTGGCTTCGGTACGAGGAACAGGTGACTGTAAAAATCTTGAGAATCCTGATTCTAGATGACCTGTATTGCTTCCTTTGATAAGAGAGCTTATACCTCCGGTAGGAGAAACTCTCTTATGCAAGAATTTGATGGAAGATTTGTCCAACGCAGACAACTTGTTAGCGGGTTTTGAACTCAGAATGATAGCCGTAAGCCGTCCGTGACTACACTTCTCACCCACTGATCTTCCATAATAGTTATCCAGTTTTGTGGAGCTTGAAAACCTTCCGCCAACTGGCCAGCAATAGAGGTCTAAACCATCACCTGTATGACGTGTGAGGCTTACGGGAGGAGGAACCATGTCCTCCCCACAAAAAACCTTGTCTCGTCGGCCTAGGGGCATCTGACCTGTAGTCCCGATCAGACCTATGCCCCTTTCCCCAAGTTGCTATACTGACGACCTCCAGAGTAATTACAAGAGGGTTTCTTGTACCCTCGTGAGGAGTTTCCATTTGACAATTTTTGTCTGGAGCGCCCTCCTTTACTCTTGTCTGCTGAAGCGGAACACTGATATGGCGACTTCAAAAGCAGAGCACTAGATGCCTTCTTAGTAGCCTGTTCATAGACTAATGAAAGCTAGTCATCGAAAATAAAATGTCTGGAAACCGGAGCGATTCGGAGAGAGCTTTTCACCTTTTCATTCTATCAGTTATGACGAAGCAAGGGCAGCATCATGTCTGATTGACTCCAGATTAGCCACTGTTAGGGCGGAGTTATACGTGGTATACATAACTGCCCTGGAAAGAACTCTAAGAGAGGTATGAATGTCCTCAATTTCCTTTCCTTTGAGTCGTTGTGACATAGCTCTTGTAAGGTGATCTGCATAAGACATAAAATTTGCTCTATTTGAAGAAATTGCTGTCCCAATTGTGTCTGAGCGAATAGTGAATGATACAGGTAAGGATTCCTCTAGATCCCCGGCCTGCTCATCCAAACACTGAAGAACTCTCTGAACATCCCCGACTGTGTTAAACTGAACGTGGTCCAAAAAACGGTATGTATACGGAAGATGAAGATAAGAAAACGCCTTCTTCCTCGCACTCAAGAGGATAAATACAGCATCGTCTTAACAGCTGAAGGCCTGCGACACCTGCATAAACTGAACTGGAAAGGACTTCCTCCTTTGTCCGGATAAAGTCTGTGCCTAACGATGCCAGCGGTTTCTCTCTTGTCGTCACAGCATTCTGATTCGGTGGAACAAAAGCAGGGTAGTATTGATCGATGAAAGCCACCACAACCATGTACTGTTCCGAAAGGGAAGGGTAATCCTCTTCCTTATCCCTTTCGAGAGAATCAGTTGCTTATCTCAGTTCATTGCATCTGCATGAACAGATGACTGGACCGACCAAGCGCCGTCCGACAGCTCAGATTCTGAGTCAGAGGGAGGCTGCATCTGCACTTGCTGGGATGTTGTGATTAGCTGAGCAATCTGCAACAGCAAGTCCGTCATCGAGGCCTGAGAAGCAGCAGATTTCCATTTCTTAGCCGCATGCTGCTCCTGGGACGGTGTGTCGGAAACGGATCCTTTCTCCGAGCATCCCGATGATCAAGGCCTCATCTCCACAGCTACCGGATGGTCCGACTTCACGGGTTAAGAGTGGTTCCTTCTTCGTGCAGCAGGCTGGATATCCGAAGTCGGGTAGCTAGGATGCGGGCGTGTGTGCTTAAATAATGTAGTGAAGGAAACCGTGACTGAAGCCGACCCCGGCTGCAGACTAGACGGAGCATCCCGAGTGGCGGGTGGACATATGCTCTGTCTCATGCAAGTTTCTAACCAGAAAACTTCATTTCGGCCTTGTGAAATGTAGCGGAGGAAGCCTTGACTGAAGCTGACCCCGGCTGTAGAAAAAACAGAGCGCCCCGAGTGGAGGGCGGACATATGCTCTGGCTTGTGCAAGTTTCTCAAAAAAACATCTGACCCCAGACGTTGCTATATTAGAGAGGGGGGGGGGCCTCTCCCGCTCTATCAGACCTCGCCAAGTACCAGAACTTGCAGACTTCCTCCCTATTTCCGTCATCGCTGGGTGAGCATTTATATTACAGTGCTCGCTCTACCCAATCCACTTCCTATGACCGCAACAGACTTACCCGGCACCCGCGGACGGAGTACCACTTCACCGGTTCAGCTAGCTGCTTGCAAGAGATTAACACCTTTACTCAAAGGCCCTAACTCTTGCAATTATGAGCACTGCATCTAGCTCTATATACTCCACAGAGCATGACGACGGTAGCACACTTGGATGGGTGTCAGAATATCATCACCATGTTCATGTTCCTCTGAAATAGAAACTGACAGAATGAAGATCTGATCCTCAGAACCTCACCGGCAACAACGTACTGCGACACCCAACTCCAACATCGGTCATCCCAGTGCTACACAAGAATGACAAGAGTCCACAGAAGTGTATCAACTAAAGTCGATACCAGTCCTCCAAACTCCACAACAATATATACATATATAATTGAGATACATGAATAATAACAATCATAATTAAATTCAAAATATTTTTGGAAAAACGCCCAAGTTCTCAAAGGGAACATGAAGAGCCCGAGGGCATCCCGATAGAGCCTAAGTGTGGACAAAATCCAAAATTTTTTGAGCTACACTACCAGAATAATAATCCACGTATTCTACAGTATATTTACAGTAACAGAATATAAGAAACTACCTAAATATGAGGACGTTGAAAATGTAAACAACATCAATTTAAACAAAACATCAGGCACACAAAAAGGCCCAAAATCAGAACCAATGGAAATGCTATCAAATGCAAAGCTAGATCTTCATACGAAGAAAAACGATACATTGGATAGAAGAGGCAAGACTAAATGGCCTCACACCGCTTGGGTGAGGACAGAACCCTGGGGAAGAATCAGAATAATATTCTGTAATAACTGTTAAAACTCCCAAGAAATTTAATAAAAAATTTCAATAAAAATCGCGACATCGACGCCGTAGGTGCGACAGGTGGTGCAATCTGCAAGTCCAAAAATGGACATGTGCTAGACATGAATGAGATACACTTGCATATCAAATATGAAGTCATTCCACCAGGTAGTTTGAAAGTTATTCTTTTAGAAACTCGTTAGTCACAAAATTCTAAGTTCATCAAGGGCCATAACTCCAAGAAAAATATTTGGAACAACACATGCATTGAACAGTGGCTAGACAACAATAAGATACACTTACAAGCCAAATATAAAGTCATTCCATCAAGTATTTCAAAAGTTATTGAGTTTTGAAACTTGTTGGTCACAGACAGACCGACAGACAGACAGACCGACAGACTGACAGACAGACAGACCGACAGACAGACCAACAGACTGACATTGCCACTTATAGTGCTGCTAGTCGCAGCTAAAAAAACAGCCAAAAAGCTTAAGAGTTTAACGGGAAGAGTTCATGGAAGGATAGGGAAGGAATACTTAACACACAGTAAAATAATCATTTATAAAAATGATGACGTCAGGCATATGTCCCGAAATTGGGAAACATGAAATAATTTTATAATTATTATAAAGTTACAGCTCTGAACGTCCAAAACCACCGTTGAACACTTCCTTCATCCAATAACAGACTTGTATCCACCAATTCTTGCATTGAATTGTGTCAAAGAATGATATTGGCGCCAATTCCGGTCACTTCCTGACGTCTGCGCATGCGCAGAGAGTAAATGTATGGAGGGCCAGATAGGACTTTTAATTTTCGGTTTTGCAAGCAAATTTTGGGGATTGGGGGGATTCAAAATTTGTGTTTGGCCCTTGATAACTTTGAGTTAAGCACCAACTAGTCTAGGCCATTGGTTTACAGTGTAAAAATATTCAGACTCACATAGGGAACCCAAAATAGAAAACCAGAAACTTGATTTGAACAAAGTTGAATCTAACACCTACGAAGATGTTGTATATACCAAACTTCATTAGATTCTGACTGGTGGATCTGAAGAACACAATTTTAAACAATAATTTTCATACTGCACCAAGAAACAATTTAGGCTCCCATTGGGTGCTCAAGTAAAAACTCAAAAGAGATTTGATTTGAACAAATACCCCAAAAGGATGCTGTATACCAACTGTAAAAAGATTCTGACTGGTGGATCTGAAGAAGATGAGTCTTAAAGAATATTCCTTATATTGAATAATATTAAAATTTGGACCCATATAGGGAGCCCAAATATGAACCCAGGGACTTGATTTAAATAAACTTGAATCTGACATCCCTAAGGATGCTTTACAACAAATATCAAAAGATTTTGACTGATGAATCTGAATGAAGATTTTAAAGAATTTTCATATTTCATCAAGTTAAAATTTAAGCTCTTAGATGGAGTCCAGATACAAACCCAGCAACTTGCTTTGAACAAACTTGAATCTGATCATCCCAAAGAAGTTGTACATCAAATATCAAAAGGTTCTACCTCATAGTTCAGCAAATGTTTTCATTTTTTCAATTTTGAAAAATGCTGACTGAGCATTTTCCCCATTACCAAAAGTGTTAAAATAAGCATCTTTGACACAACCGATTACAATTTTTTCCCATTCGATTCGACTGGTCCTAAGGTATCACTGTTGTAAATATTTGAATTAAGAGTTACCTGCCTTGAAAATTTGCACTTGGAAATGATGCAATCTCCAAAACTAAACAGCCTTGGGAAAATATATTGTTTCAGTAAACATTTGAAGCATTCTACTGACATCTTGCATCACTGTTGAATATTCCAGATAAATAATATATAATAGTGATTTGATGATGACTTTTTGGACCTAAAAATGCAATTGACTATTGGTGTGTTTTTGTCGGGAATTCACTGAAAAATATGTGCATGTGACCCATACTTCCCTTCCTGTCAGTTGTTCCCTCTTATTTGCTTCATGACCCCATTTTTGGTTCAGTAAAAGTTGTCTGAAGGGCTATTAAAAAGATATTTGAATGCCAAAATTAAAGTAATGTGATAATATTTTTTTTGGCCTGAACATTATAATGGCCACCTATTGAAAAATATTTAGTATTGTGATACCCTAAGGATGCTTCATACTGATCAACAATTCTCTGTTCCGAGAAGATTCAGAAATATTGGCTGCTGAAAATTTTCCATTTTCAGCACCCTGGTTTCACATGGGTATGTGGGAAAACTATTTTTTTGCATGAATCAAGTTTTTATGGGTCAATAATACTGCATACAATATTTGGTTTAAATCAGCCATTAGTCCAAATGAAAGTCTCAATGACACTGTAGCGGCTTATTCTCACATACCCAGTCGACATCAATTACAGTGCTGATCAGAGATGGCTATAGTTTGTTTTTCTTAATTGCCTACTGAAGTTCTCACTTACCCAGTATTGTTGTTTTAGTTGACGCACCCTTTGCTTCTTGCACCGTGTTCACAGTTGGCAGTAATCAACCTGTTATCTGGTCACTGTTTTTATGTATCAATGTAGCCGACATCATCCGCCGATATATATTCACATTGTTTGCTAGATGTTCAAGGACTTAGTTCCCATATAAGTCTTGCGTTCCTCCAGTGATATCATTCCAAAATGGCTAATGCTCAAGTAAACGTTCATTACATCCCAAACGACAGAGGTGGTAGATATCTTGTGTTTAATAACTTCAAGTTTAGTATTAAGACTCGGCGAAATGATTCTGTTCATTGGAAATGTTGTGTAAAAACTTGTAATGCAACTGTTAATACTAAGAACGACTTGTTGACATCATCGCGAAATGTTCACAACCATGAAGCTGACAGTTCCAAAATAGTTGTAGCCACTGTCCTGGCAGAACTCAAGACATTAGTCTGCGAAAACAGCAGACCAATCAGTACATTATACCAAGAAGAACTAGCAAGTAAGTATTTCTTCATTAAACTTTTTTCTGAAAATTGTTTTTTCAGTAAATATATCATTGGTTTGATTGAAAATTACATATCATATTTCAAAAACATTTGACATTCTGTTTTTTTTAAAAGGTGTGTTGGGTGAGGGGTTAACAAAAATAATTGCGGAGATAAATAGCATATATGTATACGTACATTTTAAAATATTGGTTACAATGCATACAGATGTATATAATAAATATTTCTCTCTCTCTCTCTCTCTCTCTTTCTTTCTCACTACCCTCTCTCACTCTCTCTCTCTCTCTCTCTCTTTCTCTCTCTCTCTCTCTCTCCGTACATTCGGTCTCTCATGATCTCTCCCATGGTATTTTTTATATTGCTAACATTATGTTCTTGTTGTTGCAGACCTTAGAAGAGTTGACACTGATCCAGATATCCTAGCTAAAATGCCAACGTTCTACTCAGCAAAAGCATCACTTTACAGATCACGAGCGAAGACTCAACCAAAACTTCCAAAACAACGGAGCGACATCAGCCTACCGGATCAATATACAAAATTGTCGACAGGATCGAACTTCTTACTTGCAAACGACGGTAACAACAATGACAAACTGCTGGTTTTTGCTACTGATGACAACCTGTATCACCTTTCGCAGGCTTCAGTTTTTTATTGTGACGGAACGTTCGAGAAATCACCGAAGATTTTTCATCAACTTTATTCAATCCACGCCTTTGTTGATGGTCAAATGCGTCCTCTCGTGTATGGTCTTCTACCAAATAAAACAGAAGCAACGTACGAGAGATTTTTCCGTCTCGTCAGTGAGAGAGCTGAGAACAACCGAACTCTATTGACACCAACGCAAATATTCATGGACTTCGAAACAGCAGCCCAAAATGCAGCAAGGACAGTGTTTCCATCGTCTATTCTGAAGGGATGTTTTTTTCACTACAGTCAGGCAGTGTATAAATATGCAACAAAAGAGTGTAAACTTCAAAGTGACTATCAGGACAATGAGGACGTGAGGAGGCTAGTAAGAAGATCCATCGCTTTGCCATTTCTTCCTATGGGAGAGATAAGTGACGCATGGTTCGACATTTTACAAGAGTCCCCGGAAGGTAACGGCGTCACGAAGTTTAACGACTACATGACAAGTTATTGGGTGGAGGGAGCTCATGGACGTCAAGTGTGGAATCATCATGAAACACAGGGGCCGTGAACTACAAATCACGTCGAGGGATGGCATAGAAAGCTCCAGTTGTTCATTTCGTCAAAGCCAAACATCTTTACATTAATTGAATTTCTCAGACAAGAGCAAGCCTATCAAGAAGTGTCTATCATACAAACTGCAGCTGGTGCCAGGAGCAGACCTCGGCAACAACGATATGTCCAAATCGACAACAAACTCAACCATTTAAAGTTAATGTACTTGCAGGGGCGAATGAACAATCTTCAATTCTTAGATACTGTGGGCCACAATACTGGCTTTTGAATGACTTTGTGTTTATTCTTATGTATTCTTGCTGTCTGTCATTGTAATACTGAAATTATGGGTATGAGTTAATGTATTTATTGTTGCTGTCTGGCGTTTGAATGGTTAATCGGTAATAAATTTAATTAATGATAATCTACGTCTTGTTCATAACTCCCCAAAAAATTAATAATACGGACTATAAGCGGCGACCCTTTGATGTCACCACTTTCAACACCTATACTCAAAACAATAGCTGCTGGGTAAGTGAGAACATTCCACTGTAGCTCGAGTTGACAAACTTGAACTTGTTAAGTTATAAGTGAAATGGCAAAATTGAAGATCATTGGTTCCAATGTTATTTGGTGAAACTTCAACATAACAGCATTGTGTGTGCTCAACGTCAGTGCAATCCATGCATTTTTAAATGTAAACTGCAAGGCTGGCTAAAGGTAGAATGTTGATACACAAATGCAGTAAGTTCAGAGGCTACTGTAAACAGCAACTTTTTCACAGAAATAAATCCTAATCAATAGCTCTTATCCAGATGTTTTGCCTAATGAGCACACCAAGTTCTAAAACAATCCTATGATAAATGTGCCCTGTAGGCCATGTCAAAGAATAATGTTAATGCACAAATGCAATAAATTCAAAGATTGTTGCTACCAGCAACAATTTGTGATGGAAATGAAAATAAAATTGATAGCTCCTATCTTTGTCACCCTGAATAAGCATACAAAGTTTCAAAACAACCTGATAATGAATGCGTCCTCTGAGGCATGCCAAAGGAAGGTGTTATTTCACAAATGCACTAAGTTTGAAGGTCAGTGCTTGTGGCAATGTTTTTTTTTTCTTTTTTATGGAAATTCATAAATATATCCTGCAGAGAGTGCAAAAGGGATAAGTTGCTACACAAATGCATTAAGTTCAAAGGCTGGTGCTAACGACAATATTTTTTTATGGAAATGAAACAATCAATAACTCTCATCTTGATGTCACCCCGGACACACATACCAAGTTTCAAGGTGATCTGATCATAAATGTCCTCTTTAGGGCATGCCAGAGGAATATATTGATGCCTAACTAAATTAAGTTTGAAGTTCGAAGGTTGTTGACAACGGCAATATTTTTTTACGGAAGAGGAAGAAAATCGATAGCTCCCATCTAGAGGTCACCCTAAATACAAGCATACAAAATTTCAAAGCAATCCAATCATAAATGTGCCCAGAGGGTGTGCCACAGGGAAATATTGATGCCTAACTAAAGTTCAAAGGTTGTTGCCAACGGCAACATTTTTTGACGGACAAGGAAGGAAATCAATAGCTCCCATCTTGAGGTCACCCCAAACAAGCATACTAAGTTTGAAAGCCATCCGATCATAAATGTACGCTGTAGGATGTGCCACAGGGAAATATTGAGATCTGACTAAACGAAGTTGAAAGAATGTTGCCAGCGGCAACACTTTTGTATAGAAATCAAAGAAAATCAATAGCTCCCATCTGGAGGTCACCCCAAACAAGCATACCAAGTTTCAAAGCGATCCAATCATAAATGTGCCTGTAGGGCATGCCAAAGGAATATACTGATGCCTGAACAAACTAAGTTCAATGTTCGTTGCTAGCGGCAACATTTTTGCCGGAAATGGAAGAAAATCGACAGCTCCCATCTAGAAGTCGCCCCAAACTAGCATACCAGGTTTCAAAGCAATCCAATCAAAAATGTGCCCTGTGCAGTGTGCCAAAGGAAATTGTGGACATACGTACAGACGTACAGATGCCAACAGACAAGAAGTGACAGCAATAGCTGACCTTGACTTTGTCAAGTTGAGCTAAAAATATAAATTTTGGGTGAGGACAAAAATCTTTCCCCTCCCAGAACTGAAGATATTGCCCCTCAAACGTCCCTTGAACAATTTATAGTGTATACCTCAAAGGAAGCAGAATACTAAATATCAGCTTATTCCATCTATTAAATTTTGGGCAATTTACCCAAACCTCCCTCCCCCCCCCCCCCCCCCCCCCACCATTCCACCCAATGATGGGCAGCACATTGGTTTCAACAAAACTGAAATGGCCCACCCCAACCATATTATCGAAATCAGCCCAGTGGTTTGTGAGATGACAGAAAGACAACAGATGGAAAGTGATCACCACAGCTTGAAACGACACCACTCAGATTTCCAAAAATGCACCCTACCTGTTTTTCTAAAGAGATAATTCTACCCTCGGCTTTTTCTAAAGCCTGATACAGCTCTAGTTTCTCAGTGTCATCAACTCCCATTTGACTTGTTTTTCTGAGTTCTTCCTGCAAAAGAACAATGACAGTATCAGAGTGAAAATATAAAAAATCACATCACACAAAAAATTCAAGTCAGAAAGAGAAATTTCAAGAGAGAAGAGATGTTCCCCTATTAACTTTAAAAACTTTCTGAGAGCTGCACTTTAACAGGAGTAAGCCCAACGAGTCTTGCAACTTGCAAAAAATGTTTTTTCTAACAGTGTGAACTGATAACCATGTTCCCACAGAACTCAATTTCTGACAAAATTCTTCCAAATTGTTTGACCGGGCAGCTTTTCTGGAGCTCTGGCTCTCCTAAAGTATGAGTCATCTCATGAGCCATATTACCCAAATATGCACCTGATTTTATGAATCATTATAATGCAATCACAACATGCAAATGCTGATGGGTGAAGCATATCGAGGGTTGGGGTGGGAGGTCCCTGCCCCCTGGAAAATTTTAATGTTTAGAAGCTCTAAGGAGGCCTCTGGAGACATTCAGAGGTCAAAGATTCTGAAAAATTTGAAGAGGGGAATAAGTATTTTTCTCTGGTAAAATAGGATAAGTTCCCCAAATTTAAGCTACTACAATTACAGTTTTTTCTGCATCATATGTGGCATACATGCATGTTTCCCGTATTGTCGGGAAATCGGTGTGTGGTTTTGTGTGCTGATTACATCTAAGAACTAAGTGGTATTTGTATTAGACTTTTATCACTGCATGAATGGGCATGTGCCCCCTGTGCCTGGCCTAAATCTACAGAAGTAATATGGTATTCTTAACCAATGTATACTTTTTCATTTTTTAAATCTGTATTTGATATCATTTACCAAAACCTGAAATGAAAGACAATGAAGATCTTATAATGTTATAATAGACTTTAGTTTCCCCAGAGAATAAAATTGCCACAAAGGTGGCAAGGTGTAGGGGACATTTTAAAACTGGAACGCCAAGCCAACCATCCACCAGAGCATGAGGTTTTATTTTATGAAGACAATAGGTTTGTGTGGATGTTATTGATGGAACATGTTGAAGTGAACAAGATTTGATTATTGAGAAAGTTTATTATTAATTTCCTTCTATTGAAACCTGTCATATGCTTTAGTTTATGTATAGAACCAGTCAATTAAAATATTGTGGAAATGAGCTTCTGTCATTAACCCTTTACCCAACTTTACTTTAACGGCCAAAACTGGCCAGCGCTATTCACAAAAATTGCCAATTAATTTTCATTATTTTTTTCATATTTGTCTCAAAAACATAGGTTATGACCCCTCTTTGGAACGAGCTCATCTAGCTCATTCCAAAGAAGGGTCATAACCTATGTTTTTGAGACAAAAAATGAAAAAAATTAGTTATTCAAGAATTTTGTTTGCAAGTATCGTCTGCTTTTCATGTTAGGTAAAGGGTTAACAGCTGTGTTTTATTTATTTTTCTGTTAATAAAGTCCCTTTTCTCAGAAGATGAACTATATTTATTACATGCCAGAGAAAACCCCTTTTAATGGAATTTGAGTGCCAGATATTGATTTTGGTTGCTATTTTGCACACTGGCACGCAGCTGTGCAGACCCTACTTTAGAACAACAAAACAACTCTTTAATTTTGCAAATCATATTGACAGTGGTTTCTTGTCAATTCTTGGCTTTCTTTATTGACAGTCAAGACATAACAAAAAACTACTGCCAGAATTAATTGACAGTTCTGTACAGACATCCAAGATTCAAACAGAAATCACTGCCAAGTCACCAGACATACAAGTTGTGTTCTTGTTTAAATTTTGGAAAACTGTGAAGATCTAAGGGTTACAAAGTTTTTCATGTTTTATATTTTGAATAAATACCTTGAGATCCTCCATATTTGCTCTCAGTCTTTTATTTTCTTCTAGCAATGCATCATATGCTTCCTGCTGAACACCAGGGTCTACAAGTAAGAACACCATACACAATCATACACAAAAAGCTAACCCTTCTTCGATTACAGTGGGGCTCACATATTTGGGTATCTTTTAACTGGTAGAGTGCTGAATTTTCGCTTGTCATCAAATTTTGTTCACATGTCTTTGTCTTGTTACAATTTATGGGAGAGTGCCTGTAGCCATTCTCCCATAAATTGTAACATGGCGAATTCATATAGACTAAATAATTTCACTTCAAAGATAATTGCATCCACAGGATATGAAGCCTTCAAGGTGTGTTGCCTGTACAGTCGGCTCTGGTTAATATGATACCCTGGGTGCATGGGAATTTTATTATAATAACCGATTATTATAATAAGAGAAATTGGTTTTGTCAACACGGTGACAGTGTTGACACGCCGGTAAATACAAGTTGCATTTACCGGCGTGTCTGCACTGTCGCAAATGCAAACATCAACGAGAATTCGCCTTAATAATTTTTACCTTAAGACTTGGTTTATTGCTCATGAGATATTTCATCAACTCAAAAACTTCAAAGGTTGGTTATTTGAAATATTTTCCAACATTCACGGTGCACATAATTCGGAAAATACATGTGTTCATTGTGGACATTTTTCTGTCAGATGACCTTGTCAAATGTCAACCAGCGAAATTTGCCGGTGAATTGGACTCGGTTGTAATTCCCATTTAAAACGTTTGTGTCTCAATTGGAAATTACGACCGACTTTGTCCAGAAATAAATACGAGCATGACATCATATGGGGGAAATACTTGGCTCAAAACAACAAGCACTGATTTTGAACAACATGCATTAACATGTATCATTTATTAAATAAAACTTGATGAATATATACACAACAGGATGGATTTATTATTCACATTTTATAACAATTAAAAATTAAAATCATGACATGTCTTCTGTGTTGTATCTAAAATTCAGCCCACGTCACACCTGGAATCCCCCAAGGAACTGCCATGGGACAGTATCCGTCAAAATAAATTGTGGAATATAACAAGGAAATTTCGCCGTCATTTCATTTTCCCTTCACTGATAAGCCATATGGACATAGATTTATCAGTGCAGAAAAAATGGGATGAAATTTTCTTGTTATATTTCATGATTTATTTTAAACTTTTGAACGTGTGTGTGTGTGTGTGTGTGTGTGTGGGGGGGGGGGGGGGGGGGGGGGGGGGGGGATCAGTGAGGAATGGTACTTGTCGGGTTTTCACACCAGCAATCCCCCAAGGAACTGCCATGGGACAACAAGGAAATTTCGCTGTCATTTTTCCTTCGCTGATAAGCCGTACGGACATAGATTTATCAGTGCAGAAAAAATGGGATGAAATTTTCTTGTTATATTTCATGATTTATTTTAAACTTTTGAACGTGTGTGTGTGTGTGGGGGGGGGGGGGGGGGGTCAGTTAGGAATGGTACTTGTCGGGTTTTGGAAATTTTGCTGTCATTTTTCCTTCACTGATAAGCTGTACGGACATAGATTTATCAGTGCAGAAAAAATGGGATGAAATTTTCTTGTTATATTTCATGAATTATTTTAAACTTTTGAGCATGTGTGTGTGTGTGGGGGGGGGGGGGGGGGGGGGGGGGGGGGGGGGGTCAGTTAGGAATGGTACTTGTCGGGTTTTCACACCAGCAATCCCCCAAGGAACTGCCATGGGACAACAAGGAAATTTCGCTGTCATTTTTCCTTCGCTGATAAGCCGTACGGACATAGATTTATCAGTGCAGAAAAAATGGGATGAAATTTTCTTGTTATATTTCATGATTTATTTTAAACTTTTGAACGTGTGTGTGTGTGTGGGGAGGGGGGGGGGGGGGCAGTTATGAATGGTACTTGTTGGGTTTTCACACCAGCAATTCCCCAAGGAACTGCCATGGGACAACACCCGTCAAAATAAATTGTGGAATATAACAAGGAAATTTCGCTGTCATCTTTCCTTCACTGATCAGCCGTACGGACATAGATTTATCAGTGCAGAAAAAATGGGATGAAATTTTCTTGCTATATTTCATGATTTATTTTAAACTTTTGAACATGTGTGTGTGTGTGAGGGGGGAGGGGGGTCAGTTAGGAATGGTACTTGTGGGTTTTCACACAGCAATCCCCCAAGGAACTGCCATGGGACAACACCCGTCAAAATAAATTGAACGTGTGTGTGTGTGGGGGGGAGGGGGGGGGGGGGCAGTTAGGAATGGTACTTCTCGGGTTTTCATAATCATTTTTTACAAGTGTTCACGGACTCCAGTTGATGTATTCTGTGATTTTGGATTGTCGGCTATTTTTTTTAACAATTTCATTAAACGCTTTCTCCAATTCGTAAATGGAATTGAAAATTAAATTGTCACATTGATTGTCCTCAAAGAACTGTCAGAGCCCGCAGACTTGAACGGACTTCCATATTAGCGATAGGCAATAAAGGTTCGTCGTCATCAGAGTCGGAATCACTTTGGGTACAAGTATTCAAGTCCTCTTTAACGTCAGAACAAATTTCGGCATCACTTGGTGTGCCAAAACACTCAATTTCCGACTCAACATTGTTTACAAATTCTAATAATTCGTCCCTACACATATTTGTGGGTGTTTCAGTGTCATTTAAAAGTTCAGAGTCCTCTAAATCATCTACACTGCTAGCCTCACAGAAACCACCTTTTTTAAAACAGTTCACAATTGTAGTTTGTTGCACACACGACCATGACAATATTAACAGGTGTACAGATTCTAACAGGTTAACTTTTTTTACAATGTCACTTGCTGTCACACTGGGATTTGAGTCAATCTCACTTATAACTTTACGAACAATTTCCTTTCGATAATTTCTTTTCAACTTACTGATTATACCTTGGTCACATGGTTGAATCACTGAAGTGGTATTGGGTGGCAAGAATTCAACTTGTACGTGTTGTAGACTGTCGGCATAATTCTGAGGATGGTCAGAACAGTTATCGACAAGAAGTAAAATTTTGCGTTTCTGCAGTTTCATTGACTTTTCCAAGTCCTTCAACCACTCAATAAAGATCTCACCTGTCATCCATGAGTTTCTATTGTTTTTGTATTTCACAGGCAGTGTATTTTTGCCCCGGAAACACCTGGGGTCTTTTGATTTACCAATCACTAGCAACTCACGCTTATCTGTCCCTGACATGTTGCAACACACGAGCACCGTGTATCTCTCCTTTGCTTTTTTCACACCGCTTGCCTTTTCACCTTCTGATAGAAACGTTCCAGTTGGTAATGCCCTGTAGTATAAACCGGTCTCGTCGGTGTTGTAAATGTCAGCATGTGAATATTTATTTAAAAAACCTGGAAGCACATCCTTCAGCCATGTGTCGGCAGCTTTGTTATCTGCATCTTTCTTTTCCCCGTGAAGCTTTTTGTAGCTTATTTGATTTCGTCGCTTCCATCGTGACAGCCATCCGCTTGTGGGGTTGAAGTCTGGCTTTTCCAGGTGTTGGGCCAAGTCTTTGGACTTTTCCATTAATAAATCACCAGAAATTGGAATATTTTTTTCTCTGGCACTTCCGAATCACACCGACAATGCCTGCTCGACATCAGCTGCCTTTCCCGTCCGTTGCCTTTTTCTGTCTCGATTTCCATCAAACTCCCATTTCTTTTGGATCTACTCGCATTGAGAGGAAATTTGAGAAATTGCGGCCTGTGAACATGAAAATCTCTTCGAAAGCTCTGTCTGAGTGTGTTTTTTTGTTCAATAGTTTAACAATCTCATATTTATCATCGAGTGACAGATCCGTGCATTTACGTTTAGACATTTTGAATGATTTGACCCTCGCAACAACCCCGCCCCTGTTTTATGTAATTTTGGGCTACCCCTGTTTTTTCTATTGAACAAATAAATCACAAACAGCTTTCTCTTCCTTTGCACAGAAAAAAAATACCTTTTATTAAATGATAAACAAACCTGCAAAGAACTGAGGGCTACTTAGTTTTTACAGGGTTACAAATAAAGAACAAACAACTTTACCGCAGACAAACTCAATCGCCCTTCAAAAGCAATCCAACACATCAAACAAAACAACCGACAACAATAATCACAGCTTGGGAAAGCCAGGGAGTTCCTCAATTTTCCCAGAATGCAATTTTTCAAAATGGCCTTACATGTACAAATGTACACAATCAGCTGGTTATTTTTAAACAAGATTGGACATTAAAAGACAAGAAAATGTTTCTTTGGTAAGTTTGTTGAGTTATTCGAATTGAAAGTGTTGAAATGTTTATAAAACAACTGTCTTCAAAAGTATGTATATTTTTATCGAAGCCCTTCATCGATGATGACCACGTTGCGTAAGTGATGTTGACATGCAGTAAGGCCAGGTTCACAATATCACCACATGTGCTGAAACTATCGCCGTATGAGCCAATGATAGATAGAATATTTATTAAAACTTATTTTAAGGGTAAAAAAAAATAGATAAAAATCAACAAAATGATGCAAAAATATCGAGTATGATAACAATTTTGCATTACATAAAACGGAAATGCAAAAATTTATATTACATTAAGCAGTAAAAAAGTACATGAAACGTGATGAAAATGGTTTGGTGCAGAGCATTTTTATTATAATAAACAAAATATTATAATAGCCGTTATTATAATAAGTGGAGCCGACTGTAGTTCAGAGTAAAACCCAAAGCCCAAATATAGGCTTCCAGCATTCTATCAGTTAAAGGAATAATCTTGTTAATTAAAAATAACTTTTGAACACAAAACCATTCACCATACCTTCCATACAAATTTGACCAGTTAATTGCAAAGAAAAAAACATTTGGAAACAGAAACGGGGAAACGGCATCAAAAACAAACAAAAGTTTGGTCTTTGGTTCCATTTTTCAGTTCCCTATTCATAGCTATGTTACAGTTATATCCTCAAACTGTGTTCTTCTTCCGATGAAAAAAGATGTGTGATAAGTGAAAAGAAGGAGTGCTTCTGCTGGATATTGCCCAAGTGCTTCAAAGAAGTCACCAACAACTAGATCCAATGGAAATCTAGAATAGTCATTATAATCAGTTATGTGAAGGCCCAAACCAAAAGCCAAGTTCCAGCAAAAAAAAACATATTTCTAAAGTGGTAACTTACTCAGAAAATCCAGACAGATATATTTTCAAGATGCCAGGTGTGAAAATAGGCATCTTTCAGGTCAGTGTTCGCAGGAAAATCCATTCTGAATGGAGCACCACACTAATCGTAACCTTTTACCTAACAGAATGACCATAACCGGCCAGCAATATTCACAAAAATTTAAATTTTATAATAAATTTCTTTTCTTATTATACCTACCACAATTGTTTACTACAGGCTTGCACTACAGTCGAAGTCCCTAACTCAGAAAATATACTCTCTATTTTGATCTTTCTCAAGCGATTTGGGAAAGAAAAGTGGTGCAAAAGCACCAAGAAAAAAATAAACCAAAACTGGGTTGAGTACTACCGGTGCAGACGCAGTAGGGGACGCACTTCTCCTAGTACAAATCCACAACTTCTGTTGTCAGTACGCAGACATGTAGTTAATGACTCACTCTTATGAATCCGCCAACGCTGGAGTTATGAGGTCAGCGGGGAGGAAGGATTCTTACCCGAATAAGAAGACGGGTGGGTCTCCATGTAAACAATTGTGGTAGGTATAATCAGAAAAGAAATTTACTATGAAATTTAAATTTCTTATCAACATACCTTACAATTGTTTACTACAGGCTGAATAGACAATAGGATGAAGGAAATCACATAACCAACCTCCACATAACACAACTGCACTGGAACCGTGGATAAAGGAAGAGGTCCCCAGGCCTATCAAGCCATAGCCTCACAAACATTAGTAAAAGACAATGAGAGATGAGGCGTACTGTTCTGTGTGACGCACAGACAGAAAAGAGCAGTTACAGCACAGAGCTGGAACTGACCTTGTTACTAGCCTAATGGCTAGGGTAAACAACAGCCTGAGCAGAAGAAAGAGGGCCCAAAGCAAGAAGGTCCACAGACTGCTCCTGCAACTGACGCAGGTAGCAGGTGGAAAAAGTAGAAGCATTTCTCCAGTAGGCTGCCTGCATGACATCCGACAACTTGACAGACTTAGTATAAGCCCAAGAGGTAGACAATGCATGCACCTCGTGGGCAGAAATACAATTGGTAATACAATCGCCAGTCGCTAGACGAGCGTAAGCCACGCGAATAGCAAGACAAATCCACCAAGAAATGGATTGAGGAGAGATCTTCTGTCGACCAGGAAAAAGAAATAATCATTTCCTACCTTTCCTAATGAACTGCGTCAGATTGAGATACCGGTAAATGTGAATTGCACGAACCGGACATATCAAAGGGCAGTTACCCTCAATAGAAGGAAAAGCCCTGATACAGATAGGAGGTGGAGTCATTTCTGGTATCTGATTCTTGGCTAGAAAGGAGCAATCAGTGGTAAATGTAACACTGTTGGGAGAGCTCCTGAAAAAGGTTGGGTAAACCGAGAGGGCGTGAAGCTCACTAACCCATCTGGCTGAGGCAAAAGCCATCAGAAAAGCCATCTTGTATGTGAGAAAATGCATATCCACCTGTGATAAAGGTTCGAACGGTGCCGCCGCCACCCCCCCCCCCCCCCCCCCCCAAGCAAAGCAGCACCCAAGAAAGATTCCATCTTGGGGTAAGCTGCAAAGTCCTAGGCCTTTTCTAGGAAAAGTGCCAAACAAGCTTGGAGAGGTATGGATTAGTGCCGATATGACGCTGTCCCACATAAGAAAAGGTCTCTGAAAGCATGGACCTGTACCCCTTGATGGTAACAGACTGGAGACCCTGAGAATCAAACAGGTATACCAGAAACTCCGCAATCTGTGCTATCGGAGGATTGGCATAATCAACAGAATGATCGGCACATCATCGACAGAAGACCATCCACTTAGCCACATAGGCTAAACCAGTGGAGTGCCTCCTTGAAGAATAAATGCACTCCACTGCTCATCTCGAAAAACCTCTACGGAGGAGACAGGACCTGACAAAAGATATGTGTGAAGGCACAATAAAGTCAGGTTGACGTGAAACCTCCTCGGGTGACCTTGGCAAAGAAGATCACGATGTAAAGGGAGACATGCTGGAACCGCTGCCAACAGACAGCGGAGCTGATTGATCCACACCCGCTGAGGTGACAGGGGAGGGATCAGAATGATTCGACACCTGCAGGGTCGTATCTTGGCTAGAACCTGAGGCAGAATTGGAACCGGCAGAAAGGCGTAGCTGACAAGACCGTTCCAATCGAGTGACAGAGCATCCACGGCAAAAGCCAGAGGATGTGGACACAGGGACACGAAAGTGTCCACCTGATGGTTCCAACGAGCCACAAAGAGATCGATGTGGAGACGACCCCAGCGATCACAAAGCGAATGGAACACTGCCTTGTGGAGCACCCACTCGGTGGAAATGACCCTGCCCCAGTCAGCTAGGACTTCCAGACGACCAGGAATGTGACGAACTACCATCTGGCGTTGACATCCTGAGAGAGCAGTAGAAGATCCCGAGCCAATTCATACATGGGAACCGAGTGCGTGCCGCCCTGGTTCCGAATGTAAGCAACCAGTGTTGCGATTCGAATGGTGGAGGATCCACTGTCGGAAACTCAGAAGAAGAGCAAGAAGCTCCATCTGGTTGATGTGAAAAGCTGCTTGATCCTGGCCCCATGATCCGTGAAGGGAAAGACCTAGAGGATCTAACATCGCACCCCATCCGAGATCGCTGGCATCTGCCGTCAAAACATGATAGGATGTAGGCAAGTCCAACGGAACCCCCTGCATAATCCACTGAACATCCATCCAGGGGAGACGGTGAGGATGAAGAGATTCTGGTAACTGAAGCACGAGATCCAGAGGATCGACATTCGGCCTCCAACAACTGAGCAGAAAGTGTTGGAGAGGTCTGACTTGCAGCCAACCTAGAGGAATGAGATCCGTCACCGAACCGCAGAGACCGAGCAGTCCATCCCCAGATGGACTGCTCAGTCTCTGCGGTTCGGTGACGGATCTCCATTCCCAGATGACAAAACGACTGACAAGGGACCAGGTCCAACTTCTCCACGTTGACTCTGAACCCTAGCGACGTGAGCAGGCTCAGCAGTGTGTCGACATCTAGAAGGGCAGCATTGGAATATCTCTGGAGGATATTGTCTAGATGTGCTGAAGTAGTCACCATGGATTGTTCACCAGCTAAAGCAGAGACGATGTGATCTGAGAGAGAAAGCATGCCCAGCATCTCTCTCAATAAGCCCAACATGGACTCCAGAGTCGCCATAGGAATAATGGACGACTTGAGCTTGGAAAGCCAGAGGGAGGTGGAGTCCTGATCCAAGAACGTCAAAGTCTGGCAGACTGAAGGATTGGTGCAATTCTAGGAATGCTAATGTGCCGGAGGCAAAAAAGTGTCAACCCTGATGAAGAACGAAATCTTCATAGCCTTGGAACTCAGCTTAGAGTCCAAAGCTGTAAATGCTTCAACCACTTGTACCGACTGGCATGGTCGAAGGCACGCAGAAGCAGGTTCCTCCACAGGCTGTAGGTGCACAGGCGATGATCGTGGCCTGGCTGACACTGTCGGCTAGTTTGACGGTTTGAGATCTGGAAGGAACCCAAACACAAAGTCAGAAGACTGTTGGCTCTCGACGTCAGGTATGTCAGACTCATCCTCTGAGTCGGAAGACACATAGCCCATCATGAGCAAACCAGCCGATGCCTCCCATGGTGTAGGCATACCAGGAGGATCAGAAAGCGGCCTGCTTCCAACCCCCGGAGGTGGCGCCATAGGGGGTGCCTGGAAATCACTAGTAGGCTTGCTGAAAGCAATGGAAAGGCTCTTGGACAGAACTTGAGTGAGCAAGGAGAGGGCCTCCCTAAGCTCACTAACCGTGTCGGCCAGTTAGACGGGGGAACGAACCGGCAAAGTGGCCTCACAGGGTCATGATCCTCAAATACTCCTGATGCAGGGTGACTGGCAGCTGCCGAAACATCTGCAGGCAGATGTGTATAGGGGTATGACATACCCCGAGGATCTACAGAGCGTGAACTCAGTAGTCGCCATGGACCTCTGAGGGACAGAAGGTTGAGGCTGCACGAAAGGCATTGGTCCCGCAAAACTGGCCATGTGACCAGAGTGCATGGGCAGAAATGCCACAGAGTTCATAGTGGTCCCACCATGAACATCCAAATCCAATGAAAAAACTGCGGTGGTCGACGACGGAGAGACCACAGTAGAGGGTTCGGCCAACAACAGCCCCTTCCGATTTCGCCGAGTTGAAGTCATGGAAGGTTGAGGCCGATATCCCACATCCACACTACCAGACATCTCAGCAGACCCCTGCAAGGATAAGCTGAGGCCAGCTGAAACGATGACCGATGACATAGCAAGACGGAACAGCAGTAGCAGAAGATACGTCGGGAGTCACTGAGGCTGGTGGAATGGTGGAGAGAGCACCCGTGCCCGGCTCCGAAGGAGGAGTCACAACCCTAATGACAGCCTCAGCTATCGACTGGAGAGGGACCGCAGTCCCAGAACCAGGCATCTCTTCACCAGACAACTCAACAGCTACCGCAGTATCCAACACAGGAAATGAGTGCACATCCCCCATGGAGGAGGAATAACTCTCACCAGACGTGGTCGTTTCGGGATGCCCCGAACGACAGCGTTCCCCTTTACTGCGGGTGCAGGGGCACAGCCACGAGAATGCACAACATGGTTCACAGATGCCCAAAAGGTGGATGACCACGATCCACACAGCCCACAGGGTCGATCAGAAGAACACCCACTGCAAGAAGAGCAGGAAGAATGTGAATCGGAGAGAGAGGAGGTGAATTCAACAGATGACAGAAAACCCCTAACTAAGAGAGAAAGGTGACAGAAGAAAATAGACTGGCGGGAACACAACAGACCCCAGACAGTCGACAGGGACCCAAAAAACAGAAGCTCCACTCTCAACGGAGAGAAGAAATTCTGTTCAAGAAGTACCCCTCTGACACCTAACTCCAACACAATTAACAGTATCAATGAAAGTGTCAATGACACTGTAGCTCAACTTGTCAAGACAAAGACATGTACATGTATAGTATGTGACACAGCAATGACAAACATCTAGGTAATGACCTGATAACAAAGGTACATATAAAGTATTGTAACGGTCTGTACATAAATACTGAGCGTTGCCTGTAACAAATGTATAGGTAAAGTATTGTAAAGGTGGGTGACAGTCAGATGCTAAACTAGAAAAAAATCTTTGAGTCCCAGAGTGGGTCTGACTGAACCCCAAAATATTTGTTCTCATAGCACAGTGATAACAAAGGCACCCCAAAACACACTCATTCCTGTCCCAAGGTGAAAACAAAGGTACCCAAGAAGTTTTGTGAAGATCAGTTCACAAATATGAGCTGTGTAGAAGTTGTGACAAAAAACTGATTGGACATGATTTCGGTACAAAATGGCCACTGGCAGCCATCTTGAATTTTGGGCCACGCCCAGAAACACTCGTTCTCGTCCCAAGGTGATAACAAAGGTACCCAAGAAGTTTTGTGAAGATCGGTTCATAAATACAGCCTCTAGCCCGAGCCGTATTGACATGTGCACTTACAGGGTATAAGTAGCACTGAATAAATCAAAGTTCATCTAATTTGCATAATTTCTGCACGAGAAAAAAACCCGTACTATATGTGATGTATTCCATGTTACTAAACATTCATACAAAAATTTATTCAAATCAGAACTTTCATACAGAAGTTCTGTACAAAAGACTGATTGTACTAATTTTGGTACAAAATGGCTGCTGGAGGCCATCTTGAAATTCGGACCACACCCAAAAACACTCGTTCTCATCCCACGGTAATAACAAAGGTACCCATGAAGTTTCTTAAAGATCGGTTCATAAATACGGCATCTAGCCTGGGCCATATAGAAGTTGTGTACAAAAAACTGATTAGACCTAATTTCGATACAAAATGGCCACTGGCAGCCATCTTGAATTTTGGACCGCACCCAGAAACACTCGTTCTCGTCCCAAGGTGATAACAAAGGTACCCAAGACGTTTCGTGAAGATCGGTTCATAAATACAGACTCTAGCCTGAGCCGTATTGACATGTGTACTTACTGTGTGTAAGCAGCACTGAAAAAATCAAAGTTCATCTAATTTGCATAATTTCTGCACGAGAAAAAACCCCGTATTATATGTGATGTATCCCATGGTACTAAACATTCACACAAAAAATTATTCAAATCAGCGCTTTCATATGGAAGTTCTGTGCAAAAATCTGATTGCCCCAAATTTCGTACAAAATGGCTGCCATCGGCCATCTTGAATTTCGGACTGGACCCCAAAACACTCGTTCTCGTCCCACGGTGATAACAAAGGTACCCAAGAAGTTTCGTAAAGATCGGTTCATAAATACGGCCTCTAGCCCGAGCCGTATTGGCATTTGCACTTACAGTGCTGAAAGTAACACCAAAAAACATCAAAGTTAGTCTAATTTGCATAATTTACGCACGAGAAAAAAACCCGTATTATATGTGATGTATCCCATGGTACTAAACATTCATACAAAAAATTATTCAAATCAGAGCTTTCATATGGAAGTTCTGTACAAAAAACAGATTTCTGCATCGTCGGTACAAAATGGCAGCTGGCAGCCATCTTGAATTTCGGACCGCACCCAAAAACACTCGTTCTCGTCCCACAGACATAACAAAGGTACCCAAGAAGTTTCGTAAAGATCGGTTCATAAATACGGCCTCTAGCCCGAGCCATAGCAGCTTGGCACTTACAGCTCTGAAAGTAACACTAAATAAATCAAAGTCAGTCTAATTTGCACAATTTACGCACGAGAAAAAACCCCGTATTATATGTGATGTATCCCACGGTACTAAAGATTTATACAAAACTTTATTCAAATCAGAACTTTCATACAGAAGTTTTGTACAAAAAACTGATTTTTGCATCATCGGTACAAAATGGCCGCTGGCAGCCATCTTGAATTTCGGACCACACCTAAAAACACTCGTTCCCGTCCCAGGGTCATAACAAAGGTACACAAGAAGTTTCGTAAAGATCGGTTCATAAATACGATCTCTAGCCCGAGCCATAGCCAATTGTTGACGTACGGACAGACGACGACGGGCCATGACAATAGCTCAAATTTGACTTCGTCAAAGTTGAGCTAAAAATGATAACATAAATGTGACAAAAAATTTCTATGTCCGAACTGCACAGCTCACGAAATACCCGCGTGACACAGAGAAGAAAAAAAAAATACATAATGGTGAATAAATTTAGAATCTAGAATATAAATAAAACACAGTTCTGGTAATAGAGGATCCTTAGATCCAACAACTTTTCACAGGAACACACAATCAACGAGCCAGGATGATCATCGATTTTGAATGCAGAGAAGACGTCTCGTCAACATGGCGGATGAAAAAAGAATGAGTCATTAGCTATGTGTCTGCGCACTGGAGACGAAAGTCGTGGATTTGTCCTAGGAGAAGAGCATCCCCTACTGGGTCTGTGCCGCTAGCACTTGACCCAGTTTTGGCTTATTTTTTCTTGGTGCTTTTGCACCACTTTTCTTTCCCAAATCGCTTGGGAAAGATCAAAATAGAGAGTATATTTTCCGAGTTAGGGGCTTCCACTGTAGTGCAAGCCTGTAGTAAACAATTTAAGGGAGGTTGATAAGAAATGGCCTGTCAAATTTTTAGTAATTTTTTCATCCTTTACCACAGACACATTGTTCAATACCTATTTCAGTGATGAAATGCATTGCATCAATAATTTGTTCAGTGTGCTCAGATTTATCACAGGTTAGAGCTAGAAGCTCTTCTTTGTCACAAAGAAATCTTGTTGACTAAAATTCCTCAGTGTTCTTGATAACCTTGATAGCGAACACCCTTTGAAAGCAACACTTCAAACAAATTATGAACCTTTTTTGGTCAACATTTTTCATTTTTTTTAAACCGAGTATATAATAATAACACCCTCAGAAAAAAGTGCCAGAGTTAAGTTTGAAGATTCCACCCTCTAGCATACTAATAAACTGATAAATCAGAGACAAAGCCACCCAGGCCAACCAGGGTTGTTAGTAATTGTTCTTATACTTTGACTACTGTCCATCCCTCTTTTCGTTTTTCCTTTGATTCAGTAACTAATTTTCTACCTCCAGCTGCTGAGAATCAGACAGTCCTAAAATGAAACAGAATCCAACAAATATGTGGGTACTGAGTCTCAATTTACATTTAACCCTTTACCCAATCGGCCACATCCGCCCGCGAAATGTGCAAATTCAGCAGCCGAAAAAATATTATTTTTTCCAAAACTCGTCGAGCTCGTTCCAATGAGGGGGTCACATGATATGGTTTTGTTGAAATTTTGTTAAATAATTTTAAAAATGATATTTAAAATAATAAATTTTGATATCGTCTGCATTGGGTAAAGGGTTAACCCTTTACCCAACATAAGGGCCAAAACCATCAATTAATTTTCATGTTTTTGAGACAAAAAATGAAAAAAATTAGTTATTCAAGAATTTTGTTTGTAAGTGTTGTCTGCTTTTCATGTTAGGTAAAGGGTTAAATACTGAAATAAACAATACCACACATCAAGGATATCCAGTCCAACATGCCTAGTTAACCTTCATAACACTGGATATTTCAAGAAAATGTTACAGTATGAGATACTGCCAAAACTAATTTCAACTGTTTTAGGGGGTGAGGGAGACCTGACTAATAAAATAATTTCAAAAAGTACATTGATTTCCACTTGGAAACCTAAAGAATCCTGTTGACATTGGGCCTCTGGTTTTAGGTTAAACTAATGTCAACAGTCAGAGCTTGGCCCACAAAAAAAGATCAAAAAGACATTTATACCTTGAATGCCAAAGGCTGAAAAGAGAACATCACAACATTTTCTGTAACATTATATGAGTAATACTACACTTCATATGTGCACTTACTGAAGAGCGCATTCAGAGTGTGTTTGTTACTTCATCGTTCTTGTTAGAAATCCACACGATGTGTACTCAAAGTTTGTGGAAGAAGAAAGGCAGCATAAGCATGCAAATTTCAGCTATTGAATCAGGGGCTAGAATTAAAAAAAATTGCTCTTTTTTTTTAACTCCTTGCATGCTGCTGGTGGATATTCCTGCCCAGGTCAGAATTTCTCTTGCCCAAAATAATAAGTATAATTTGGACACATTTAAACAAATTTTCCCCCTGAAAATTCAATGGGTTTTATCACCAGTGATTTCTTGAGTTAAATTTAGATGCTGTGAAGCAGCCAAGACCAGATTTTATGAAAATATCTTGAAAATACTCAGTGGGTTAAGACTTAAATATCCACTACCTCCAAAAGAATATCTTGGGGTTTTCTTATAACTTGAGAGTGACATCGCCATACTAAACTGTAGACTGAGCATTCACAAAGATCAAACTTACCACCCTTTGTTTTTGATTTGTCTTTCATAGCCCTTTTTGTCAAATTCTCCATCTTTTCAATAACTCGTTCTTGTCGTTTGATAGTCTCTTCCAACTTTTTTATTTTTGTTACTTTGTCTTGTAATCGTTGTACTATGTGTTGTTGAGATACATGAGCATGCTTCAGTTGTAAATATTCCTTCTCTTTCTCATTTTTCTGCAATGAAAACAGGAATTGGGAGTGAAAACTTTTGCAAAATTTTCTGCACTTGAACGAGTAGAGATTTCAACTGAACAAGTAGTGATTTTCAGGGAGTTTTTAAGGAGCTTGGGATGAAAATTCAAGGATTTTCAAAGATGTTTTAGGGTAAAACTAAGGGGGCTTCCTCCAAGAGATACAAACAGTAACATGAAAATGACAAGTGGCCTCACCTGGCCTGAGGCACTCACCTGATCAAAGCTGTTTAAAGAAGGATTTAATTAGCATCTATGGCTAGTTAACACTACATAGGAATGAAGTATTATTTAATTATTTATAACTCTGTTGTCTATGCAAGATGATATTTTTTCCTACTATTGGGATGCTAGCAAAGAAATAATGCCCAGATTTTGGGTAATGCAAAACTAGGGAGTCCAAATATCAACCTTGGGACTTGACTTGAACAAGCTTGAATCTGACCCCTTATCCTCCACCCCAAGAATGTTGTATGCCAAATATCAATAGATTCTGAATGGTGGATCTGTAAAAGGATATACAGTGAAGCTCACTTAATTGCATATCTCATAAATGAATAACCCTGTTAATTGAATATAATTTCCAAACACCAAACCATTTACCATACTTTCAGTGCAAATTTGCCCAGTTAAATGCATATGGGTTATATAGTATTAGAGACATACTTGGCCTCAATGCATCCATTATAGGCATTTAATCTATTATATCTTGTTTGACAGAGCTCTTTGAGCTCTGTCAAACATGATATAATAGAATAAATGCTCAGGTTATCTCTAGAATGCAGGAAATGAGTAAATCCCTGTTAATTGAATACTCCTGTTAATTGAATAATTTTCTCATACAAAGTGGTTCTACTGTATTTTTAAAGATTATTCATCATATTACACTAAGTTAAAACTTGGACCCCACAGGGAGTCCAAATATGAATCCAGGGACTTAATTTGAACCAACTTGATTCTGCACCAGACTTGGGTGTTGTATACCAAGTATCAAAACAATATGAATGGTGGCTCTTAAGAAGATTTGAAGGAATATTCCTCCTTTGTACCAAGTTAAAATTAGGGCCCATGGGGAGCCCACTTGACAAGGTAGACTAAATATCAACCCAGGGAATTGATTTCAACAAGTTGCATGCCAAATATCAAACTTGAAAAACTTTGAGCACTGCTCACTAAATGATACCACCAAGAAACATTTTATAACAGTAAAAGTGTGTTTAATGTACAGAGTGCAAACACTGACACCAATGTTTGAAGATTTCATTAAAATCCATTCACTAGTTTAAAAGAGGTCATGGATAGCAAATGTCAACAACCCCCCCAAGCAAGCTTGAATTGACAAAGCCCATTTTTAAATATGGGAAACCCTAAAAATGAAAATATCTGAAAACAAAACAGGAGATGCACATCTTCAATATATGTAAAAGAACGTCTGAAAGTTTCAATGAAATCTGTTCAATGGTTTAAGAGGAGTTACAGATAGCAGATCTGTACAGAATGTCAATTGAATTTGACAAAGTTTATTTTTCAATGTGGGAAACTTTAAAAAAGAAAATATCTGAAAACAAAATAGGAGGTGCACATCTTCAGTGTATGTAAAAGAATATCTGAGAGTTTCAATGAAATCTGTTCACTGGTTTAAGAGGAGTTGCGGATAGCAGATGTGTACCCCCCCCCCCCCCCCCACCCCAATGTAATACTCCTATAACATAACAGACCGTAGGGCTGCACGATATTCGGATTTCAATACCGGTAACGGTATTTTAAAAAATATCGCGATATACCAGTATATCGTCAAGTTCAAAATGTAAAATTCAAATTGTCCCAATATTTTTGGACATTCGAAGTCAAATAATTACATTTTAAAAGCATTGAAATAATAAGCCTAACTTGTCTTAATTCATTCTTGTATAAATATTTGGAAATAAACGTCATGATGGCACAATATATATCGTTTATTTTGAGTCGATAATTTCAAATAAATATATACTGTTTGATTCATCGCTTTACAAACCAAAAACGCTCAACCTGTGTTTGTCGTGTACATGTGAATAGGTCACCACTAGAGGGCGTTTGCCATGTACTGGTTAAGAAGGACACCACTAGAGGGCTAAGAGTTTGTACACTTTCCACAAATGAAAGCAGTCAGTTTTGTCACGTGGTATCACAAACAGCTGAAACGCACATGCTCGATAGGCACGTTTTGATGTGCTGGTAAACCACCTCGTGCAGTGGGTGAATGCTGGCGATATATAAATACTATTTCAATATTAAATCACTCTTAACAAAGTGAAAATAAACAATATTATTCCCTTTATATTTTATTAGTGTTTTGGTGACTATCTGTCTAATTTTTAAGATGTGGCATACAAGTCAGATCAAAACGTTCACCAGCTTTTCAAAACATTGACACGTGCGAACTGGTGTTGACAAAAACGAAAATTCATTACTGCCGCGCTTGGAATTGTGTTCATTAATACGTATGTGATTTGTTCATATTGAAAAGCACATTCCAAGTGTGCCGGTAATAAAATAATATTTATTACTGCCACGCTTGGAATTGCGAGAAGTGTAATGAAGTGGGAGGGACTATTAGTATTAAACAAGACATTTCCCGGTCCAACAAAAGCCATTTTTAATGGAAATACGGTAATCATTCTTCAGGGTTTACGTTTGGGGAAAATCTGTACCCGTGTCATCGCAGAAACAAAAATAAAACAGCTTATGGGAGAATATTTCACTAGTACCAGGACATGAGGTGTATTGATAAAAACAAACAAATTGCTTTCACTGTTTACTTCTGTTTATATACACATTTTTCAATCAGCTGTGAGATTAAACAGAATTTTTACGGAAAATGTCTGTCACTAAAAAGTCTAAAATTTATATCGCGACTCGAAATGAATATAGTCACAGACGATATACCGGTATTTTAAAAAAATGGACGATATTTAACCGGTTAAGATTTCAATACCGGTATTACCGGTATATCGAAATACCGTGCAGCCCTAACAGACCGACAGACGTAAGTCGGAATATGAAAATATCTGAAAGTAAAAGAAAGACTGAGAGTTCCAATGGAGTTTGTTCAATGATTTAAGAGGAGTAGCGGATAACAGATCTATACCCCTCCTTACTAAAACCTGAATCAACAAAGACCATTTTTGAATATGGGGAACTGTAAATATGAAAATATCTGAAAAGAAAATAGGAGGTGTACATCTTCAATGTATGTAAAAGAATGTCTGAGAGTTTCAATGGAATCCGTTTACTGGTTTAAGAGGAGTTGCAGATAGCAGATGTGTACATCCCTAAAGCGTAACAGATGGACGGACATCGAAATATAAAAATATCTGAAAGAAAAATAGGAGGTGCACATCTTCAGTGTATGTAAAAGAATGTCGGCGAGTCCCAATGGAGTTTGTTCAATAGTTTAAGAGGAGTAGCGGATAGCAGATCTATACCCCCTCCCTACTAAAACCTGAACTGACAAAGACCATTTTTGAATATGGGGAACTGTAAATATAAAAATATTTGAAAAGAAAATAGGAGGTGCACATCTGCAATGTATGTAAAAGAATGTCTGAAAGTTTCAATGAAATCTGTTCAATGGTTTAAGAGGAGTTGCAGATAGCAGATCTGTACAGAATGTCAATTGAATTTGACAAAGTTCATTTTTCAATATAGGAAACTGTAAAAAAGAAAATATCTGAAAACAAAATAGGAGGTGCACATCTTCAATGTATGAAAAAGAAGGTCTGAGAGTTTCAATGAAATCCGTTCACTGGTTTCAGAGGAGTTGCGGATAGCAGATGTGCCCCCCCCCCCCCCAAAAAAAAGAAATGAAACACCCCTATAGCATATCGGGCGGACAGACGTATGTCGGAATATGAAAATATCTGAAAGAAATATAGGAGGTGCACATCTTCATGTATGTAAAAGAATGTCTGAGAGTTCCAATGGAGTTTGTTCAATGGTTTAAGAGGAGTAGCAGATAGCAGATCTATGCCCCTCCCTATTAAAACCTGAATTGACAAAGACCATTTTTGAATATGGGGAACTGTAAATATGAAAATATCTGAAAAGAAAATAGGAGGTGCACATCTTCAATGTATCTAAAAGAATGTCTGAGAGTTTCAATGGAATCCGTACGGACCAACTGAACACTATATACCTCCCACTTTTCAAGTCGGTGGTATAAACATTCCGACTGCTGAATCTGAAGAAGATTTTTAAAGAAAAATTCCTCATATTGAAAGAGTTATAATTATATATTATAAGTTATAATTATAATTATAAATATGGACCCAGGGACATGGCTTGAACAAACATGAATCTCACGCCCCTAAGGATGCTGCATATCCAAATATCAAAACATTCTGACTGCTGGATCTGAAGAAGAAGATTTTTTAACAAAATTCCTCATTTTGAACTAAGTTATAATTCGGGCTCCCACAGTGAGCCCAAATATGAACCCAGGGACTTGGCTTGAACAAACTTGAATCACATCCCCCTAAGCATGCTGCATACCAAATATCAAAAGATTCTGATTGGTAGATATGAAGAAGATTTTTAAAGAATATTCCTCATACTGCACTAATTTAAACATTTGGGCTCCCATAGAGAGCCCAAATATGGACCCAGGGATTTGATTTCAATAAACATGTGAAAGAATCTTCCAAAGATGTTTAATATATGTGAAATTTGAAAGCTTTTGGAGCAGTGGTTTGGGAGAAAAGTAGTCTATAAATGTTTTTCCCATTACCCACAGTGTTAAAAAATGCTGACTTAGCACTTTTTCAAAGTCCCAAAAAAGTACCCCATGGTAAAAGTGATACCGTAAACCGGGGTGTATAGGGACACTTTTGAACATTTATATATTTTCAAACTATGTTAGGATACAAAATTTGGGGTTTTCCTAATACTGAACTATGACCCCGATGTGATACTTGAGATCCATCAATAGTTTTAGTTTCTGTTGAATATTTAAGTATATATTTTTTTTAATAAACAGCTGTCCCTGTTCACCCCTCGTTGTGGGGTGAATAGGGACAGTCTGCCATTCATATAGCTGTCTCTTTTCTACCCTTGCTTGGGGATAATAGGGACTTTTTACAGGTTTTTAAAAAACAAATTGAACAATGATAAGGCAAAATGAACTGATATTTTGGCAGACTAGATTCACAATAAGTCAACATTGAGCAAGGAGGGGGCACGAAGGGGTGTTTCAGACAGATTGTCAAAATAGTCATTAACTGTCTCTGGTGAAACCCCGGCCCTTGACCGTTTTATGTTCTGGCACATTCTTTGTGCTATTTCATCTTTATTCCTTTTCAGGAATTAATGCACCCAATCCCCACTCGGCATATTGTTTTTAAATTTTTTTGATGTTATGCCACGCCGATCCAGATAGCCTTTCACAATTATTCTGATGTCATACTGATCCATAGGATAGCCCCACTCTGCTGAAGTCTTCAACCTCTTGACTAAGTGATCTTCAGTAGCTTTATCCAGTTCAGTCTGCCAACCCTGTTTTCGAGTCTCTGGACATTTTTTATGTCTGTATAGAACAGTTTTGGGGATATTAAACTTTTTCTCGGCCTTTCGAAATGACATACCCCCCTTCACAGCAGCTAATGCAGCATTCAAAGCATCTTTGTCGTGCTTACGATAGATTTTTCCACCCAGCTTTGGTATATAGTTTCGCGGCATGTCTGTCCCTATTCACCCCTCGAAAACTTGAACAAACACCTTAAAAATAGAAAAAACTCATATTAGAACATAATGCAGGAATTCATTGATATCGGAAATTTACCTTTGTGACACCTGGGGGTGAGGTATCAAATGTTGCAGGAGCCCATATCTGCTATACTTAGCTCTGGACATACAAAGTTTTCGCCCCTTCCAAAATTTTTCAGAAATTACGTCCCTTGTTCTTGGCTCTATCACTACACTTGATATGTGTCAAAACTATTATTCTATCTTGATGAGTTTTCTTCAGTCATAGACCCATCCGTAAATAATACATAAAGAATAAAAAATATATATCTAGGCATGTTTACAAAACATGAAACAACTTTTCAGTTTACTGTCCCTACTCACACCACAGTCCCTATACACCCCGGTTTACGGTAGCAATTTTTTTTTACCATTCCATTCTATTGGTCCTATAAGGAAGCTTCACACTAAATAAGAATTCTCAGTGCTGTTTAGTTTTGGAGATATGGGCATTTGAATTTTTTACTATTTTTAGCTCCTGCAGTTCCCATGGGGCGACGGGAAAAAGAATTTGGGCATAAATTAAGTACTTAGGCCTATGATCCAATAAGCCCTCATATCAAATTTGGTTCAAATCTGCCTCTCGGTTTGGAAAATAGAAATTTTGGGCGGGGCGAAAATTCTTTCCCCTCCCATAACGAAGGCAAATATAGCTCCTCGAACTTCTCTTGAACAAATCTGAGTCTACACCTCAAAAGGAAGCTGCACACTGAATATCAAGTCTCTGCTACTGCTCGTTCATGAGAAGAAGATTTTTTAAGATTTAAGCACACTTTTTGGGCGTGGCTCTACCGAGGGGCAGGTCATTTTGATTTGAACAAATTTGAATTGACAAGTGATAGAGAACATCCACACCAGATTTGGTTCAATTTGGTTGAGTAGTTTGTGAGAAGAAGTCGGTAATGTAAAATTAACGCCGGACAGACGAACGACGGACAGACAATGGACAAACGACGGATGGAAAGTGATTAGTAAAGCTCCCCTTGAGTTTCGCTCAGGTGAGCTCATAAAAAAAGATTATGACTGTGGAATCTGAAGAAGATTCTTGAGGATTATTTCCCACATTGCACTAAGTTAAAATTTGGGCTCCCATAGAGGGTACAATTGTTAACCGATGGACTTGAATTAAAACAAATTTGAATCCAACCTCTGTAAGGATTCTGCATACCATATATTAAAAGATTCTGATGAGTGTTCTTGGAGAAGAAGAGTTTTTAAGATTATTTCACATACTAGACTAAGTTAAAAATTTGGGCTCCAATAGGGAGACCAAATATTAACCCAGGGCCTTGGTTTGAACAAAAATAGATTTAACCTTCCTAAGGATACCAAATATCAAAAGATTCTAACAGGTGGATCTGAAAAATTTGATTTTTAAAACTCATTCCTCATATTGCACTAAGTTACAATTTGGGCCCCATAGGAAGCCAAATATTGACTGAGGGACTTGATTTGAACAATCATGAATCTGACCCTCATAACAATGATGTATACCAAACATTAAAAGATTCTGACTGGTGGTTTTGAAAAAGAAGATTTTTTAAGATTATTTCCCATATTGCCCCAAGTTAAAATTCAGGATCCTGTATTGAGCCCAAATATGAAGCTTAATTTCAACAAACGTGTATCTGATCCCCCTGATTCCCCCCCCCCCCCCCCCCCCCCCCCCCCCCCCCCCATGGATGTTGTATATCAAATGCCAAAAGATTCTGATCAATGGTTCTGGAGAAGGAATTTTTATTTATGCAAATAAATGTGATGACTCAGCCCTTTTTTTGATGTCCCCCCCCCCCCCTCCTCAACCCTGATACAACTGATGGCAAATTTTTTACCATTCCATTCTACTGGTCCTAATAATACTTCCTACCAAATAACAGTTCTCTTTTCCGTGTGGTCTGGGAAATATGGGTGTTTGAAAATATTTCTATTTTTAGCTCTTGGGGTTCCCATGGGGACACAGGAAATTTTTTTTAACATGAATCAACATCTTGCCCTTCCCATTACAAAGGCAAATATTGCTCCACGAACTTCATTTGAACAAACTTGATTCTAGTGCCATGCGGAATACCAGATTTCGGCATGGTTTCGGTATTATATTGATACCGAAAACCCTACCGAAACCAAATCAAAATACCGCTTATTTCGGTATTTATATTTTTCTGCAAAATTGACAGAAAGTCAACTCATCAAGGTGAATCGTAAATCTAAAAGCCTGTGTCCCACATATTTTGATTGAATTGATAAGAAAATGCACAAACATGAACTTTGTAAGCAACAGGTAGACAACAGATGCTGAGAATATGTCAGAAAAAGAAATAAAAAAGTGACAGCAGAAAAATGAAAAATGGCAAATTGTTAACTTCATACTTCTGTTTCTGAAGAAATATTAAAATTTTTTAGTAAATTTTGTTTCTTAACATACCTACCACAATTGTTTACAATTGGCTGTAACATAAGTGCAAGCCCTACTTCGGAACTAACTCAAGCTTTTAGAATCTTTTCCAAACGAGTTGCAAAAGCACGAAAAAGATCGAAAAAAGGGTCGAGCGAGACCAGCACTCGAAATTACAGGTACTCTCTCTGCACACCTCTTGCATTTACCGAGCGCATGCGCAACAACCGTGACGTCAATTCCGTATTTCCGCCAACGAGAAGTTTTTGATTTAGCGGGGAGGCATCGATATCAAAGATATCCCCAAGGAGGGTGGGAGGGTGGGCCTCTGGTAAACAATTGTGGTAGGTATGTTAAGAAACAAAATTTACTAAAAAATTTTAATTTCTTTTCAACCTAGTCACAATTGTTTACAATTGGCTGAATAAACAATAGGAGGAGGTGAATCACATAACCAATACCAACAAGAGTAGCAGAACGAAAGCAAGGATGGCAGAGAACAATAACGAAAACCTGTAATGAAGATAGAGAGAAGGCACCTGAAAAGAACAAGGCTGAGCGAAGCGCAACCTCGATAAAAACAATTTTAACGAGGGTGCACAACAGCCTGAGCAGCAACGAGAGGGCCTAAAGAATAAAGGTCCTCAGATTGCTGCTGAAGGTGGCGGAGATAAAAGGAGGAGAAGGTAGAAGCATTCCTCCAGTAAGCCGCATTCATAACATCCCAGAGCGAAACAGAATTGGAGAACGCCCAGGATGTAGAAATGGCACGAACCTCATGAGCATTAAGCCGGTTCGAAACAAGATCCAACGCAGACAAGCGAGAATAAGCCAGCTTGATTGCAAGACAGATCCACCTGGAAATAGAATGGGAAGAGATAGACTGCCTCTTAGGAATGAGAGACAGAAAGAATCTCTTCCGACCCCTCCTAATGAACTGAGTGCGAGTAATGTAAGTCTTGATCACACGAACAGGACAAAGAAGAGGCCTCCGGCCATCTACAGCAGGGAGAGCCTGAATGCAGATGGGAGGAGGTACCGAATCAGGAAGTTGATTCTTAGCCAGAAAAAAGCAATCAGTAGTGAAGGTGACACTGTTAGCCTCATTTCGGAAGAAGGCAGAACCAACAGATAGAGCATGAAGCTCACTGACTCGACGAGCAGAAGCAAACGCTAGAAGAAAAGCCGTCTTATAGGTGAGAAAACGCATGTCGGTCTCAGATAACGGCTCGAATGGCGCCCCCCTCCAAACAGTGCAACACCCGTGCCAAGTTCCACTTGGGTGTAAGACGCAAAACTCAAGGCCTCTTCAAAGAAAAGTGCCGAATAAGTTTGGAGAGAAAAAGATTACGACTGATGCACCGCTTTCCCACATAAGAGAAAGTATCAGACAGCATAGACCGATAGCCCTTAATCGTAATAGGCTGGAGGCCCTTGGAGTCAAAAAGAAAAACCAGAAAATCCGCAATTTGAGCGATTGACAGATCACGGTAATGCACATTGTGATCTGCACACCAGCGGCAGAAAACCTTCCACTTGGCGGCATAAGTCATGCCAGTGGAATGTCGCCGCGATGCAGAAATGCACTCCACTGATCGTCTCGAAAAACCTCTACGTCGGAGACTGGACCTGATAAAAGACAGGCGTGAAGGGACAGGCTCGCCAGGTTGTTGTGATACTTCCTGGGACGACCCTGTGAAAGAAGATCGCGACGTAGAGGTAGACGAATCTGTAGATCGGCCAATAGAGGCCGCAGCAGATTGGAAAATCATGGAAAATCGGCGTTTCTCTGGAATTTTCAGAAACGTGTATGAGGCCAAGAACCAGAAGTGAAGTTAGTGAACACTGATAGAGTGATTCCACTTAAAATTCCCTATAATTATACCCCCACAAAATGAAGTTTTAGGGGGTGGGGAGTATATAGGAGTCAACTTGTCCGTCAATCGGTCAGTCTGTTGTCATCGTCAGTCAGTTGCACTTGTAAACTTCTGGAGCTCACTACTTCCACAGTTTTAGCCGAATTTTCATGAAACTTCACAAATATGATCACAAAAATGATCAACATGATGAGGAGCAGTGCGTGACATAATTTTTTCCCAATCGGATTCAAGATGGCCGACTGGCGGCCATACTGTATTTTTTTATGTAAACTTATGGAGTGAACTACTTCATGGTTCTAGCTTGCATTTTCATGAAACTTTACAATTAACCCTTTACCCAATGCAGACGATATTAAAATTTATTATTTTAAATATCAATTTTTCAAAAAATTTCAACAAAACCATATCATGTGACCCCCTCATTGGAACGAGCTCGACAAGCTCGTTCCAGCGAGGGGTCACATGATTTGGTTTTGTTGAAATTTTTTGAAAAATAATATTTTTTCAACTACTGAATTTGCATATTACGCGGGCGGATGCGTCCGATTCGTTGGGTAAAGGGTTAATGAAAGTGTTAATGACACTGTAGCTCAACTTGTGTAAGACATGTACATGCATAGTATGTGACACAGATAGGACACAAATCTAGGAAATGACCTGATAACAAAGGTACATATAAAGTACTGTAACGGTCTGTTCATAAATGCTGACCGTAGCCTGTAACAAATGTACAGGTAAAGTATTGTAAAGGTGGGCGACAGTTAGATGCAAAACTAGAAAAGAAATCTTGGAGTCCCAGAGTGGGTCTGACTGAACCCCACAAAATTTGTTCTCATAGCACAGTGATAACAAAGGCACCCCAAAACACTCGTTCTTGTCCTAAGGTGATAATAAAGGTACCCAAGAAGTTTTGTGGAAATCGGTTCATAAATACAGCCTCTAGCCTGAGCCGCATTGACATGTGCACTTACTGTGTATAAGTAGCATCGATTAAATCAAAGTTCACCTAATTTGCATAATTTCTGTACGAGAAAAAAACCTGTATTATATGTGATGTATTCCATGTTACTAAACATTCATTCCAAAATTTATTCAAATCAGAACCTTCATAGAGAAGTTCTGTACAAAAAAACGATTGTACCTAATTTCGGTATAAAATGGCCACCAGACCCCAAAACACTCGTTTTCGTCCCACGGTGATAACAAAAGTACCCAAGAAGTTTCGTAAAGATCGGTTCATAAATACGACCTCTAGCCCGAGCCGTATTGGCATTTGCACTTACATGTTGACAGTAACACTATATAAATCAAAGTTAGTCTAATTTGCATTGGAATTTTTTTTTTACTTAATTGAATGCCCCTTTTCAGTCACCCGCACTATGCGGTATGCCTTTGTGGGGGGTATAGCAGGCAACAGACCACTAGGCGGTATGCCACTGTGGGGGGGGGGGGGGGGGGGGTATATCAGGCAACAGACAATCTCTAGTTGCAACTAGGTGAAAGCCATAAAACATGTTATTTTATATGTTTATCAAGGATGAGCCCGAACAATGAAAGGTGGATGACACTATGTCATTGATGCATTGATTGCACAATGTTTTCACAATTGATTATCATAGAGAGACTAATTCCAGTTGAATTACTTCAATTTACTGGCATATTTGTGTGGATATTGGACACTGAATTCACGGGACAGTGGACATTAATCTTGTTGCAACTTTGAAAGATAACAGGGGGGGAGGGAGGGAGGGGGGTGCAGGGCCTGACCAAGAGTGTTACTACCAGTGAAAACTTACTGAAAAGCCCTGAAGTTGAAGAACATATAAGTTTCTTCTGTAAAGGTACCCAAGAAGTTTTGTGGAAATTGGTTCATAAATACAGCCTCTAGCCCAAGCCGCATTGACATGTGCACTTACTGTGTATAAGTACCATCGATTAAATCAAAGTTCACCTAATTTGCATAATTTCTGCACGAGAAAAAAACCTGTATTATATGTGATGTATTCTATGTTACTAAACATTCATTCAAAAATTTAGTCAAATCAGAACCTTCATATAGAAGTTCTGTACAAAAAACTGATTGTACCTAATTTTGGTACAAAATGGCCACCGACAGCCATCTTGATTTTTGGACTGCATCCAGAAAGACTTGTTCTCATCCCAAGGTGATAACAAAGGTACCCAAGAAGTTTCGTGAAGATCGGTTCATAAATACAGCCCCTAGCCTAAGTTGTATTGACAGTGTACTTACTGTGTATAAGTAGCACTGAATAAATCAAAGTCCATCTAATTTGCAAAATGTCTGGACAAGAAAAAACCTGTATTATGTGTGATGTATTCGATGTTACTAAACATTCATACAAAAATTTATTCAAATCAGAACTTTCATACAGAAGTTCTGTACAAAAAACTGATTGCATTAATTTTGGTACAAAATGGCTGACAGTGGCTGTCTTGAATTTTGGACTGCACCCAAAAACACTCATTCCCGTCCCACAGTGATAACAAAGGTACCCAAGAAGTTTCGTAAAGATTGGTACATAAATACAGCCTCTAGCCTGAGCCATATTGAAGTTGTGTACATAAAACTGATAGGACTTAATTTGGTACAAAATGGCCACCGACAGCCATCTTGATTTTTGGACTGCATCCAGAAAGACTTGTTCTCATCCCAAGGTGATAACAAAGGTACCCAAGAAGTTTAGTGAAGATCAGGTCATAAACACAGCCCCTAGCCCGAGCCGTATTGACATATGTACTTACTGTGTGTAAGTAGCACTGAATAAATCAATGTTCATCTAATTTGCAGAATTTCTGCACGAGAAAAAAACCCGTATTATATATGATGTATTCCATGTTACTAAACAGTCAGACAAAAATATATTTGAATCAGAACTTTCATACAGAAGGTCCGTACAAAAAACTGATTGCACCAACTTAGGTACAAAATGGCTGCTGGTGGCCATCTTGAATTTCAGACTGCACCCAAAAACACCCGTTCTCATTCCATTGTGATAACAAAGGTACCCCAAGAAGTTTCGTAAAGATCGGTTCATAAATACAGCCTCTAGCCTGAGCCGTATTGAATTGTTGACGGACGAACAGATGGGCCATGGCATAACCTCAAATTTGATTACGTCAAAGCTGAGCTAAAAATTTGACTACGTCAAAGTTGAGCTAAAAATTTGACTATGTCAAAGTTGAGCTAAAAATGAGGGTAACAGAACAAAAGCCAATGTTTTCCTTGTGCATGTTTCATATTCAGTAGTCAAGTGCAAAAAATATTTTGTTTATGTGCACTCTCCAATAATCTGTAATAAAACAAATTTTGAATAACAAATTCAGACCACCAAAAATAATCTAGTCCTCAACCAGTTGGCTATGTAACAGGGCTCAGTGTTTGCTTGTTTCTGTTTTGTGTTTCCAAACCCCAAATTCAAAATTTTGGCTTTATTTCTCAGTTGCAAATTACCACAACAGAACTCCGTGTTTGCATATTCGTGTTTTATATTTCCAAATTCATGATATTTTCAAAGCTAGTATTTATTTATTGAAATACAGAAAAGGCAATGATGGCATTGTTTTTGATTTACTTTTACTGTTATTTTTATTAGATATATGCCTTGATTCAGTAAACTATTTTTTTATTTATTTTTATTTAGTTTTTCAGTATTTCCTAGTGTTTCAAAGATGCTGCCATCTTTGCTCTTTCTTCTCAGTATTTTAAACTGTTTGATTGGCTGAGAGTGTCTGCAGTTAACCTGTTTCACCTTTTGCCAGTCATATTTGTCTTCTGATTAACTGAGATTGTGTAGGTGACCAGTCGTTGTTAGCCTAGAATGTTTAAAAGGCTGTAACACTTTGCCAACATTGCTCATTTGGCACAACCCATTCAATCGCATGTCATACTACACTAATTGGGTCCTAGTGAACCATGCCTCTCTCTTACAAAATCTAACAGTATTGCAGTGGGGTAGATTTAGTAGGACAGAATATTTTTCCCTCTCTCTTCCATTGGCCGTGTTTTGATAGTGCTATGTTTGCTACTTTAATGAAAGTGAACAAACTTGAAATATATAGATGATAGGATATATTTTGATAGTGCTATTTAAATCTTAAAGAAAAATGTTTGTACATTTACTTGTTTAATGGACAAAATTATGCTTAAATATTTGCTGTGATTTGGGAATTTTTAATCCACTCTTCTAGTTACTTATTTGCATTTGTGTGGAGTTAGATCCTTATTACTTAAATTGTGTATCAGTAAATTTCCTAGTTAATTATTGCAAATGTGTGAAGTTAGAAGGTTATTACTTAAATTGTGAATCAGTAAATTTCCTAGTTAATTATTTGCAAATGTGTTAAGTTACAAAGCTTATTTCTTAAACTGTGAATCAGTAATTTCCTAGTAACTCATTTGCATTTGTGTGAAGTTAGGGGCTTATTACTTGAATTGTGAATCATTAAATTTCCTAGTTGCTTGTTCACATTTGTATTAAGTTGGAAGCTTATTACTTAAATTCTGAATTGGTAGATTTCCTAGTGACATATTCACATTTGTGTGGAGTACTTGTAGGTGCGGCTTGGGACTTTTTAAATCACACTCCCAATTAAATTTATAGTTGAAAAATGTTGTTCTTGAACTGTGAGCCATTGAGAGATTCTGTTTAATGTACTTACTGTGTGAATTGTTATTTCATGCATTTGATTAAACCCGGAGCTGCATACTTTGTTTTGACTTAACTAGTTTATCAGAAATGGGTCATACATTTGCAGGAATTATGAACTGAGAATATTGTCGTTATTTGTCTCAAGAGAAAATTTTATTACTGACTTGTTGTGTACATTACCTCTGGTTGAATATGTTAATGTTGGAATAAAATTATTTTCTTTAAAAGTTATTTTATTGAAATTTAACTGGTTGAGGGATAGATTACTTTTGGCGGTCTGAATTTGTTATTCAAAATTTGTTCTATTACAATTTATTGGAGAGTTCCTCTAGACACTCTCCAGTAATTTGTAATAGCACAAATTTATATAAACAAAATATTATTTCAGTTTGACCGAGTATGAAACATGAGCAAAGAAAATGTTGGCTTTTGTTGTGATACCCTCATTTTATTGAAAGTCGTGATAGTGGCTTCTAGCACTCAATCAGTTAAGAACCTGGATAGGAGTCAAAACGTGAAGTTTATCACTTGGCCACAAAAAAAAGCCATATCTGTAACACAAATAATAAAAGGCCGCCCAGCCACACATCTTCCCCAAAAATGTGCAATTCAAGTAAAAAAATAGGGACATAACTCTCACAAAAATGTCAGACCAAACCCTGATTTAAACTTGATCTGTGTGTTATGTTAATACACCTACATACCAAATTTTATTTGAATCGGTCAACAGCAACTAAAGTTAGCATCAGGAAACCAGAAAAAACTAGAACTATCACTGAAGGTGATTAATACCCCCGCTTTGGGTTTTTAGAGGAATGCACTTCTGATCATGTAGACGAAGGCCATAAGGAAATTGATTGATAAATGTAGGAGGAGTTGCGCACACAAGAATTTTATGTAGAAACCCATATTAAATCAAAGTTCAAGAGAAATAACCTGGTTAAAATTGTCGCAGATCAAAAATTTTGGAATATGCGCATGTTCACTTAGTAGTGATGATATTTGAAACGTTTCTTCAAAATCGGTTCTTTAAAGTAGGAGGAGTTGCGCACACAAGAATTTGTTCGGACGGAAAGACGTATGGACGGACAGACGTACTGACGGACATATGGACGGATGTATGGATGGACGTACGGACGTACAGGGCGATTCCTATATAGCCTCCACTTCTTCGAAGCGGGGGTATAAAAAAAATTTCTAAGCTGTAAAAAGGGGCATAACTCTGGCAAATCTTGTCGGACCACACCCTTATTCAAATCTGACCTGAATCCCATGTTGATACACCTACATACCAATTTTCATTTAATTTGGCCAACTATGCCTGAAGTTATCATCGGGAAACCAAAAAAAAATGAATTTTTCAAGTCGAAAAAGGGACATAACTCTGGACAAAATTGTCAGACCGCACCCCAATTTGAACCTGACCTGTATTTTATGTTGATACACCTACATATCAAATTTTATTTGATTTGGCCAACTATAACTAAAAGTTATCATTGGGAAACCAAAGTGGGATGCACGCACGCACGCACGGACAGACACCAGCTATTTTAATAGTCCCACAAAAAATATTTTCGGGAGACAACTATCATCGTGACTGACAAATATTCCAACCACATCATCAAGAGATGCATTCAATGAAGGTATGCCTTGATGATGTAGTCGGAAATATTTGATCAGTCGGAACTTGAATCATCACAGTTCAGACAAACAAGATACCCGCCCAATTGGTTATCTGCACGATGCCCTTGGGTTAACTGTACTACAAAAATCAATACAAACCGCTATCAACTCATTCTGTAACCTCTGTATTCTAGTTTTATAATTGCTCATGTCACCTGTTTGAGTGACTAACTTATGCCGTACTTGTGCTGAAATGCAACAATTGAAGAGAAGAATAAATGAGATGGTGGTCTTGCGCATTTTGTCTATAAATATTGACTATCTTCTAGACAAATTGTGAACATGGAGTCTACAAAAATAATAATTTTCATCTGTTATACAAGTGAAATAAATTGAAAAATAAACATAATAATTTTGAACCCATTTCAATCACTGACAATTTCAAACTTGACATCACTTTTGAGGAAGCTCTCCCAAAAGCCGCAGGAACTTATCAAGTAGCAGAATATTCAACAAAGGAAGAATGTAACACACATTTTCTTGCAATAGTTCAACACCTAATTCCAGTTAGTATTGTACTGTAGTAAGTGTACTTCAAAAGACAATTCAATGATAATTAGAAGAAAAATTGGTCCCCCAATTAGGGTTTAATATATTCCCAGTCTTCTAGGAACCAGGAACATGAATGAAATCACTCTCAGAACCCAGAACCATTTCCTGGATAATATCAAGAAAATTTATGAGAGTAACAAGATGCATTTATTTTCATGAAAATGAACATATTTTATTGGCAATCTGTTATCTCTAAATGGAAAAGTTCTTTGCCAAAGAGAAATGTGAAAACCTAACTGATTCAAACTCGTCTTCATTTCTAGAATCACTCGTATTATCACCATTATCTCCTCATACATCAACCTACCCTTCACTTCCATCACTAGTCTACTCTACTTCAAGAGGAGACTGGTGACAGTAGTGAAGCAGAAGTTGATGCTGAAGGAGGTAGTGAATAGTGATACTAGTGCTGCTGAAGTAGGGTAGTCCTCCAGAACTGGTTGAGGGCTACAGTTATCTGGAGAAACCAGAGGTGTGACTGTCCCAGATGGGCCTGATCGAAACTATAATTGCAGGTGCACAGGTTCCCATGGTAGTGAACATTCATACCAAGTTTCAAAGAAATCAACCCATAAACTTTTGAGAAAATCTCAAGTCAAAATTAAGTCTACTGGTAGACAGACGGGGTAACAAACAGATGGATGGACAGACGATGGACAGATGGATGGAGGAACAAGGTGATTCCAGTATAACTCCCCCACAACTTGTGGGGGGGGGGGGGGGGGGTATAAAAATGTTTGTCAGGAGTCAAGATTGTAAAGAGTTTAGGCATGGAATGGCTGACGAAATGTTACAAAGTTATATTGGGGCAGTTTGTCAATTCAGAAAACTTCAGCTCAACACAGAAACAGTACCATGCTTGATTCCTGATTATAGATTTCCCAGGTATCACAACCGGCTTTCAGAACCTGGAATCCAGGAATTCCTATTCCCTGGATTAAACCCTATCTCCTATCTTTAAGCAGTATGTTGAAATATACTGTGTTGGTTAAATTATTTGATTGGTTTAGTTCATTATGGCATTTTTTATTCTCCACATCTTGTTTGACAATGGTCATGAAGTTCTCTCAAACAAGATATAATATTTATTTTTGTATTTACTTTATTGAGGTCTAATGACACTTTCAACAGCCAGATAGTTTAATGGGTGGAGAAAGCCGGACAACCCAGCAAGACTCAGTGAGCAGCAACAAGCAACTGTCAGACTTCCCAACATCCCTGGTTTTTAACCCTTTACCTAACGAATCGCCCACATCCGCTCGTGTAATATGCAAATTGAGCAGTTGAAAAAATTAAATTTTTCAAAATATTTTAACAAAACCATATCATGTGACCCCTCATTGGAACGAGCTCATTGAGCTCGTTCCAATGAGGGGTCACATGGTATGGTTTTGTTTACATTTTTTGAAAAATTTTAAAAAATTATATTTAAAATAATAAATTTTGATATCGTCTGCGTTGGGTAAAGGGTTAACCTGCTGGGAAATGGGTTTCATTTGTTGGTAAATCACAAAAGGTTTTCAATTAGAACTATTTACTTTATTTAGATTTACTCTAAAATCTTCATGCAATTAATAGATCAAATTTGTAATAAAACAATTGCAAATAGTTTTGAATTTGAACACTATATGCAACAAGAGGCCTGTCATGCCTAGAGAGCTCCACTGAGGGCCACTGAACGCATGGGCATGTTTTCTAATACTAATATTGTTACAAACTTTAGCCGAAAAAAATATCAAAAATATCTTAAGATTTTCTTGATCCTGTGACCTGTGACCTTGACCCTGTGGATTTACAGACCGCAGAATAATTGATGACACACCGTCTATTGATAATACATATTGTTATGAAGTTTGGTGGAAAAATATTCAGCGGTTTAGAAATTATGGCTCGGACAAATAAAATGTTGACGACGGACGGACAGACGGACGACGGACGAATCAGTATAAGAAAAGCTCTGCTGACTTTGTCAGCGGAGCTAATAAACAAACTTTATACTTCAGGAGTAGATCACTGCACTGAAAGAGGCTAACCCTTTGTTTAACCCTTTACCTAACACAGTATTTTTAAAAAATAAATTAAATTTCACATTTTTAAAAAAACTCAATAACTAGCAAATGAGTTACTAGGAATTTTTCAATAAAACCATATAAATATGGATATCATTAGAACCAGCTGGATGAGCTGGTTCTAATGATATCCATATTTGTACGGTTTTATTGAGAAACTTCCGAGATATATTAGACTGTGATTGGTTTATTCTGGTTAATTTTCTGGCCGTTTTTGGGCGTGATGTTATGTAAAGGGTTGATACAGTAGAACCCTCTTAATTGAATAGCTACTTTGCCAGAGAAAGTTATTAAATTGACAGGAGTATTCGATTAACAGGTATTTGGCCGCTTCCCTGTATTCTAGAGATAAACTGAGCATTTATTTTTACTGTATCTTGTTGGATAGAGCTCATGGAGGTCTGTCAAACAAGATATAATACATAAAATGCCTGTATTGGGTGCACTGAGACCAAACAGATCTATAAATCGAGGGAATTTTGTAATTGTCAAGGTAAAATCTAACATATTACAAGATTATTTATTCAATTAACGGGAGTTTACTCTGTAACCAAAATTCAATTAAAAGGTCAAATTTGTACTGAATGTATGTTAAATGGTTTTGTATTTGGAAGTTGTATTCGATCAACACGGTTATTCAATAAAGATATATCCCATTTAGTGTGCTCCACTGTACCTCAAGAGCTCATAATGCCTTTTCAGCAATTCATGAGCCAAAGAACAGAATTGCATAGGTAAAGTTTGAGAAAACCAAAAACTACTTTATTTCCTGTGCAAACAAAAGGCTTATGAAATTACTATCCATTCTATATCAAAAGACCAAACAATCCTTACCATTGTTCTGACTTGTACCAATTATGAAAAATGATAAATTTATAGTAATTTGTATATTTTTATACTTACCAATGGCCCAGACTTAGCTGGTGCTAACTTCAAAATATTGAGGGCCAAACACAAATTTTGCCCCCACAGTCCCCAAAATTTGCAAGCAAAACCAAAAATTAGAAGTCCTATCCGGACCTCCATACATTTACTCTCCGCACATGCGCAGATGCCAGGAAGTGCCCAGAATTGGCGCGAACATCATTCTTTGTAAAAGAGAGTATAACATAATAATTCAGCGGGAAGGTATGAGTGCCCACTCATGGAAGGGCCATCCCCGTCTGGGCCATTGGTAAGTATAAAAATATACAAATTAGGCCATAAAAAAAAAATCTCTTTTTTTCGGGCCCGTGCGCATGGTCATTTTTGCTGCGCATGCAACCTTTTTATGACTCAAAAAAATCTTTAAAAAAAAATTTGAGATTATGTGCTCATTTTTGTAAATCGATATTGATGCGTTGGCGAATTTTAAATTAACACACTTCAAGCTTTTTCTACATCATACTTTAATAAAGTGGGTGGGTTTTAGCAATATTCACGACAGAAAGTGTTTTATTCTGTAAAAGGTAAGTCATAATGACAGCAAGAAGGAAGGTGTCTTTCAGTCTGACAACAAACAGTCACAAAGGGGAATGGTCAATTCGCACCACGTTTGATTCGCACCAACCCTCAGAAAGTCTGCAAAGTCAGGTGCTATGTTGAATGGAACACAGTCTCCTGGCATTTATTTTTAGTAACATTTGTATTGTAAATGGCCGTCATTGGGAATTTGTGTACTGTTATTTGAAACCGTTACGAGTTTCCCAGTTAATTTAAATAAATGCATTTGAGATGCAGGATAATTGGATAACTAATAGTAACCGTTGCTTGATATAAAAGTAACAGTCAAAGCTGAAAATAAATCGCATATAGGCAGGTATGTGCGGTCGAATTGGTTAAAGGGACGTCCAACCTAACTTTGGTAAAATTTCATTTTAAAAAAGACCCAACATGAATAACCCCAATAAATTTTTTACCAAAATGCTTGGAATGAAACATAGAACATGTGGAAACTGAAATTTGCCATGGAACTGCTGCCATGTGTAAATAGCACCACCTGAAAGTCTGCTATGGCATAAGTAAGAGAACAAAAGTTTTACAATAAAATACCTCAAAATAAAATAACAGCTGTAGTCTATAAACATTGAAGTAATACTCGAAGAAATCTTTTCCTAATTTATGAAAGTAATAAAAATTGAGACCAAATGTTATAAGTGGAGTGCTCACTGATTGAAGGCAGATATTTTCTTTTGTTTATGTTTTGATTTGGGGAGTTCAACAAAGGTCAACTTGAAGGAGTCTACCAGAAGAAGTATGGAAAGACAAAAGAGTGTCTCCCAATATAAAGATGTATGTGTCACTGTGGTGGTTTGGAAAGAAACTATGATATTCTCCTATGTAGAATGTACTGCAAAGTCATACATTGTAGTTGAATAAATATATTTACAAATCCCTTGCACTGTAACCCCTCTTATCCCATGAATCAATTTGATAGTGATGAAATTGTTAAATTTGTCTGGTTTATAAATGTGTATCATAGCTTTGTTTACTCATGGACACCAATACACTCATGATATCTGTTGGAGAAGAAATAAGGGTAACTGTCACTGCAATAAACCATCTAACGTACTTAAAAGTACATTGTTATTCAAAACACATCAAGTCAACCTTACATAACCATTATTGCATGTACTTTCCCCAAGGAGGCTTATTGGCATATTGAGATCAGAAGGGCACATCCAGAGGGTCTCACATATTTTTTTCAAGAACACAGTATACAAAAGCAATCAAAAGGTGACAAGTGAGCTCCATTTGACACAAAAAATTTCCTGTGGGGGGGGGGGGGGGGGGGGGGGACTCTCTTCCTTGTATGACTCTACCTCTGGCACTCAAGGCATATGCCTTTTTTCTCAAAGTTTAACTCTTTTTTTCTTTTTGAAGATCCTGGCCACACATGTTCCAAACAGTATCAGACAGGTAACCCTCCAAAGAAATGTATCTGCAAAAATTATGTTACATTGCAAAACATTCTTTTTAGACTTTAAGTTCTGGACCTTTCATGCTTCTTACTTCCAACTATAACACTTAATTTATCAATTAATGGGTGAATAGAAAAGTCCTGCCATAATCAACATTTTGAGTTCCATAAGCCTCCATAACAGCTCCGATAAAAGTGTCAAACATCAGATTGGTGGCTTTATACAGAATATTCATTAGGTTGTTGCTTGATAAGTAGAAGGAACAAAATCTTCACCAAAAATATTTTGTAGCAATAAATTTGAGGGTGTCAGCAGGCACTTTCCAACAAATTGTAACACATCAACTAGTTATAAACAAAATTTTCTAACTCGAAAGAGTGAAAAAGTACCATAACTCTTAAAAAAAGTGGGAAGAAACACATGCTACAGCAGCTACACAGGCATCGTTTCCCCATGATGCTCGATCACAACACCAAATATCCTTCAAATTAGAGGAGCAGTGGTTGAGATACAAGGGAGAAAGTTGGTACATGTAATGGTGTATGGGTTACCGGTAAGAGGACACCACTGCATGGCCCTAGATGCACCTTTGAGTTTACAACTTCTAGGTCTGGGGCATAATAATCGCAACACACCCATCTTATCAATTCATAATTTCAGTAAAATAAAAGGAATTATCAATTTTAATTAATTTATAGATGACAGGAAAATATTTGGCTTCTTTCGCCTTCTTGTACTATTAATTACCACAAACAATATCAGTTTGATGCCGACAAACGAAACTGAAAGCATGTGGTCTGGTTAAAAAGTAACTCGGCATGGATAATGAAGAAATTGCGAATATTTTGTGTATTTCATTTGTTTAAATGCCAACTGTGGCTAATTTTGACCGTGGATTCGATAATTCGTTTGGGTTTTGATCACACGGTCACGCTGATAGTGGTTATGTTTATTATGATATGCAAATAGGGAGATAGTTTCCAGTGAAGGATATTTGTCACATTTGTCAGTGTAAAACGATGACAAAAGACACTGATCGACGCTTGTGTTGGTATGGCTGGTTGCAAGAAAAGACTAAATTCTCAGCATCATCCAAACGCACCTTATTTAAAAGTGTGAATGCATCATTTTTAACCCATCTTCAATTGGTCCTTTGCCAACATCAACACAGTCCATGGCGAAGATCCATGGTTACTATGAAATAAATAACTTCACAACATCGGGAGAAATCAACACACTCAATATAGTTCCAGGCCAGTTGGTATATACTTCGAGAAAAAGTGATTTCTGAAGCATTCTGCTTACTTTGTTATGAATATTGCCTTATTTTATGTGTGTCGTCCCGATTTTATACACTCGGTTATTTTTTTAAAAGTGGTTCATGCTGTCTTTCTAGTGCGCAATAATTCAGATTTTATGTCAACAAAAAAGTTCAGTTAGCCTGAAAACACGAGAGGGAATTTCGAAACATATTTTGCAGTTATGACATTAACACCTCAAGTATTTGCTGTAACCTGTTTGAAAATCCGCTCAAACATTGTCTCGAGCAAATAAAGGACGTGATCACGTCCTTTCATTCTGACGATCACCCAAAATGAGTATTTCTGCGAGAACCACATTGTAATCACATGACCGGAATAAACATCAGTTTAACATGGCCACATCCGAAACATCCAAAATTTGTGTTGGTTGTATTGCATTCCGACATCAAAACACACCAGAGTGTGTGTCAAAAAATGCTTTCTCCGAGTCTGTAGTATGTTATCATTACACTGAAGGCAAGGCGAATTACCGATCATTTTGTGGTTTTACTTATGCCTCATTGGCAAATTAATGTTCATCAAAATCATAAAATTCACTTTTTTTCCTGAAAAAAACTATGTGTACCTTTTCTATGCACTTTACTCTTTAGATATATAATTTGTCTTTCCTTACTTCTCTTATCTGTTTCTAAGGCATTGGGAAAAATGTCAACAAATTGACCAAAGTTACTTTGGACGACTCCTTAATAAAAACACGCAAACATTTCTTTTGTATTTAAGATTTCCGAAAAATATGATTTATGGATGAACTGCTCTTTCAAATGGGTTGTGATAATTATGAATATAATGGGAAAAAATTGCGATTCCCGATTTTATTAGGCAGGTTGTGAAGGGATTTTTTTTTTTTTTTTGGTAAAATAAATCTGTGAAAGTTGGCACTTCGACATTTGATTTGTCCCAGAGACATTTCATCCCGAGACGTTTCACTCACGAGGCGTTTCGTCCTGTGTCATAATTTTCACATTTCACTGAAAAAACAAACATTCAAACCCCACTTCATTTATGACCCAACACCCCTACGGTGAATAACCAATATATTTGCAAAATTTTGCGTGGTCCACCAGTCGTTTGGGTGGGGGTCGAATTACCACAAACAACCTCTCAGGGAGAAATAAAAAGAAAAAAAAAACTCCGCCGGCCGCATGCTTTTTTGGGGAAAAATGGCATGAGAAACAGACAATCAACTTTGTATGGCCTTACTATAAATTTATCATATTTTTACACAACAACCAATGGCCCAGACTTAGCTGAATAGTAAAAAGGTGGAGGGCCTAGGACTTCCGAAATAGTTCCAGTCCTGCAGTCCATGATGAAAGGAAATTAGAATAATTAGGAATTACATGTATGTCTCTCTATACAATAATAGAGGAGACATATTCTAAATAAGGAGCCCAATTTAAGTAATTCCTTATTGTAAACATGAAGACAATGCTACATAGGATGTAACAAGTTCCCAATTTTTAAGGCTAGTCTGGACTAAGCCCAAAAATTAGGATGGCATATCTGAGAATGAGTGAAAATCCCCCACAAACATACGCCATACAATAACACTTCAGCTGTATGCAGGATATAATTATGGATAAAACAGCTTCCTCCATAGTTACATACTTTTAAAGCCAGAGAAGAGGTAAGAATCACCCCCCCCCCTGCCCCTCCCCCCCCCCACCTTTCTTTTGAAAGAATCTTCAAAAGAAAGAGGGGAGAGCTCTGGAATCAATAAAAGTGGTACCAAAAAACAATATAAATAATCGTCGAACAGGCACTCAGGTATTAATTCATGATTAATAAATGGTGCTTAATGCCATTTCAGAAATGAAGGCTATAGCGAAGATCCTGGTAATTTATATTGCCTGCTATATAAACATACACCGCAGACGGCATACACAGATACATCGAAAACCGGTGATATAAAATTTATAACATACACATGTCCAATCGAGTCACAATGAACGCTCCCTGAAGAGAAAACACACTTCCTAGGTAATCCGCAGGCGGCCTCTGTACAACAAATTCCAGTAATAAGACTCTCTGTGTACTATCCGATATCTATGATCATAAACACGTACTAATTGAGTACTAACATAATAGAAACCCAGATCTAGAAATGAAAGTAGGTATGATTAACAGGCTCCGACACAGACCACCCCCGAAATAGGTTATGATTTCAAGATCCACAAAATAAAGCGTTAGCCTAATAATATAATGCGCGAAAGCATTTATATTTAGCATGTAATCACCAGAATACCAGTTAACTGGTTATGCAGTCTGCAAGGTACTCAAAGAGTAGCAATTTAATTGTGATGATTTTTAAATAAGCACTCGAATATAACAAATCAACAAATAATCACAGGAAACTAATCCAACTAAAAAGCAGATGTGCCCATGAGGTCGCCATAGAACATGACCCAAATGCATAGTATGTATGTATTAAATTATATGAGGCTTGTGGGAAGAAAACTACATCTTGCCCAGTAATTGCCTCTAAACACACAGGCAGTGTGTGTGAGTGTGGGTTGGAAGGGGGGGAGGGGGGGAATTCGAAGTCATATCGAAATCTCCTCACCCGCATTATTTAATCGTTCATGTACCAGTTATTAAATAATATAGGAACCGCGAGGGTTCCCTTACATCTAATTGACTCCATTATGCCACTATTGGCAGAGAAGGACGTGAAGAACAAGTGTTTGACTACCAAGGTGGTATTAGTCCCCGACGGCACTTTTGTGACATAAGGTGGGGTCAGCCAGGATTTCAAATGTGAATGGAATCTAAAAATTGAGAATTGAGAGAAGTGTAGCTTCAACCATGTTGGAGGGAGGGGTGGTAACATAAAAATAGAGAAAAAAAAAGCCTAAAAAACACAGCAAAAATGGCCACCATTTCACCATCTTGGATTTTGAAAAAAAAATATTAAGCGTGCATTATCCCTTCAGAACCATTTATCTACGTACCAAATATGAAAGTTGTGTAGCTTAAAGCATGTTGGAGGGAGAGGTGGTAACATAAAAACAGACAGACAGACAGACAGACAGACAGACAGACAGACAGACAGACAGACGAACAGAAAGGCAGACAGATCTTAGATTTTGAAAAAAAAATATTGAGTATGCATAATCCCCTCACAACCCTTTATCCATGTACCATATATGAAAAGTGTAGCTTGAACCATGTTGGAGGGAGGGGGTGGTAACATAAAATAGAGAAAACAGCTTAAAAAACACAAAAATGGCTGCCATGGCGCCATCTTGAATTTTGAAAAAAAATATTGAACGTGCATCATCCCATCACAACCCTCTATCCATGTGCCAAATATGAAAAGTATAGCTTGAACCATGTTGGAGTGAGGGGTGGTAACATAAAATAGAGAAAAAAGCTTTAAAAAACACAACAAAAATGGCCGCCATGCCGCCATCTTGGATTCTGAAAAAAAAATATTGAACGTGCATCATCCCCTCCCACCCTCTATCCATGTGCCAAATATGCAAAGTGTAGCTTGAACCATGTTGGAGGGAAGGGTGATAACATGAAAATAGAGAAGAAAGCTTAAAAAAACACAACAAAAATGGCCACCATTTGGGCCATCTTGGATTTTGAAACAAAGATTTTGAGTGTGCATCATCCCCTCAGAACCATTTATCCATGTATCAAATATGAAAGGTGTAGCTTAAAGCATGTTGGAGGGAGAGGTGGTAACATAAAAACAGACAGACAGACGGACAGATGGACAGACAGTCAGACAGAGTGCAATCCTATAGTCCCCTTACGGTTCCCGTAATAATAAAACTTCCCCTAAAAGAAGGCCCTCTCATGGAGGAAGCTCCTGGGGAGCGTCCCATAACAGACACTTGAGAATACTGATCCAAGGTTTCTGTAACAACAGAGGTGCAACTAGTAGGATTTACAACAAGACTGTTTAATCTTGAAACGTAATCTATTGAATCAAATGAATTGGAGGATACGCTTATCCTGTCATTCATCCCCATGAATTCCGCAGAGCGTCTACTGCATGCACTCAATGGTTTGGGCATGGCGACACAAATGACGGTAACTAATTGTTCCGGTGCGTCGCAAACTAAACTATCATGGAGCGATCCCACTGGTAGCAAAACTGTCCAAATACTCGCTTGTTGAGCATCCAATGCAAATGAAACAGGCGACCTTTCCGAGGAGCAAGTCTGTTAGTAAGTTCAGACGAGTCGAGATGACCTGGTATATGACGGATAGAGATATGAACATGAAATAGAAAAATCTTCTCCGTTAGTTATCAAAACGGAATGAATGGGTGCCGCCCTGGTTCCTGATGTATGCTTCTACTATCGAGTTGTCCAACAATATCTGAACATGTGTGTCCGCAAATAATGTGAATCTATTGATGTAGCACTAAAAATATTGACATCATTCTTGATGTCTATGTGTTTCTCCAGGAACAGAGGGTCCCAAAGACCCTGACACTTTGAGTCTGTCAGGCTCAGGGTTGCGCCCCAAACTAATGAGTCACACCTGTCATAATCGTGAAAGACGGATCTGACAGTTGCAGTGGAACTCTTGAGTCAACCACTGAATATCTGCCCCAATATGGACCTTTTTGTTACTAGATATGTTAAAACAATACTGGTCTTGAGTGAATGCGTCTTCACACTCCAGTTCTGGCTAAAGAATAACTGGAGGGGATGTATGCGTAAGCAACCCATCTGAATAAGATGCGTAGCCGCTCCGCACAACCCCATCAGTTGCATTAAGTTTCTCGCTGTTAATGCATCTGAGAGTAGACAAAAGCGAGCATAACAATTGACTAATTTCGATCTAGATAACAGCAGATGAATCAGATTGTTGTGAGACATTACCAAGTTCATTATTCAAGTGACAGCCCAGGGCACTACCTTCGGACCGAAGCACATCACTTGGAACTGAAATACTATCCCTTGGACAACGAACCGTAGGTACTTTCTGAATGGCGGAAAAACCAGGACATGAAAGAACGGATCCTTAGATCTATGCTTGTAGCATAGTCGATCACTCAAACACTTGCTTTTACCGACTAAATGATAACCATAAATAAACTTTAGAGCTATGATAAACTTGTTATCCAGCTCCATTCTATTATCGGTCAGAACAAGCTCCATGGCTTCGGACGGAGTAACAGGTGACTACAGAATCGTAGAGAATTTTGATTCTCGACGACCTCAATTACTCTCATTGTCAAGAGAACCTTTACCTCCGATTGAAGAGACTCTTATGCAAGGATATGACGGAAGCATTGTCCATCACAGATATTAAGTTAGTTGTGGTTCTCTTGGAAAGATAGCCGTAGGCTGTCTGAGACCACACTTCTCGCCCACCGGTCTTCTGTAATAGTTATCCAGTTTGATGCGAATTTTGGTCAACTGCTAAGAAATATAGGTTCTAACCCTCACCTGTAGTACCTGCGAGGCCTACAGAAGGAGAAACTACGTCTCCTTTGCGAAGAGCTTCGAGCACCCTAGAGCAATTATAGGAGGGTTACTTATACCCGTGCGAGGAGTCCTTTTTAGACGATTTTCTGTCTAGGACGTTCTCCCTTACTCCGTTCTGCTATTGCAGGTCGATTAGACGTGGACTTAAGGAGCAGAGTATTGATGCTTTCTTTATAGCTTGGTCATAAACCAATGAAAGCTTATCATCAAAAACTTAGTGTCTGGACACCGGAGCGACCCGAAGAGAGTTTTTCACCTTGTCATCTATTAAGGATGACGACGCAAGGGCTCCGTCACATCTGATTAACTTCAAATTAGCAACTGTTAAGACAGAGTTATACATGATAAATATAATAGCCCTGGAAAGGACTCTAAATGAGGTACGAACGTCCCAAATTCCTTTCCGTAAAGACATTGTGTCACAGTTCTTAAAGGTGATCTGCGCAAGACAGTGAGTCTAAATTCGCTCTGAATGAAGAAATGCTGTCTCAATTGTGTCCGAGCGAATAGTGAATGACGAAGGTAAGGCCATAAGTAGGTCCTTAGCTTGCTCATTCAAACGCAGAGGAACTCTCAATACATCTTCCCTGTTTTCTGTTAATCGGTAAAATTACGTAAGATGATGACACTGGAAAGTTGAATATGGCGTCGTCTAAAAGGTCAAAGGCCTGTGACACCTGTCTATACTTAACCGGAAAAGACATTTCCTCCTCTTTTTCCGCATGAAGTCAGCGTCCAATAATGCTACCGGTTTCTTGCAAGTAGTCGCAGCATTCTGATTCGCTGGAACAAATTCAGGGTAGTGTTGATGGATTATATCCAAAATAATTTACACAAAAAAAAATTTTCGAAAAATTTTGACAAGAGCCCAAGTTCCCAAAGGGAACGAAGTGCCCAAATGTATCCCGATGGAGCCCAAGTGTGGACAAAAATTATTTTTCTATCCAAAAATTAACTGCTACACTATCGGAATATTTAAATGTATCTTACAACAGACCGACCATATAATAATAGGAAACTACGTATATAAAAAGAGCATTGTTAATGTAAACAACGTCAGAATGAAAACCGGAAAGGAGACCTAGGCAACACAGCCCGAAGTCAGTAACAGATTTTTTATTTTTGAACTATCCGATGTAATGCAAGATCTTCATCAGAAGAAAAAACGATACATAGGATGTATGATGCATGACCAAAACGCCTAAACACTCAAAGGGTGAGGACGTAACACTGGGGATATACAGAATAAACATTCTGTGTAACATGTTAAACTCCCAAGAACTTTTATGAAAAGAAATTTCAATAAAACAAGCCAAAAAGCTTGGGAGTTTAACTGGGGGGAATCAAGGGAGGGTAGGGAAGGAATATTTAACAAACAGTGGAAAAATTGTTATCAACAATGATGACGTCAGGCCATGTCCCGAAATTGGGGAACATGAACTAATTTTTATAAATATCATAAAATTACAGCCCTGAACATTTCAAACTACCATTTCTTCCTTCCTTCATCCAGTTGTTTCCTTGGATCCACCAAATTAACCACTGACTTGTGTCTGGCATCATTATAAACTGAGATTTAAAAGCACAGAAGAAGTCAGTTTGTTGTTATCTGACAGAGGGCCAAACAAAGATTGTTTTCTGGTCACTTCCTGGCGTCTGTGCATGCATGGAGAGTAAATGTATGGAGGACCAGATTGGACTTCTAATTTTCGGTTTTGCATACAAATTTTGGGGATGGGGGGGGCAAAATTTGTGTTTGGCCATTGATATTTTGGAGTTAGCACCAGCTAAGTCTGGGCTATTGGTTGTTGTATAAAAGCTATGACTTGTACAAATTGTGAAAACTATACTTTTATTCACCTAGTGTTCACCTCAAATGAACTAATTTTTTTGTTTGCCAACATTACTAGAGTTTAGACAAATAGCATGAACAACTATTGAAATCTATTCAAAACGATTTTGAGAGTAGGGAGGGGTAGAAAAATTTCTTGTTTCTCAGGCAATTTCCCTCAGTTTTTTTATTAGAATGGGAGGTTGGCTTCTTTTTTATCCACAAAAATTGTTGGCAATATTCTTACACTACTTTCCAAACTGCATTTGCAATTTAACCAACAATATCTTGTTTGACAGAGCTCAGCTAGCTCTGTAAAACAAGGTATAGTTGTTTTAAATATTTAGTCTGGCATGTGCAAAATAGAGTGATGAGGCAGAATATCAATGATGAGCAGACATGTTAAGTCTCATGGATTCACTGAGACTCCCGGATTGGGTCATGATCTCCTGCACTCTCGCTAGCACCCACAAATCTCCCACATCATCAGAATTTATCAAGTGAAAAAAACGAAATCAACCATTTCTTTATTGTGTACAATTTACTTCATGTTTACAAATGGTAATCCGTGAGATCTGCTCAGTGACCCGGATATTTAAGTAAGCTTCAGAAATTCAGTCTCTTTTTTTTCTCTTCCCTTTGTTCCAAATCGTGTTCAATAAAAATAAATTAATACAAGAATGGACTATTTGATATTATTCTGTCATTAAATGGTGATCGAAGACCAAACAATAAAGCTTGGTGCAATGTTTTCACAACAAAAAGACCAACCTTTTTTCTTAGTATTTAAGCGATTTTGCCCCAGTTTTCACAACATAAGCACAGCCGCATGTGAACGAACAACATCTGATTACTGTTTGAAACCATACTTATTTCGTCTCATCAGAGATCGGCTTTTTAATTGAAAAATAACTTTGTTTTCAAAACATTCTATGATGAATGGATCACAGGTAACTGTAGTTGTGTATATATATCAGGCGATGTATACTGGTAAGTACCATTCGCAATTGAATTTGCAATGTCTGAAAATCCATCTAAAAAACGTCGCTATGATTCTAAATTTAAAGAATCATGGAAGAAGGAAATAACCTGAAATTTATACAGGCATAAAGTAAGGAAAGAGAGGGAGGTAGTTGTGGGATAAACTAATGTGAAGAGTGGGAGGGGGGGCTATCGAACTATGTTTGGAATAGAATATGTTGGGATGGGGAGGGGAGGGGTAGTAGTGAGTAAATTAATAGAGATAAAGTGTGTGCATGTGTGTGTGTGGGGGGGGGGGGGGGGGGGGAATTAAACTATATAAACTGTATAAATTTACCCCACTTACAATTACAAAGTGTTTGTGTGGTCCCTTAACTGATAGTTTGCTGCTGGTGTTTAAGCTTTTTCTCAAAAATTGTAAGTGGGGTAAATTTATGCAGGGATGAAGTGAGGGGGGGGGGGGGGGGGGGGAGGGGGAGTACCGGTAAATTGATAGAGATACATGTAGATAACTTAATAAATTGTTTTTCTCTGAACAAAAGTCTTGGTTATAATATTCACACGCAAAAATCTTCCTGATTATCATTTTCAAAACTTAACATGTCTGATAATGAGGGAGGTTCCTGAGAAACAAGGATGTTTTTAGTGGCATTATGTAACAATTAGTAGGATACACAGCATATCTACAGAAGGAACAACCTTTTGGTATTAAGTCACCTTGCCCTGTATCAGTGGAACTTGAGTGAAGGAGATTACAGTTCACTGTATTGCCACTTATTCAACTACTGTGATAACCGTACCCACTGTATTTTTGAGTCAAATATATTGATCACTTACCTCAAGAGAGCCATTTATTTTCTGCATGTTATTTTTCAAAACATACAATGTGTGTAACATTGTTGTGTGCAATGACCAGCATAGCATTATTTGTATGATCTGAGAATGTCACATTACAAAATCGATTCTTTCAGCCAAGTTTGCACTGATTACACATTGTCTTCACGATTACGCGAGAAAAAGAATTTCAAATTTCGACCTGTTTATATAGTATTTATAAACCTTGGCTCAAATCAAATTTAGTGAACTGGGTTGATAAATTTCATATAAAGTTGGAATTCTATTAATTGGTAAAGTGCTAAATTTTGTTTGCCAAAATTTGTTGACATGTCCATGTCGAGTCACTCTCCCATAAATTGTAACAAGGTAAATCCAAGGAGACTGAATAACTTTACTTCAAAGATTATATCATGAAGCACATCTACAGAATATGGAGCCTTTAAGTTGTGGTACCTGCACTTCAGAATAAATCCCAAATTTGGCTTCCAGCACTAAACCAATTAACAATCTGGTGATAACTGTCATAGTGTGTTTTGTTCAGTTTTGCATTAAATATGTGATACATGACTGGTCGACTGCAACCACAATATCATAACACTGATTTGCACTTTGTTTTGCAAAACCAATTACCTCCATCTCAAAATTTTGAGAACAAGCATGTTTGAAAAATATAAATTTATAATAATTTCTGGATTTGTTATACCTCCCACTGGCCTAGTCATGCTGGCTACTCTATTCATAAGATTACAGGCCAAATGCTAAATTTGAACTTCCAATGCCCCTCAAAACAAAGCCAAAGTAACAAAAAAAAGAAGAGTCCTTTGTGGTACTCCTTACATGATGTCTGTGCATGTGCTGAGCACAGGAAGTGCCATCCACTCCCGCTAATAATCATTTTTCTGTAGTGCCTGCTTAGTCTTTATAGTTGAATGCAGGGAGGTATGAGTGAACAACTTACAGGGGGGGGGGGGGGGGGGGGGGGGGGGGGGGGGGCACTTCCTATCTGGGCCAGTGGTAAGTTCAGACATGATGGACCAGATAAAAGGATGGTGGTCCAATAAAGAAGAATGACAAGTATAAGCAGGCTTGCATCATTACTCCAGGATAATTGAGTTCCTAATAGTATTTAGGGATCACCAAAAGAATTCTACTTTCAACAATAAAAGTTAACCAGCTATTGAGAGAAGTAAAAATCACATAAGGATATCATAGTCTGGAGTTATACCAATTATCTTTTCAAAAGACCAGACATTACCGAAAATGATATAATTTAGATTAAGGGAAACAGAATATAAATGCACCGAAATGTAATACATGATGTTACATTAAGGTTATCAATCAGGAGATATTGTTGAATGAGCTCATCATAAATGAAGATAAAAAAAACAGATGAATATCCAACATTGGTATGATGTTGTCGTACTAATACAACTAGAGAGAAAATCCTAGAACCTTTAATCCAGATAAGGTAAACCGACTCACTCTTCTTGACCCCCTCCCTAGGTCTTTGTGATAACACAGCATGCACAGGAGAGATAGATAACAATATAATATGTGCTGGACATATATAGCAGGAAAATGTACATAAATGCAGAACATTTTTTGTGATTACAGATGATCTAAAGATGTAGGTCAGCTACCACAGTTTATAGATGTCATAAAAGATGTGTGTAGAAGGCTGATAGTAGTCTTAATACATTCACCACCTCCCCCACCACTCCCAAATTTTATTACCCAATGCAAAACATGAACATACTTATTATTAAAGTGCCGCAGACAGGGTGTGTAGGCATAAGTGCCTTCCTGCTGTAGAGTCAGAATTATCAGGCAAAGGTTGGTCCAAGAGCTAGCCATCCACATGTTGCATAATCCTGGTAACACCCCAGATATTATTAAATAAACAGTTAGGATAGCAGGCTGAATTCCTGAGGCAACTAATTAGAATGAAATATCCTTTGCTTTGTAATAAAGGAAAGGAAAAATGAAAGTGGCAATGACACTGTAGCTTAACTTGACTGTGTATTGTGTTTGATGAAAAGAGGATAATGTTCAAAGTTTATGAAAGGATTATGAAATCAGACAAGAATTGTGATAGTTGGGAATATGTTAATTTCTGTTCCCTGTATGCTATGTTTTCAATAAAAATAATTTGAGGTGTAGACTGTACTAGACAATTGAGGGGTGGGTTAATGTGGCCCTCACAGTTAATGTATGTGGCCCTCACAGTTAATGTATGTCAACCAAAGTTACCAAGTTACAGTGAAATTATTCCAAAACGAGTCATCCTATCAAGTTACAATGAAATCCCTTAATAAATATATCCTGTAGACTGTGCTAAAGATTTTCGGGCTTCAAGCCTGTGTATTGATCATGGTTGACTTATCACAAAAGGGGACGTCCTGATCTGGACTTCATACAGAGTCATCCTACCAAGTTACAATGAAACCCCTCCATATTAAATATGATCTGCAGATTGTGCTCAACTTTTGAAAGATCATGACCAAAAGGGGACATTCTCATCTAGATATTATACAGAGTCATCCTACCAAGTTACCATAATATCCCTTCATAAATACGACCTGTAGACTGTGTTAAAAGTTTTCGGGTTTGGGGCTCTGGCAGCCATCATGGTTGAGCGATCGCGACCAAAAGGGGATATCCTCATCTTGATATTATACTGACTCATCCTACCAAGTTACAATAAAATCCCTTCATAAATGCGACCTGTAGTCTGTGCTAAAGGTTTTCGGGTTTTGGGCTTGGGCAGCCATTATGGCTGAATGATCACGACCAAAACGTTCTCAGCTAGACATTATCTGGAGTCATACTACCATTTTATGATGAAATCCTTTCATAAATATAACCTGTAGACTGTGCTAAAGGTTTTCGGGTTTTGGGCTCCTGCAGCCGTCATAGTTGACCAATCACGGCCAAAAGTGGACGTTCTCCTCTAGACATTATATGGAGACATCCTACCAAGTTACAATGAAATCCCTCCATAAATATGACCTGTAGACTGTGCTAAAGGTTTTCAGGGTTTTGGACTCAGGCAGTCATCATGGTTAACAGATCGTGACCAAATGGGGAAGTTCTCATCTAGACATCATACGGAGTCATCCTACCAAGTCACAATGAAATCCCTCCATATTAAATATGATCTGTAGACTGTGCTAAAAGTTTTTGGGTTTCGAGTTTTCATAGCCATCACGGTTGACAGATCATGACCAAAAGGGGACGTTCTCATCTAGATACTATATAGAGTCAACTACCAGGTTATCATGAAATCCCTTCATAAATATGACCTGAAGACTGTGCTAAAGGTTTTCGGGTTTTGGGCTCACACAGCCAACATGGTCAACTGATCGTGACCAAAATGGGATGTTCTCATCTAGACATGACCTCAATCCAGCATATGAAATTTTGTGACGATCGGACAAGACCTACGGGGTGTAGCCTGTGCTAAAGGAAAATGTGAACAGACTCACAGACCAACAGACTAACAGACTTCCGCATGCCTGATGGCAAGAGCTTATCTTGACTTTGTCAAGTTAAGCTAATAACAAAATAAGAACAGGTGTTTGTAAATAAAATTCAGGGGCAAAAGTTCTCAAGAATCAGAGCATCTGATTCTCATTAAGATTTTGCAAATTTAAAAGTCAAAAAGAATGTCCATTGTGTCATTTTTATTCTCTCAAACATTTTGAGAAATTCTGATCCTGAATTGGTTGCAAAAACTGAGATTGATAAATCCTACTGACATGCCTACATGCATTGGTCAGTAAATTACAAGCTAAGTAACTTAGCTTTGACACTTTGATGTAAATGAGTAATTATAATAGAAAAGGCCATCCACTTCATTATTCATGAGATGCATATGTATAAAAATACCAAGAATTATTACAACCTTACGTCTTCATATGGTGAATTTGTGCCATACAAATACCAGGAATATTAACCGAGTATGCAAATGGTATACAGATATGAAAAGGCTCTAATTATCGAATTGGAATTCTTCTGACGGCAACCGGACAATGGCAGAATGTATTTGCTCAGTTCTTTGGCAAACAAAATGTTCTGCTAAAATAAAATCCAGATAGAATATAAATATCTGCATTGTTAAAATTCACCTAAGGAAGAAGTCCAACTGTGGAAGTAAATAGCATGGATTGACAAATAGAAGATGTTTGTAATATGACTACTGTGTTGATCGAGAGAACACTAAATGAAAGCAAAACGTAATGGTCTGAAATATGGAAGTTCCTATTGAATACTGCTTATAAAAAACTGAATATCCGACCAGTCTGCTCCATAAGCATGAGGATAAAGTTCCTAGCTTATGCTAGGAGACCTGGACTGACAGATCAGAAAATAGACGATGGTCAACTCCATAAGAGAAGAAATCAATAACAGGACGTCTTCTGGAGACAGTGGAGTGTTAAAAGGCTCTCTGATAAGACCCACTCTATTAAGGAGTAACACCGTGAGTATAGATTAAGTTGGTAAAATGATATGGCAAAGATATGGAGGACCTAAAGTAATATGCAGCCTAACCAGGCTATTTATGGCTGTTTCTCAACATTTTGTAGCATTTTTCAAGGCCCTGCAGCAACCAATTTCAAGGATTTTCAAGGCCTTGCCACCATGAATGATGATATATGATCTTAAGTGTACCCAACGATGGAGGCTTTTAATTACCGATATCGTTTGCACATTTTTATTTCCCCCAAAATTCAAGGATTTTCAAGGCTCCCTCGACAATTTTCCAGGATTTCAAGTACTTGAACTACATTTTGTTGAATTTAAGGCCATTTCTTGAATCCAAGGCCCCTTATGAACCCTGCTGACCAATCAAAGGTACTAATTGGATGGTGAGGGCCTCAGACAAGGTATGTGAACTTTCACCTCAAGTAACACTACATATACACTTAATGCCAGTCCCAATACAGATGTTGCCAAAAAGTTGCAATATTAAGAGACAAAACCTTTTTCTAAATACTTTCAAAATGGACAGTAAAGTGTTAATAGCTTTGAAGAATGAAGTTATGTTTAAATACTTGAAAATATTTATGGGAAAACATTCCTACAAATTAATGTTTTTGGTGAGGAGCCGAAAGCTTATAAAGTGAGAACTTAGTATTTTCTTAACACCTGACTCTAGTCTTATCATTGCTGGATGGCAACTGAAATCAGGCAATAAATAGGTAACCATACAAAAGATAAATATACAGAACCGCACATATGCTTGAATGTGTCAAGAATTATCGCAAAAGATTGCTTTGGCCCAGGATATCACGAGAGCCAAAGGCCAATTGTGTCCGATAATTCTTAACCCATTCAAACGTATGTGAGGTTCTGTATTTATCAAACACCACCCATGTAACAATCAGTCTACATGAACATTGAACTAAAAGCAATTTTCAACTGGATAATTGCTGCGTTTTCTTTATTACCAACGAGACATCACCAGACCTGTTAACCTCTGAAGGTGATTGTCAGTGAGATTTTGATGAGCTCTCAGTGAGATTTGGATGCTTGTCAGTGAGATTTTTGTGCGTGGCCAATACATCAATATTTTCCTTGTTATGCCTCCCACAGTCCCACCCGGCACCCCCCCCCCCCCAACCCAAATGCTTTATATTTCATTTTAATAATTTTTAACACTTTTAATGGTATTTGTCAGTAAAAGCATACAAATATGGATATCACTGGTACAACCACCACCCCCACCCCCAGGCATAATACCCCCCCCCCCCCCACACACACAAATGTGAGTGGATGCCTATCTAGCCTTTGCCTGTACCAACCCCCCCCCCTCCCCCCAACCCCCCTGAATACAATAAAATTGTCAATAAACCAATTACTTAAAAAAAATCAACAAAAATCAGCAGGAAATATCAACAAAATGTCAATGATAACAAATGAGGTCAAAAATGCACATGGTCAATTTGTTTTCACCTGAAAACATGTTTGTACAGTCGAAACTTACATTTCCATTTTGAATTGTGTTTATTAAAAAAAATATTTGAATTGTGTTTTGTATTACTCACGTTACAGAAGATGCCCTCAGTATTCATAACTCCCATTGTGAAAAAAACAAACAAAATAATCCTGATATCTCACAACAGATTTTTTTCAGTTTTCAACAAACTTTCAATTATATTTTTTTTTACACAAAACGGATAAATTTCGTATGAACCATAACAATAGTATATATAATAGATCAGCTGAAGTTAGTTATATTTGAGAGCTAATGTTTTTATTTAATTTATATTTCGAGTTTATATAATTCTGATTTCACGTAACCGTGACAGTATGAGAATATATTTGGCATACAATGCATTTGATAAAAACACGTGGGCATGTTTCATAAATAAACAAACTATATTTTTAAACTGACTGCCCTGGTGCACATAAGGTGTCCCCATTGTTGTAAACAATATGGCTCTCCCTTGTTTTGTTTTCAAAACAGTCTTTCATGTAGCATGGATCATTCTGGATATTACAACTTGGGGGTATTAATTCATATTTATTTTTGAGCAGCTATTTTTGCAGGGATCACATCAGGTAATAATAATAATTGGGTCTTCTTCCGTGCTCCAAAAACCTTGAGACAAAACGTCCCAGTCCATTTATTTATTTATTGATGTGTAAGGTCACATATTTATGCACAATGGCGAATCATGACCATGTCCCAGTCCAGCATGGCTTTATGAAAGTAACATCTTTATAAACAGACTATAATACACTCGTTTTTGAAATGCTTCTTTCGATTTCCATGACTTTTCCATCAACAACATGGGAATTCACGCTCACAATTCTTGGAACTCAGAATTGGTAAAACTCAATGTGTATCTTTGATAAATTATCATTTCCAACAAGTATTCTGAGTCATAAATTAATAAATCATGACCAACTTGTTTAATTTTCAAAATAGAACACAAGACTCACCATTGAAAGATGCAGAATTTTGCAGAAAACGAGTCGATCACAGCCGAATCTGACGTCATTGAACACATTCACACAAATGTTTGTAATCTCACATGTCCGAGACTTCATAAATTTGTAAACAGTAAAATGTGATGGATTTTAGGACAACTATTTTGAAAAGTGTCAAATCGGGAGAAAATAGGATGTGATCATGAGAGCGTGAGATTGTGCCTCAAACCGGGAGACTCACGCTGAAACCGAGAGAGTTAACAGGTCTGGACATCACTGTTAGTTTGCTTTTTAATTTTTATGGCATTCAATTGGTCAAAACCAATAGATACCGATCTGTGTCACAGTCACGATGATTGAACTTCAAATACTGACTAAACTGCATGGAATAACACACAAAAAGTTTTTAAATAGCTAATAAGTTTAGCATACTCCATCATTATATGACCAGTTGTGGAAAGTATTTGTCAAGGAACATGTAGTCAGAATGTTATTTTTATTTTGTAAATTTTTGACTCAAATCTGATTGTTAAAATATCCCAGGTAAACAAATCTAAATGCTGAACTTGGAATTTCCAAGCGATCTCGACTGCAGTGCATTCAACTAATGATGGACGTGATTTATTTAGATGGGTTTCTTCTTTATTTTTATCATACAGGCAGAACAGTGGAAATCCTGTGTTTCACATTAATAGGTGTGTGATAAAACCATAAGCTGATGCAAATTAGATATTCATTTCTCAAGCCATTTTTGTCAAAAACCTTGACATTGAACATAACTTGACATTGTTAAATGGTCCAATAAAACCAGATAGATAGAGATTAAGTAACTTTTATTATCTTTGCCTCTATTGCGTTCCATATATCTTCTGTTTCTCAGGCCATTTTTTTGGAAAATTTCATGAAGGCTGGCGTTTTTTTATTTTTTTTATTTTTGTAATTATTTCTTTGCCATCAAAAATTCATGTCCTTGGTTTGTTTAATGTTTTAGGCTTCATAATCTAGCACAGAGTGGTGATGTATTTCGCCCCTTGAGTGCAAGAAGGCTTTCCAATGCTAAAGCACTGGAAAGACTTGTTGCACTCAAGGGAAAAATTTTATCAATTTTATTAAATTGGGTAAAATATGAGATATAAACCATTTATTTTTTATTTTTTTTAAGTTTGCATTGGTTATAAAAATACAGCAGCCAAAAGGACCATGCAGGAGGGCCTGAGAAATAGATTTTTAACTTTTTTAGGCCTTACTGGGCCTTACTGATAATATAACAATGCAACGAAGAGGCAGAATTTAATTTACATGGAAAATTTCTTTGAGCAATATTTATGTAATCTTTTACAAAAGTGAGAATTGTTTTCATATAATTTGAATGGTGATATAATTGTATTCTAAATTATTTTTACTTATGTAAACTACATGATACAATGATACACATTGCAATACACCATGATCTTCATTCAGCAAAAAACAATTCATGAATGATTGTCAAAACAGACGTCATTAAAAACTGTACCCAATCTCTTCATTAATGTGAGTGAACAAGTCAAGAAAGGGAGGAATATTGTAAGATAAATTAGTTATTAGCACCCGGCTGGTTTCCAGAATGGTATATTGAAGCTCTGACTCATATCTGGGTCATATATCAACTCATGCTAACAGACTCAATATATGCCCAGCAGGGGTGTAAAAATACACTAAACTTCGATCGGGCGAGTGATTTCTCTGTTGTACTCGTCCGACTGGGCAAGTGAGTTTCGTTGGGCTAGAAACTTATGAACAGACATCTGAAGAAATGAAGTAACACGCATGCTCGATGTTGCTAGGCAATTGGTTTTGATACACTGTGCGATAAGTATTGCCTGCTCTTCATAAGCGCTTTTGAATTTGGTTGACAGTACACACCGGTAAACTTGAGCCTAGGTGTGCCTCCCCTCCCCTGCCCTGGCCCCACAGTCTTTCAAAAAGTCCTTCATCAGCCACTCAACCTACTCTGAACCGGTATTGGGATGTAACGACTGTGCAAATGAACTCACGAGAAGCATAAAAATAAAAATTTTATAGTAAATTTCCTTTCTTATTATACCTGCCGCAATTGTTTACTACAGGCTTGCACTGCAGTGGAAGACCCTAACTCAGATAAAATACTCTCTATTTTAATCTTTCCCAAGAGATTTGGGAAAGAAAAGTGGTGTAAAAAACACCATGAAAAAGTAAGCCAAAACTGGGTTGAGCGCCATCAGCACACACCCAATAGGGGACGCTCTTCTCTTAGTACAATTCCACGACTTTCGTTAACCAGAGTGCAAGGCAGTCATCAAGCCATTCTTTTGAGTCCGCCAACAGAGGAGTTATGTGATCAGCGGGGAGGAATGATTCTTACCCGAATAAGAAGACGGGAGGGCCTCCATGTAAACAATTGCGGTAGGAATAATAAGAAAGGAAATTTACTATAAAACTTATATTTCTTATCAACCTACCTTACAATTGTTTACTACAGGCTGAACAGACAATAGGATGGAGGGAATCACATAACCAACCCACACATAACTCAATTGCACTAGAACCGTGGACAGAGGAAGAGGTCTCTAGGCCTATCAAACCACCGCATCACAAACATTAGTAAAAGACAATGAGAGATGAGGCTATGGTGATGTGCGATGCACAGACAGAAAGGGCAGTAACAGCACGGAGCTGGAACTGACCTTGAAAGAAGCTGAATGGCTGGGATAGACAACAGCCTGAGCAGAAGAAAGAGGGCCTGTAGAACAAAGATCCTCTGCTTGTTCCTGCAACTGTCGCAGATAAGTGGAGAAAGTAGCATTTCTCCAGTAGGCTGCCAGCATGACATCCGACAACATGACGGAGTTAGTATAAGCCCCAAAAGGTAGACAATGCACGCACCTCGTGGCAGAAAAACGATTGGTAATACAATCGCCAGTCGCTAGACGAGCGGAACTGCACGAATAGCAAGACAGATCCATCGAGAAATGGATTCAGGAGAGATCTTCTGTCAACCACGAACAAGAGACAGAAAATCGATCCTACCCTTCCAATAGAACAGAGCAAAGGGTGTTAACCCTCAACAGAAGAAAGAGTCCTGATAGAGATAGAAGGCGGAGTAGTTTCCTGTACCTGATTCTTGGCCAGAAAAGAGCAATCACCGGGAAACATAACACCTGTAGGTGAGCTCCAGAGAAAGGCCAGGTCAACCGAGAGGGAGTGAAGCTCACTAACCCGTCTGGTTGAGGCAAAAGCCATCAGAAAAACTGTCTTGCATGTGAGAAAAACGCATATCCACCTGGGATAAAGGCGCGAATGCCCCCCCCCCCCCCCCCCCAAAGCAGAGCAGCACCCAAGAAAGGGTCCATCTTGGAGTAAGCTGCAAAGTCCTAGGCCTTTTCAAGGAAAAGTGCAGAACAAGCTTGGAGAGGCAAGGTTGAGTGCTGATACGACCCTGTCCCACATATGAAAAAGGTCTCCGAAGCATGGACCTGAACCCATTGCTGGAGACCCCCAGAATCAAACATATACTAGAAACTCCGCAATCTGTGTGACCGAAGGAGTGACAGAAGCAACAGAGTGATCCACACACCATCGACAGAAGACCTTCCACTTAGCCGCTGAGGTTAAACCAGCAGAGTGAGTGCCTCCTTGATGAAGAAAAGCAACTCCACTGCTTGTCTCGAAAAAACCACTATGGAGGAGATAGGACCTGACAAAAGACATGCCCATAGGCACAAAGAAGTCGGGTCGACGTGAAACCTCCACGGGCGACCTTGGCAAAGAAAGCCGCGACATAGAAGGAGACGTGCCGGGACCACCGCTAACAGAGAGCGGAGCAGATTGATCCACACCCATTGAGGCGACAGGAATGCGATCGAAAGGATTCAACAACTGCAGGCAGGTTCGTATCTGGGCTAGAACCTGAGGCAGAATCGGAACCGGCAGGAAGGCGTAGCCAACAAGACCGTTCCAAAGGAGGGACAGAGCGTCCATGGCGAAAGAGATCGATGTGGGGACGACCCCAGAGATCGCAAAGAGACTGGAACACCGCCATGTGGAGCATCCACTCGGTGGAAAAGAACCTGCCCTGTCGGGACAGGGAGTTGGCTAGGACGTTCAGATGACCGGGAAAGTGACGAACCATCACTCCGGTGTTGACATCCTGAGTGAGCAGTAGAAGATCCTGAACCAATGCGTATATGGGAACATAGTGTGTGCCGCCCTGGTTCCGAATGAAAACAACCACTGTCAAATTGTCGGACAACAGAAGGACCTGACAATTCGCAAGGCGGGGGATCCACTGCCAGAAACTCAGAAGAAGAGCAAGAAGCTGCAAGATCCTGGTCCCATGACCTGTGAAGGAAAAGACCTTGAGGATCCAACGTCACACCCCATCCGAGATCGCTGGTGACTGCCATACGAACACAATCGGACATGGGGAAGTCCCAATAGAACTCCCTGCATAATCCACTGAACATCGGTCAAGGGAGAAGGTGACGAGGAAGAGACTCCAGTAACTGAAGCACCAGAACCAGAGGATCGACAGTCGGCCTCCAACGACTGAGCAGAAAGTGTTGGAGAGGTCTGACATGCAGCCGACCTAGAGGAATGAGATCCGTCGCCGAACTGCAGAGACCGAGCAGCTGGGGAAGACTCCGAGCTGTTGTGGACATGGACTGGGACAGGGTCAGGGTAAAAGGCTGAGAAAACCACGGCCCTTGGCTGGGAAACTGCCACTGTATCCAGCTGAGTACAGAAGTCCATCTCAGATGACAAAACGACAGAAAAGGGACCAGGTCCGACTTCTCCCTGTTGACTCTGAACCCGAGTGACGTGAGTAGGCTCAACAGTGTGACGACATCAGACTCCAGAAAGGCAGCATTGGAATGCCTCTGGAGGATATCAACTAGATAAGCCGAAAAAGACACCCTGGACTGTGAGTGATGTAAGACTAACACATGCGACATCAGACAGGTGAAGCCCCAAGGGTCCAGACGAGGCCAAAGGGCATGGCCTTGAACTGGAAAACATCCTGGGGAATGGGGCGGAGAACCAACCTTAAAGCCCCCATGCTGAAATGAGGAGCAATGATAGACTGCGTCAAGATACTCAGATCGATAACCGGTCTGAGTCGGCCATCTTTCTTAGGCACCAAGAACAGGCAGGAATAAAATCCCACTGAAAGAAAGTTCTTGATGACCTCAATCGCCCCCTTTGACAGGAGATTGCCTACTCCGTTATCAAAAGTTCCCAACATGTAAAACTGAAAGGGACTCATGTTGGAAGAGGCACTCTCAACTGAGTGGAATGCCTCAACCAAGGTCAAAATCGAGGTGACTACTGCCGACGCCTACCCTTACCCTGTGAGTGAGTTGAAGTGGCGGCAGGAGGATCAGCCCTTAGCTTCGCAGAGGAAGCAGAAGAGTACTTGTTAGGCTTTGGACGGCCCCTGCCTTCAACAGAAGGCTGATCAAGCTGACAAAGGGAGTCATCCCGGACCGTCACCACGGAACCATAGAATAGTCGCGGACTCGCCGATAGAGGCAGATAGAAGAGCAGCGCACTGCCCCTCAAGAAAGGAACGTCTTATGCCCAGCACAGCGCCCCTGCAAACTAATGCCAAGTTAGCCATGTTACAGGCATGTGTGTGAGAAGATGCATGAGAGCCTTGGACAGCACACACAAAAAAAACCTGTTTTTCATCAAACTCATCTGGGAGCAGATAAGCAGCAAAGCAGAGACGACGTGATCGAAGAGAGAAAGTACTCCAGCATCTCTCCTGATAAGCCCAACACGTACTCCAGAGTCTCCATATGAAAAATGGCCAGCTTGGGTGTTGGAGTCCTGATCCAAGACCATCAAAGTCTGGCAGACTGACAGATTGGTGAAATCGTAGGAACGATAACGCACCAGAGGCAAAAATGTGTCAACCCTGATGAAGAACGACGTCTTCATAGCCTTGGAACTCAGCTTAGAGTCCAAAGCTGTAAATGTTTCAACCAACTGTACTGACAGGCATGGCTGAAGGCACCCAGAAGCAGGTTGCTCCACAGGCTGTAGGTGCGCGACCGATGATCGCGGCCGGGCTGACACTGTCGGCTGGTGTGACGGTTTGAGACCTGGAAGGAACCCAAACACAAAGTCAAGAGCTGCTCCCAAGTCAGAAGACTATTGGCTTTCAACTTCAGGAATGTCGGACTCATCCCATGAGTCGGAAGACACATAGCCCATCATGGGCAAACCAGCCGCTGCCTCCCATGGTGTAGGCACACCAGGGCACCCGGAAACCACTCGTAGCCTCGCTGGAAACAATGGAAAAGGCTCTTGGACAGAACCTATGTGAGCAAGAAGAGGGCCTCCCTAAGCTCACTGACTGTGTCGGAACGGTACAACGTGGGAACGAACGGACAAAGTGGCTTCACTCCTGATCCATTTACCAGCGAAGGGTCAAGATCCTCAAATACACCCGACGAGGGATGACGGGCTGCAACTGAAAACATCTGAAGGCAGATGTGTATTGCGGTATCAAATACCCCGAGGATCTACAGAGCGGAAACTTAGGAGAGTCAACCACGGACCTCTGCGGGACAGAAGGTCCAGGCTGCACAAAAAGCGTTGGTCACGCAAAACTGGCCATGGGACCAGAGTGCGTGGACGGAAACGCCACGGAGCTCATGGTGACCCCCACCATGAACATCTGAATCCAATGAGAAACACTGAGGTACTCGACAGCTGAGAGACCACAGTAGAGGGTTTGGCCGGCAGCCCCTTCCTACTTCGCCAAGTTGAAGTCAGGGAAGGCTGAGGCCAATACCCCACGTCTACACTACCAGACATCTCTGCAGACCCCTGCAGGGATAAAACTGCTGTGCTCAACAGCGGAGAGGACACAACAGGGGGTTCGGTCGGCAGCCACTTCCGACTTCGCCGAGTTAAAGTCAGGGAAGACTGAGGCCAATACCCCACGTCTACACTACCAGACACCTCTGCAGATCCCTGCAGGGATAAAACTGCTGTGCTCAACGGCTGAGAGGACACAGCAGGGAGTTCGGTCGGCAGCCACTTCCGACTTCGCCGAGTTGAAGTCGGGGAAGGCTGAGGCCGATACCCCACATCCACACTACAGACATCACTGCAGACCCCTGCAGGGATAAGCTGAGGCTGGCTAAAACGGTGACCGATGACGTTGTAGACGGAACAGCAGTAGCAGCAGATACAACGGGAGCTGTTGAAACTGGCGGAAAAGGGGAGAGAGCAACCTAGCTCAGCCTCCAAAAAAGAAGTCACAACCCTAGTGACAGCCTCAGATGTCGACTGGAGAGGGCGCATAGTCTCGGAACCAGGCATCTCTTCACCAGACATCCAACAGGGAGTGGGAGGAACAGCCACGAGAACGCACCAAAAACGAGGGCAAAAGGCATTGCCCTGAAGGAACTGAACTGGACATAACAGAGGTGAGAGCAGTAGAAGAAAAAGGTGAACTCACCAGATACAGAAAGTAGAAGAACACCCCCAACTACGAGAGAAAGATGGCAGAAAAAAGCACCGGTGGGTATACAACAGAACCCAGATGGCCAACAGGGACCTAAAAAACAGAAATTCAGCCCTCAACAGAGTGTAGAAATCCCGTCCATACAGTCCCTCATTGACACCTAACTCCAATAATAATAATAAAATTTATCAACTGAAAAATTTTATGTCCGAACCGCACGGAACGATTTCGAAAATCACGCGCGACATCGGAAAATATATATAAAATTCAATGAAAATGTGGTAGAAAATATTAACGAGAATATATAAAACACAGTCCTGTTATTATACGATCTTCAGATCCATAATTCCAGTCACAGGAAACCATTATCGACGAGTTGAATTATCACTGTTTCGTAATGCAAATGGCTACACGTCCTTCACGTGTAGTGGACAAAAAAAAGAATAGCTTGATGATTGCCTTGCATTCTGTTTTTGTGTTTTTTACACCACTTTTCTTTCCCAAATCTCTTGGAAAAGATTAAAATAGAGAGTATTTTATCCGAGTTAGGGTCTTCCACTGTAGTGCAAGCCTGTAGTAAACAATTGTAAGTAGGTTGATAAGAAATGTCTGTAATGTAGAAAGGTAATTCTAGTCTAGTAAGGGAGGTATTCAAATTAGCTATTAAAGAACTCTGCTATTTTCGAAATTGCTGACAGGGCTTTCGCCATACGTGATGCCCGATATCTCTCACTAAATTTAATTTGCTTCATTCCATGGCTAATTTTAAATTATATAAGTGATGCTGGTCACCATTGCAGTCTCGTTAAGCTGACAAGTCACAATAACAGAACAAATCTTTTCACCTCGGGCGAAGTTTAAGACACCAGTATTGCAGTCTCTCTGGCAGATTGCTGGTTTGGGGTTCCAGCCTTAAAACGTCCCCTGTGCAGTCACTTAGCTGTGGCTTAATTTATTCTTTTTTTCAGACGAAAGAAATATACTTGAAATTTTATTTCTGATTTCTGCCATTTGGCTCCCAAATTTCTGAATTGGCCCCTAGACTGAACCCATCTTTTTCTTTTTCTTCCCGAAGTCGGTCCATGTGAGGACTTTCTTAGCCCAGTGGTCATTTTGATGCTCAGCAGGGAAAGTTGAAACTGCAAGCGAGTGACAAAAAGTGGGTCGAGGAGAAAATAAGGGTGAGCGAGTGCATTTTAAAGTCTACTAGTCCTGCAGGGTGAGTGACTTTTGCTGTATTTTTACACCCCTGCCCAGAGAGGAGGTCTTGACTTCAATACACCATCTCTGAAAATGGCAGGGTGCTATTAACCTATATATATTGAAGGTAAATTTATAACAGTTTAGCAACCTGAATGTACTGATAATCCACCTGTGGTCCAATAAAACATTTGTTTTGCTAAACAATCACATAAACATCAGAACGTACAGAGAGCTTCTCTAAAATAGCATATCTGAGAAATTTTACACATAATTTTGGTTCCAACTGAACTAATAAAAATTTTGCTGAAAATTGTTGGGCACTGGCAATGTTTTACTGTTCTTCAGACTTTGGTAACAGAAAGTTGTTTTCAGTGTTGTTACATGCCCGTATGAAACACTTGTAGGAATCAATATAGGATTTCTATAGGTTTCCTATACGAAATTCACATAGGTTTCCTATAGGAAGCTTATAGGTAATTTGTATGCAAATTAGCAGGATCCTGCAGGAATCCATAGAGAAAACAAAATATATTCCAAAAGGAATATACATGTAGCCCTGTAGATTAGAAGAGTTTGCTAAGACAAACTCTTCTAATTGATAGGGCTCATGTATATGAAAATGTTTTCATTTGGCTGAAATAAAAAAAAAAATCTTCTTATTAAAGGAGATAGACTTTTACTTAAATTCAATTATAATTTACAAATAAAAAAATTCTTTCCTATAATTGTCATGAATTTCCTATAATAATCCTATACAGGTCTTAAACATTTAGTTGAATCCGAAGAGATTGAACTGTTAAAGGAGTTCTATAGGAATACTGCATCTCCCAACAGTTCAACAATTAAATGTAAATCCCATAGGAATGCATAGAGGATTCCTATAGGAAAAAGGACTCCCATAATTTTTCCTATAGGAATCATATAGGATCCTATAGGACATTTCCGTACAGGTTACTACATTACCAGTCATTTTGCCCCCTGTTGTATCTCTCATTGTTTATGTAGCTTGAGTCAAATGTAGTGTGTTGGCATCTAAAGTTAGTGTATTCATTTTCAAAGCATCCTACACTCCCCTTTACTTACCATATATTTCAGCCAATTCTTCTTTTTCCATTATCTCTATCTCGTCAGAATGTTTAATTAATTTTGTAGCATCATTATAATTAGATAGATTAGTTCTTAATTGACTGTTATTGTTTTCCAGATCTCTGACTTGCTGTCGGAGAGCCAGTATGTCTTGTCCCATTCTATGTACAGCTGATCTGTAATCCTCCACTTCCTTCATTTGTTGATCCAACACTGTCATCTGTGTATTGTTCAAATTGTCAACAGAACTACAAACAAAATGTCAATTTTTTAATTTCAACTATTTTGTAAACAAGCCTGCAGATAACTTCAAAACTGATCAGAATTAGTACCTGGAAAAATACCAGGCACCAACAAGATTGCTGGGGCTTTAATGATACAATAAATTTTAGTCACCTAGTATTTCCTACACCCATTCAGAAATGGGTACAAATTATTTTTGAAAAAGAATTTTTCAAGAAATTAATAAATACCGATTTTTACAATAGTGACTAGATCTGGGTCGTATATTTCCATCAAGTTAATGAGATAGAGCAGCCAGATCATTTAGGCATTGTGTTTGACCTGGCTGATCGGGTCTTGTCAACACGATGAATAAGACAGCCCAGACTGATCAACTGTTGTGATAATTTGCTTGTTAACTGGTTGAGTGCTAGACGCCACTATCATGGCTTTACTGAAAAGTACTGAAAGCCACTTTGGTGGCTTTACTCTGTTTGCATTAGCTTATTGTTTGCTAGGCTGTATAAAAATGAAAGTGTCAATGACACTGTAGCTCAACTTGTTAAGACATGTACATGTATAGTATGTGACACAGCAATGACAAACATCTAGGTAATGACCTGATAACAAAGGTACAAATAAAGTATTGTAACGGTCTGTACATAAATACTGACCGTAGCCTGTAACAAATGTATAGGTAAAGTATTGTAAGGGTGGGTGACAGTCAGATGCTAAACTAGAAAAGAAATCTTTGAGTCCCAGAGTGGGTCTGACTGAACCCCAAAATATTTGTTCTCATAGCACAGTGATAACAAAAGCACCCCAAAACACACTCGTTCCTGTCCCAAGGTGAAAACAAAGATACCCAAGAAGTTTTGTGAAGATCAGTTCATAAATACGAGCTGTATAGAAGTTGTGACAAAAAAACTGATTGGACCTAATTTCGGTACAAAATGGCCACTGGCAGCCATCTTGAATTTTGGACCACACCCGGAAACACTTGTTCTCATCCTAAGGTGATAACAAAGGTACCCAAGAAGGTTCGTGAAGATCGGTTGATAAATACAGCCTCTAGCCCGAGCCGTATTGACATGTGCACTTACAGTGTAAGTAGCACTGAATAAATCAAAGTTCATCTAATTTGCATAATTTCAGCACAAGCAAAAAACCCGTACTATATGTGATGTATTCCATGTTACTAAACATTCATACAAAAATTTATTCTGATTGCACTAATTTTGGTACAAAATGGCTGCTGGTGGCCATCTTGAATTTCCCACCACACCCAAAAACACTCGTTCTCAGCCCACGGTGATAACAAAGGTACCCAAGAAGTTTCGTAAAGATTGGTTCATAAATACGGCCTCTAGCCAGAGTCATATAGAAGTTCTGTACAAAAGACTGATTAGACCTAATTTCGGTACAAAATGGCCACTAGCAGCCATCTTGAATTTTGGACCTCACCCAGAAACACTCGTTCTCGTCCCAAGGTGATAACAAAGGTACCCAAGATGTTTCGTGAAGATCGGTTCATAAATACAGACTCTAGTCCGCGTCGTATTGACATGTGGACTTACTGTGTGTAAGTAGCAGTGAAAAAAATCAAAGTTCATCAAATTTGCATAATTTCTGCACCAGAAAAAAACCTGTATTATATGTGATGTATTCCATAATACTAAACACTCACACAAAAAATTATTCAAATCAGCGCTTTCATATGGACGTTCTGTGCAAAAATCTGATTGCACCTAATTTTGTACAAAATGGCTGCCATCAGCCATCTTGAATTTCGGACCAGACCCCAAAACCCTCGTTCTCGTCCCACAGTGATACCAAAGGTACCCAAGAAGTTTCGTAAAGATCGGTTCATAAATACAGCCTCTAGCCCGAGCCCTATTGGCATTTGCACCTACAGTGCTGAAAGTAACACTAAATACATCAAAGTTAGTCCAATTTGCATAATTTACGCACGAGAAAAAAACCCGTATTAGATGTGATGTATCCCATGGTACTAAACATTCATACAAAAAATTATTCAGCGCTTTCATATGGAAGTTCTGCGCAAAAATCTGATTGCACCTAATTTTGTCCAAAATGGCTGCCAGCGGCCAATTTGAATTTCGGATCGCACCCCAAAACACTCGTTCTCATCCCACGGTCATAACAAAGGTACCCAAGAAGTTTCGTAAAGATCGGTTCATAAATACAGCCTCTAGCCCGAGCTGTATTGAATTGTTGACGGACAGACGGATGGCAGACGACTGGCCATGGCATAAGCTCAAATTTGGCTTTGCCAAAGTTGAGCTAAAAAATGTTAATATAAAATTGTTTTGTTACAATTTATTGGAGAGTGATGATGACAATGGCAGGAGATTCAAAGTACATACTGCATACAAAATCATATTTTTCAAGGCCAGTGATTATTCTATGAATGTATTCCCAAAACACACTTATAAAAAAAGATCAGGGTTACTCCATCCCGGTTCAAATCATGAACTTGTTTGTGATTTGAACCGAGAAGGAGTAACTACGACCTTTATCTAAGTTATTGATTTGTTGTTGTCCAGTGACATTGTGGGAGTACATGAGAGGTTTATTTACTAAAATTGGTATCACGAAAATTGTCTTGTTCATTCAATTTGCCTTGTTCATTTCACAATGTGGGGTTTGGGCTATGGGGTAGGGTCTTATTGGAGCATACATGTTATTATGGTGAACTGACGGTAACATGGACTGAGGATTGTGGTTCAACCTCTATGCTTTGCATTATGGTTGAACATAAGCTCCAAACCACAAACCTCAGACCATGTTTTCGTCAATCATCACAATAACTTATAAAATAAATCTGCACCCCGTTGTATGGAGTAAAAAAAAATCATTTATATGTACAGAACCAGTATTGTGATCTTCAAAAGCAGATCATAATCAGAGAGTGATATGGTCATATCATAGATTCACCAGTATGTCAAGACTTCATCAATAAAATATTATCTGAGATTCAATGTTCTCATAAGGAGAGATTTTACAGTACAGCCATGTCCACAAACATGTTTACCAGGCAATAAATATCATCATCATCAGCAAAATTTTAATTAATGAAGCACCAGGATGTACCCGGTGCTACATTAATTTAAATATTGAGTTTTATTCCTATAATTAGTGTTTGGAATCTAATATTATTGCATCTGTGGAAATATTGCCCCTCCCCCCCCACCCCCCCCCCCCCCCATGGAAAGTCACAAGTTCACAGAGGCCATACTGTACAATGTTGTAGGGAGGAAAGCAGACAGGGAATTCTAGTCCAAATTTCAAGTCTGCTCTCTTAACCCTTTTCATTTTTTGCATCAAAAACATAGGTTAGGACACCTCCTTGGAACAAGCTCAATGGCTCGTTCCAATGAGAGGTCATAAGCTATGTTTTTAAGACAGAAAATGAAAACTGAATGGTGATTTTGGGGAATAATGTTTGCTGGTTTTGGCCATTACATTGGGTAAAGGGTTAATGAAACAAGCAACCAAGAAATGGATGGTTGAATATCAATGGGCACCTCATTTATTTTCTGTTGTGTATTCTGCTGTCACACTTTTTCCAATACCAGTTTTGGCTGTACAAATATGAGAACAGTAAGTTAAAATTTATTTTTCGATTAATTTTGTACTTTTCTGTACTCAAGTTTACTAGGTGGGATTGGTATAGTCTATTTTCCTTTGCATATCTGTATCATGTGCTGTTGGGAAACAAATTTTCTGTGATAAATTTTGGTGTCACATGTTTTGACAGCATTACGTGGAAAAAAACTTTAATTTTGGTGAATTTTGCTGCATTCTATACTCATTTCTTCCTGTCATTAAATCCAAACCCAAACAACTTGATCTCCTCTGAATGGCTATTAAAGTAACAAACTATTTGCTCAAAAATGTTTTGCACATGTTGTAGATGAATATTGCTGTTCATGTTTTAGTCTCATTAAATTATGAAATTCTTTAGAGTGACTCGGAATAAGTCAAAATGATAAATTTTAGAAGTTAGGTATTAAGATATAGGCCCTTCCAAAGAGCTCATTCTGCAAAAATCCCCCATAAAATATTCATGATTTTTTGCAAAGTTGAGCGAATTTGAAAGGTAATTTTTTCTTGATAGGGACCCTAGTATATATAGATGCAGCACCTCCGCAAGAATCTCTGGAAGTAAAGCAGTTCTTGTTTAGTGTGGTAAACAAGGTCTGTTTTACAGGTAAAATAGGACCTGGTAACCAATGCTGCAGGTGTGCAATCCCTCAGTAGATGGACAACATAAGCATAAACGATTGGCAAAATTTGACTTTATACTTATGTTATGTCATGATACAGCTTAGCGGCTGACAAGGACTTGAGACATTAATAAATAACACTTCAGAATACTGGAATCTAGAATAAGAGTACTGTTAAAAAAAATACCTATGTTGGTTACTATTTCTATCAGTTTGGAAAGGGTAAACTTGAAACACTTTGCTTCCATGTGTGGACAGTAGCCATTAAACCAATTTACTTTTGTAAGTTTTAAAGTAGGGCTTAACCCAATATCTGCTATGGCTGCTTGTTGAATAGTACATCCAACAAAGTTCAATTTTAAGTGAATTTTGATGTTTTCTGTACTCATTTTTCCAAAATGGAAAAGTTCTATCTCACATTCCAACAAGTGTTGTTAAATACAGACAATATCTAACCAGCTTAGGCCTGTACCTTTGCTACACAGACCGAACAGACAGTATGCGTTCTCATGCCAGTGCAAAAAAAAATCAGCTGTAAAGATAATCAAAATGATCGATAGTTTTGTGTACAATACAGTCTACCTTTTCACATTAAAAAGTTGGGAAAGCACGTAATTTGGTCAACAAATTATAATTCACTAGTTATATTCTGAACTAACAAGTGAAAAATGTTCAGTTAAAAGGAATATTCAACAAAATTTCTCATCGATAGATGGCAAATGGCAACATGTTGATAATTATATAAAACTGATAAAGACTTTTTCCATTAGCCAATATTCAGTTAAACATGACCACTGTATATACTTTACAGCAAACAACATATGTCTACATACCCCATGGTTTTATCTAAATTTGGTGGACGTCTTGTTTTTGATTTTCCTTCCGGGTCATTGGGATCTACAAATATGTATTCATATTCAGGCAATACCTTGTCCATTGCTTCATATGGAGGAAGATCAGGCTCTTGTATTGGCTGAAATTAATAACGACAAAACAAGAAAATAAATAAAAATAATGCAAAGTGTGAATCATTGTCACCACAGAATTCATCTCTGGTTGATAATAACAAAACACATGATACTTTTCAAATATTCAAGATTGCAAAAAGTTTGTGTCCCAGCATGGCCAATATAATGTTTTGTGACTGTACAGAGATCATAAAAGCAGTATTTTTAACAAATAAAATTGAGGTCCAATAGCGACTCTGTTGCATCTGTGACTCAAGCTTTTGTAAATAAAACAGTCTTCAATTCTTCAAGACAGTATCGAGGAAAGCAAACAAAAATAGCATCTCAGATTCAGTGTTCTTGTATAACTTTTTCTACACGTTAGATTGGGAGCTCAGTGGCTGTGGTAAGGGCTCTGGACTTCAAACTAAAAGAACCATGGTTTGATCCTGACCATCAGTAACTGCATTGTGTACTTGGGCAAGACACTTAACACTTTTTTCAACGAATCGGCCACATCTGCCTGCGCAATATGCAAATTCAGCAGCTGAAAAAAAATATTATTTTTCAAAAAATTTCAACAAAACCATATCATGTGACCCCTCTTTGGAATGAGCTCATTCCAATGAGGTTTCACGATATGGTTTTGTTGAAATTTTTTGAAAATTTTTAAAAAATGAAAGTGTCAATGACACTGTAGCTCAACTTGTTTAAGACATGTACATGTATAGTATGTGACACAGCAATGACAAACATCTAGGTAATGACCTGATAACAAAGGTACATCTAAAGTATTGTAATGGTCTGTTACATAAATGCTGACCGTAGCCTGTAACAAATATATAGGTAAAGTATTGTAAAAGTGGGGTGACAGTTAGATGTTAAACTAGAAAAGAAATCTTTGAGTCCCAGAGTGGGTCTGACTGAACCTAAAAATATTTGTTCTCATAGCACAGTGATAACAAAGGCACCCCAAAACACTCATTCCTGTCACAAGGCAGGCCTGGCCGTTTGAGGGGAGCTATTGCTCCGGCTCTCCTTGGCTCTCCTAAAGGCAAATTGAGGCAAGCCATAATTGCTCTCCTTAAACTGTAATGGCTCTCCTCAATTTTCATATTAATAACCTTGTATAATTGATATTAGTGTAGAATAGCTCCCCTGAAACAGATTTAGGAGGGCCATAGTGGTTCCCCTGGATTTATCAAAAGGCCAGGCCTGACAAGGTGATAACAAAGGTACCCCAAGAAGTTTCGTGAAGATCAGTTCATAAATACAGACTCTAGCCCGAGCCTTATTGACATGTGCACTTACTGTGTAAAAGTAGCACCAAACAAATCAAAGTTCATCTAATTTGCATAATTTCTGCACGAGAAAAAACCCATATTATATGTGATGTATTTTATGTTACTAAACATTCCTACAAAAATTTATTCAAATCAGAACTTTCATACAGACGTTCTGAACAAAAAACTGACTGCACTAATTTTGGTACAAAAAAGGCTGCTGGCGGCCATCTTGAATTTTGGACCACATCCAAAAACACTTGTTCTCGTCCCACGGTGATAACAAAGGTACCCAAGAAGTTTCGTAAAGATCGGTTCATAAATACGGCCTCTAGCCTGAGCCGTATAGAAGTTGTGTACAAAAAAATGATTGGACCTAATTTTGGTACAAAATGGCCACTGGCAGCCATCTTGAATTTTGGACCGCACCCAGAAACACTGGTTCTCATCCCAAGGCGATAACAAAGATACCCAATAAGTTTCGTGAAGATCGGTTCATAAATACAGCCTCTAGCCCGAGCCGTATTGACACATGCACTTACTGTGTATAAGTAGCACTGAATAAATCAAAGTTCATCTAATTTGCATAATTTCTGCTCGAGAAAAAAACCTGTTTTATATGTGATGTATTCCATGTTACTAAACATTCATACAGAAATTTATTCAAATCAGAACTTTCATACAGAAGTTCTGTACAAAAAACTGATTGCACTAATTTTGGTACAAAATGGCCATTGGCAGCCATCTGGAATTTTAGACCGCACCCAAAACTACTCGTTCTCGTCCCAGGGTGATAACAAAGGTACCCAAAAAGTTTCGTGAAGCTCGGCTCATAAATACAGCCTCCAGCCCTAGCCGTATTGACATGTGCACTTACAGTGTATAAGTAGTACTGAATAAATCAAAGTTCATCTAATTTGCATAATTTCTGCATGAGAAAAAAACCTGTATTATATATGATGTATTCCATGTTACTAAACATTCATACAAAAATTTATTCAAATCAGAGCTTTCATACAGAAGTTCTGTACAAAAAACTGATTGCACTAATTTTGGTACAAAATGGCTGCTGGCGGCCATCGCGAATATTGGACTGCACCCCAAAACACTCGTTCTCGTCCCACGGTGATAACATAGGTGCCCAAAAAGTTTTGTAAAGATCGGTTCATAAATAGAGCCTCTAGCCTGAGCCATATAGAAGTTGTGTACAAAAAACTAATTGGACCTAATTTTGGTACAAAATGGCCACTGGCAGCCATATTGAATTTTGGACCGCACCCAGAAACACTCGTGATCATCCCAAGGTGATAACAAAGGCACCCAAGAAGTTTTGTGAAGATCGGTTCATAAATACAGACTCTAGCCCTAGCCGTATTGACATGTGCACTCACTGTGTATAAGTAGCACTGAATAAATCAAAGTTCATCTAATTTGCATAATTTTTGCACGAGAAAAAAACCCGTATTATATGTGATGTATTCCATGTTACTAAACATTCATACAAAAATTTATTCAAATCAGAACTTTCATACAGAAGTTCTGTACAAAAAACTGATTGCACTAACTAAAGTACAAAATGGCTGCTGGTGGCCATCTTGAATTTTGGACCGCACCCAAAACCACTCGTTCTTGCTCCACGGTGATAACAAAGGTACCCAAGAAGTTTCGTAAAGATCAGTTCATAAATACGGCCTCCAGCCCGAGCCGTATTGGCATTTGCAGTTACAGTGCTGAAAGTAACATTAAACAGATCAAAGTTCTCTAATTGGCATAATTTATGCACGAGAAAAAAACCTGTATAATATGTGATGTATCCCATGGTACTAAACATTCACACACAAAAATTATTAAAATCAGCGCTTTCATATGGAAGTTCTGCACAAACATCTGATTGCACCTAATTTTGTACAAAATGGCCGCCAGTGGCCATCTTGAATTTCAGACCGGACCCCAAAACACTCGTTCTCGTTCCACAGAGATAACAAAGGTACCCAAGAAGTTTCGTAAAGATCGGTTCATAAATACGGCCTCTAGCCCGAGCCGTATTGGCATTTGCACTTGCAGTGCTGAAAGTAACACTAAATAAATCAAAGTTAGTCTAATTTGCATAATTTACGCACGAGAAAAAACCCGTATTATATGTGACGTATCCCATGTTACAAAACATTCATACAAAAAAATATTCAAATCAGAGCTTTCATATGGAAGTTCTGCGCAAAAATCTTATTGCACCTAATTTTGTACAAAATGGGTACCAGCAGCCATCTTGAATTTTGGACAGACCCAAAAACACTTTTTCTCGTCCCACGGTGATAACAAATGTACCCAAGAACTTTCGTAAAGATCAGTTCATAAATACGGCCTCTAGCCCGAGTCGTGTTGATGGCACGACGGACGGACAGACGGGCCATGACAATACCTCAAATTTGGCTTTGCCAAAGTTGAGCTAAAGATGCCATCGGAATGTCTTGTTTGAACTGCCATTGATTGCTCAGATGCAAGGAAGCAGCATTCATTCAGTTCAAAATATCAAAATTTTCCTGCCTGCCTTGGTACATTTCCCAGTTAGTTTTCTTGGCACAGTCCGCCTCTGTTTCAGTGGAATAATACACAGGTGATGGTCAACTCATACCTAAACTGATTCATCAACACAATAAAAAATCAGGGGTGGGGACTGAACATGGTGCAGGTGCTCATGATAATCTTTGTATTTATATTTATGTCCTAATTGAGGCAAGTCTTTTACAATCACAGTACTGTATTTCAGAGAAGTGAGTGAGCATGATATTCATGGACAAGGAGTTGAAACAGTAAGCATCAAGATGCATTGTTGATTTTTCTCCTTTCTGCTACCTCCTGAATGTGGTCTCAAAACATCCTTCACTTGATGAGAGTTGAAAGTCAATGTATGAGCTCCATTCCCAGGTGCAAGTACTTCAGTTCAACAACTTCTTATCCTCTCGGTGTTTTATATATCTTTTAAATTGAATTATTTTGTCTCTTTGAATTTGCATTACTAGAATTTTTGGAGTGTTTGCACTCTCCCATAACAAGGCAAATACTGTGATGACTGAAAATAATATGGAATTCTATGTCAAATTTAGTTCCAAATAGTGCAGGGGTACCCTAAATAATCAACATGCTTTTAACCCTTTACCCACCACAGATGATATAAAATTTATTATTTTAAATATTATTTTTTTTCGATTTTTCAAAAATAATTCAACAAAACCTTATCACATGGAAAATAAATGTTTTCCAATGGCTCATTTTGTAAATTACGTGGGGAGATGTGGTCGATTCGTTGGATAAAGTGTTAACAGATAGACTGCTAAATTATTTTTGGTCATCAAAATTTGTTCACATGCGTTTGGCATGTTGCATTTTATGGGAGAGTGCCAATAAGCAATCTCCCGTAAATTGTAGCATGGCAAATCCTTAGACTAAATAATTTCAATTCAAGGATAATATGAAGAACATCCACAGAATATGAATCCTTTACATTGCAGTATCTACACTTTAGAAAGAAGCCCAAATATGAGCTTCTGGCAAGCAACCGTTAATTATTTAATTATTTGTTTATTTATTTATTTATTTATTTATTAACTGGTGTTTAAGGTCACATATTTTTGTATAATGGCTAATCATGACCACGACATGAGTATCAACTCAAGACCAGGGGTGAGCATTAATAAGCCACGTTGCCCTTTTTAGAGAGGGTTTGCACCTTCCAAGCATTGGTGCCTGGGTCCTATTTTACCAGTAAAACAGGGCCTGTTTTCTGCAGTGAACAGGCACTGCTTCACTTCCCAGGGTTCCTGTGGGAAGCCACCAGTTAATAGTGAATTTGCCATTTACCTTTCACATAAGGTAATGGCCAAAAATGACCAGTGCTATTCACATTTTTTATTTATTGGTGTTTAAGGTCACATACTTCAGCACAATGGCTAATCATGACTACCCGGTACAACTTGGAGATAAAGTTAACGTCAGTCAATCACTTATACCCCATGTTGCCTATTTTAGAGGGCTCGCACCCCAAGCATTAGTGACTGGGTCCTATTTTACCAGTGAAACAGAGCTTGCTTACCACAGTAAACAAGCACTGCTTCACTTCCACTGTTCCCGTGGGGGTCTATTCACATTAAGCACCATTCAAATTTAATTATTTTTTTTTAAAATTTTGTCTCAAAAACATTGTTTATGACAAAATAAATAACATCTATTTGGGTTGGGTAAAGGGTGAATTGAACATTCATTAACCCTTTGAACCCTGATGGTATCTTCCATTAGTTCAAGGGCAGCAATTGGAGGAGTCCACATTCATTATTTGGGAGTAGGCCAATTAATATTTTCAAATATTAATTGATCTACTCCACACCTTCACTCAGCAGTCATCTGACTTAATGAAGTTACGACGTTTCATGCTTTCGGGCCAGAAAAGCAGCCGCTCGGTTTCAAAGGGTTAAAAGATAGGTTAATCAACTGACTGGAACAAAAACATATCATCATTCAGAATTTTTGTGACTTTTTGCATTCATTTCATTTTCTTTTCAAACAAAAGACCAATGCTTAAACTTTCATATCAAGAGTCTCCCCGCAATCCACTCCTAACCTCTTATATTACTTATTTATTTATTGGTGTTTAAGGTCACTTTACCATCTATGGCTATATTGTAACTGCAACACAAAAATTGTGTTCCATGGATTTTCATGATCATTTTAACTCTTAACCCTTTACCCAACATAGAGAATCATGTCATTTCGAATCAGGTTCGCCTGGTAAATTGGTGGTGAAAATGAAAGAAAATATGCCGAAAAAATTGTAGAAATGCCCAGTTTTGATTTTCACAAGAATCACAGACAGTGAAATCAAAGTCGCTGCCAAATCTGATAATCGTCTTTTAAATGATTTATTCGGTCTATTGTTGAAAGCGAGGGCGAAACTTGTGTGAGATGTGTATGGGCGAACAACCCAGCCTGTGATCGTTTTGAAATAGCCTAATAAAAAATGGTTTTGCAACCAACATTTTATTAATTAATTTCTGTGACCTCGTTCGATTTGGAAAACATGGATAAATTTGTTTGTAAAATCACCACAAAAAATCCAAATACCGATAATACCGCTCAGACTCCAACTGAATTTTTAACAAGCAAATCGCAGTAAATTTTCAAGATCATTTAAAACTGTCTCATTCCTTTTTGAGACCCTTGTTCATATTACTAGCTACGCCCAATTATTACAAACAGTGGGGCCGCGACTCACTATTCAGTATGATGGCAATCGTGCAGAGCGTCCCCTGGACAAATCGTTTTGATCCAAACCGTCCCCGCTATTTGACTCAAAGCGACTATCAATGCCATGCCGGAAGGCTGGCAAACGAATTCATCCCGCCTGTCCCCAAGTCAAACCGTCCCCTGAATATTTCGATTTGAGGCAAAGCGGAGGGGGTCGGGTCTTGTATTGGCAAATAGCGCGTGTGTTCGTATTAGCCTACGGGTTAAAAAATCCAGCAAGAGGATCACAGATCCAGAAGTCGAGTTTTGACATTAAATTCTGAAGAAATAAGCTATTTGTAGCAACAGTGACCTTGACCTTGGAGTCCCAGACTCCGAAATCAATAGGTGTCTTCCCTTCCTATAGGGTAACCTCTGGTATAAGTTTGGTAAAGGTGTGTCAAATATATCAATTTGTCACAAAATATTCTATTTATAATAACAGTGACCTTGAGCTTGGAAACCCAGACTCCGAAATCAATAGGTGTCTTCCCTTCCTATAAGGTAACCTCTGGTATAAGTTTGGTAAAGGTGTGTCAAATAGAACTAAAGTTATTGCTCGGAAACCAGTTTGTCACAAAATATTCTATTTATAGTAACAGTGACCTTGACCTTGGAGTCCCAGACTCTGAAATCAATAGGTGTCTTCCCTTTCTATAGGGTAACCTCTGGTATAAGTTTGGTAAAGGTGCGTCACATAGAACTAAATTATTGCCCAGAAACCAATTTGTCATAAACTATTCCATTTATAGTAACAGTGACCTTGACCTTGGAGTCCCAGACCCCGAAATCAATAGGTGTCTTCCCTTCCTATAGGGTAACCTCTGGTAAAAGTTTGGTAAAGGTGTGTCAAATAGAACTAAAGTTATTGCTCGGAAACCAATTTGTCACAAAATATTCTATTTATAGTAACAGTGACCTTGCTCTTGGGGCGTGAGACTCTGAAATCGATAGGTGTCTTCCTTTCCTATAGGGTAACCTCTGGTATAATTTTGGTAAAGGTGCATCAAATAGAACTAAAGTTATTGCCCGGAAACCAATTGTTTACGCCCGCCACTTCATCAAACTATAAGTCGAGTTTGACTTCGACAAAACTCGACTAATAAATATTAATCTTTAATGTTGATTGAATCCCCCCCCCCCCCTCCATGCAGAGGAGTTAAAAAAGGCCATAGGCCAACATGACTTTAAAGACCACCCTTTCTTCCCAATTTCGTTCACCAGGCCTACTGCTTGTATTTCCAGCTAATCTGTTCATAAGAGTACTGTCAGACACTTTGGTATAAATTCTTCTGAAGCTTAGTGAGTTTTCGCAATTCTGATTTGTTTAACTTGTCTCAGTTTGCTCTTCAACTTTTCTGAACAGTCTTGTAGTCACCATGAGCTAAGTGTATCTCATAAAATTATCAGTAAACAGCAGGGATGAGAATGGCAAGCAACAAAATTTGCCATAATTTGTGAAAATTCCCTTATTTTCAAAATAAATTTGTGAAAATCATGTTTTGTTTTTTTTTTTTTAATTTTTAAGAACACAGTGTGAAGCTGTTGGTTTAGAAATACTTAATTTCTATAAAATTTCACTATTGGGGCATGAATTCGCTAAAATCTGCGAATTTGCTGTAAAAACCTGTCCATGTAAACAAATAAAGCAGCCTGAAAAAATGAGTTGTTTTTTTTACTTTTGTTTTTTATCCCAAAGTGATTTTTCCCCAGATCAGGTCTTTTCAATCACTCTTCATCATTAATCCATAATCATGGATGATAAACGAACATGAGACCTATTGAAATATAAATTTTACAAATACCTACTTGTTGTTAGGTAACCCATTTCCTAATTGGGGCCATAAAACAGGAGCTTTGTATATTGACAGGACTGTTTTCAAAGCCTATTCACACGTTCCACTGTCAAAAAATGCAAATTACTGATTGCTACCTGAAAAACTGCCGCAAATGGAGAAAAATCTTCTCTGTTCAGACGGGATGAGTCTACATATACCACCCCTAGTATGGTTACATCTAGAAGGAGAGCAATCATCATCCATATTTATTCAGCATCAATAAATAATAATCATATTTGTTCCATAAATGAGGAGCAAGAAAGTAGAATATTCAAAGAACAGACTGGTGACAATTGACAATTTACTCCCCCCCTCCCCCCTCCCCTTTGTGAAAGTACAATAATTTGAGCTTACGGTTTGGCCTACTTCCAGTGTTCGTTGAAGAAAAAAGTATGTACAACACGGACAAATAAACATGGAAGAAAACAGCAGTCTGTTTGAGGACGGCTTGGGAACTAACATCTTTGCATAAACTTTCTCAAGTGTGTGGGTTAAAAACGTCATGACATGGGTGATTTAATGGCATCCCACTCTAAATGAACTGTACTCCTATATTAGAGATATGACAGGGTCCTGTGTAGAATGGGTCTATAAAATTCCTATCCTCACCACCGTTTGCGAAATCCGACTGAAGTCTTGCAAATTTCAGCTCGAGGAAACTCCACTTGTAGTCATCTACTCACCCAATAAGCAGAATTATTCTTCAAAGAACTCCCCATCATATAATTGGGGGAAATCTGCAAATCACTCCAGAGGTGGAAATCCACCCAAATGATATACTCAGTTTCTGTGACAAAGCAAGCACACAGTATGGTTCAGTGGATTGGGCTTTTTAGATTGGTTCGTAGCTCACTTGAAGTTGAGAATCCAGTGTGCATGGAAATTCCACTTTGTTCGTGTTTCTGTACAAAAGCATCCACCATGTACCGTGGATGGATTTTAGACAGGTTACAGGATATCCACATTCAAAAGTACAGTCATTCACGGTGTACAAGAATGTTAAATTCAAAGAATGATGGGTCGAGTCACCTGTGGTACGAATCTGAGAGAGGATGTTGCAACGTCTCAAACCACGTGCCATGATGTGGATGAGAAATTTGTCCACAATGTTCATGCTCACTAAGCTTTCTAAAACGTTCTTTCAGATATTTTTCATAACTAAATAGTTGTTACATGCTTTTGATTGTTCTCAGTCATTTGGAAATGCTCCCCCACGACATATTAACCTATCAAGTGTAGAGCGTCAGAATATCAATTCACCCCCAAAAAGCCGTCCGCGCACAGAAAATGAAAAACTGATTTTAATTGATTTCTAGCATGAGCATGTGGACAATTTTCAGTTGCCCTTGCTTTTTCAACACTCCATTAAACATTGACAATGATTGTTTGAAAGGTTTCATGGATATCTTTCTAAAATAAAATAAAATACATGCATGTCAAGCCCCCGTGGAGGGTTTAATATTCTATAGCTTCTATTGCTAGTATTTGAGAGAAATTTAAAAAAGCTGTACAGTGAATTACAGGCCAAATTTAACTGACCACACAAGGAAGAATAGGGCTGTCGGTCCCAGAAAAAGTGCTGTGAAGGGTCGGCCCGCCCTTATCAATCATAAATTGTTAACACAGCTTGCCCACCGAACCATGCAGTGGCGAAAACTTGTGATGGCAGGAGTGTATGGGGGGATTTTTCCAGATATATTTTGCACCCCCCCCCCCCACACCAACTCACACAAAATAATTACGCATCGACATTGTTAATACGTTCCCTTATAACTCATATTTATATTTATTTATTGGTGTTTTAAGGACACATATTTCTGCACAATGGCTAATCATGACCTTGACAGTTTTATGGGTGGAGGAAGCCGGAGAACCCGGAGAGAACCACTGAGCAACGGCAAGAAACTGTCAGCTCCCCAAGATACTAACTCCACACAAGCAGGGTTAGCATTGGTTGAAGACAGGTGCACCATCGACGTGCAGTACGTCTTAGTACACAGCGTCACCGTGCCCTCACGTGGGCATTGGGGGGTGAAGTGTCTTGCCCAAGGACACAACGCGATTGCCGCAGGTGGGATTTGAACCGAGGACCTCTCGCCTTGCACTCTGCACCTCTACCTACTGAGCCACCATGCCCCTTTATAACTCATAATGTTAACCCTGTTTTAGGCCTACCTTCAATGATCGAAGGTGCACATGCCATTGGCAAAATTTGAGAATACTCTTTTTTTACCATTTACTTAAAAAACAAGAGGCCCCAGGGGGGCCTGAGGCGCTCGCCTGACATGGTAGCCTAAATACCGACCCAGAGAATTGATTTCAACAAGTTGCATCTGCTCCTCCTAAGAAAAGCTTATACCAAATATCTAAAGATTCTGACCAGTGGATCTAAAAAAAAAGATTTTTAAAGAATATTCCTCATATTGAACTAAGTTATAATTCAGGCTCCCACAGGGAGCCCATATATGAACCCAGAGACTTGACTTTAACAAATTTGAATCTCACCCCCCTAAGGATGCTGCACACCAAATATCAAACCATTCCGACTGCTGGATCTGAAGAAGAAGATTTTTAAAGAAAATTCCTCATTTGAACTAAGTTGTCATTCAGGCTCCCACATTGAGCCCAAATATGGACCTAGGGACATGGCTTGAACAAACTTGAATATCACCCCCCCCCCCCCCCTCCCCCCCCCCCCCCCCCCCCAAGGTTGCTGCATGCCAAATATCAAAACATTCCGACTGCTGAATCTGAAGAAGAAGATTTTTAAAGAAAAATTCCTCATATTGACTAAGTTATAATTCGGGCTCCCATAGGGAGCCAAAATATGGACCCAGGGACTTGGCTTTAACAAAATTGAATCTCCCTCCCCCCCCCCCCTCCCCAAGGATGCTACACACCACATATCAAAACATTCTGACTGCTGGATCTGAAGAAGATTTTTTAAGAAAATTCCTCATTTCAAACTAAGTTACAATTCAAGCTCCCACAGTGAGCCCAAATATGGACCTAGGGACATGGCTTGAACAACTTGAATCTAACCCCCCTAAGGATGCTGCATACCAAATATCAAAACATTCCAACTTCTGGATCTGAAGAAGAAGATTTTTAAAGAAATTCCTCATTTTGAACTAAGTTATCATTCGGGCTCCCACATTGAGCCCAAATATGGACCTAGGGACATGGCTTGAACAAACTTGAATCTCACCCCCCCTAAGGATGCTGCATACCAAATATCGAAACATTCCGACTGCTGGGTCTGAATAAGAAGATTTTTAAAGAAAATTCCTCATTTTGAAGTTAGTTATAATTCGGGCTACCACAGTGAGCCCAAATATGAACCCAGGGACTTGGCTTGAACAAACTTCTCACCCCCCTAAGCATGCTGCATACCCAATATCAAACAATTCTGCCTGCTGGATCTTGAGAAGAAGATTTTCAAAGAAATTTGCCTGAAATGCACAAAGTTCAAATTTGGGCTCCTATACTGAGCCCAAATATGAACCCAGGGGGCCGATTTGAACAAACTTGAATCAGATCCACCCTACAATGTTGCATACCAAATATTAAAAGATTCTGCCTGCTGGATCTGGAGAAGAAGATTTTTTAAGAAATTTGACTGAAATGTACTAAGTTCGAATTCGGGCTTCTATAGTGAGCCCAAATATGAACCCAGATCCACTCCACAATGTTGCATACCAAATACCAAAAGATTCTGCCTGCTGGATCTGGAAAAGAAGATTTTTTAAGAAATTTGCCTGAAATGCACTAAGTTCGAATTCGAGCTTCTATAGTGAGCCCAAATATGAATCCAGGGGGCCGATTTGAACAAACTTGAATCAGATCCACCCTACAATGTTGCATACCAAATATCAAAAGATTCTGCCTGCTGGATCTGGAGAAGAAGATTTTTTAATGTTTTTCCCATTGCCTACAGTGTTAAAAAGTGCTGACTCAGCACTTTTTCAAAATCCCAAAACTGTACCCTATGATAAAACCGATGGCAATTTTTTTTTTACCAATCCTTTCTGTTGGTCCTAAGGAAGCTTCACACCAAATAAAAATTCTCAGTTCCCACGGGGCTACGGGAAAAACAAATTCGGCACAAATTAGATACTTATGACCCAATAAGCCCTCACAAAAAATTTGGTTCAAATCAGCCTCTCGGTTCGGAAAATTGAAATTTCGGGCGGGGCCAAAAATTTTGCCCCTCCCATTACGACACCAAATATAGCCCATCAAACTTCTCTTGAACAAATCTGAGTCTACACCTTAAAAGGAAGCTGCATACCATACATCAAGTCTCTGCTTCTGCTGGTTCATGAGAAGAAGATTTTCAAAGATTTTGGTGCCCCTTTGGGGCATGGCACCACCCAGGAGGAGGGGCAACTTCAGTTGAACAAATCTGAATTGACATTAGGTAATAAACATTTACCCAACATTTGAATAAAATTGGGCTACTGGTTTTGAAGGAGAAGTCGATATGTAAAGTTAATGCCGGACGACGACGACAGATGACGGACAGAATGTGATCAGTAAAGCTCCCACTGAGCTTCGCTCAGGTGAGCTAAAAACGAAGCAAGCGTGGGGAAGAAGAGTTTTGGTGTGTGAGAAACTGGCAGTTTGCTACCCATGCTTCCCTCTATGTAGGGATAAGGGTACATGAGAACTTGAGGGTTCTGCTGAGAGAAGGGAGTGTGTGTGTGTGTGTGTGGGGGGGGGGGAAGCATCTTTTTTTCTTTTTGTTGATCTGATTTTCAAAATTCTCGGTAAATAATTAATTTCTTTTTCAGCTTTCACCCGAATGCATATTTTTTTTACAGAACACCAACTATCACTTGAAGTTAAAACTTTCTTTTATAAATAGCTGAGCATTTCGATTTCTTAATTCACTCGCAACACTTTCAATACACTGCCAGTACTCTGTGGAGAGTGTTCTTTGTTTCCAACCACGCTTGTCTTCTCATAGTTCCTCCATAAGAACGGCTGCGATTCATAGTAGGCTAAAAATTCTCGAAATGAAAGCGTCATTACTTCTGCCTTCTCAAGGTTTAGCAGTCTTGAATCAACCTGCATGATTTTCTCATCAATCTTCGAAAACAAAAATCATGCAATATGCATTTTTAAATTCTTCTTGTATTGTCGCGAAATGAAGTGATAAGAGGGGGGTAGTGTTGAAGCGATTAGGTGACTAGTCGAAGTCGATTCGATTTTCAAAAAAATCGACTCTGAAATCTGCCAGTTGACTAGTCGGGAAACTCAAAGATGAAATCGTAAAATGCCAATAGTTGGGATTAATGATTACAAACATCAGACGTTTCTGCTTCATGGTGGACCTATTTTAAATTGTATTGAGAAGTGGATATCAATGCAATCATTGTTGTTTGTTGATGCTGATAATGTTACAACTTAGATTTCAGCAGCATTACAAGCACTGATTTCACCTAACCTAATCACTGGCACGCATTAAAGAAAAACACTTTGATGTACAACTTCAAAGATGCCGTTAATTCATGCAAATGTTCTGTCCCTCACCCAAGTCGCCCACACTTTTTAATTGATATAAAAATAATGCCATAGCTCCATATTCTATGATATTACTGTACTGGTTTGGGTGCGAGCTGGCGAAGACCGGATATGAAGGTGAGGAAACTGTCCATCAGAAAATTTGACCCGGGAGTTTTTAATTAATTGCACCAGGCAAATGGCGGCACACTTCAAACGTTTTACAAATTCACGAAACTTCTGTTTTAACATTATTGGGTACCGTAAACCGGGGTGTATAGGGACACTTTTGAACATTTATATATTTTTAATCTATGTTAGGATACAAAATTTGAGGTTTTCCTAATACTGAACTATGGCCCCGATGTGATACTTGAGATCCATCAATAGTTTTAGTTTCTGTTGATTATTTAAGTATATGTTTTTTTTAATAAACAGCTGTCCCTATTCACCCCTCATTGTGGGGTGAATAGGGACAGTCTGCCATTCATATAGCTGTCTCTTTTCTTACCTTGCTTGGGGATAATAGAGACTTTTTACAAGTTTTTAAAAAACAAATTGAACAATGATAAGGCAAAATGAACTGATATTTTGGCAGACTAGATTCACAATAAGTCAACATTGAGCAAGGAGGGGGGCACGAAGGGGTGTTTCAGACAGATTGTCAAAATAGTCATTAACTGTCTCTGGTGAAACCCGGCCCCTTGACCGTTTTATGTTCTGGCACATTCTTTGAGCTATTTCATCTTTATTTCTTTTCAGGAATGAACGCACCCAATCCCCACTCGGCATATTGTTTTTAAATTTTTTTGATGTTATGCCACGCCGATCCAGATAGCCTTTCACAATTATTCTGATGTTATAATGATCCATAGGATAGCCCCACTCTGTTGAAGTCTTCGACCTCTTGACTAAGTGATCTTCAGTAGCTTTATCCAGTTCAGTCAGCCCACCCTGTTATCGAGTCTCTGGACATTTTTTATGTCTGTATAGAACAGTTTTGGGGATATTAAACTTTTTCTCGGCCTTTCGAAATGACATACCCCCCTTCACAGCAGCTAATGCAGCATCTTTGTCGTGCTTACGATAGATTTTTCCACCCAGCTTTGGTTTATAATTTCGCGGCATGTCTGTCCCTATTCACCCCTCGAAAACTTTAACAAACACATGAAAAATAGAAAAAACTCATATTAGAACAACGTAATGCAGGAATTCACTGATATCGGAAATTTACCTTTGTGACACCTGTGGTTGAGGTATCAAATGTTGCAGGAGCCCATATCTGCTATATTTAGCTCTGGACATACAAAGTTTTCGCCCCTTCCAAAATTTTTCAGAAATTACGTCCCTTGTTCTTGGCTCTATCACTACACTTGATATGTGTCAAAACTATTATTCTATCTTGATGAGTTGTGTTCAGTCATAGACCCATCCGTAAATAATACATAAAGAATAAAAAATATATATCTAGGCATGTTTACAGAACATGAAACAACTTTTCAGTTTACTGTCCCTATTCACACCGCAGTCCCTATACACCCCGGTTTACGGTACTTAAAAAACCAGTTTTGAGTTTACCCAAACAATGCATGTCGGGGCACTTGTTCTCTTGCATTAAAAAGTTATCAAAGTCAGAATTAGGCTTTCAAGGGTTAAGTCATAATTCTATGACCCAACAAATGAAAATTTTCATATTTTCCATAAATTTCAATAACCTTATTGAGAGAATTGTCAATGCTGAACCAAGCAGTTGAAACATCGAGGTCATTACAATCCGCTCTCCATGTACTGTAATACCTCAGTTCTGTCTTATTTCCAAAAAGATTTTTGTAGTCCTTACTTGGAATTATTTCTTGGAAACCTTGATGGTAAAAATTGACATCAAAATATGATGCTTTCTTTCCACATTGCAGAAATTTGAAAGTATTTTCTTGTGGTTGTCGCGTAACTTTTTTAGATTCATACAGTAACTGACATATTTGGATTGGCCTGTTTATCCAGTATATATGATTTAGAGATAAAAAAAGAAGGGTTAACATTTTATCCAACATAATGGCACAAACTAGACAGCAATAACTCCCTGCATGCTGCAGGCAGATATCCCTGGCCAGGAAATCTCTTGCCATTAACCCTTTTCTTAATGAATCACCCACATCCATCCACGTAATATGCAAATTGAGCAGTTGAAAAAATTAAATTTTTCAAAATATTTCAACAAAACCATATCATGTGACCCCTCATTGGAACGAGCTCACTGAAATCAAATCCCTGGGCCCAAATATGGACCCAGGGATTTGATTTCAACAAACATGTGAATGAATCTTCCAAGGGTGTCATATTTTGAAATATGAAAGCCTTTGGAGCAGTGGTATTTCAACAAATCCATATCATGTGACCCCCTCACTGAGCTCATTCCAATGAGGGGTCATATGACATGGTTTTGTTGAAATTTTTTGAAAAAGTTAAAAAAATGATGTTTAAAATTATAAATTTCGATATTGTCTGCATTGGGTGAAGGGTTAAAATAAGTTAAATTTGAGGATATTTAACGAGATTTTCTTCTGAAAGTTGTTTAGACTTTTTAACCAATGATTGGTTGTGTCAAATTTTCAAGAATTTTTCATCGAATCCAGACATGACTGCTGTGACTAGATTTGATGAAAAATATTTTTAAATTACACAGTGGATTAAGAGTTAATCAGAAGAATTTGCATTTTTAAATTATACTATTTATTCTCTTCTTTGTCTTAGAAACATATGTTATTGCCCCCTCCTTGGAACAATCTCAATGTGCTCATTCAGATAAGGGGTCAAAAGCTATGTTTTTGAGGAAAAAATTAAAATATTATAATATTCAAAAAATATTTTCCCAAGTGTCATTAATTAACTAATGAAGTTAGGCAAAGGGTTAACAAAAAGTTCCTAAACAACTGATTTGCAACACATATATTAAAGCAATCTGATACACACCCCTAAAATGGGCAATAATGTGTTGCATGATATTTCTAAGTGTTGGTAATTTCATCTTTAAAGAAAATAAACTGAAAACTCATTTGGGTGAAGTAACTTCAATGAAAACATATTAACTCACACATGAGGTATATGGTCTGTAGTACAAAGTAGCCATGTTGGATATAATTGGTGTCAAAGCCAAATGTTTAAAACTTATAAACTTTTCCAGATAAAGCCACTCAAAATATCACATTATGAGACAGATTCAGTCACACACAAACAACAAATGTCTCCACACAGAACATGAAAACTATGAAAAGTATTTTTCTAACAGCTAATAAAATCCATACACTTGCATAAATATTTTCAACATTAGATAAACATGAAAGGAATTTAACAAAATATGTATACCCCTTATTGTAACCCAGAGTTAAATTGTTTACATGCAGCTTAGCAACCAGGTAAGTCAATCTACCTATTTTCTTTATCTGTTACTCACAATGAAAAAGCAACCTGTGGGGTTCAAGAAAGGTGACTGAATTTAAGTGGTAACTGACATTCATTGAAGGATTTTTGATCATGTGATCAGATTTAACCATTTTCTTTCCACTATGTTCACAAGTTTAAAAATGTCAAATTCACAGCAAACACAGACACTTAATCTCTTTTTATACTTTTTTTTACTGTACCTGTTCAGTACGTCAGTAACTGCTGACCCTTTACCTAACAAATCCAGCCGCATTCAAATTCAACAGTTTGAAAAAAATTATTTTAAAAAAAAATTCAACAAAACCACATTACATACCCCTCCCCACCATTTTCCCACAAGGTAACTGAGAATGTAAACTATTAAATCTTCTTTAACAGGCTTCATGGAGCATGCAAAACAAGACATAATTTGTTAAATTTCCAAACCTAGCAGTAAAAAAAAAGTCATCCAAAAAATTATATTATACTCACATAGTTTGAGGAGTTAACCCTTTACCCAACACAGACGATTTCAAAATTTATTATTTGAAATATCATTTTTTACATTTTTTCAAAAAATTTTAACAAAACCATATCATATGACCCCTCTTTGGAACAAGCTCGTCGAGCTCGTTCTAAAGAGGGGTCACATGATATGGTTTTGTTGAAATTCTTCGAAAAATAATATTTTTTCAGCTGCTGAATTTGCATTTTACGTGGTTGGATGCGGGCGATTCGTTGGGTAAAGGGTTAAGAAAAATAAGTTCCTAATCATCTGCATGGCATTAGAAAATTTTATTTGCACAAGGACTGTCTGTTTAACTCTTAATCTGGTGATATTTTCTTGAATTTCTCATAAAAGTAAGTCAGAGCTGCTATCAAACAGCTATAACTTCTTGATTGAATGAAAAATCCAATTTATTTATTTATAAAGTTTAACCTAAACACACAGGATATCAAAATTTATTATTTTAATTATTTTCTTTTCAAATTTTTCAAAAAATTACAGCAAAACCATATCACGTGACCCTCTCATTGGAATGAGCTTGACAAGATCATTCCAATAAGAGGAGGGGGTCACTTGACATGGTTTTGTTGAAATGTTTTGAAAAATATTTCTTTTCAACTGCTTAATTCACAAATTATGCAGGTGGATACGGCTGATTCATTTGGTAAAGGTTAAACTCCCTGCATGCTGTTGGCGGTTATTCCTGCCCAAGACAGAATCCCTTTTGCCATTGAAATAAATATAATTTGGGTTCATCTTATCTTTCCCTCTGTAAACTGAAAGGATGTGCTTTACCAATGATTTATTGAATTAATTTAGATGAGTTTTTCTGTAAACCTAGTCATAGCTGCTTCACAGCAGCCATGACTAGATTTGATAAAAGATATCTTGACAAGAGGCCCTAGAGGGCCTGAGGGCGCTCTCCTGACATCGTAGCCTAAATATCAACCCAGGGAATTGATTTGAACAAGTTGCATCTGCTCCTCCTAAGAAAAGCTTATACCAAATATCAAAAGATTCTGATTGGTGGATCTGAAAAAAAAATTTTTTAAAGAATATTCCTCATACTGAACTAAATTATCATTTGGGCTCCCACAGGGAGCCCAAATATGAACCCAGGGACTTGGCTTGAACAAACTTGAATCTCATCCCCCTAAAGGTGCTGTATACCAAATATCAAAAGATTCTGATAGGTGGATCGGAAGAAGAAAACTTTTAAGAATATTCCTCATATTGCACTAATCTGAACATTTGGGCTTCCATAGAGAGCCCAAATATGGACCCATGGATTTGATTTCAACAAACATGTGAATGAATCTTCCAAAGGTGTCATATTTTGAAATATGAAAGCCTTTGGTGCAGTGGTATGGGAGAAGAAGATTCTTTAATGTTTTTCCCATTACTCAAAGTGTTAAAAAATGATGACTCCACATTTTTTTCAAAAGTCCTGATTTATTTTTTTTTTTTGATTTATTGGTTTACTTTATGGTATACATAATACAGAAAAATGTACAATAAACACATTGAAAATAGTAGTAAAAAGTAATAAGGAACAATTGCATTTGTAAAGATATACAAAAATAGTGTATACCGTAGGGAGATGGCACAGCCAGATTGGCTGTCTACCTGTCATCTCCCTGTTAGCTATACAGTTTCAGCTTGTGGCAAACCAACAATAAGAAATATAAACTAACAGATAGTTATTTGCATGCACTATGTGTACTTATATATAACTAGTTATCCTGTCGACTTTTCCATGGATGCTTCCAATGTGGGCATTGTCTTTTGCATTATTAATAATTGTGATCTGAGAAGTAAGCAGCCTAAATCGGAAGCTGATGACGACACCCAGTGTCAGAGAGCGAAAACTATTAGACAAAAAACGAAGTATCCTGTTATTTTTTCTTTTCTTTTTTTTAGCCAGTTCAGAATGTGTAAGTAAATTAAGGTTTTGGAAAAGCCAAATTCCTGAGCTGTTAATACCATATAATTAAAAAGGATAAAGAGATAGATTAAGCACCTAAGCAATCTATGCAATATGGGTTATTACAGTTTACATTAACATCATACGATCTTAGCAATTTTTTTATCAACTCCTTTCTAAATGTGCCTCTAAGTGGGATATTGCACAGTCTTTCATCCAGTGTATTCCAAATTTTTGGGTAAGCGAATGTTGGGAGGGCATCTAGAGATCTTGTTCGAGATTTTTCTTCAAAGAAGCATGCCAGATTGTCTGGTGGATCTTCTACCTCTATTTTCCACAGCACTGAAAAAATGAAAGTGTCAATGACACTGTAGCTCAACTTGTTTAAGACATGTACATGTATAGTGTGTGACACAGCAATGACAAACACCTAGGTAATGACCTGATAACAAAGGTACATGTAAAGTATTGTAACGATCTGTACATAAATGCTGACCATAGCCTGTAACAAATATATAGGTAAAGTATTGTAAAAGTGGGGTGACAGTTAGATGTTAAACTAGAAAAGAAATTTTTGAGTCCCAGAGTGGGTCTGACTGCCCAAAAATATTTGTTCTCATATCACAGTGATAACAAAAGCACCCAAAAACATTCGTTCCTGTCACACGGTGATAACAAAGGTACCCCCAAGAAGTTTCATGAAGATCAGTTCATAAATACAGACTCTAGCCCTAGCCATATTAACATGTGCACTTACTGTGTATAAGTAGCACTGAACAAATCAAAGTTCATCTAATTTGCATAATTTCTGCACGAGAAAAAAACCAGTATTATATGTGATGTATTCCATGTTACTAAACATTCCAACAAAAATTTATTCAAATCAGAACTTTCATACAGAAGTTCTGTACAAAAACTGATTGCACTAATTTTGGTACAAAAAGGCTGCTGGTGGCCATCTTGAATTTTGGACCACACCCAAAAACACTCGTTCTCGTCCCACAGTGAAAACAAAGGTACCCAAGAAGTTTCATAAAGATCGATTCATAAATACGGCCTCTAGCCTGAGCCGTATACAAGTTGTGTACAAAAACTGATTGGACCTAATTTTGGTACAAAATGGCCACTGGCAGCCATCTTGAATTTTGGACCACACTCAGAAACACTCATTCTCATCCCAAGGTGATAACAAAAGTACCCAAGAAGTTTTGTGAAGATCGGTTCATAAATACAGACTCAAGTCCAAGCCGTATTGACACATGCACTTACAGTGTATAAGTAGCACTGAATAAATCAAAATTCATCTAATTTGCATAATTTCTGCTTGAGAAAAAAACCTGTATTATATGTGATGTGTTCCATGTTACTGAACATTCATACAGAAATTTATTCAAATCAGAACTTTCTTACAGAAGTTCTGTACAAAAAACTGATTACAGTAATTTTGGTACAAAATGGCCGCCGGCAGCCATCGTGAATTTCGGACCGCACCCAAAAACACTTGTTCTCATCCCATGGAGATAACAAAGGTACCCAAAAAGTTTCGTAAAGCTCGGTTCATAAATATGGCCTCTAGCCCGAGCCGTATTGGCATTTGCAGTTACAGTGCTGAAAGGGACATTAAATAGATCAAAGCTAGTCTAATTGGCATAATTTATGCACGAGAAAAAACCCAGTATTATATGTGATGTATACCTTGGTACAAAACATTCACACAAAAAAATATTCAAATCAGAACTTTCATACAGAAGTTCTGTACAAAAAACTGATTGCACTAATTTTGGTACAAAAAGGCTGCTGGCGGCCATCTTGAATTTTGGACCGCACCCAAAAACACTCGTTCTCGTCCCACAGTAATAACAAAGGTACCCAAGAAGTTTCGTAAAGATCGGTTCATAAATACGGCCTCCAGCCTGAGCCGTATAGAAGTTGTGTACAAAAACTGATTGGACCTAATTTTGGTACAAAATGGTCACTGGCAGCCATCTTGAATTTTGGACCACTCGTTCTCATCCCAAGGTGATAACAAATGTACCCAGGAAGTTTTGTGAAGATCGGTTCATAAATACAGCCTCTAGCCGAAGCCGTATTGACACAGGCACTTACTGTGTATAAGTAGCACTGAAAAAATCATCAAAGTTCATCTGATTTGCATAATTTCTGCTTGAGAAAAAAACCCGTATTATATGTGATGCATTCCATGTTACTAAACATTCATACGGAAATTTATTCAAATCAGAACTTTCATACAGAAGTTCTGTACAAAAAACTGATTGCACTAATTCTGGTACAAAATGGCCGTCGGCAGCCATCTTGAATTTCGGACCGCACCCAAAAACACTCGTTCTCGTCTCATGCATATGGTGATAACAAAGGTACCCAAGAAGTTTCATAAAGATCGGTTCATAAATACGGCGTCTAGCCTGAGCCGTATTGGCATTTGCAGTTACAGTGCTGAAAGTGACATTAAATAGATCAAAGTTAGTCTAAATGGCCTAATTTATGCACGAGAAAAAAACCTGTATTATATGTGATGTATCCCTTGGTACTAAACATTCACACACAAAATTATTCAAATCAGCGCTTTCATATGGAAGTTCTGCTAAAAAATCTGATTGCACCTAATTTAGTACAAAATGGCTGCCAGTGGCCATCTTGAATTTCAGACCGGACCCCAAAACACTTGTTCTCGTCCCACGGTGATAACAAAGATACCCAAGAAGTTTCGTAAAGATCAGTTCATAAATACGGCCTCTAGCCCGAGCCGTATTGTCATTTGCAGTTACAGTGCTGAAAGTAACACTAAATAAATCAAAGTTAGTCTAATTTGTATAATTTACGCACGAGAAAAAAACCTGTATTATATGTGATGTATCCCATGGTACTAAACATTCATACAAAAAATTATTCAAATCAGAGCTTTCAAATGGAAGTTTTGTGCAAAAATCAGATTGCACCTAATTTTGTACAAAATGGCTGCCTGCGGCCGTCTTGAATTTCGGACCGGACCCAAAAACACCGATTCTCGTCTCACAATGATAACAAATGTACCCAAGAAGTTTCGTAAAGATCGATCCATAAATACGGCCTCTAGTCCGAGCCGTGTGTACGGCATGATGGATGGACAGAAGGCCAGACAGACAGATGGATGACGGGCCACGACAATACCTCAAATTTGGCTTCCCCAAAGTTGAGCTAATTATCAAAAGACACGGGGAGATTATTATTTCTTCAGTCAAATAGAAGCAGAGACGTATGGAGCACAAAAAGATCGCTAACCTTTAAAATTTTGAGAGTCACATCATGAATTGTTTAAAGTTCTTATAGAACGTTTTTGCATTAAAACAACTTATTTATACCTTTCGAGTTCCCCCAAACATGCATCCCATAAATCAAATGACTGTGCACTAAAGTATAATACAATGTTTTCATTGCAACATGTGGCAATATAGTTTTTACTTTGTTAAGAACATAGTTAGCACGAGCTATTTTTGCGCACAAATTAGAAATGTGAGCCTTATATGAGAGATTCTCATCAATATGTATGCCTAGAAATTTTAATGACGATTCGTTTAGGTCAGACGCAACACTATCTATTTTCTTATTGTTTATAGCTACAACACTGAGGAGTGGAACTGCTCTCTTGTTGCTTGGGTTTATAATGATAAATTTGGTTTTAGCATTATTGAGGAGGAGGTAATTAGCCATACACCACCAAGAAATCTTTTCTGGTTCAAGATTAATATAATTTACAAGAATATTTACATCTGGCCCCCGACGAATACACAGTTGAGTCGTCTGCAAATGACACCAGATTTAAGGATGTAGCTTTACAAAGGTTATTAACATACAACAGAAACAAGGTCGGCTCCAAGGTCGGCTCTAAATTGGAGCCTTGCGGCACTCCAGAAGCAACTGGGATTGTGGATGACACATTATCTCCGAACGTGACGTATTGTTGCCTATTGGACAAATCACTCTTGAACCACTCTCAGCGGACTCCACGAATGCCATAATATTCCAACTTTCTTAATAAGATACTGTGATTTATTGTGTCAAAAGCCTTTGAGAGGTCAGGAAAGACAGCGAGTGTGTTATGTTTACTTCCTTTATTATTTTCCTCAATAATATGACTCAATAATAGGAGAACGGAATGAATTGGAGCATAATTTTTATGAAAACCATATTGCTGAGGGGTTAGGATATCAAATCTGTTTAAAAAATTAATAAGTTGATCAGACATAATTTTCTCCAATACTTTAGAGAAAGTAGGCAAAATACTCACCGGCCGATAATTATTGACATTATGTGGATCACCAGATTTGTAGATCAGAATCACTTTATCAATTTTCATTTTGACAGGGAAGACAACCTGTTCAAATGAGCTGTTAGCAATGTGAGCAAGCGAGGGCGCTATTATGTGAATTAAATGTTTAACCAGGAAAGGGGAGATGTTGTCGCAATCTCTGCTCCTTTTGGCTTTCAGAGATTTTACAGTATCAATCACTTCTTGTTCAGAAGTTGGATTCATGAAAAAATTGTTAGTGTAGCTGCCAAACATGGTATCAGTGAAAGAATTATTAGATCTTTCTATCTGACTTCTTGTTTGGTTTCCTATATTTATAAAAAAAATATTAAATTCATGAGTAATATTAACTGGATCACCAATACATTTTTTCTCTACAGTTATATGAGCAGGCACTGATGAGTCATTTTTAGCCTTTTTATTACATCATTTAGAATTTTCCACGTATTCCGAAGATTATTTTAATTTTCCTGTAATATTTGTTTATAATATGGCGCTTTTCTTAGTCTTTTAACTTTATTGAATATTTTACAGTACTTTTTGTAGTTACTTACATTCTGCCCACTTGGGGACTTCCAGTGATAAAATTTCATCTTATTGTTTGAGGATACTAAAAGACCCCTGGACATCCATGGCTGCTGTTTGACAAATTCACTATTCAGCCGATTTTTGTTGCAAGGGGAATGCCTGTTCAAATGCATTACAAAATAAATTCATAAAAGTATCGTAAGCTATATTTAGACATGATGAATCAAAAACAGGTGTGAAGTCATACTCTGATAGAATATTAATAAAATTTTGAATGGTCCCCGAATTGTTTTTACGTCTTAATACAGAAGCTGGGTTAACAGTCTTCCTCTACTCCATTTCGATCAGAAATGTTCTAAAGTGGTCAGACACATCACTTATTATAATTCCGGAAATTAATATTGTTGGTTATATGGTTTGAATAAATATGATCAATCAGTGTAGCTGAGTGCGTGGTTACCCTGGTAGGTCTGGTGATGAACGGTCAAAACCCTTGACTAAACATTAGATCTGAATAGCTACATGTTGGCTGATGAGACTCCAACTTTAAGAGATCTACATTTATGTCTCCCACAATGTAGAACAGTTTCTTTTCCCTGTTGAGAGCGTCTGTAATACAATTTAACTTAACTAGAAATAGGTCCAAGTCAGCTTTAGGGGGCATATTTGCTCGAAAGATAACTCCAATTAATCGAGACAATTTGCCATATTTAACTTCTACAAAAAGGGATTCTATAACATGCAGAATAAATATTGTCAAATCTTCTTGTACCTTGTAGCTAATATCATCTCTTATATAAAATCCCACCCCACCCTGGCCGTAGTCACCACTCGGTCTTACGTTTTTCAAAAAGTTATAATAAGAAATTTTTTCTCCAATTTCTGAAGAGAGGATAAAAGGTCACTCAGTGAATTCCAGTGAGCAGTTAGGTTTTGGACATTGATATGGGATAATGAAATTGTATGCCCAATGTTTCCAACAAACGACTTAAACTCATCAGGTAGGTAATACCTACATTCAGAATGGTCTTTAAAAGGTGAAGCGTCAGCGTCATTTATGTCGGCGCATTTGTTGATGCATCATGTCACAAAGTCAAATTCCATACCACTCTGAATCTCGTCTAGAGTTATGTTACCCACCATGATATTCGTTGAGGTCGAAAGGACTAGTATTGCTGCAAAAATCAAGTGATTTGTTTTTAATTAATACAAAGGCTGCTAAACAAAGGTTTACAATGTTGTAAGAAAATATACTTTGGAGATTACTGGTCATTTGATGTGTTTCTGATGGTCTGACACAATCAATTGAATGGATGGTAAAACGGTGAGTACATGAGTATATAGAAAATATAAATGTATATACAATGATGCACGCTAAGTGCTGCCTAAAATTTAACTCCATTTGTAAGGAGTTGCCAGGCGGTCACAGCGAAAGGGTTATACTTTGCATGACATGACACTTTCTGTACCCCACCCCCCCAGCCCCTGTGTTCTTACTTTGTTATATTTATATAATAATTACTATAGGTTTTTATAATTACAGAAAATCCTTACTACAATCTATTACTATTACAATCGTATAATTACTATAAGTTTCTGCACCATTTCACTTGTATTAATGAACTTCCTTATCAAAATTTCAAAATTCTGTTTCAAAGTACTAGAATTTGTGTGTAAATGTTTGTATGCCACCTCATGATTCCTGTCGACCAGGGTGAGCAATATCTAAATTTATATGGGAATATCCCTGGATAGAATTGGCAATTTATTACATTTTTCAAACATTTTTTCAAACATTCATCTAGATCCCCCCTCCCCCCCCCCCCAGTGTTCTTACAACATTACACTCTAATATACTTATATATAATTACTCCTCATACTCAATTTTTCCTAGAATTTCTCTAAATCTTCCTCTGTTCTTATTAAAGAACCCCATTGTCTTTGGTGAACAGTTTTCCATCTATTGTCCATGACTGTATAATTTTCTTCAATCTTCTCAACTTCATAGCCTCCTTGAATAACTGGTACTTCAATTTTGTCAAATCCTCATTGATGCAGCACTCTTTTCTTCTAAACTTCTTATCCTTCAAGGCCTTTCTGGCTGTAAAAAACTTCCTTTTGGCACTATAATTTGTAAAGCGTACAATTACTTGCCTATTGCTAATTGTCTTGGGCCCTACATGATGTGACCGGTCTATATCTGTTTCTCGCAGCTCAACACCAATGAAACTGGCTATCTCTTAACACAATTTTAGTTGTATCCTCACCATCTACTTCTTCTATCCCACTTATACGCAAACTATACTTACGCGTGTATTGCTCTAGATCATATACATGATTCTCTAATCTTTTTACTTCTCCAGTCAGCTTCCTATTCTTCTCTTTAATATTTTGAGTTCTTCTAGAATACTACTAGTTGCCTCTTTTACTGAACTCTTAACCGTCTCCTTAACCCTTTACCCAACGTAACGGCCAAAACCGGCTAGCGCTATTCTCAAAAATCGCCAATTAATTTTCATTATTTTTTTTCATTTTTTGTCTCAAAAACATAGGTTATGACCCCTCGTTGGAACGAGCTCGTCGAGCTCGTTCCAACGAGGGGTCATAACCTATGTTTTTGAGACAAAAAATGAAAAAAATTAGTTATTCAAGAATTTTTTTTGCAAGTGTCGTCTGCTTTTCATGTTAGGTAAAGGGTTAATCATCAACCGTACAGCATCCATCATGATCTCTTTCAGATGGTGGGCCACTGCATCCACATCAAACCCTGACTCCATTTTCTCTATCTCCTCTTCAAACTCTGTTTCGACAATCTTGGCTAATTTCGGTGTATTTTGTATTTCTGCAAAATGCTTCTGAGGGCTATATTGTTTTCTCTTGGACTTAGCTTTTGGCATTGGTAATCACAAAAGGGAAATTTAATGACTACTCTCAGTAACTACACTCGGTTTATCTAAAAGTATGATCCCAAGGTCAAGAAAGGTTGACGAAAATAGGCAACTTTCTGATATAAACCAACAGTTCTTGCTATCCTCACAACATCTTTTTTTCAAAACAAGTTTTCTCACACTGGAAATAACTTAGAAACTTCACTGTACCATTTTGGTAAATTAATTACTCCCCATTTACCGGAAAATGCAAGATTATTTACTTAAGCACAGAACTACGTGACCAACCATGTCACCGTCTGGGACATCCTTTCCTGAAAAAGTACTGTATGATAAAACCGATGACAATTTTTGTTTTGACTACTCCTTTCTGTTTTTCCTAAGGAAGCTTCACACAAAATAAAAATTCTCAGTGCAATGTAGTTTTGGAGATATGGGCATTTTAATTTTTCTATTTTTAGCTTCTGCGGTTCCCATGGGGCAACAGAAAAAATGGTTTGGGCATAAATTATGTACTTATGACCCAATAAGCCCTTATATCAAATTTGGTTCAAATCGGCCTATCATTTCGGAAAATAGAAATTTTGGTACAATTCGGGCTCCCACAGGAAGCCCAAATATGAACCCAGGGACTTGGCTTTAACAAGCTTATATCTCACCTCCCTAAGGATGCCACATACCAAATATCAAAACATTCTGGCTGCTGGATCTGAAGAAGAAGATTTTTAAAGAAAATTCCTCATTTTGAACTAAGTTATAACTCGAGCTCCCACAGTGGTCGATCTGAAGAAGAAGATTTTTAAAGAATATTCCTCATAGACATACTGCACTAATTTAAACATTTGGGCTTGCATAGAGAGCCCAAATTTGGACCCAATGATTTGATTTCCATAAACATGTGAAACAATCTTCCAAAGATGTTATATGTGAAATTTGGAAGCTTTTGGAGCAGTGGTTTGGGAGAAGAAGAGTCTTAAATGTTTTCCCCATTACCCACAGTGTTAAAAAATGCTGACTCAGCATTTTTTTCAAAGTCCCAAAAAAGTACACTATGATAAAACTGATAGCAATTTTTTTTTACCTTTCCACTGTGTTGGTCCTAAGGAAGCTTCACATCAAACAAGAATTCTCAGTGCTGTGTAGTTTTGGAGATATGGGCGTTTTATGTTTTTTTCTATTTTTAGCTCATGCAGTTTCCATGGGGCGACGGGAAAAATTGTTTGGGCATAAATTAAGTACTTATAACCCAATAAGCCTTCATATCAAATTTGGTTCAAATCAGCCTATCAGTTTGGAAAATAGAAATTTTGGGCGGGGCAAAAATTCTTGCAACAAAATCAAAATGCAATGTCATAACAAACATCTAAAATTTCACTTAAATCGGTTCAGTGGTTTTGAAGGAGAAGACGCAAACACTATGTTCACGTTCATCAGCCAAGATAATATCATGTCAGGTAGCTTTATAGGAGGAAGCCAGTTTACCTGGAAGGAACTACTGTGCAGCAGGGAGTAACTATCAGACTCTTCATTTTACTTACCTTACTCAGGAGGGGCTTGCAGAGGTTGAAAGCATGTGTACCATTGACATGCATACCATGCTCTCCCCTTGGGGAACTGGGACTGAATACTTTGTCAGGATCATTTCAATTTGAAATCTGATATTCTAACCAATGAGCCACCATGCTCTGAGAAATTCAAAAGACTCTGACAACAAGAAATCATTGATAAGAGGGCTGCTCCTATTTATAAGGGTATAATTTCTTCACAAAGCCAGAAACATATGTTTAATCATACAAAAGTTAAAAATCTGTTTCTCAGCACCCCCCCCCCCTCCCCCCCCCCCCCCCCAATGATCATTTTGGTTGTTGCATATGTTATAACCAATGCAAACTTAACCTTTTACCCAACGCAGATGATATCAAAATTTATTATTTTTAAATATCATTTTTTAAATTTTTAAAAAAATTTCAACAAAACCTATCATGTGACCCCCTCATTGGAACGAGCTCATTCCAATGAGGGTTCACGTGATATGGTTTTGTTGAAATTTGTTGAAAAATAATATTTTTTCAACTGCAGAATTTGCATATTACGTGGGCGGATGTGGCCGATTCGTTAGGTAAAGGGTTAAAAGAATAAAAAAATTAAATGGTTTGTGTCCGATATTTTACCCAAGTTAATAAAATGGATAAATTTGTTTCTTGAGTGCAACAAGGCTTTGCAATGCTTTAGCAAACCCTTCTTGCACTCAAGGGATGAAATACACCACCCCCCATAATATTCTGTACATTATGAGGCCTAAACATAAAACAAACCAACATGATATACTCCACATACAAATCGGCATATAAAATACAATGGATTCAAGCGGCATTCAATATTTATTGGATGGAAACCAAATTCAATATGGCCACCATGGCAGCTATTTTGAATTGGCTGGCTGGACCAAAATCAAAAGGAAGCATTGTCTGGTCATTCACAAGTAACCTCTAAAATTATGATTTGATCAAATAAGCGGTTCTTTAGTTATTTGATGGAAACCAAAGGTTAACAGATGGATGCATGGCTGCCATAATGAATTGGCCATTGGCGGCTATCTTAGTTCAGCTGGCTGGTCCAAAATCGAAAGGAAGCTTCCTCCAGACATCAATAATGCATACACAAAAAATAAATTGTTTCGAGTCAGCATTCATTAGTTTTTGGACGGAAACCAAATTCAATATTGAAAATTGGCTAGCTTGACCAAAGTCGAAAAGAAGCATTGACAAGTCATCCACAAGTAATCCCCTAAAATTAAGTAACCCTCTCGGGGGCATAAAAACAGTTCAAACATTTACACTGGAAAAAAGTACTGAGACAAAAAAAAGTCTGATAAGCTAAGGAATTCAAACGTCAGAATAATTTATCAACATATCATAACATTTTTTATTCAAATAACAGAGATTTTCTGTAAAACTTACATGAAAATAACAAGTAAAATTGTAGTCAAAAAGTTAAATGCAATTAACAAAGGCCACATATGGGTTTATAGCAATGAATCAGAAAAACAAAGTCTCAAGAGGAGTACCGATGAGATAAATAACGAGTTAATAAAAACGATAAAGAAATTTTAAAACATCAAATAATCAATCAAATACATAACATGAACAGTGGAACAAATTATAGTACTCACCTTTCTGTGAAATTGTTGCAAAAAGTTCTTTGGGGGAATTTTTTTCCAGTTCAATTTATAAAATTTATGGTATTAATAATTAGATAGTAGAAAACTTCAATACACAGTGTCTAGGTAATTTATGACAATTAAACAGTGAAATGTTATCGCAGTCAACAGTAGTCTATAAAGTTTAGTTTCTGCAAATAAATTTTTGAATACTCTTTCAATACATATGTTTGAAGGAAGCAATCTATTTCTATTTCCTAATTCATGCAAAGTAAACTTCTGGTTCTTGTCCATCTTTTTATGATTTTCAGGGTAAAGACTGCATAGTTTCTAACAAGTTTATACAATAATTGTATGAAAGGAATACTAGATATTTCCCAAGCGAACATTTCCGAAGATGGACATTTTCCCAGATGAACATTTCCCAAAAGGTGGGCAGATATACTCCACATACTTCCCCATAGATGGACAAATTTCATCTCAGTAATAAGATAGTTACATTTTTCAAGTTCTATTTCTTTCTTCTATATTTCAAACCAAAAAAACCCCTTGTTGATGATAACTGACAACAGATTTGACAAATTTTCAATTATTTTCAAGGGAAACTCAATCTCTGCACATTTTAATAACCCACTATAAGCTAACCCCATACTTTTAAAAAAATACAAAATGATTTGCACTGATAAAACCAGGTTTCAGCATCATTTCTGGGAATATTCTCGGAGAGCATTTCAAGAAATGATACTGCGACCTGTTTTGATCAATGCAGACAAAATGTAATGCAAATTGTTTTCAAGTTTATGCTACAACTTATTTCAGCTTGTATTGTATGCATTTTTTTCACTCTTGGTTTAAATTTTTGGAACCAATATAACACAAAAACAAATTAAAATATAACACATAAAATGCTTGAGAAATGTTAACCCATCATCGTATGGGAAAATGTGCATTTTAAAAAAAAAACAGCCTCGGGTAATGTCAGCTAGGGAAATGTCAGCCTACTGATATATGGGATAATGTTTGCCTGGTGAAATGTTAGCTCACTGTATGAAAGTACCAGAAATGATTTGGATATTTGTACAGATCAGACAAACTATGTGACTGAAACTGGTTGCATAACCCTTGACCTAACAATAATGGCAGTCAACAGTCAAAATAAGTTGTAGCATAACCACAATAAACTAAGTATACTGCTGCTCCTGCACTGATAAGATCAGAATCTGACATCAGTGAGAGCTTTCCAGAAAATTATGTCAGCTTCTGGTCTTATCAGTGTAGGAAGAGAAATATACATAGTTTATAGTGGTTTTCCTACAATTTATTTTGACTTGTACTGTATGACTCATCGAGGTCATTCCAATGAGGGGTTATAAGCTGTGTTTGTGAGGCAACTAATGAAAAATGTTTAGTTATCCAATATATTTTTTGGCATGTGCTGTCAACTATTTGTTTTGGTTGGATAAAAGGTTAATTTTTCGGGTTAATTTTTTTAGTTCTTACAGTCCTTCACTGGAACAAGCATATCAATCATGCACAAGTGTAAGGTTATAAACTATGTCCTGATCAAAACACATTATTCAGGTACAGGTAGAAATTTAGGTTGTCATCAGAAAATTGTATTGAGTCAATTCCCCTAAATTCTATTCCAATTTCACCCAGCAGAGATCGCATGAGATGCGCATGCGCTATTATGAATCAGTGCGTCGCTTTTGTTTCAGCAATTAACTTTGTTTTGTGTTCCGCTGATTAAAATTGCTTTTTTCTGTGCATTGCGGGATATTTACATTCTTCTAGACGTCCACATCTACAAAAAACGTATCTGCGATCCGTTTGGTTGCCATCACCTGTGTTTCTTGAACTTTCTGAGCTGTTTTAACACTTTTACTTACTTTTGTTTCTGCAATAACAATGGTATCGCAGGAATCAGGGTCTGCAGACATCTTGGATTTGATTTTGGATGACACAGTGGCACTCAGCTCTGTTAGTGCTAAAGGCGAAAGACAGACAGGGGAGGCGATTAAAGGCTCCAGGCTTAGTAATGTGCTCCCGGCAACACAAGGCTCCAGACCTGTTGCTACTTCTGTTCTCCTTCGACCCGCATCGATGGGGCCGAAGTGCGGGGAAGTTGAACCGTAGGCTGGCTCGTTGAATTCGCCAGCGCTGGATGTGAATGCATTTACGGAATTACAACAGACAGTGGCTACAATGTCTCAGACATTCGGCAGGCAGTCTCTGCCAAGGTGGAGCCTAAGCTTGCAAGCTTTTTGGACAAGTTACCCCATTCTAAATTACCAGAGGATAAATTGAAGGAGAAAATGGGACTGTAACTTCGACCGGACAACTGTGAGAGTTTAGTTCTGACAAAAGCCAATCAAGAGATGTGGGACAAGTTGCAGACACCCACTCGGTAACGTGACTTGAAGTTCCAGAAGGTTCAGTCTTCGATGGTCAAGGGTATGATTGCTGTGACGCAAGCTGCGGATGCTCTCGTGAAAAATGAGATCTCCAAGGACGCCATCTTGAGGAAGCTGGTGGATTCTTTGGCATTGTTTATGCACTACACACAAGAACTGAATCAGCGTCGACAGGAGGATTGTCAATCAGACCTCAACTATGAATTCAAGGAATTGTGCTCGTCTTCTGATTATGCTAATGACCTGCTGTTTGGGTCGGATTTGCCAAACCGCATCAAACAAATAGCTGATACGAATCGCGTTTCAGCCCGTGGTCAACACAGTAACAAACCGAGGCGGTTTCAACCACATTCCATGCCAGCTTCACGCCAGTCATGGATCCGCAATAAATTCAGGCAGTCTTTTTTAGGCAGAGGCCCCAACAAACAGCCCTACTGGCAACAATGATGGGGAAATGCGTCTTGACAACGGCAGGGTCAACGTGCTCAGCGACCAGCCCCACACAGAATTTAAAGGTTAGTTATGTTTCCACTCAATGGCAATAAAACACTTTGAGACAATGTTTTATCAAACAATCTACACATATTTTGTGCCTGCCTATGGACAACTCAGTTATTATGGCTCCAGGTCTTCAAACTTCTGCATTAACAAAAAAACCTACGAATAATAAGGCAACATGCACCATCACCGAAGTGACCGAACACTCTGTGGTTCATGATCCCGCAATTGAACATAGCATGGCAGGGGTGGCTCCTGCTTTTACAGCTGAATCTACCAAACTTTTTTTTGTACCCCTGGAGCAAACTTACAACTGACTCATTTATTTTGCAGGCGATTGATGGAGTTCGCCTGGAATTTATGGCCACGCCTCGGCAAACTTTTGTTCCCAAACCCATGAAATTTACTGCTAAGGAAACTAAAATCACTGATGCAGAATTGCAACAATACATTGAACTGGGTGTTCTAGAAGAGGTTGCACAGTCTTCTGATGAGTTTATTTCTAACATTTTTGTGTGACCAAAGAAAAATAATACTTACAGAGTTATTCTGAACCTTAGCAGTTTAAATACATTTCTTGTGTATCGCCATTTTAAAATGGACACCTTGGACACTGTGATCAGTCTTGGCCACTCGGGTTGCTACATGGCATCTATTGACCCTAAAAATGCTTATTATTCTATCAGTGTGCATCCTTCTCATCGGAAATTCTTATGGTTTGTGTGGCAAAAGTCTCTTTACCAGTTTACTTGTCTGCCAAATGGGCTTTCCTCTGCTCCACGCATTTTCACCAAGTTGCTCAAGCCTCCACTGTCGACATTACGCAAACAGAGTCACCTATCCAGTGCATACATTGATGATGTTTTTTGGCAACAACAGGTTTCAATCTACCAGTGTATCTCAGGTTTTACTGAAGGAAGCAATGTGAGGGGAGCCGGAAAATCACCATGCGATTCGAAAAATCACCATGCGATTGTGACAGCATTGTAGTCTTTTGACGATCAATATATCTGTAATGCAGCGGCCCATATCCCTTTACCCAACGTAACGGCCAAAACCGGCCAGCGCTATTCACGAAAATCGCCAATTAATTTTCATTATTTTTTCATTTTTTGTCTCAAAAACATAGGTTATGACCCCTCGTTGGAACGAGCTCGTTCCAACGAGGGGTCATAACCTATGTTTTTGAGACAAAAATTGAAAAACAATAGTCATTCAAGAATTTTTTTTGCAAGTGTCATCTGCTTTTCATGTTAGGTAAAGGGATATTCGACCCCAGGAAAGGTAGCCACCAAAGTGCCCAACAGTAAAATCACAGCCTGCCAGAAAAACATAGCTGATACGTTGAACTGTTGCAGTCTCTAGGCTTTATCATAAATTGGGAAAAATCTGTTTTGGCACCGACACAGCATCTAGAACATTTAGGTTTCATCATTGATTCTGTTGATATGACTGTCACGTTGACTGCACTCAAACAACACAAGATTATCGGCATGTGTAAAGCTTTACTGGTAAAACAGACACCACGCATTCCGGATTTAGCAGAACTGTTGGGCACTTTGGTGGCTACATTTCCTGGGGTCAAATATGGGCCGCTGCATTACAGATATATTGATCGTCAAAAGACTACATTGCTGTCACAATCGCATGGTGATTTTTCAGCTCCCCTCACATTGCTTTCTTCAGTAAAAACTGAGATACACTGGCAGATTGACAACCTGTTGTTGCAGAACAGGAATATCGACCGTCCACCACCACACCATGTCTTGACCACTGACTCTAGCTTAGATGGTTGGGGTGCTGTACTTGACCAGGTCGCAGACAGTCATGTTGGTGGTCGATGGGATCTACACGAACAACAATTACACATAAATTTTTTGGAATTAAAAGCCACATTCATGGGTTTGCAAACAATTTTTATGGCCTCACAACATTTGCATATTCAATTACAAATAGACAATGTCACAGCAGTCGTGTGTATTAACCACATGGGTTAACCTGAACATTCACAAACTTCTCATTTCTCTTTGAAAACTGATTCATTATTAATAGAGCATGCGCATCTCATGTGACCCCTGCTTCCAATGAAATTAGAGTAGAATTCCAGTCGAACTTCGACTTACAGGTAAGTCTCGTCCAACCGAACATCAACAATGATAAAGCTGTGTGCGGATTTCAGTAGTTGTGCCCAAGTTTTGTGGTGTTTAAAAACATTTTGCCACATCTTGCCTTGCTAAGCTCATAGTTTGGTCACACTTCCCAAAACAAGCAGTATAACTACAAGTCTAATCAAAAGAATGTGACTAAAGTAAGTTTAACAAATCATGCAGAATTGACAAAGGAAAGCAATCTGTGTCTAGAGCTTCAAAAAAGACATGATCAACATTATTTATTTATTTATTGGTGTTTAAGGTCACATAGTTATGTACAATGGCTGACAGCAATGACCAGCAGCTGCCAGCTCCCGAACATCGTAATTCCACTCTGCAGCACAGGCAGGGTTAGATTGGTTGAAGACAGGCGCACCATCGACGTACAGTATGGCTTAGTACACGGCGTCATCATGCCCCCATGTGGACAATGGGGGTTAAGTACCTTGCCCAAGGACACAGCGTGGGAGACTGAATCGATTGCTCAGATGGTCACCCATCTGAGGACTAACCAGGCTCGACATTGCTTAACTTCGGTGATCTGACGAGAACCGGTTACCACAACGCCACTGTGCCCCCACATTATCAACATAGATTGCCATTCACTGGTGAACCACTGTATGTGTGACCATGCTACATTGAAACCCTCTTAACTGGATATTTCTTTATTAAACTAGAAATCTTTGAGATGGAGACCATCCCAGGAGTTCCACAATACCTGATATTCTGATGGCCCAGTAGCCCCGAGCTCCAGTTCTATAAAGGCTTGATAGGGTTACGGTTGTAACCCTATTTGGACTATCAGGCCTTCTGAATAATAGGTGGACACTTTGTAATTATGATGATAAAATGGGACTTAATTAATCTACTGACAGTTTCCAAATCAATCGAGTTCACCCCTATCCCCTTGGCAGTGTACCTATGGAGTTTCATGATCCTAGGCCAAAAACATTGTCACGTTAGACAGGGTTCCTGCAGATTGTTAAAAATGAAATTCAAAGACATTCAATGATTTTCATGGCCAATTTTGAGAGGAATTCCAGGGAATGGGGCACCACTGAGACAATAATTCAATGAATTTCTAGAATATTATACTTAAAGTACAAGTTTATTTTGTTAATAAAGAATGAGATTTGGTGAGAAAATACAAATTTTACCTCCAATTTTCATCATTAAAGGAACACTATTGTACAAAACATGGAGAGTGCATGTATTATTAGTAAGTCACCCAAAGGGTGGAGATTTCAGATTTTCACTCCGGCAATAATAACTAATTTGCTGCAAAACCAAAATATGATCCTAGTCAAATTAGGGTATCATAAGAAGGATGGAATTCAAGGATTTTCCTGGACAATACATAGCTTTTGGCCTAAGTCAAGGCATTTCTAGATCTTGAATTTAATTACAAAATCTTGGCTTTTTCACAATTTTCAGGACCTAAAGGAACCATTAAGTCCTAAAATCATTTCTGGGTTAGATCCCTGTGACCTTTGCCCTTTTGACCCCGGCAAATCAATAGGGTTCAACCCTTTCCCATAGGCAGTAAATTCTGTGCAGTTTCATTATCCTAGGTCAAAGGATTGTAAAGTTAGAACCCTGAAACTGTTTTTTGGTAAGATCAGTATGACTTTGAGATTTTACCCCCAAATCAATAGGTTTTCATCCTTTCCCCTATGGAGACGACTTATAAAATTTCATAATCCTAGATCAAAGTGGTGTCAAGTTACAGTCCAGAAATCAAACTGGAAGCACCCTGTGACCTGTGACCTCGATGTTTGCCCTTTTGATCCCCAAATCAACAGGATTCATTCATTTCCCCAAGGTAGTGTACCTGTGAAGTTTCAAAATCTTATATGTTAATTGCATTTAACATCCAAACACTAAACTATTTACCAAACCTTCAGTACAAATTTAACATATTAATTGCATATAGAATATGGAGTAAACGCATGTTGTCTGAATAAAAAGTGTTGTGATCTATTGAAGAAACAGCCCCCTTAACAAAGTGCCCTTAGGGCTTAATCCACTCACTTTTAGCTTTAGAGATGGACATCAGACTCTCCGTGTAGAAAATAATATTAAAAGTTACGTTGCCTCAAAAACATAGCTTATGGCCCTTCATTGGAATGTGCTCATCAAGCATGTTCCAATGAGGGGTCAAAAGCAATGTTTTTTAAGGAAAAAATAAAAATGTTTTGTTATTCACAAGATATTTATTGCAAATGTCCACTGCTAGTCTTGTAAGGTACACAGTTAATGAAACAAATGACTTCAAAAACAGAGAAGATTAACTCTTAAGCTGCTGAGAATTTTCAAGATATTTTAATCAAATCTAGTTATGGCTGCTGTGAAGTAGCCATGACTAGATTTGATGACAAGTTCATCTAAATTTAACTCAAGAAATCCATTCAATTTACTGAGAGAAAAGTTAATTGAAGGTACCCAAATTATCATTATATCAGTGGCAAGAGAAATCCTGTCTTGGATGGGAATATCTATCAGCAGCATGCAATAGGTAAATTCAATTCTACTCAACTTGTAATTGTTATAACATTGAACAATACTTAAGTAAAAATACCAATGTAAAACCCATGCAAAACTTTGTAATTGTTACTACCTGTGAAAAGCCTGTATGTTGAATTTTAGCTTTTAACCCCACTACCGGTGTAAAGCTTCTACTGCGATTAAAAGGTTTTACACCTATAGTAGGAAGTTCATCCAGCTTGACCTCTGACATGACGCAATTTGCCAACTTTGATACATTCACACTTCGCGATGTTTCATTCAAACAAGTACCCTATGATAAAACTGATGGCAAAAAATGTTTTTTGGACCATCCCTTTCTGCTGTTCCTAAGGAAGCTTCACACAAAAATAAAAATTCTCAGTGCCGTGTAGTTTTGGAGATATGGGCGTATTAAATTTTTTCTATTTTTAGCTCCTGCGGTTCCCAGGGGGTGACGGAACAATTTTTGGGGCACAAATTAGGTACTTATGACCCAATAAGCCCCCATATCAAATTTGATTCAAAATGGCCTCTCAGTTCGAAAAATAGAAATTTTGGTACAATTCGGGCTCCCAGAGGAAGCCCAAATATGAACCCATGGACCTGGCTTTAACAAATGCATATCTCACCTCCCTAAGGATACTGTATACCAAATATCAAAAGATTCTGAGTGGTGGATGAGAAAGAAGATTTTTGAAGAATATTCCTCATATTGAACTAAGTTATAATTTGGCTCCCACAGGGAGCCCATATATGAACCCAGGACTTGACTTGAACAAACTTGAAACTCACCCTGCTGTATACCAAATATCAAAAGATTCTGTCTACTGGATCTGAAGAAAAATATTTTTAAAGAATATTCCTCATATTGAACCAAGTTATAATTCGGGCTCCCACAGGGAGCCCAAATATGAGCCCAAGGACCTTACTTGAACAAACCTGAATCTCATCCCCTTAAGGATGCAGCATACCAAATATCAAAAGATTCTGATTGGTGGATCGGAAGAAGATTTTTAAAGAATATTCCTCATATTGCACTAATCTGAACATTCAGGCTCCCGTTGAGAGCCCAAATATGGACCCAGGAATTCGATTTCAACAAACATGTGAATGAATCTTCAAATGAAAGTGTCAATGACACTGTAGCTCAACTTGTTTAAGACATGTACATGTATAGTATGTGACACAGCAATGACAAACATCTAGGTAATGACCTGATAACAAAGGTACATGTAAAGTATTGCAACGGTCTGTACATAAATGCTGACCGTAGCCTGTAAAAAATATATATGTAAAGTATTGTAAATGTGGGGTAACAGTTAGATGCTAAACTAGAAAAGAAATCTTTGAGTCCCAGAGTGGGTCTGAAGTGAACCCAAAAATATAGCACAGTGATAACAAAGGCACCCCAAAACACTAGTTCCTGACACAAGGTGATAACAAAGGTACCCCAAGAAGTTTTGTAAAGATCAGTTCATAAATACAGCCTCTATCCTGAGCCAAAAAGAAGTTGTGTACAAAAAACTGATTGGACCTAATTTCGGTACAAAATGGCCACTGGCAGCCATCTTGAATTTTGCACCGCACCCAGAAACACTCGTTCTCATCCCAAGGTGATAACAAAGGTACCCAAGAAGTTTTGTGACGGTCAGTTAAAAAATACAGCCTCCAGCCCTATCCGTATTGACATGTGCACTTACAGTGTATAAGTTGCACTGAATAAATCAAAGTTCATCTAATTTGCATAATTTGTGCACGAGAAAAAAACCTGTATTATATGTGATGTATTCCATGTTACTAAACGTTCATAAAAAATTTATTCAAATCAGAACTTTCATACAGAAGTTCTGTACAAAAAACTGATTGCACTAATTTTGGTACAAAATGGCTGCTGGAGTCCATCTTGAATTTTGGACTGCACCCAAAAACACTTGTTCTCGTCCCAAGGTGATAACAAAGGTACCCAAGAAGTTTTGTAAAGATCAGGTCATAAATACAGCCTCTATCCCGAGCCAAAAAGAAGTTGTGTACAAAAAACTGATTGGACCTAATTTCGGTACAAAATGGCCACTGGCAGCCATCTTGAATTTTGCACCACACCCAGAAACACTCGTTCTCATCCCAAGGTGATAACAAAGGTACCCAAGAAGTTTCATGAAGATCGGTTCATAAATAGAGACTTTAGCCCGAGCCGTATTGACATGTGCACTTACTGTGTATAAGTAGCACTGAATAAATTAAAGTTCATCTAATTTGCATAATTTCTGCACAAGAAAGAAATCTGTATTATATGTGATGTATTCCATGTTACTAAACATCCACACAAAAATTTATTTAAATCAGAACATTCATACAGAAGTTCTGTACAAAAAACTGATTGCACTAACTAAAGTACAAAATAGCTGCTGGTGGCCATCTTGAATTTTGGACCGCACCCAAAACCACTCGTTCTCGTCTCACCGTGATAACAAAGGTACTCTAGAAGTTTCGTAAAGATCGGTTCATAAATACGGCCTCTAGCCCGAGCCGTATTAGCATTTGCAGTTACAGTGCTGAAAGTAACACTAAATAGATCAAAGTTAGTCTAATTGGCATAATTTATGTACGAGAAAAAAACCCATATTATATGTGATGTATCCCATGGTACTAAACATTCATACAAAAAAATATTCAAATCAGAGCTTTCGTATGGAAGTTCTGCACAAAAATCTGATTGCACCTAATTTTGTACAAAATGGATGCCAGCGGCCATCTTGAATTTCAGACCGGACCCAAAAACACTCATTCTTGTCCCATGGTGATAACAAAGGTACCCAAGAAGTTTCGTAAAGATCGGCTCAAAAATATGGCCTCTAGCCTGAGCCGTGTTGACGGCGCGACAGGCGGACAGACGGGACGGACGACAGGCCATGACAATACCTCAAATTTGGCTTCGCCAAAGATGAGCTAAAAATGAAGTTACCATATTTTCCTTGTTCATATTCAGTCAAACGGAAATAATATTTTGTTCATATAAATTTGTTTCATTACAACTTATTGGAGAGTAATTTAATAATTTGTAATAAAACAAATTCTGAATAACAAATTCAGAACACCAAAAACAATATAGCCCTTAACCAGTTAAATTATTCATAAAATTAAGCTATGGCTACTGTATCGTCAACAAGTGGCCTGCCTACTCTTATTTCTAATAGTATAATATATGTTAAACCATTACCCAACATAAATAGTAGATAACAGTTGCAAAAATGTTTCTTACATAACTAAAAATTTTGCTTAAGAAAATATAGCTTATGACCCCTCATTGGACGAGATCCTTCAATTCATTCCAATGAGTAGGCCACACTTTTTGAGGCAAAAATGGAAGAAAATAATGAAAGTTGAATAGCTTTTTTTGGTAAATAAAACTAACTAGTTTAGGCCATTAGCATCAGGTAATAGGTTTGTTAATTTATTGGGGTTTAATGACACTTTCAATGGCCACGGTCACATCATATCGAAGTGGTTTTATGGATGGAGGAAGCTGGAGTACCTAGACAGAACCAATAAGCAACTTAATACATGATCAGAATTACCAGTAGTTGAAGGCAAAGGCACCATTCGACATGCAAAATACCTAAGTCCTTGTGACACCGTGCCCCCAAATAGACAAACAGGATTTCATTAAGCGTCATGCCCAAGGACCCACATAGCTTCCACAGGCCAGGGTTGACCATCCACCTTTCGGTTTATAGTCCAATGCCTTGTTGACCATTCAGTCAATGCACTCCCTAGATAATAGGTTTACAAAGCCAGGATTAGACCGAAATTAAGTACCAAAAGTATTTTCATTCTGGGCAGGAAAATTCCTGTGCAGCTGGCTGAGCATTTAATACATGACTACATAATCCATCATAAAGAAACAGGATAAAGACTTTTCACTTATCTTTCAGTCTATATCACCTGGTGAAGTTAAAAACAAAATTTAAAAGTAATCACTAACTACCGAAAATACGTGGTTTCTTCTGTAAATTGAAAGTCTGTCATCAGCATAGACTTGAACCTCCTGAAGCATACTGAACTGTTCACTAACAATGGTATTCCCCTACACAAACTGACTTCTACTATGATATACAATAGTCATGGTATGTAGTCAACTTTCTTCTTTTCATTTCAAAATTTTTTATTCAGTTATTTAAAGTGTTGAGACCTGACAATGCATCAAATAAACTAGCCAGAAACTTGAACGCTGTCTATTTAACCATTCAAACCTCAGATTAATTTTATGATAATAACTATCATATATACACCATACATATACACAGATGTAGGTGACCCGTGTTTTTATGCCACTGTGTCCCCATGTGGGCATTTGAGATTTACTGTTAACCTGCTGAGTACTGTCAAAATATTTTCATCAGATCTAGTCATGACTGCTATGAAGCAACCATTTCATTAAGCAGAGTTAATTCTTTTACCTAATTAATTGGCTAAATGCAGACAATATATTACAAATTTCACCAATTTGGCCACAATAAAAGAATTTCAGTTTGTCATGCCCACCCATATGTATATTTTTGTTGTCAGCAAATTGCTATTTTGTTAGTTTATGCCAGATAAGTGTCGGACATTATTAAAATTTATTATAATAAATTATCTAAAAGATATTTCTCGATATCCATCGACTCGAGGAATATCAAGGAATATCCCTCATTAGCTTCCAAAATGACATCACGCTACACCATGAAGGAACTGATCTTTATTTTTTTTAATTTTAAGCATTCGCATTTCTCGTCGAATTGAGCTGAATATTGTGCAATAAAATGTATCATAGCATATAATAAAAAAGAAAATCTACTCTATTTTAGTCAATATCTGGAATTATTTCATGAGTGTTGACCTAAAATATTTATTTTTCACAAGCGCTTGCACCAGTGAAAAAATAATATTTTCAGGTCTACACGATGAATGTTTTCAGTAGCTTCAGTAGCTTCCTAAATGACGTTACGCTTCGGTGCATGATGTCACCTTGAGCATCACCTTGAAGGAATGATTAGCAGCTTTTTGTTATTGTCTTGAAACAGTTTGCAGTTGAATTGGACTAATTGTTGCACAGTAAGATGTCACGTAGCATTTAATAAAAGGAAAATCTATGCTGTTTTAGTGAATATCGGGAATTATCTCATTCATGTGAACCTGAAAGTATTATTTCTCACCCGTGCAAGCGCTCATGAAAAATAAAACCTTCCGCTCCACACTCATGAGATAATTCCTGATATTCACTAAAACAGCATATATATCCTCTATGTATTCTTACTGCAAAACAGTGCAGTGGAACCCTGTTAATTGAATAGCCACTTTGCCATGGAAAATTATTCAATTAACAGGAGTATTCAATTAAAAGGGATTGTGTCACTTTCCTGTATTCTAGAGATAAACTTAGCATTTATTCTATTATATCCAGATATCGCGCCATGGATTGCTTTGATTGTTAACACATCTCTTCAGTAGGGGGTTTTCCCATCAATAATGAAACATGCACTTGTAACACCCCTACTGAAAAAGCCTGGTTTGGATTCTGAAATACTGAAGAGCAATCGCCCAGTCTCCAACCTTTCATTCATCTCTAAGGTTGTGGAACGAGCAGTAGCTCTTCAGTTAAAGCAACATCTAGCTCAGAATGGTCTCTCCGAGGTTTTCCAGTCTGCAAACAGACCTTACTGCAGCACAGAAACAGCTCTCCTCAGAGTACAAAATGACATTTTGATGTCGATGGACAGACATCAGGTCTCTTGCCTAGTTCTGCTGGATCTGAGTGCTGCCTTCAATACCATAGATCATGCCATGCTTATCAACAGATTGAAATGTAGAATTGGCATATCAGGCATTGCTCTCAAGTGGTTTGCATCATATCTCACCGAACGAACACAAAGTGTTAACATAAATATCTCATCCTCCCCTAAATTCACATTAAAGTTTGGCGTGCCTCAGGGCTCTGTACTAGGGCCCTTGCTTTACTTTATATATGTCCTTTCTCTGGGTGATATAATTCACAGACATGGTTTAGAGTATCACTTCTATGCTGATGACACTCAGCTATACATTCACTTTAAATCTAACGAAGAAGACATATCACGTTGTAAGCTTGAAAGGTGTGTTGCTGATATTAGCCAGTGGATGAACAACAACTATCTGAAGCTAAATGCTGAAAAAACTGAGGTCATATATATAGGCCTACCTCATCAACTCTCTACATCAATGAAAGCATCCTTAATAACAGAAGACAATGCAGTCACCCCCAATAAAGTAGGCTATTTCCTGGATGAGAAACTTACTTGCGACAGACATGTCAATCATATCTGCCGCACGTCTTTTTTCCACCTGCGAAATATCAGTAAGATAAGAGCAAGTATTGATAGGAAAACTGCCGAACAATTCATCCATGCATTCATCACCAGTCGTCTTGACTACTGTAATTCTTTGCTGTATGGGTGCAAAAATTCAAACTGACAAACTCCAATATATTCAGAATTGTGCTGCCAGGATCCTCACTCAAAATCGTAAGTTCTGCCGATTCAGTCCGGTCCTCAAAACCCTTCATTGGCTCCCCATCCAGCAAAGGATAAAATATAAAATACTACTTATTACATACAAATGTATTAACGGTCTGGCTCTGGAATATTTATCTACACTTGTTAAGCCCTATACCCCAGTCAGGAATCTCTGCTCCTCTGAATCCTATAATCTGGTGGTACCAAAGTCTAAACTTGCAACAGCAGGTGACAGAGCTTTCATATGTGCCGCACCGGCTCTCTGGAACTCCATCCCAGTGCATCTAAAACCTGTATTGACCATAAATCAATTTATGTCCGGTCTCAAAACCCATTTGTACGAACAGGCCTTTATCTGTTGATTTTGTAATTCCTGATCATTACACATAGTTTTATGAGCATGCGTGCGCACACGTGTGCATGTGTGTGTGTGTGTGTCAGTTACTTTTGTAAAGCCATAGAGCACAATGTGGATTTTAGGCTTAAAACATTATTATTATTATTATTATCAAACAAGATATAATAGACTAAATGCCTGTATTGGATGTACTGAGGCCAAATAGGTCTATAAACAAAGGAAAACTGGGGAGAGACACGATAATTTCTCAACAGGTTACAAAAGTTTTTATTCAATTAACAGGAGTTTACTCTATAACCGATATTCAATTAACAGGTCAAATTTGTACTAGAGGTATGGTAAATGGTTTTGTGTTGGGAAATTATATTCAATTAACAGGGTTATTCAGTTAAGAGATATCCAATTACGTGGACTCCACTGTACTGTAATTACAAAAGTAGACAAAGAATTTTAACTGGATTATGACTGGGTCAAGATCTCATCTAAATTCTCTGTCCGTTTTCTTGCAAACGACGCTGTCGAGGCTTACCTAGAGCAGGGTGTTTTTCGGTTTTCTGATTCAGTCTCCGTTTCGTGGCAAACCAGAAATCCAAACTGCAAGACCAACCAAACACCAACCAAACAGATTTATACAGATTTATTGTGTGCATAAACTGATTAACTGGTTGAGTGTTAGAAGCCACTATCAAACTCTGTTTGTTCAGCTTGATGTTTGTTCACCAATAGTTGCTTCTAGGCACTCTCCTATAAATTATTTTTTATTGAAATCTCCTCTAAACTCAGACTACTTTTTCTGGTAGTGTGGTACCTTTGAAAAAAAAATACCCATGATTCAAATCACCTTTGAAAATTAATTTAGCACTCAACCAGTTAAACTACCTTACTGTGAGCGATATGGACTAGTGGCACTTTCAGACTCTCGTCACTTAGTCTATTTGGCAAAGGGGCGTATACATCATGTTTTCATCATATTTTCTCCCTTATTAACTCGTCCATAATAGGGGAAAATGTTGCAATGAGAACATGATATCGATTAGATAAATGTTATTCATTTGTTGCAGAAATTTATATTCTTTTCCGTCTTAATAGGATCAGCAACTGATCCTCTAAAAACCCCTAAGAATGATCAAAGGGAAGTTAAGCTGAACCTAATGGCAGTATTTGCAATCAGTGCCTTTTGTGGTAAATGCTGTTGCACAAACTATTCAGGTTTATTTTCCAAGTTAAGGAACCCGAAACGTTGCTTCTAAATATTCATGTTCTTAACACATACAAAAACTAAAGCGAAACCAAGGGTTTTTCCTGAAACCGAACCGAAACCAAACCGAATCTGTAAAATTAAAACTGCCCAGCACTGGTCTTGCCTTTCAAAATGGAAATACAAAAACACTGCTTCTGAGATACTATTCTCATTTGTTTTTGTTTTTCTTGATTTCAAAATATTTTAATCCTGAAATCTGAACAAACTGGTGTAAGTGTGTTGTGACCAGAGCACGATGTGGTTGAGAAAAAATCGTAATCATAGTCCTGTATGTTTTATTTGATTTTAAATCCATGCACCTCTAAGTTAAAAATAAACGAACATCTGTCATAGCTTTGTTTTAAGATTAAACAAAACCAATTCTGTTGTCTTTTTAAATTCAAAATAAAATGAAAATGAAAAGACTTTATATTAATGACTATGAAAATAAAATTACGGCAATGAACCTACTGCATATGAAATATGATACAATATCCATCATTTTTCACTGGGCTTGTCTATTTGTTACCTTAGAAACAATGTTTATATGCACAAGACTCTAATTCTAATCTTTTGGGGCTCAAAGGTGCAGAACATGATGCCGGAGAACAAATCAAATACTGAGCTCACAGGAAATCCACTTTGTGAGTGGCTAGTCTCTCTATCCAATGCTCCATTGAGAAAGAAAATTCTCATCATGAGAATGAATATGAGATATGATCATGTTCATGATGTTGGGGAGTTTTTTTTCTCACTTTTCTTGCTCTATTTTATTTGAGTATTATAATTTTCAGTGAAACAGTGCTCCTCTCCAACCAAAATAACTTAGGTGTTTCATGGTTAAACCTGTCACTGGCAAAAGTTCTGTAACAAACACATTCAGGTGTTGGATATATCAACATAAAACTTTTACAGAAGACTGAAGTGAAAACTGAAAAATCAAACCATTAAGGCCAAATAAAACGTACCCTTACATGTATTTGGTTGTTTTGTTTTTAGCAAGAAAATGAGACTGACAAATTAACATGTTCTAGAATTATTGGGGTAAACAAGGAATTAGAGAAATACTGAAATGATCTTGGGATACATTTTATTGACAACTGGGGGACATTTTTGGGAAAGTGGAATTGTATGGCAGAAAAGGTCTCCATCTAAATCCAATGGGTGCAGACAGAGGCATTGGGCAGGAACATAATACTGTTAGTGGAACCGTTTTTGGCATAATGCAGGGTGGGTGGGTAAAGTTTGGATGCAAAAGCAAAATGTGGGGGGGGGGGGGGGGGGGGAGGGGGGCAGGAGTACGAAATAAAAAAAAGAAAAAGGGGACCCTACAAAGAGATAAAATAACATATTAGCGAAATTACGACCTTGGTGGAAGAAGAGAATTTTGATTTGATAGGACTTAGTGATACGGATTAGACAGGAGGAAAGGGCTGACCAGATCAAGGAGTATGTGTGGATTGGATTGGGGCAAACAGAAGGCAAGAAAAAGGGAGGGGATAGAAATATATATCTTGGAGGAGTTAGGCCCTCTGAGAATCAGACTTATCAAAAGTAAATACAACAAAATCAAGTAGAAAGTGAAATAATGTGGGCAAAAATCAAGATGAACAGAAGTGTTGCAGCTGGGGTGAAATTTTAAGCTGTTGAAGGGAGCAAGTCTGAGTGGAATGATGGAATATATATGAGATTCAGATCCAATGTTACAGAACTGGAAAATAGGGGGTTCCATGTTGTATTAATGGGAGACTTTAAAGAATACATCAGGATGGAGGCAATGATATAGCAGGTGGGGATAAGAAAATGAATGTTAATGGGGGAAACTCTTAAGTTTACAAACAAACTGGGCCTAAAGATTTTGAATAGGGCTACAAAGTGTAAGGGCAAATATCCATGGGAAAGGAATGACAGAAAGACAATAATGGACTATGTATTCACTGACCCAGTGCAATGGAGGGAGGTCATAGACAAGGAAATACAGTACAAGACAAAATAAGTTGTAGCATAACTGCAATAAGCTAAGTATACTGCTGCTCCTGCATTGATAAAACCAGAATCTGTCATCATTTTCAGGAAAGCTCTAACTTCCAGAAAATGATGTCAGCTTCTGGTCTTATCAGTGTAGAAAGATACATAGTTTATAGTGGTTATCCTACAGCTTATTTTGACTTACTCTGTTAAATAGTGATCACAATTTGAAAACCATAAGGATTAGAGGTAACAGAATAGCAAAACAAAAGGCAATTTTCAAGGACATTTGTAAACTGAGAAAAGATGCAGACTGGGGGCAGTTAGTGAAAAATTTAAAATCAAAGCTAGAAAATGCGTCATCAGGAGATAACAGCCAGGAGTTGGCCAATTCAATAGTGAGAAGTCTAAAAGATACTGGGAGTGAAAGCATAGGGAGGATTAAGGTGATAACAAATGAACTGGGATATAGGGTAAATGATGATGAGCTCAAGCATGCAATAAAAGTTAGAAAGAAAAAATGTGCTGTGTTTAGAAGGTGTAGAAATCTTAAAGGGGTAAATGATACAGCCACTAAAAGTATCCAAGAAATTATATGAGGAAGCAAGAACAACAGTTAATATAATCAAGGACAAAAATAGGAAAGTGCAAAATAGTAATCTCATTAAAGCAATAAGAAAAACAGGGCCTAATTGTAATTCTGAAAATGGATAAATAAAAGTAACAAAGGCAATTCCACACTGAGTATTAAGGTGGATGGGAAAAGCACTGACAACCGGGACACCATAGCAGAAGAAATGTTTTAAAAAGAGGACGGGATCCATTAAATGAGTATCTTACAGCACTATTTAACATGACAATCACAAAGCAAGAGGTCATGGCAGAGTGGAAAAAAGCAGGGTAACATTCATACACAAAAAAGGAGAAAGGGAAGTTTTAGATAATTACAGAGGGATATCTGTTAGCAGCAATATTGGGAAAGCATTCTGCAAGGGTCTCCATGAAAGGCTTGTGGAAATTGTTGAAGATTAAACATAAAGACAGGTTGGATAGGCCAAGTGAGGGAGTTAATATAGAACTATTCAATGGAGATCTCAGACTTACAAGTGGGCACAACGCAGAGTAAAAATATCGTCAGAGAAATAGTCATGGCAGATTGTAAAACGAGTTGGTGCGAGGGGTTCGAAGCAAAGATGTCCTTGGGTGGCCTGGGTCATAAAGAGAAGCCAGGTTTTGAAGAGAACCTTGATGGCACCTTTAGGGAGGCTCAATGTTGTTCAGGATGAAGTCGCGGTTGCTGGGGCTAAGGGGAAAACCTGGGAAAAACAATGCAAAGGAATGCCAAATGTGTAATCTGGGCATAGTGGAGACCCTGGATCACTTTCTGTTACAATGTTCAGTCTAACAGAATAAGATTCACCAGGAGTATGATGGGGAAGTGGTATGGGAGAATGAAGGACATGTGGTTGGTAGGTGACACAAAGGAGAGGGTTAGTATGGGAAGAATGGGGTACAGGATGTCATCAAGCAGTTCATTTCAGAATGTTGGGAGGAGAAGAGAGGCATGGGGATAAGGAGGCAAGGCTAATCAAGGTCCTCTCACCTGAGAAGCGGTACAAAATAGTGGCTGGCCAAAGTGTTATTATTATTATTAGGGTTGAAATTTATCACCATGGTAAGATGGAACTGGGCAATTATTTGGAATCAAGAATAGGGGACTAATAGCTTATGCCACTTCAATAATAATTATCAATTTATTTGTTTTTTCAATAGAATTTTAAAAACAGTTGGTATATTTCGCAATAACAACCAATTTACTGCACTAAGTAAACAAACAGTACAAAAAGGCTTTCACACCAATGTTGATCGATCCTCACATTGGTGAAAAGTTCAATTGAAATGAATCTTTAATGATATTCAAAACATTTAATAAAGCATGACAAAGATGAAGTATGATCATAAATAAACACACTACTTAACTGTAGTGACAACATAATAAATTTATTAAAGTCCAAGGCATACAGGGAGAGGCTTCCTATTCAGTAACTGTACGAATGTGTTGACTTACCTCTAATGTTCACAACTGTTATTAACCCTTTGTAGCAAATGCATACAACTAAAGGGGCAACAACTACCGTACTGACCCGTCCCGAAGCCCAGGGGGTGTGTGCAGTAGAAAAATAAAAAAGTGGGGGGTGGGCTTCAGAACGAGTTATCAAGTCTGCAAGTCAAGTCGGAGTGCATTGGAATGGGAAATTACTAATTATCCTTTGCAAAATTGGGTATGATCCGTTTTTGTAGAAAACCACCTAAGAAAAAGAGATTACATTCCTAAATAAAAAGTATCCACCCAATTATCTCACACATATTTGTCATCTGTTTTTAATAAGTGATCAGTTTAAAATGCTGAACAAATTGAACATCACCTCGATGTTTTTACAACTGCAGACCGTGCTGTCAAGCCATATTATTTCCAGGTATCACATGCTTTGATTGCTATTTTGCATTAAAATTTAGAGTGAAAAAGTTGATAAAAATATGAAAAATATAAATCTTACTTTCAAATAGTTGGTAAATACGTTTAAATTCAAGAAAAAATACTAAAATTTTGATTTTATTCCATTGTTTACTCGCTGGGTTTCCCCAACTATCAGTGTGATGTGATGTAAACTGTAGGTAAAGTGGAGATCATCAGAGGTGCACAATCGGCTCAAATATTCAATATTACACTGAAAATATTGAAATCTTGAGAAAAAAATACCTGGTGAATTTTTTTAAATCTGCAGTAATAATCCCTGTCAGTGTATTCAACATATGAACCCACCAATCATTGCTGCTAATATTTTTTCACACCCAAGAAAATAGATTCTGCACAAGACAACCCATGTACTTGGAAACTGAAGCACTGTTCAATAGGGGTTACCCCAGTCTATAAATATCTTTATTTACAATCTATGAGGAATCTCCCATGCAGTTATTTCCCTTTCATCAACAGCTGATTTTCAAAACCGGGACACCTCTTTTTCTGTGCTAAATAAAATGGATTTACAGCCTCATTCAGTGAACAGGGGAATAAAAGAGCAAACTGAACATCAGTATACATTATTTATTTACAAAGTTTATCAAATAAAAGCTAAATGAAAGTGTCAATGACACTGTAGCACAACTTGTTAAGACATGTACATGTATAGTATGTGACACAGCAATGACAAACATCTAGGTAATGACCTGATAACAAAGGTACATATAAAGTATTGTAACGGTCTGTACATAAATACGGACCGTAGCCTGTAATAAATGTATAGGTAAAGTATTGTAAAGGTGGGTGACAGTCAGATGCTAAACTAGAAAAGAAATCTTTGAGTCCCAGAGTGGGTCTGACTGAACCCCAAAATATTTGTTCTCATAGCACAGTGATAACAAAGGCACCCCAAAACACACTCGTTCCTGTCCCAAGGTGAAAACAAAGGTACCCAAGAAGTTTCGTGAAGATCAGTTCATAAATACGAGCTGTATAGAAGTTGTGACAAAAAACTGATTGGACCTAATTTCAGTACAAAATGGCCACTGGCAGCCATCTTGAATTTTGCACCGCACCCAGAAATACTCGTTCTCATCACAAGGTGATAACAAAGGTACCCAAGAAGTTTTGTGAAGATCGGTTGATAAATACAGTCTCTAGCCCGAGCCATATTGACATGTGCACTTACAGTGTATAAGTAGCACTGAATAAATCAAACTTCATCTAATTTGTATAATTTCTGCATGAGTAAAAAACCCGTACTATATGTGATGTATTCCATGTTACTAAACATTCATACAAAAATTTATTGAAATCAGAACTTTCTTACAGAAGTTCTGTTCAAAAGACTGATTGCACTAATTTTGGTACAAAATGGCTGCTGGTGGCCATCTTGAATTTTGGACCACACCCAAAAACACTCGTTCTCATCCCACGGTGATAACAAAGGTACCCAAGAAGTTTCATAAAGATCGGTTCATAAATACAGCTTCTAGCCTGGGCCGTAAAGAAGTTGTGTACAAAAAAACTGATTAGACCTAATTTCGGTACAAAATGGCCACTGGCAGCCATCCTGAATTTTGGACCACACCCAGAAACACTCGTTCTCGTCCCAAGGTGATAACAAAGGTACCCAAGACGTTTCGTGAAGATCGGTTCATATATACAGACTCTAGCTCGAGCCATATTGACATGTGTACTTACTGTGTGTAAGTACCACTGAAAAAATCAAAGTTCATCTAATTTGCATAATTTCTGCACGAGAAAAAACTCTGTATTATATGTGATGTATTCCATGGTACTAAACATTCACGCAAAAAATTATTCAAATCAGCGCTTTCATATAGAAGTTCTGTGCAAAAATCTGATTGCACCTAATTTTGTACAAAATGGCTGCCATCGGCCATCTTGAATTTTGGACCGGACCCAAAAACAAAGGTACGGTGATACCAAAGGTACCCAAGAAGTTTCGTAAAGATCGGTTCATAAATACGGCCTCTAGCCCGAGTCGTATTGGCATTCGCACTTACAGTGCTGAAAGTAACACCAAATACATCAAAGTTAGTCTAATTTGCATAATTTATGCACGAGAAAAAAAACGTATTATATGTGATGTATCCCATGGTACTAAACATTCACACAAAAAATTATTCAAATCAGCTCTTTCATATGGAAGTTCTGCGCAAAAATCTGACTGCACCTAATTTTGTACAAAATGGCTGCCAGTGGCCAACTTGAATTTCGGATCGGACCCAAAAAGACTTGTTCTCGTCCCACGGTCATAACAAAGGTACCCAAGAAGTTTTGTAAAGATCGGTTCATAAATACGGCCTCTAGCCTGAGCCGTATTGAATTGTTGATGGACAGACAGACGACTGGCCATGGCAGAAGCTCAGATTTGGCTTTGCCAAAGTTGAGCTAAAAAAGGTCAGTCAAAAAATAAAAACTCCAATATCCAGTCCTGATTTGGTAAGTAGAATTTCGCAACAAGTCACTTATTTTCGTTTCACTCTTCTGAAACTGACGTTTCAACCAACTTGAAACTTGGGGAATGGGATTTGACATGGGTAGAGCTCCTTGATTCTGAAATCTGAAAACATGGGGGGTGGGCATGGACACGGGTCAGTATGGTAAATGACAGTGCCAAGAATGGTGACAACAAAATGGCAGTGCCTGATATGGCATCCCTTGAGAGCAATAAGGAGCCATCTGCAATGCTAAAAGCATTGCACATGACACCTTGTTGCACTCAAGGAATGGTGGCATGATTAAAATCGTAAAAGTGCAAAAGCAGGACGAAAAGGCTCTGATGAAAAAATCAAGAAGGAATCTAATTAGTAAACTTTTGCATTTCTTATATTTTCTTAATAGAACATTTGTTTTAAAACTTTTACACAGTACTTTTAAATTACTTATTTGAAAAGATAGGCTATTTTATTGAAAGTTTTTAAACTCTGTGAATATCGTTCAAATCTGGTATACTTTATCAAGAATATTTTAATTCAGTTTCAAAAACTCATTGTCAGTTGAACTTAATTTCTTGAAAAACCTAAATATTTCCTTCAGAGTTATAAGAATTTTGTCAGGGTAAAAAATGTCATGTGCTCCAAAAATTTGGATAAAAGTAAAATAACCACACAAGCTATTCAACCGAGGTTGAAAATTGCTGCGAGTTGTAGTGATGAACCGAATATTTCTCTGTTGATTCCGATTCTGATGGTTGGAAAAGGATACAGAAAAAAATCTCAGCTTTTGGGGCTTGTTATACTACTGAATTTTGTTGATAAATCACCAATTACGAAAGCTTAATAGCATGTTAACCCTTTACCTAACATGAAAAGCAGACGACACTTGCAAAAAAAATTCTTGAATAACTAATTTTTTTCATTTTTTGTCTCAAAAACATAGGTTATGACCCCTCGTTGGAACGAGCTCGACGAGCTCGTTCCAATGAGGGGTCATAACCTATGTTTTTGAGACAAAAAATGAAAAAAATAATGAAAGTTAATTGGCGATTTTTGAGAATAGCGCTGGCCGGTTTTGGCCGTTACGTTGGGTAAAGGGTTAAGTTCTTAAAAATGCATGTTTAGTGCTGGGCAGTATTAACCACAATAATATTTGCACTTTTTGGGGGGTGGGGGGGAGGGTGGGGGGGGGTGGGGTGGAGATCGTTATTGACGATATAATCACACGATATTTTTCTCTTATGAATTTTCTGTTTATTTTGGTAAATAGTGTTAATACAGTTTTGTGTAAAAATACAATACAGGCAGCTGTATTAACCAGAAATATACTCAGAACACATACTTTGTGTCTGAACTGAATAATAACTTTGATATTAATGTGTGTTGTGAACTTGTGTCCCTGCATGGTTTACATGTCGATAGGCACACAACGTCAGCATTTAATGTTAATTTTTCAACTTCTTACCTCTCTTGAAGTTTTGATATTTTCTCCAATGTTTACATATACTCCAGACATGTTAACCTCCAGAATAATTTTTCAAGGAACCTGAGGGTGATTTTCAGAGAAAATGGGATGGATTTCAGGGAAAAGTCCGCGCAGGGACAAAATAAAAGAAAAAACTTGTGAATTTTCAGCTCATGGACCACTATTAACACCAGGTTATATCCAGAACTAGTTGTCAACTATGCTGATGCAGTTATGCTATGTTAAATGAAAGTGTCAATGACACTGTAGCTCAACTTGACAAACTTGAACTTAGTAAGTTATAAATGAAATGGCAAAATTGAAGATCATTGGTAGCAATGTTATTTGATGAAATTTCAACATAACAGCATTGTGTGTGCACAACGTCAGTGTAATCCATGCATTTTTAAATGTAAACTGTAAGACTGGCTAAAGGAAGAATGTTGATACACAAATGCAGCATGTTCAGAGGTTATTGTAAATGGCAACTTTTTTCACAGAAATAAATGCTAATCAACAGCTCTTATCTAGAGTTCTTGACTAATGAGTACACCAAGTTCAAAAACAATCCTATGATAAATGTGGCCTGTAGGCCATGTCAAAGAATGTTGATGCACAAATGCAATAAATTCAAAGATTGTTGCTAACAGCAACAGTTTTTGATGGAAATGAAAAGAAAATCAACAGCTCCTATCTTTGTCACCCTGCATAAGCATACAAAGTTTCAAAACAACCTGATAATGAATGTGTCCTCGGAGGCATGCCAAAGGAAGATGTTAATGCACAAATGCACTAAGTAGAAGGTCAATCCTTGTGGCAATGGTTTTTTGGGTTGTTTGTTTTATGGAAATTCATAAATATACCCTGCAGAAAGTGCAAAAGGGATAAGTTGATGCACAAATGCAGTAAGTTCAAAGGCTGGTGATAATGACAATAATTTTTTATGGAAATGAAAAAATAGCAATAGCTCACATATAGAGGTCACCCTGAACACACATACCAAGTTTCAAAGTGATCTGATCATAAATGCGTCCTAAAGGGTGTGTTAAAGGGAAATATTGAGGTCTGACTAAACTAAGTTCAAAGGTCAGCGGCAACATTTTTTGACAGAAATGGAAGAAAATCGACAGCTCCAATATAGATGTCACCCCACACAAGCACACCGAGTTTGCAAGCAATCCTATCATAATGTGCCCTGCAGGGTGTGTCAAAGGGAAATATTGATGCTTAACTGCACTAACTTTTTACGAAGTTCATCGAAGGTCATTGCCAATGGCAACATTCTTTGACAAAAATCGATAGCTCCCTTCTAGAGGTAACCCCAAACATGCATACAAAGTTTCAAACCGATCTGATCATAAATGTGCCCTTTATGGCATGCCAAAGGAATATATTGATGCCTGACTAAACAAAGTTCAAAGATTGTTGCCAGCGGCAACATATTTTCAAACCGATCTGATCATAAATGTGCCCTTTATGGCATGCCAAAGGAATATATTGATGCCTGACTAAACTAAGTTCAAAGATTGTTGCCAGCGGCAACATATTTTCACGGACGGAAATGGAAGAAAATTGATAGCTCCCATCTAGAGGTCACCCCAAACAAGCATACCAGGTTTCAAAGCAGTCCGATCATAAATGTGCCCTGTAGGGTGTGCCAAAGGGAAATATTGAGGTCTTCTGACTAAACTAAGTTCTAAGAACATTGGCCGCAGCAACATTTTTTGACGGAATTGGAAAATGAAAGTGTCAATGACACTGTAGCTCAACTTGTCAAGACAAAGACATGTACATGTATAGTATGTGACACAGCAATGACAAACATCTAGGTAATGACCTGATAACAAAGGTACATATAAAGTATTGTAACGGTCTGTACATAAATACTGACCGTTGCCTGTAACAAATGTATAGGTAAAGTATTGTAAAGGTGGGTGACAGTCAGATGCTAAACTAGAAAAGAAATCTTTGAGTCCCAGAGTGGGTCTGACTGAACCCCAAAATATTTGTTCTCATAGCACAGTGATAACAAAGGCACCCCAAAACACACTCTTTCCTGTCCCAAGGTGAAAACAAAGGTGCCCAAGAAGTTTTGTGAAGATCAGTTCATAAATACAAGCTGTATAGAACTTGTGACAAAAAACTGATTGGACCTAATTTCAGTACAAAATGGCTACTGGCAGCCATCTTGAATTTTGGACCCCACCCAGAAACACTCGTTCTCGACCCAAGGTGATAACAAAGGTACCCAAGAAGTTTTGTGAAGATTGGTTCATAAATACAGCCTCTAGCCTGAGCCGTATTGACATGTGCACTTACAGTGTATGAGTAGCAATGAATAAATCAAAGTTCATCTAATTTGCATAATTTCTGCACGAGAAAAAAACCCGTACTATATGTGATGTATTCCATGTTACTAAAGATTCATACAAAAATTTATTCAAATCAGAGCTTTCATGTAGAAGTTCTGTACAAAAGACTGATTGCACTAATTTTGGTACAAAATGGCTGCTGGTGGCCATCTTGAATTTCGGACCACACTCAAATATTTATTTATTTATTGACGTTTAAGGTCACATATTTATGCACAATGGCTAATCATGACCGTGACAGTTTTACAGGTGGAGGAAGCCGGAGTACCCGGAGAGAACCACGAGCAACGACGAGCAGCTGCCAGCTCCCCAACATCGTAAATCCACACTGCCGCACAGGCAGGGTTAGATTGGTTGAAGACATGCGTACCAGCAACGTGCAGTACGCCTTAGTACACGGCGTCATCGTGCCCCCACGCAGGCAATGGAGATGAAGTGTCTTGCCCAAGGACACAACGCGGTTGCCGCAGGTGGGATTCGAACCGAGGACCTCTCGGCTTGCAGCCTGCTCCTCTACCTACTGAGCCACCGCGCTCCCCGACCACACTCAAAAACACTCGTTCTCATCCCACAGTGATAACAAAGGTACCCAAGAAGTTCCGTAAAGATCGGTTCATAAATACGGCCTCTAGCCTGAGCCATATAGAAGTTGTGTATAAAAAACTGATTAGACCTAATTTCGGTACAAAATGGCCACTGGCAGCCATCTTGAATTTTGGACCGCACCCAGAAACTCTCGTTCTCGTCCCAAGGTGATAACAAAGGTACCCAAGACTTTTCGTGAAGATCGGTTCATAAATACAGCCTCTAGCCTGAGCCGTATTGACATGTGTACTTACTGTGTGTAAGTAGCACTGAAAAAATCAAAGTTCATCTAATTTGCATAATTTCTGCACGAGAAAAAAACCTGTATTATATGTGATGTATCCCATGGTACTAAACATTCACACAAAATATTTATTCAAATCAGCGCTTTCATATGGAAGTTCTGTGCAAAAATCTGATTGCACCTAATTTTGTACAAAATGGCTGCCATCGGCCATCTTGAATTTCGGACCGGACCCAAAAACACTCGTTCTCGTCCCACGGTGATAACAAAGGTACCCGAGGAGTTTCGTAAAGATCGGTTCATAAATACGGCCTTTAGCCCGAGCCCGTATTGGCATTTGCACTTACAGTGCTGAAAGTTACACCAAAAAACATCAAAGTTAGTCTAATTTGCATAATTTACGCACAAGAAAAAACCCCGTATTATATGTGATGTATCCCATGGTACTAAACATTCATACAAAAAATTATTCAAATCAGAGCTTTCATAGGGAAGTTCTGTACAAAAAACAGATTTCTGCATCGTCGGTACAAAATGGTGGCTGGCAGCCATCTTGAATTTTGGACCGCACCCAAAAACACTCGTTCTCATCCCACGGTCATAACAAAGGTACCCAAGAAGTTTCGTAAAAATCGGTTCATAAATACGGCCTCTAGCCCAAGCCGTATCCCCCCAGATCCTCTTCTTCATGAGCCCCCACCCCCCCCCCCCCCCCCCCCCCCCCCCACACACACACCACTGCCCAGCCACACTGTCCCACAGAGCACCCCCACCTGTGGTTTGCTCTTATCAAAGTTTACTTAGCTAATAATTTCCCAAGTCTGGAAATGTTAACAAGAAAAGATGTCCTAATGTTCAGTTACTTCAAGAACATTAGTACTTAGTCAGTATCTTGATCAAACTTCATGCATGTGGGACGTTTGTGCCCTACACAAAACTTTTCTTTTCATCATTGAAGTATTTTTTTTAATTTAATTCGAAATTTTCTGGGTACAGATGGCCAACAGTCAACAGTTCGGTAGTCAGCACAACAGAATAAATGTAGTGTTAGAAAATAAGCCCATTGTGTTTAAATATGCAGTTATAATTTTTCGGCATCCTAAGTAATTTTAACCTGCTTTTAAACTGTGCTAAATAGTTGTTGTTTACGTTTTGATTTTGGAAAGGGATGAGAATTAAAGCTATTCTATGAAGGAATAAATAAATATATATTATTTAATTCCTTTTCATATATTTTAATTTCCCAAAATTGCATTTAAATGAAGGTGGAGTTTTCAATTTTTTGAAAGTAAGTCACCTATTTTCACTTCGACACTCGCACATTGATCACGAATCTCCAAAGAAAAAACACAGAAATAAACATGAACACAGTTGAAATATATATCATAAAATACCCTTTTCTTAAATAAATTTAACTTAAATCCATCTTTTACTGCTTCGTGAGTTTTTACCAGAGTTTGAAATGCATGTGATTTGACTCCGAACGTTTTTCATAAGTTACAACGGTAACAAAATATTTGACTGTTGTTTTCCGGGATTTTTGGTCCAAAACTGATTCCCACCCGGGAGGCTGGGAACTACACTGAAATTCCGGGATTTTCCCGGGCATTCCGGGAGAGTTAACATGTCTGTGTACTCTGCAGTCAACTTTGGAGAGAAACATCAAGGGAGGTAACTGAATTAAATGAAAGTGTCAATGACACTGTAGCTGGACTTGACTGTGTGTAGTGTTTAATGAAAAGGATAATGTTCAATGTTTACAAAAGGATTATGAAACAAGAGGCCCCAGGGGGCCTGCGGGCGCTCACCTGACATGGTAGTCTAAATATCAAACCAGGGACTTGAATAAGCTGCATACGCCCCTCGTAAGAAAAGCATATACCAACTAGATGAAGCGATTGTACCCACACAATACACAGGATTTTCCTTCTTTTTTCAGTTCCTGCACTTTTACGTCCCAAAATTGAGATAAACGCATAAAAACAGATTTTTTTCCCCAAACAAAATATTTTCAGCCTAAAATTTTTTTTTCTTCTTAAAACGCATAAAAAACCAAAAAACTAAATTCCGGATTTTGGTCCAAAATTTCCTAAGTCCCACCCGGACCCCAAATTTTCGGTGTAAAAAAAAAAAAAAAATTTTTTGTCTTAAAATTGACCGAAAAGCATAAAAAACAAAAAAAAAAAATTCTGGATTTTGGTCCAAAATTTTCCAAGTCCCACCCGAACCCCAAATTTTCAGTGTAAAAAAAAAAAATTTTTTTTTGTCTTAAAATTGGCCGAAACTCATAAAAACAAAAAAAAATTTCCGGATTTTGGTCCAAAATTTTCTAAGTACCACCCGGACCCCATATTTTCAGTGTAAAAAAAAAAAAAAATTTTTTGTCTTAAAATTGACCGAAACTCATAAAAAACAAAAAAAAATTCCGGATTTTGGTCCAAAATTTTCTAAGTACTACCCGGACCCCATATTTTCAGTGTAAAAAAAAAAAAAAAATTTTTTTGTCTTAAAATTGACCGAAACTCATAAAAAACAAAAAAAAATTCCGGATTTTGGACCAAAAATTTATTTTAACATTTTTAATGGTATTTGTCAGTAAAAGCATACAAATATGGATATCAGTGGTCCAAGCCCCTGCCCGCCAGGGACAATGATGCCCCCCCCCCCCCCCCCCCCCCCCCCGACACACAAATTTTATGTGAGTGGATGCCTATGTAGCCTTTGCCTGTACCTCCCCCCCCCCCCCCCCCTCAGTCCGGCCATTTTTCCTTGCTCATGCAAGCCCATCCCGGTGCTTCAAAACATCGAGGCTGAAACATCTTGAGCCAAAACGCCCCAGGACCAAAACGTTCAAGAACCAAAACAAGCATTCCTTCTTCATTCATGCAATTTATTCATGTAAATTCTTTGTTCAGTCTGTACATTTTTAGTGAGGAAATATTCATTCTTATTATCTTTTGACAGGTTTTATTGTACAATAAAAATTACTCAATGCTAACAATACATATCATTTTGTTTACAAAAAAAACACCTGTTGTTGCCGGTACAATGAAGTTGTGTGTGATTGTGGTAATTTCGTTTTCGTTTTTTTTATTAAAAAAAATATTTGAACTGTGTTTTGTATTACTCACATTAGAGAAGGTGCCCTCAGGATTCATAACTCCCATTGTGAAAAAAATACAAACAAAATAATCCTGTTGGTTTAAAATGAAGACAAAATATTCTGCTGGAGCCTGGACATGATTGTTCTGAATATGTTTGTATATAAGTAAGGGGAGGTAACTTAATCCTTGTGAAATCTCACAACAGATTTTTTTCAGTTTTCAACAAACTTTCAATTATATTTTTTTTTACACAAAACAGATAAATTTGGTATGAACCATAACAATAGTATATATAAAAGGTCAGCAGAAGTTAATTATACTTGAGAGAGCAGCTTGGGCGTCTCTTGCCCTGTCACCTGGATTATCCAGGAGACAGGAAAGAGCGTCCATCTGTCTCTTGAGTTCAAGATCGAGGAAGATAAGAAATCACCACCCTACTCAGGGAGAGGTAGTACCTTTGGTGAGAGGATCCCCTCTCACACTGGTCCTCACCCGAGTAGGTCAGGAGGCCCTGGAAAGAGAAGAAAGAAGAGCCCGTCCACCAAGCGGAGGGATTCCCGACGCTTGGAGGCATTCTTGGAGATGAAGAAAGAGAAAGGTGAGGAAAAGAAAGAGCCAGAGGCATCCAAGACTTCCCCTCCCACTCCCACAGACAGCCCCATCCAAATGCCGGCTTCCCAGTCAGTATTGTCGGATGTGGAAGAGTCTGTGGAGACTGAGGTGGAAATGGAAGCTGCCCTCTCGCCTCTTCCTGTCCCCCACTCGCCTCTTCCTTCTAAACCAGAATGCCTGGACGCAGACGACAGGATAGAGAACATCTTACGGGAACACGAAATACAAGGAGACCTTCACAGGCAAGAGATGGACAGGCAATACCAAGTATTCCTCCAAAAAGTCGAAGAAGCCAAAAAACTGATAGACGCCAGAAAATCTACAACAACAAAGGACTCAGCAATCACCCACAACCACTCCAGACTTGGCTAGGACCAGACCCTACAAAACTCAGCAACCACCATCAGGCAGCCCACCAACAACACCAACTACCACTGTCTCTCCTTCCAAACCTCCACCTCTGAAAAAGAAGCAGAAAAGACACAAGCGCTGCTAACAACCCACAACTTCTCCTCCTTTACCACGGTCTGACACTTTCAAATTCTACAGCTAATGAGGGTCGAAAGGGGCTTGCTCCCCAAATCGTCCCTGCGTGCCTTCGGCGCGCAAAACCATTTGATTTGCGAAACTAGAATAAAACAACTTTTTTTGAAAAGTATCAAATCGGGAGAAAATAGGATGTGACCGTGAGAGCGTGAGTTGGTGCCTCAAACCGGGAGACTCATGGTGAAACCGGGAGAGTTAACAGGTCTGAGCCCCACCCGGACCCCAAATTTTCAGTGTAAAAAAAAAATTTTTTTGGGGTCTTAAAATTGACCGAAACGCATAAAAAACAAAAAACAAATTTCCGGATTTTGGACCAAAATTTTCCAAGTCCGCAACGGGATCCCAAATTTTCAGCCTAAATATTAACCCAAGGACTTGGCTTGAACAAACTTGAATCTAACCCCTAAGGATGCTGCATACCAAATATCAAACGATTCTTATAGGTAGATCTGGAAAAGAAGATTTTCAAAAAATACTCCTCATACTGCACTAATTTAAACATTTGGGCTCCCAAAGAGAGCCCAAATATCGACCCAGGGAAATGATTTCAATAAACATGTGAAACAATCTTCCAAAGATGTTATATGTGAAATTTGAAAGCTTTTGGAGCAGTGGTTTGGGAGAAAAGTAGTCATATGTTTTTCCCATTACCCACAGTGTTAAAAAATGCTGACTCAGCACTTTTTCAAAGTCCCCAAAAAGTATCCCATGATAAAACCGATGGCAATTTTTTTTTTCCATTCCATTCTGTTGGTCCTAAGGAAGCTTCACAATAAATAAGAATTCTTAGTGCTGTGTAGTTTTGGAGATATGGGCGTTTTAATTTTTTTCTATTTTTAACTCCTGCGGTTCCCATGGGTCGACGGGAAAAAATTGTTTTGCATAAATTAAGTACTTATGACCCAATAAGCCCTCATATCAAATTTGCTCCAAATTTTCCTCTCGGTTTGGAAAATAGAAATTTTGGGAGGGGCAAATATTCTTGCCCCTCCCATTACGACGCCAAATATAACCCCCACAAGCTTCTCTTGAACAAATCTGAGGTCTACACCTCAAAAGGAAGCTGCACACCAAATATCAAGTCTCTGCTACTGCTGGTTCATGAGAAGATTTTTTAAGATTTCAGCACACTTTTTGGGTGTGGCCCTACCAATGGGCGAGGCAACATGATTTGAACAAAATCAAATTGTGATGTCATAACAAACTAAAATCTCAAATATCAATTAAATTGGTTCAGCAGTTTGGGAGGAGAAGACGCAAACACCATGTTCACGGACGCCAGACGACGGAAGGTGAGTGATCACTGTAGCTCTCCTGACTGAAAGTCAGGTGAGCTAATAAGACAAATTGTAATAATTGAGAATATTTTAATTTCTACTCCCCATATGCCATGTTTTCAATAAGAATAATCTGAGGTGTAGACTGTATTGAAGAACTGATGCCGGCGTTAATGTGGCCCTCACAGTTAATGTATGTCAACCAAAGTTACCAGGTGACAGTAAAATCATTCCAAAACGAGTCATCCTACCAAGTTCAATAAAATCCCTCCATAAATATAACTTGTAACCTTTGCTAAAGGAAGCTAGGTCATGACGGTCCGGCAGTCAAGGTTGACCGATCATGACCACTGACCAAAATAGGATAGTCTCATCTAGATATCATACCAAGTTATCCTACCAAGTTACAATGAAATCCCTTCATAAAAACAACCTGTAGACTGTGCTAAAGGAATCTAGGTCAAATGACAAGGCGGCAACAGCTGACCGATGATGAACAAAATAGGACAGTCTCATCTAGACATCATACCGAGTTATCCTTCCAAGTTACAATAAAATCACTTCATAAATATGAACTGTTTACTGTGCTAAACAAATCTAGGTCATGTGCCTGTGTGGCCATCATGGTTGACTGATCACAGCCAAAATAGGATGTTCTCATCTAGACATTATACCAAGTCATCCTACCAATTTACAATGAAATCCCTTTCATATATGCAACCTGCAGACTGTGCTAAAGGAATCTAGGTAAAGTGCCTCTGCGGCCGTCACGGATGTCTGAAAAAGACCAAAATAGGATATTCTCATCTAGACATTCTACGGAGTCATCCTACCAAGTTACAATGAAATCTGAGATCCCTTCATAAATACGACCTGTAGACTGTGCTAAAGGTTTTCGGGCCCACGCAGCCATCACAGTTGACTGATCGCGACGAAAATGGGGAGGTTCTCATCTAGATATTATACAGAGTCATCGTACTAAGTTACAATGAAATCCCTTCATAAATACGACCTGTAGACAGTTCTAGAGGTTTTTGGGCCCGCACAGCCATCACAATTGACCGAACTTGACCAAAACGGGACGTTTTCATCTAGACATGACTCAGAACCTGTATGTGAAATTTTGTGATGATCGGACAAAAACTACAGAATGTAGCCTGTGCTAAAGAAAATGTGAACAGACTCACAAACTTCAACACACCTGATGGCAATAGCTTATCTTGCCTTTGTCAAGTTTATCTAAAAATGAGTCTGACAAACTAAAAACTTGGAAAATCATAACAGACTAAATAATTTTACTTCAAAGGTGATACAAACAACGTCCACAAAATATGAAGCCTGTAAATCTTAGTAACTGCACTACTGAACAAAGCACAAATATGGGCTTCCAGTACTCTACCAGTTAAATATTCTGCTATGTACTACATACGTTTTTAATGGGCAAACTTCATTGAAATGGCCAGATATCAAAGAGATTTTTAATAGGCAGTGTTAAATATAGAATAATTGGAAACTGCTGTTTTTTAACTGCCAGTTGTCATAATTGGCCGATGCCCCATAACTGGCCAGTTTCAATTGCTGATTCAGATTATCGGTTCATCACTAGCAAGTTGCTTATTATAACTCATGACTGGTACATGTTGTTAACCAGAATTTTCAAGAAAATCCTTAACCCTTTATCCAATTGCACACGATATCAAAATTTGTTATTTTAATTCTTATATTTCAAATTTTTCACAAAATTTCAACAAAAAAGCATATCATGTTATACCTCATTGGAACAAGCGTTCATCAACCGCTAAAATTGTAAATAATGAGGGTAGATGTGGCCAGTAAAAGGTTATGGTTTTTCAAAGAGTCCACCTTCACAGACCTTCTTACAACTCCAATTGCCAGCAATTTGTATATTAATAGGGACTCCCCTTTGTTTTGCAAACATAAAACATTATTTTCAAAATAACATTAATATGTGAATCAGATTTAAAAAGAATTTTTGAGACCAGCATTGAAGAACTTTTAAAGACCTTTCGTAGAAATAACCCCCTTTGATAAAAAGTGTTTTCAATTATGATCTTTAGTTGTTTAAAACACCTCAGTGACTAGATTCAACCATTTGTGTAATTCAGAACTTCCTGTTGTTACCCTGCCCCTCTTTTTCCATAACGATCATGAGTGGTGAGGCTTTTGGGGGGGGGTAACAACCATAACATTTTAGTTACAACTAATATAACAGGAACAATCATGCCAATTGCTTATTATCCCCTCAATTTTTACTAAGTTCAATGGTAAAAACTCTATGAAGTATACACCAAGAAACAGTTCCCTGGAAAAATGGCATAGGAAAATATGGCACACTTTTCCAGAACTCCTACTAAAAAAGGCATGTACGGTAGAAAAAGATGGCACTTGGGGTAGAAAAATATGTCACACTTTTGTGTCCAAAGGAGTGTCCTGATTAATGTTTTTAATTTTTTTCTTGCATCTTGATAGGATATCTAGTGTTTTTGAGTGGATACCGAAAATTATCCCATGAGTGACCGAGACAAATGTTTATTTTTTGTAAGCACTTGCGCGAGTGAAAATGGCCATTTATCTCGGTGACATGTGAGATAATTTTTGGTATCCACTCAAAAACACTAGATTTTCTTTTTATTATACGCTTTTTATAAGAATTTGATAATTCCTCTCATTCCAATCTTGAATTGATGCATGAAAGTAAACATTGAAACAAGGAAGTGATTTGATTGATAATTGGAACAGATAGCATCTTGCAATCTAATTCAGCTGGACGGTTTCTTGTCCAAACATGGCCTGAAAGTCTGTAATCTAAGTTTTTGGTTTTGTACTTCCTTTGAAAGGAGGTACCAAACCAAAAACTTATATTACGGAGTTTCAGGCCATGTTTGGACTAGCGGGTTTCATGCATCAATTCAAGGTGAATACATGTTGAATTATTGCTGGAAATGATCGGTATCCTCTCAAAAACACTAGATTTACATTTCATTACACATTTTTAGAACAAATTGAGTGATAATTTGATTCATATTGACCTTGAAGTGATGTTTGAAAGCCACCATTTTGATTGATACCATGAAAGTGAAAATTTCTATATCTTCATAGTGGGGGGATACAATTTCTATCTTTCTGCAATTTCTTCGATACTCTATCATTTAGCGTATAATAAATTTATTTGTTTGTTTTTAGTTTTCAATTTACTTTTCATTTGCATTTACATATATAAATGAAAGTGTCAATGACACTGTAGCTCAACCTGACAAACTTAAATTTGGTAAATTATAAGTGAAATGGCAAAACTGAAGATCACTGGTTCCAATGATATTTGGTGAAACTTCAACATAACAGTATTTTGTAAGCACAACATCAGAGTAATCCATGCATTTTTAAATGTAAACTGTAGGGCTGGCTAAGGGAAGAATGATGATATACAAATGTAAGTAAAAAGGTCTTTGAAAATGGCAACTTTTTTAACAATGAAAGTGTCAATGACACTGTAGTTCAACTTGACAAACTTCAACTTGGAAAGATATAAATGAAATGGCAAAATTGAAGATCATTGGTACCAATGTTATTTGATGAAATTTCAACATAACAGCATTGTGTGTGCACAACGTCAGAGTAATCCATGCATTTTTAAATGAAAACTGTAAGACTGGCTAAAGGAAGAATGTTGATACACAAATGCAGTATGTTCAGAGGTTATTGTAAATGGCAACCTTTTTCACAGAAATGAATCCTAATCAATAGCTCTTATCTAAAGGTCTTGCCGAATGAGCACACAAAGTTCAAAAACAATCCTATGATAAATGTGGCCTGTTGGCCATGTCAGACGAATGTTGATGCACAAATGCAATAAATTCAAAGATTGTTGCTAACAGCAACAGTTTTTGATGGAAATGAAAAGAAAATCAATAGCTCCTATCCTTGTCACCCTGCATAAGCATACAAAGTTTCAAAACAACCTGATAATGAATGTGCCCTCTGAGGCATGCCAGAGGAAGATGTTAATGCACACATGCACTAAGTAGAAGGTCATTGCTTGTGGCAATGTTTTTTTTATGGAAATTCATAAATATACCCTGCAGAGAGTGCAAAAGGGATAAGCTGATGCACAAATGCAGTAAGTTCAAAGGCTGGTGATAACCACAATAATTTTTTATGGAAATGAAAAAAAGTAATAGCTCACATCTAGCGGTCACCTCGAACACACATACCAAGTTTCAAAGTGATCCGATCATAAATGTGCCCTGAAGGGTGTGTTAAAGGGAAATATTGATGCTTAACTGCACTAAGTTTCTACTAAGTTCAAAGGTCAGCGGCAACATTTTTTGACAGAAATGGAAGAAAATCGACAGCTCCCATATAGATGTCACCCCACACAAGCACACTAAGTTAGCAAACAATACAATCATAAATGTGCCCTCTGCAGGGTGTGTCAAAGGGAAATATTGATGCTTAACTGCACTAAGTTTCTACTAAGTTCATCGAAGGTCATTGCCAGTGGCAACATTTTTTGACGGAAATCAAAGAAAATCGATAGCTCCCATCTAGAGGTAACCCCAAACAAGCATACAAAGTTTCAAACCGATCTGATCATAAATGTGCCCTGTAGGGCATGCCAAAGGAATATATTGATGCCTGTCTAAACTAAGTTCAAAGATCGTTGCCAGTGGCAACATTTTTTGATGGACGGAAATGGAAGAAAATCGATAGCTCCCATCTGGAGGTCACTCCAAACATGCATGCCAAGTTTCAAAGCAATCCGATCATAAATGTGCCCTGTAGGGTGTGCCAAAGGGAAATATTGAGGTCTGACTAAACTAAGTTCTAAGAACATGGGCCGCAGCAACATTTTTTGATGGAAATGGAAGAAAATCAATAGCTCCCATCTAGAGGTCACCCCAAACAAGCATGATAGGTTTCAAATCAATCCGATCATAAATGTGTCATGTAGGGTGTGCCAAAGGGAAATATTGAGGTCTGACTAAACTAAGTTCTAAGAACGTTGACCGTGGCAACACTTTTTGACGGAAATGGACGAAAATCGATAGCTCCCATCTAGAGGTCACCCCAAATAAGCATGCCACGTTTCAAAGCAATCCAATCATAAATGTGTCCTCTAGGGTGTGCCAAAGGGAAATATTGAGGTCTGACTAAACTAAGTTCTAAGAACGTTGGCCGCGGCAACATTTTTTGATGGAAATTGAAGAAAATCGATAGCTCCCATCTAGAGGTCACCCCAAACGAGCATACCAAGTTTCAAAGCGATCTGCTCATAAATGCAACCTGTGAGGCGTGCCAAAGGAAATTGTGGACGTATGTACTAATGGTATGTACGTAAGTATGTACGTACGTACATCGACGGAAGAGAAGTGATGGCAATAGCTCAGCTTGACTTCGTAAAGTTGAGCTAATGACACGTTTGCCATTTCTTTTTGAATAAAAACGATACGAAACTTTTGAGAATACCTAGAAAAATAAACAAGCGAACTGTTAGCATTATGTCCTGCCCCATATGACTGGGAAGTGTTGAAAAGTCAAGGGCATTTCAAGACTTTCCCCAACATTCAAGGATTGCTCAAGGGCTAATCTCAAATTCACAACTTTTTCAAGGCAAAGTCCATGTTCAAGGGTTTTTCAAGAGCTGTGTGAACCATGTTTATAGAAGTGCTAAAAAGAGCAAGTATGATCATGTTTCTTTCCCACATTGCCCTGGGTGCTTAGCCAAACCCCCTGGACGACTGATTCTAGGATGAAACATTGCAAGCTTAATAATATAAACACTGTAAATACAGTACATGTAGTTAAGAGATGCAATTATGATTAGCCTGACAATGTTGTTGACATATTGAGTCCATATGAGTTGGATGCCAACTTAAAACCAAGAATATATTTGTCCCTTTATTAGCATGCAACATATCTTCAAATTGGGCAAAGTGGCCAAAACAAATAACAATAACGCTGTTTGTTTCAATATCATGTAGGTGATAAGACCTTGCACTCATGTTCCCCATTTGTCACATGCACCCCATCCAATTGGACGGCCCCCACCTCCAACAGAAGGCTGATCAAGCTGACAAAGCAGCAGCTGATCTATGGAATGACATAGGGAGTCAACCCAGATCATTGCCGCGGAACCATGGAATAGTTGCGGACCCGCCGATAGAGGCAGATCGAAGAGCAGCGCGCTGCCCCTCAAGAAGGGAACGGCGTGTGTCCAGCACAGCGTCCCTGCCAACTAATTCCAAGTTAGCCGTGTTACAGGCATGCATGTGAGAAGATGCATGAGCGCCTTGGACAGCACACACAAAAGCCTGTTCATCGTCAAACTTATCTGGGAGCAGATAAGCAGCAAAGCAGAGACGACATGATTGACAAGAGAAAGCATTCCAGCATCTCTCTCGATAAGCCCAACATGGACTCCAGAGTCCCCATATGAAAAATGGCCGGTTTGGGAGTTGGAGTCCTGATCCAAGACCGTCAAAGTCTGGCAGATTGATGGATTGGCAGAATCGTAGGAACGATAGCGCACCGGAGGCAAAAATGTGTCAACCCTGATGAAGAACGATATCTTCATAGCCTTGGAACTCAGCTTAGAGTCCAAAGCTGTAAACGCTTCAACCACCTGTACCGACAGGCATGGTCGAAGGTGCCCAGAAGCAGGATGCTCCACAGGTTGTAGGCATGCGACCGATGATCGCGGCCAGGCTGACACTGTCGGCTGGTTTGACAGTTTGAGATCTGGAAGGAAACCAAACACAAAGTCAATAGCTGCCCCCAAGTCAGAAGACTGTTGGCTCTCGACCTCAGGTAGGTCGGACTCATCCCATGAGTCGGAAGACACATAGCCCATCATGGGCAAGCCAGCTGATGCCTCCCATGGTGTAGGCACACCAGGGGGATCAGAAAGCGGCTTGTTTCCAATCCCGAGAGGCGGTGATGGAAGCAACTGAAAAGGCTCTTGGGACATAACCTAAGTGAGCAAGGAGAGGGCCTCCCTAAGCTCACTGACGGTGTCGGAAGGTTCGACATGGGAACGAACCGACAAAGTGGCTTCACTCCTGACCCATTTAACCAGCGAAGGGTCACAATCCTCAAAAACACCCAACGCGGGGCGACGGGCTTCAGTCGAAACATCTGAATGCAGATGTGTATTGGGGTATGACATACCCCGAGGATCTACAGAGCGGAAACTCAGGAGAATCGGGGGACAGAAGGTCCAGGTTGCACAAAAAGTGTTGGTCCTGCAAAACTGGCCATGGGACCAGAGTGCGTGGACGGAAATGCCACAGAGCTCATGGTGACCTCACCATGAACATCCGAATCCAATGAGAAAACTGCGGTACTCGATGGCTGAGAGACCACGGTAGAGGGTACGGCCGGCAGCCCCTTCCGACTCTGCCAAGCTAAAGTCAGGGAAGGCTGAGGCCGTTACCCCACGTCTACACTACCAGACATATCTGCAGACACCTGCAGGGATAAAACTGCTGTGCTCAACAGCTGAGAGGACACAGCAGGGGGTTCGGTCGGCAGCCACTTCCGACTTCGCCGAGTTGAAGTAAGGGAAGGCTGAGGCCGATACCCCACGTCTACACTACCAGACACCTCTGCAGACCCCTGCAGGGATAAAACTGCTGTGCTCAATGGAGGAGAGGCCACAGCAGAGGGTTGGTCAGCAGCCACTTCCGACTTTGCAGAGTTGAAGTCAGGGAAGGCTGAGGCCAATACCCCACAACCACACTACAGACATCGCTGCAGACCCCTGCAGGGATAAGCCGAGGCCAGCTTAAACGGTGACCGATGGTGGTAGACGGAACAGCAGTAGCAGCAGATACGACAGGAGCTGTTGAAACTGGCGGTAAAGGGGAGAGAGCAACCAAGCTCTGCCTCCAAAGGAGGAGTCACAACCATAGTGACAGCCTAAGATGTCGACTAGAGAGGGACCATAGTCCCAGAACCAGGCATTCTCTTCACCAGACAACTCAACAGCTCCCGCAGTATCCACCAAGTGGTCGTGTCGGGAGGTCCTGAAATGACAGTGTCCCCCCCCCTGTTCAGGAGTGGGGCTGCCCCACCCCCCACCCCCCATGGAGGGGGTATAACTCTCACCAGATGTGGTCACGTCAGGAGGCCCCCCGAAATGACAGCATTCCCCCCTCCCCCACAGGTGCGGGAGGAACAGCCATAAGAACGCACCAAAGCGAGGGCAAAAGGAATTGCCCTACACGAACCGTACTGGACATAACAGAGTTGAGAACAGGAGAAGAAAAAGGTGAACTCAACAGATATAGACAGTTGAAGAACACCCCCAACTACGAGAGAAAGGTGGCAGAAAAAGTACCGGCGGGAACACAACTGAACCCAGACGGCAGACAGGGACCTAAAAAACAAATTCTGCTCTCAACAGAGTGGAGAAATCCTGTCCATACAGTCCCCCATTGACACCTAACTCCAATAATAATAAAATTTATCAACCGAAAAATTTTATGTACGAACCGCATGGTACGCGAAGTCGTTTGCGACATGTAAAATATATAAAATACAATGAAAATGTGGTTGAAAATAATAACGAGAATATATAAAACACAGTCCTGTTATTATACGATACTCAGATCCATAATTCCAGTCACAGGAAACCATGATCGACGAGTTGAATTATCACTGTTTCGTAATACAAATGGCCGAACGTCATCCTTGGACGTCGGACGAAAAAAAAGAATGATTCATTGATGACTGCTGCGCACTGGTTAACGGAAGTCGTGGAATTGTACTAAGAGAAGAGCATCCCCCACTGGGTGTGCGCTGATGGCACACGACCCAGTTTTGGCTTATTTTTTCGTGGTGTTTTTGCACCACTTTTCTTTCCCAAATCTCTTGGGAAAGATCAAAATAGAGAGTATTTTATCCAAGTTAGGGTCTTCCTCTGCAGTGCAAGCCTGTAGTAAACAATTGTAAGGTAGGTTGATAAGAAATATGGCAATGTTTACTTGCAAGTGATCTTGATTGAGAAGTTTCATCGACCTTGGTTTATTAATGAAGGAGGTGATACACACACGAGTCCCACTTGGAAATCCAAAATAAATCCAAGTTTAAGGGGACATAACTCTTGGTTAGAATCATCGGAGACTGAGAACATTGAAATCTGCACACATTCCTTTGTTAGTGGTCATGTTTAAGAACCTTCATTTAATTCAAATCATAAATAGGAGTTGTGCACACAAAAATCATATATAGAAATCTATAAATTAAATCTTCTAAGCTAGAGGATATAACCTGGTAAAAATTGTCGTAGATAAAAAATTTTGGAAAATGCACATGTGCACTTGTTAGTGGTAATGTTTGAGAAGTTGAATTGGTTCATAAAAGCAGGAGATGTTAAATGTACAAGAATCTCAAAAATAATCCGTATTAAATTTTCCAACTTGCAAGGGAGATAAGTTGGTTAGAATTGTCACAGATAAAATACTGTTATCCATTTTTTAGTCATAATGTTTGAGAAGTTTCATCAAAATCGATTCAAAAATGAGGAAGGAGTTGCGTGCACAAGAAATTTGGCTGTACGGACATATAGGGTGACAACAATATTACCATCACTTCTTGGACTTGGTGTATAATTATGTCTGTTAACGCATTTCAATGAAGAGATCATGCAATGTACGTAGACAAAAATAGTTACATTTGAATATTTTCAGAGAAGATATTGGCATTATTATGACTTCTGTTAAAATTAAATTACCAACATAGAATGAAAAACAGGCTCAGGTGAGCCTAAAACACTCATCCGGTTCAAGTTGTCCAGAGGGAATGTGTAATATGTGAGATGTAAATAGGGGAAGTAAAAAAATATTGCCATCATTTTTTGGACTTGGGGGTATAATTATGGCTGTTAACACATATCAATGCAGAGATCATGCAATGTATGGAGACAAAAATAGTTACATTTGAATATTTTAAGAGAAAATACAGGCATTATTATGACTACTGTTAAAATTAAATTACTAACATAAAATAAACTAGACCTGTTCGTAAGCACAGCTAATGCAATACCAACCAAAAATAAAGATTGCTATCAAGTTGATTTCCCCGTGGGAACCCCGGGAAGTAAGCAGCACTTGTTTACTGTGGTAAACCAGTTCCGCTTTACTAGTAAAATAGGACCCAGTCACCAATGCTTGGGGTGAAAGTCCTCTAAAATGGGCAACATGTTGATCAACGATTGACTAAACTTGACTTCATCTCCATGTTGTGTCACGATTAGCCATGGTGCATAAATATGTGACGTTAACCACCAACAAACAAACATCAAGTTGATTTTTAAAAATATGTTAGCACATTGCATAGGTGCTTCATTTTGAAACTCAGAAAAGGAAAAGAAAATAAAGTGTCACAATACAGTGACACAAAAAGATACCCCCGCTTATTTAACAATGCAAGCCTGACTATAGGTGATACAGTTTTGGGGTATATATAAATTCTAAGTCCATAAAGGGCAATGACTCTGGCAATAAAATCTCAAATGATACCTGCATTTCACTATGGATATACAGCAATAGGATAGACTTACATACCAAATATCAAGTCACTCAACTAAGTACTTTACAAGTTATTCATGATTGAATTTTGGGATGGACGGGTGAATGGATGAAAGGATGGATGGATGGATGGATAGACGGACTGACAGACCATGTACTGTGGGTAGACATCAATAAGATAGAGTTGCACATCAAATATGAAGTCATTCCATTGAGTATTATAAGTTATTCTGTTTGTTGACAGGGGACATGGTCTCACGTTCCCTGCATGAAATTTATATTCAACTGAGGCTTCAGTAAAAGTGAATTGGAAAAAAAAATCTTTTATTTTATTGTAATCCTAAATAACAAAACAACACCGGCGTGAGCCTCTTCGTTTGTAAACAGTGAATATTAGAAAGCAGACGTTGTTTTGGTAAGGTATGAATTCGTTTCAGTTTTTGTTACAGTAAATTAATGAAAAGAGATCTTGTAATCTAATCGGTTTCATAAATAATTACCCATGTTTACATAACTAATATTTTTGTACGTAATAACGGTACTTTTGTGTGTATTTTACTTCAGTTAAATGTATTTGTCTCCGTTGATTTCAAGTGAAAAAAGACATTGCAATGGCAACAAGATGCTTTCCTTGAGAGTGGACATAAGAAATGCTGACAGTAGACATATGCGCGTGCCCGGCGACATAAAATAAAATCAAAGAGGCACTGACCAATCACTGCAAGGTATTGCGGTTGGTATCGGGACATTGCAAGTTATTCATGAATTAATTTCAAGGCGGACAAATTCTAAGTCCATAAAGGGCAATGACTCTGGCAATAAAATCTCCAACGACACCTGCATTTCACTATGGGTACACAGCAATAGGATACACTTGCATACCAAATATCAAGTCACTCAACCAAGTACTTTACAAGTTATTCATGATTGAATTTTGGGATGGACGGACAGACAAGGCGAATCCTATATACCCCCGCTGGGGGTATAAAAACAGAGGCTCAGGTGAGCCTAAAATGCTCTGCCAGTTCAAGTTGTCCAGAGGGAATGTATGCTATGTGAGAGGTAAATAGGGGAACCCTGGAAAAAGTTAAAAATCTGTTTCTCAGGCTCCCACATGGTCCTCTTGGCTGCTGCATGCTCTCTTTTTACAACCAATGCAAACTTTAAAAAAATAAAAATAATAAATGTTTTATGTCTGATATTTTACCCAAGTTAATAAAACTGATAAATTTCTCCCTAGGGTGCAACAAGGCTTTGCAATGCTTTTGCATTGCAAAGCCTTCTTGCACTCAAGGTACGATATACACCACCACCCATGCTCTTCTGTAGATTATGAGGCATAAAACAAAGCAAGAACATAAATTTTAATTGGCAAATAAATAAAAAACCGCCCGCCAGCCCACCCACATGCAATTTTACAAAAAATGGCTTGGGAAACAAAATATCTACTTTGTGGGGCCTAAAACTACTTTGTTTAGCCTGGGTAAGAATCTTCTTTCAACTATTCCTAGCAATACTTTAAAGATAATATCTAAGATCTGCCCTGTTTCACTTAGAAAAATGGGCATTTGAAATTCATTTCTCTTTTTGGCCACAACATTCCTGCGGGAATCATGGATACATCATCCAATAACACAGCACAGCAAATTTGGATGAAATCAGCCAATTGGTTCCAAAAATTGAAAATGGACATATGGCTGTTGGTTTTGCCCTTCCTGGAACAAGACCAAATATTGTCTGGAAAATTCTTGAAAAGAACTTGAATCAACATCTTAAAAGGAGATTTTAAGCTGAATATCAAATCAATGCACCCAGAATATCATGAGGAAATTATTGTTTAGTATTTTCCTCCTTTACCAATTTTTACAATGGAAATCCCCATATGGTGTACCATGAGACAACTGATGACAACTTTCTTGGTCCACTTAATTCTTCATCTGATGAAGAAAGCTTCACACCAAGTAAACAGTATCTGTCCCATGTGATTCAAGATATATGGGTGTTTCAATTTTTCTTCTACTTTTAGCTCCTGGTGTTTTCAAGGGGATGCAGAGAAAATTTTGTTTTTGCATGAATTAAGTGTATGTCACAAGAATACTGAATACCAATTTTGATTTAAATTGGCTCACTAATTCTAAAAAATGGAATTCTGGTTGAGGCTGTGAATTTTGCCCCCCCCCCCCCCCCCCCCCCACCCCAGGCTGAGCCAATGGATTGCCATACAAACTTTCCTAGAACAAAATTCAATCAACACCAATGAAGGAGGCGATATATCAAATTTTAAATCATTACGGTGAGTCCTTCATGAGAAAAAGGTCACACAGTGTTTTTACCCATTACCTTCAGTGTTAACCCTTAAAGAACTGTGTTCAACTTTTATGACCTCAGAACAGGTACTCTTAAAATGCCATCATGAGGAGGTCCTGCTGATAATAGATAAATTACCTATGCAGAGGTTTCCGGTCACCTCTTGGCTGCCTTAACAGGCAGCCACAAATTGACCACAAATCACTGCTGAGCCACTGGATGTATACAGGATTTATTTATTTATTGGTGTTTAAGGTCACATACTTATGCACAATGGCTAATCATGACCGTGACAGTTTTACGGGTGGAGGAAGACGGAGTACCTGAAGAGAACCACCGAGCATTGACAAGCAACTGTTACCTCCTCAACATTCTAACTCTGTTCAAGCTCCACTCAAGCAGGGTTACAGCGGTTGAAGACATGTGCACCATCAGTGTGCAGTACGCCTTAGTACACGGTGTCATCGTGCCCCCATGTAGGCAAACAGGATAAAGTGCCTTGCCCAAGGACACAACACGGGTCATCCCGGACATGGAGCAAACTCGGGACCTCTAGCATAGAAGTCCAATAGCCTACCACTGAGCCACCGTGCTCCCATGTATACAGGATGCGGTCAGGTATGAAATCAAGACAAATGTTCAGGCCCTTAAGGGTTATTTATTTATTGAGGTTTAATGATACTTTTGACAGCCAGGGCCACCTCGTATCGGACAGTTTTACAGGTAGAGGAAGCTGGAGTACCTGGAGAGAACCACCGAGCAACACTTAAGGGTTAAATGAGGGTCTCATAGGTATCCCACTGAGCCACCAGTAGCAGTTTTTCAGCCAATTTTATATGACCATTCCTAAGGAAGCTTCAAAGCAAATAATAAATACTTCTAGCCTGTTGTTCTAGAAGTATGAGCATTTAAGTTTGTTTATTACACATCCATTAAACTTTAAACCCTTGTATTTAATGGAATAGCCGCTATGACATAAATGTTTTTGTATTTAACTGGTGATGTACAAGCCAGAACTTTTTTCCCTGCACCGTTTCGACTAGTTCCTTTCCTGTCCAGTCATTAGTTATGCTTCCAAAAGTTTCCAAATTTCGTTATACCATTATCGATCATCCTGTGTGTCTCCCAGCTGTTTTGCAAATCCACCCAAATTTGTACTCATATTTTTACTATCAGTAACAGCCACCAAATGGTTAGGCAAGAATGGACACCAGCCAAAGAGAAACAGCGATATGAATTACTACAAACACACCCAATAAAAAAGATAGAAAAGATAACGAATGTAATTTAGACTGGTTCCCTAAAGGTTGTTTTGACTTTTTATCGATCCATTTGATCAGTAACACTTCAAACAAAATAACAGACCCTTCACCTATGGGTTTAAACATGGGTATTAAAATTTATTTATTTAAATGAATTTTAATGCATGGGGATGTGTAATAAACACAGAATTAGAGGATGTTTTACATTACTCATTGGAATGGCATAGTCATATTTTGCTCGAGCCTGCAAGATTGGCAAAATATAATTACGCCATCCAACTTGTTATGTGAAACACCCATCGATTCCAACATACATAGCATTCTGTCTATTTATCTTTTTTTAGCTCCCCAGATTCTTGACATAAATTTATTTATTTATTAAGGTTTAATGACACTTTAACAGCCAACGTCATATCGTGTCGGTGACAGTTTTACGGGTGGAGGAAGCCGTAGTACCCAGAGAGAACCACTGAGCAACCATGAGCAGCTGCCAGCTCAACATCGTAACTCCGCAGTGCAGCACAGGCAGGGTTTGATTGGTTGAAGACATGCACACCATCGACATGCAGTACGCCTTAGTACACAGCATCATCGTGCCACCATGTAGACAATTAGGGTTAAGTGCCTTGCCCAAGGACACATCGTGGGAGTCCGAATCGATCACTCAGATGGTCACCCATCCAAGGACTAACCAGGCTCGACATTGCTCAACTTCAGTGATCTGACGAGAACTGGTTACCGCAATGCCACTGTGCCCCCTTTTTGACATAAATCAAGTATGCATCACCAAATAATATTTCATACAATATTTGGATCAAATCAGCAAAATGGTTCTGATATTCCGTGTGTAGCCATAAATATTGCGCGTCCCAGGCCAAGCCTAAATATTGTCTGAGAAACCATGCACTGGAATTGTGGCCACTAAGGGGCATGGTGGCTCAGTGGTTAAGGCATTGAACTTTAAACCACAAGGTCCATGGTTCGATCCTAGCCAGTGGTAACTGCTTGATGTCTTTATGCCAGGCACTTAAACCTTGATTGCCCACTTCGGGTTGGGGGTGTGGTTTGGCTGTGTGCTGAGGCATACTGTACGTCGATGGAGCACTTGCCTTCAACCAATGTTAATACAGCTTGTGCGGAGTTAGTATGTTGGGGAGTCTGGCAGTTGATCGGCAGTTCTCTCCGTGTACTCTGGCACAGTAAAACTGACCAACAGGAGATGACCAGTCTGTAAAAAAGTGTTGTTAAAACCCCAATAAATCAATAAATATATAACTTGGCCACTAAAGAAAGCTGCATATGAAACCTCAGAGTACTGTGACTAGTGGCTTGTGAGAAGATTTTTAAAGAATTTTAGGTTTATGAGGGCATTAACAATTTCTAATAATCAAACATGGAAGGAAATCCCTCAAAGATAAATTGTGCAATGTTTGATTGGATTTGGGCCAGTGGTTCTGAAGAAAAGAAAGAAATGCAAAAGTTAACGGATGATGGAAGCAGGAAGATGGATGCCAAGGGATGGCACCATTGCCCACAGGGCCATTGAGAGGGGGGGTGGGGGAAGAGCCGGGGTAGCAACCCTGAGACCTGGCGGTCCGGGGGGCCCGTGATCACAGAGCCGTGCCACCCGAGACAGCTGCTTTGCGAGCTTTTTTCAATGCTCAGTGTGTGTATGCACTAGAGTATATCCACATGCTTTATCATATGCCAGTTAAAGTGATGTGAACAATAAGTTCGGTTGATTCAATATATATACCGTATTTCATCTAAATTTTCGGACACTTTTTGTTTTCGGACACCATTTTTTCATCGAAAAATAAATTTTTTTAAGCCTCGAAATTTTCGGACACCCACTCAAAGAGCGTCCCGGACTGATGTGGTGGGAAAATCCCAGTAATCATAAATCCAAAATGACAATGATATTCTTTTCAGTTGAATATTTCATCTTTCTTTGTTTGTTTTATGTTAAAAACATGTATTGTATGTACACTATATTGTACAATCGAAATAGAATTATTAAAACAACACTATTTGCAAACTTGTTCTTTATTTATTGACAGGTAAGTATTGTTTTCCTTATCAAACTGACATGTCTGCCGAACTGACCAATCAAATTTTTGTTTTCAAAAAGTGTGCTTTCATTCGACTCCTTCGAGATTTGGAAAAAGAAAACCCCACAAATGTTATGGTGAACTGACCTTAAATGATGACAATGATGAAAGGGTCCCATAAATAAATCCATATAATGCAGTATAAACCATGCAGCAGCAACAGAACAGGATAATTATTGCTTCGAATAAACATATTCAGTGCACTGAACACCAACAAAATTTTCCAACATTAAAAATAGAACAAACGACAATGAGGTCAACACGTGCTGTTGCAGGGTTTCACAAAAAATTAACACATGGACCCGAACACTATCAGACCGTATCGGGTTTCGATATTATTTTTCTCCGACATCAGCAGTGCTCGTGGGGAGGGCACGCTTCCAAAAACAAAAAATAGGAAATACGGGAACTGTGGTGCAAATACCAGTCATTAAAATTATTATTTTGTATTCGCTTTTATAAATTGTAGCATCTGCGTTGCACATTGGAGGGGGGGGGGGGGGGGGGGGGGGGGGTATTTCTAAATCAATAATCAAAAGACTTGTATGTCATTAAGTCGTCCTTCTAAACAATAGTAACTGGTTTCCACACAGCGGAGGGGGGGGGGGGGGGGATACTGAATAAAACTCATAATTCGTATTGGTCTTTCTTTTGCATTTTGCGTTCCACATGGGGGGGGGGGGGGGGGGGGGCAGTACTTTCGTGGTTAACATGGACAGCATTGTGGGGGTGGGCACCGGGTCAATAATCTAAACTTGTATGTCATTAATTAGTATGAGGGGACGGGCACAGGGTCCGAGTTGGGTGGCAAAAATAACTAACGACTGAATAAAATTCACAAATATATTCTAATACAACTGATAAAATGAAATACAAAATTCTACAATATACACGTACATACAAAAATATACAAGAATACATCCAAGAATACATAACAAGATCATACAAGAATACAATAATTTTCAATACAAGAACAAATAAGTTACTTTTCATATTTCCGGTACATCAGTTACGCTCATTTAAAATACCTGCCTCAGTCAGGTCATCTTCATCGTCTGAATTAAAAATTTCAGACATGGCAGTCTCTACAGACAGGATTTTCTTGGGGTCAATAAAGAGTTGACAAGCAATGTCCAGCTCCTCCTGGTTGTCAAATAGCATCTCTCCTATGTATTCAGACTGGTTGATGAATTTATCCTCTGCCCCATTCAGGTGGTTGTTTAAACCGCAGACCTTGAAGGATTTTCTGATCATCTCTTTTTGCTTTTCTAGATTGCTGACGGCAAATAAAATCCAATCAACAATATCTTGTTTGGAGGCAGGCTTTATACGTTCTTCCTTGTTGATAATTTTTTTGGTCCCAGACTGGATAAATTCGGTCCATTTTCTTCTAAGATCCCCCTTCACAGGCTTGTTGATGCTGACATCGAGTGGCTGTAATTTAGATGTGCAGCCCCCTGGTATTACTGCGGGAACGGCATTGCTCTTTCTTAATTCTTTCTTAACGTTATCAGTCAGATGGCCCCTAAAGCTGTCCATTATTAATAGTGATCTCTCCTTTTTGGTGTGTTTACAATAAATTTCCTTCACCCACTCTTTCATCAAATGCTCGTCCACCCAACCTTTTTCTTGAACCTTAATTATCCAGTTTTTTGGTGCTTTTAACTTGAGTTCTCTTTTACCCTTGAAAATTACCATTGGTGGTAAGACATTGCCACTCGCAGATACAGCCAGAACCAGTGTCAGATGTCGTTTTTCAGATCCTGTACTTCTGATCCTGACTGATTTCTCTCCAATCAAGTTGACAGTTTTGTTGGGGATAAGGTCAAAGTAGACTGGGGTTTGATCCATATTAATTATAAACTGGTTTTCAAACTCATCTTCTGCTCTTCTATCTTTGACATATTCTCTAAAGCTGTCGATTTTCTGCTCTAAATCTTTTGGTAATCTTTGGGCTAAAGATGTCTTGGTACGGAGTGAAAAGTTGTGACGAGCCATGAATTTCTCAGCCCAGCCTGTACTGGCTTTGAAATCGCTTTCTTTATTCTCAGTCTTGACCATTTCTCTGGCATAGGCGCATAATGATTCCACTGATACGGGTAGCTGCAAATCTCGTTGGATTAATACCCATTCAGAGATTTTGTCATCTAGGTCATCTCCATAGGTAACAGGTCTCCCACTCTTAGATAAATGACCTGTTGATCTGTCTCTTCCTTCTTCATCAAAATTTATCTTTTTCCAGTCACTGAGTGTCGATTTCGGTATTTTCAGTTTCAGGGCAGCTTGCCGTAGGCCAATCAACTTGATTACTTCAACTGCTTCCTTCTTCTCCTTCATATTATAATTTTTATAGTGCCCCCTTGCGACAGTTGGATGGTGATTGCTATCTTTAATGGCATCAGTTTCAACCGTTGAAATCTCTTTGTGGTGTTTCTTTGCTGGCTGCGGTTTTGCAGCTGTTTCATCAGAATCTGTTCTCTTTCTTTTAGTTGGACGTCCGACTGGTCTCTTTTATGAAGGCTTGTAGGGTGTCAGTTGTACTGTTGGTCTGGCTTCTTCTGCTGTTTGGTATTTCACTAGGAATTTTTCCATCTCGAGTTCTTGTGATATCAAATGCTGGTGATTGAATGCTGACTTCAGTATTCGCCCTGTATTTATGTATTAGCAGCACCACACGAAGATAATGCATTTCTTTCAAGTTTACCGGCACACTTTTCCATCAATAGTGAACAGTTTCAACTGAACAAACAATTAAGCCAATATACACACCACTCAAAAATTGTTCGCACTTCATTCCCTTTGAATGGCTACATTGGTCCGTTTTGAAAACACTGAAGCCCGCTCAGGTTTTTTATCCAACAGTAACAACACAAGCACATGGCTTAATTACTGTTCAACATAATTCGTGGAAACATCAAAACTTTTCAAGTACCTGTAGATCAAACGTGATTTCTTCTCAGGGATTTTTTGGGAAAGTAAATAAAAACACAACAAACAATCGGAAATTTTTAATTCATTTGGTATGTTCATTTTATTCATTTATGCTGATGATTCAAGTCGCCGTATTGAACAGCTATTTTATCTTTCCCATTTCCGAGGTACCCCCGGTAGTTCGTGCACAATAAATTTATTAACCGGTGCAGTGTGTTTTTTCAAAATTTCCACCCACATTTGCTGTCCACATGTATTTTGGCCATTTTCGAAGTTTTCGGACGCTGGAAAATTTAATTATTTTTTGGCGTCCAAAAATTTAGATGAAATACGGTATATCCCTTCTTACCATTCTCTTGTGTAACCCAATCTAGTCTTTCAGAGCCAATTCAGTCATAATGGGTATCGCCGGGGGAAAGGGTGAATATTTTCATGGGTCCCTGGTAAGTTGGGTTTGAAACAAGGGGGCCCAGGTGGTACCATCTAATTGATCCCCCCAGGGCCCTTATTTTCTCTCGGTGGCACTGAGTGCCCACACTAAATTTCAACCAGCTAAGCTAATAAAAGGATCATGCTACAATAAGTACTTACTGGCAGGCCTTCTTTGTCAATTTTTCTCAGGATCCATTTTCCAGTATCTCTTGGTGATTCTTCTTCCTTTTCCTCAGGTTTTTCCTCTCTGTCCTGATGTGTGAAATATCGATCAAGGTTTTCTTCTGGAGGTGGTGTGGGAGGTTTAGGTGTAGGTACTTTCTCTTTGGGCTCTTCGGGTGGAGGGGAAGCAGTTGACAATGTTACATGGCTATCAGTGACTTTGAGGACATCAGCATCACTCCGGTAATAATCATTTGCAGTATCTTGAGGGTGCATGTCTAACAAGGGCAGACTTTCAGGATCACTAACATTCACTAAAGTGTCAGGTGTCTACAATATACAAAAAAACACCATGGTAATATCACGGTTTGTTAACCCTTTACCTAACGTAATGGCCAAAACCGACCAGCGCTATTCTCAAAAATCGCCTATTAAGGCCTAAAAAAATAAAAATACGTTTCTCGGGCCCTCTCGCATGGACCTTTTTGTTGCCGCATGCTCTCTTTTTATAACCAATGTAAATTTGAAAAAAATAAAAATGAAATGATTTATGTGTAATATTTGACCCAAGTTCAAAAAATTGATAAATTTGTCCCTTGAGTGCAAGAAGGCTTTGCAATGCTTTAGCTTTCTTGCTCTCAAGGGATGAAATACACCACCACCCATGCTATTCCGTGGATTATCCGGCTTAAAACATCAGTCAAGAACATGAACTTTTGATGGCAAAGAAATAGTTACAGAAATAAAAAATAAAATAAAAAACCGCTCGCTCGCATGGAATTTTATAAATAATGGCCTGAGAAACAGAAGATCTACTTTGTGTGGCCTAATTTTTATTATTTTTTCATTTTTTTTTCTCAAAAACCTAGGTCATCAAGCTCGTTCCAATGAGGGGTCATAACCTATGATTTTGAGACAAAAAATAAAAAAAACTACTTATTCAAGAATTTTTTTTGCAAGTGTCGCCTGCTTTCATGTTAGGTCAAGGGTTAAGAAAGAAAAATGTCCATGACCTCCTTGAGTATTTTCAAGCACTTTTAAGGACCTTTGCCTAAAATCATATAACCCTTTAGTCAATGCAAGCAAAATCAAAATTTGTCATTTTATGTTTTTTTTTAAATTTAAAAAAAAAATTAAACAAAATCATATCATATATTCTCCTTTTGGAATAAGCTCAATGAGATCATTCCAATGAGAGGTTACATTATACGGTTTTGCTGAATTTAGTTTGTTTTTTTCATTTACTCAATTAGTACATTATGTGGGTGGATGTGGTTGATTTATTAGGTAAAGGGTTAACCCTTTGCATATTACTTAGTGATTGACTGACAAGGATTTGCGACTGTCATCTGCTTGCCCATTAGTTCAGCACACTATTGGCCAATTGTGAGTGCCAATGTCAGATAGTCACAACCAAAAGGAGTTGTATGTTCAAGAATCCATAGAATGGGGTTAAATTTTATAGTATAGTCAGGTTGGCTGGTTTGTTTCCTCAAGAGCATGTCACTGAGTGTATTAAAATAAAAATACAACATCAACAGAAACAAGTTAAAAGCATCACGTCTTTGATCAGTGATCAAAGACGCCATGCTATTAACTTGTTTCTGTTGATGTTGTATTTCATAGTCATCACACGACATGTGGCGCATGTGTCTTGAGCAGCTACAAGGGGAAGATCAGACCAATCATTAGACCAATCATGATTCCTGCCAATCATTGTGGCAACTTATTAACCCTTTACCTAACGAATCGCCCACATCCGCCTGCGTAATATGCAAATTGAGCAGTTGAAAAAATTAAATTTTTCAAAAAAATAACAACACCATATCATGCGACCTCTCATTGGAACGAGCTCATTGAGCTTGTTCCAATGAGGGGTCACATGATATGGGTTTGTTGAAATTTTTTGAAAAATTTAAAAAAATCATATTTAAAATAATAAATTTTGATATCGTCTGCGTTGGGTAAAGGGTTAAACTTGTTACTGCTTTTATGAGATCATGAATCAAAGTAAATACAAACAATTTTGATCCTGTGGTGTTCCATGTAACCATCAACACAAACCGATTTTCAAACACTTATACCGATAGTTAACCGATGACTTAAAATTGGCTGATGTCAGATGTGATTGCCAAACATCGTTTAATCACTACAGCTCCTCGCAGATATTCATGCACAGGACTCAAAATCTCTTGCCACTGAAATAAGTATAATCTACACAAAAATAACTTCAAAATTTCACCTCTTTTTGATCAATGATTTCGTGAGATACATTTGTATGAATTTTTCATCAAATTTAGTCATGAAAGCTTCAAAGTAGCCATGATTAGATCTGATGAAAATTAATTTGAAAATACTCAATATGTTAATCCTTTGAACCCTCAGTTCCTGGAATGGTGTTGCCTTTGTCTACACTTACAGTGAGATGGGTCAGTCCAGTATCAAGAAACAGGGAGGATAAAATAATAACAGCAGTCTGCAGCTGTTTGGCTGCAGACTGTGGTTATTATTTTATCAGCAATGCCCTGTGTATAGACCTCTTATAATAAGACAAAAATGGGATGAAATTATGCTTTGGACTGAAAAATCAGTCTTTCGGGTTCAAAGGGTTAAGAATTAAATCAGCTCTGATTTTTGTAGACATGGCATTTGACAATTTTTAAACAGTGAAACTCTGTTAACTGAATAACCACTTTGCCAGTGAAGAATATTCAATTAGCAGGATGGTTCATTTAAAAGGAATGTGGTTATTTTCCTGTATTCAAGTGATAAACAAACCATTTATTCTATCTTGTTTAACTCTTTACCCAATCACACGATAGCAAAATTTGTTATTAAGCATTTAAAGAAGATGAAACCACTTATTATTATCATTGGCCTATTTTTTCTTTTTTTTTCTTTTACTGTATCACAGCTAGTTTTTAACCTATAGTCCCAAAATTTCATGGAACCCGCTTTTTTATTTTCAACCTTTATCCAAAACAGTACCCAATTTTTTCTTCATCTTTTAATATCAACTTTTGTATTGAGCCTACCTCTTTCAAATTTGGGATCCGCAACAAAAAACACATCTAAAAATGCCAGACCAACCTGTTGAATTCTGAAGGGCTCTGTTTGCATTTTCGGGTCATGTTACTGACGTCGACATCACCAGAAATAAAACATCGGCCGATGTTCATGAAATTTTAGTATATTAATAGTAGAGCTAAAAAAATTAGCATTTTTTGACGTTTTTAGACCTTTTTATGTCACTTCAAAATTACAGGTTATTTTGCACATTTCTCATAGAAAATGCTGATTTTCAATAATGCACAGCTTTGTATAAATACACACAGCTATGAAATTTCACAGTTCTACTTTCAGGATGTCTCTACTAAATGCATTTGTTACAATTTCAAATTTAAACCTTTAATCAAAATAATGTCAATTTGTTTTCTTGGAAGATTTAATATCTGCTTGCTTGTTGAATGTTCACTCTCAAAATAAACACCATATCAATAAATGCAAGTAGTTAAGTTGGGTAAAGGGGTAAAGAGTGCAAAGAGTGTCAATTCATTGCATTGTTCCATGAAGGGTAATTAGATTTATTTTTTAGGCGAATGAAAATGTTTAGTTATTTAATCATTTTTTAAGTGTTGTCTGCTATTTGCATTAGAAGAAGGCAAGGATGCCAGGAGCATCCAAGGGCAGGAGTATCAAAAAGGGTGCTCGACTCTGGGTGTGAGTTAGGACCAGGAGTTAACAGAGTACGATAAATTGTAATGTGACATTCAATAGTACTGACATTGTATATAGCCTATACGAGTGGGCCGTTCCATCCCAGGATGGGTGCCCCACCCATGTGATGGAAAATTTCTAGTTGCATTACATATCAATTTCTATCTGGACACAGACTGAATCACCAAATCACACACCCCCCAGTTATACAATAGATAAAGCTTTAGAACTCACCACAGCTGTACAGCTTCTTTGTTTGGTAATTACCAACCAGTTTCCGTCATTATACCTGATTTTCCCTCCCCCCCACTTCCCTCCCAAATAGTTAGGCCTACAAATTCTTGGAAAGGAAAATCTTTTTCACTTGTGCACTTCTGAGGAAAAAGGCTGTCACTGCCCCTCAGTCAGGGGGCAAGGGGGCAGCTGTCTTCCAGCATCCAACCCCCACCCCTTGGGCCCTTGGATTAAAGTTTGAAATGTATGGCATAGTTTTGCAGTGCACATGTATTTGAAGTCTAGCCCATATCTATCCCGAAAGGTCTATTATTTTAAATGGAGATAACATTTTTGTCAAATTCTAATAAGAAGACTAAGGTCCAACATGAAAAGTAGGATGGGACGGCAAACTGGAACCACTTCAGTTTTTCTCCTCAGCTTGAGTGGAATGCATTCTCTGTGCAATTTCCACCAGGAATGTAGTTCTGGTGTTTACCTCTACAAATATAGGCTATTTACTCATAGAGCAGAAATCAATAAAAAATCAATCTTATGGTTGTTCGTCCACACACCAGAAAGGCTGCTGCTTGGGGGTGAATCGATATGACCACACGTACTTACTAAGTTAAATAGATTTAAAGGAAACAGTGTTCAAATGACAGAAAACAATTAGTAGGTTTGAACTATTTATTCACCAATAACGCTTTAACCAACAAGAAGGACGCCAACACCCTATAGCTCACCAACATTCCTCTTTGATAGTAACGTTGACAAACACAAAAACTGTATCAAATAGGCTCAAAACATGTGACAAAGCTGACCTAAACACAACCTCTTAAAAGTAAAACTGAAAAAATAATCATTTTAACAGCAGAAGGGTTAATGGCCACATTATTAAGTGAGAAGTATTACTTGGAACCAACCAGTCTTCATTGGCAGATGCTTCAGTGTACTGTGTTTGATTTAAACTTTCAAAAAGCTGTGACATATCAGATACCTGATAGTACACCACACAGAGAGATGGAAGAACCCTCTGTTTTAAAAAAAAATATGTGGTGATGGAAACTGCCTTTTCCATGCATTTGTAATTACTGGTGAAGAAAATCAACAAGGCACAATTAGATTATTAATTGTTGATCATATGAGGAACCTCGGAAATGATGTTTTACAAATGGTGTTGCCAGACTTTAACAGAAACTTTAGCACACTGAAAATATCTAGGTGTGAGCTAAACAGAGACTTAATGTTAAAAATTTGGAAATAAATTTGAAAAATATTGACTGGATGAGGGTTAAATCATGGTAGAATGATAATGAGGAACATGAATGATTTATATAAAGGCCATGGGAAGAGAAGGAACACAGAAACTGACATAAACGCTAAGTTAGACATGAAATTCTGAGCTAAACAGAAAACTAAACGTAAATAAATAAATAAAAAAGTTAAGAGAACAGTTTAAAACAAATAGAGTGAGGGTTAAATAGTGATAGAATGATAATAAGCACCATATAGAAGCAACATAAAGGCCATGGGATGAAAAAGGTGTCGGCAGCTGCCCTGAATAGAAACATGAACACACTGAAAATGTCTAAGTGTGCGCTACTCAACGTTCAAAAGTTGAAGAAAAATTTGAATTGAAATTCAGTGGACAAGGGTGAAACCATGGTACAATGATATCGAAGAACATACATGAGGAATATAAGCACCATGGGAAGAGAAGGAATACAGCAGGTGACCTAAACACTAAGTTAAACATGAAATTCTGAGCTGACCAGAAAAGTAAACGTAACTAAAAAATGTTAAGAAAAAGGTTTAACCCTTTACCTAACGTAACGGCCAAAACCGGCAGCGCTATTCACAAAAATCGCCCATTAATTTTCATTATTTTTTTCATTTTTTGTCTCAAAAACATAGGTTATGACCCCTCTTTGAAACGAGCTCGTTGAGCTCGTTCCAAAGAGGGGTCATAACCTATGTTTTTGAGACAAAAATTGAAAAAAATTTAGTTATTCAAGAATTTTGTTTGCAAGTGTCGTCTGCTTTTCATGTTAGGTAAAGGGTTAAAATGCACTGGGTGAGAATGAAAAAATGGTAGAATGATAATAAGCACCATGTGGAAGCAATATAAAGGCCATGGGATGAAAAGGGTGTCAGCAGCTGACCTAAACAAAAACTTTAACACACTGAAAATGTCTAAGTGTGAGGTAAACAGGAAACAACTTAACATTAAAAATGGGATAAAAAATTTGAAGAAATTCACTGGGCAAGAATTAAATGATGCTAGAATGATAATGAGGAACGTGTATGATGGAATATAAGCACCATGGGAAGAGAATGAAAACAGCAGCTGACCTAAACACAAACTTAAACATGAAATTCTGAGATAAACAGAAAAGTAAACGTAACTATTTATTTAGTTATTTATTGGTGTTTAAGCTCACATATTTCTGCACAATGGCTAATCATGACCATGACAGTTTTACGGGTGGAGGAAGCCGGAATATCTGGAGAGAACCACAGAGCTATGGCAAGCAACTGGCAGCTCCCCAACATACCAACTCCACACAAGCCAGGTTAGCATTGGTTGAAGACAGGTGCACCATCGACGTGCAGTATGCCTTAGTACACAACGCCACCGTACCCCCCATGTGGGCAATGGGGGTGAAGTGTCTTACCCAAGGACACAACGTGGTTGCTGCAGGTGGGATTATAAACGTTAACTAAAAATGGTAAGAAAAATGCTTAAAACACACTGGACGAGAGTTAAATAATGGTAGAATGATAATAAGCACAATATAGAAGCAATATAAATGCCATGGGATGAAAAGGGTGTTGACAGCTGACCTAAACAGAAACTGTAACACACTGAAAATGTGTAAGTGTGAGGTAAAAAGAAGAGTTAACGTTCGACATTTGATGAAAAATTCAAAGAAATTCACTGGAGAAGGGTTAAATCATGGAACAATGATACTGAGGAACATGTATGATGAATGTAAGTGCCATGGGAAGAGAAGGAGAACAGCAGCTGACTTAAACACTAAGGTAAACATGAAATTCTGAGCTATACAGAAAAGTAAACGTAACTAAATAATGTTAACAGAAATGTTTAAAACACACTGGGTGAGGGTTAAATAGTGGTAGAATGATAATAAGCACCATATAGAAGCATTATAAAGGCCATGGGATGAAAAGAGTGTCAACAGTCAATGTAAACAAAAAATTTAACCCACTGAAAATGTCTAAGTGTGAGCTAATCAGAAAACTAAACATTCAAAAATGGAAGAAAAATTTTAAGAAATTCACTGGACAGGGGTTAAACCATAGTAGAATGATAATGAAGAAGATGTATGATGAATATAAGCACCATGGGAAGAGAAGGAACACAACAGGTGAGCTAAACACTATGTTAAACATGAAATTCTGAGCTAAACAGAAAAGTAAACACAACTAGAAAATGTTAAGAAAAAGGTTTAAAACACACTGGGTGAGGATGAAATAATGGTAGATAATAAGCACCACAAAGAAGCAATATAAAGGCCATGGGATGAAAATGGTGTCGGCAACTGACCTAAACAGAAACTTTAACACACTGAAAGTGTGTAAGTGTGAGCGTTAAAAATTTGATGAACAATTTGAAGAACTTCAGTGGACCAGGGTTAAATGATGCTAGAATGATAATGAGGAACATGTCTGAGGAATATAAGCACCATGAGAAGAGAAAGAACACAGCAGCTGACCTGAACACAAAGTTAAACCTAAAGTCTGAGCTAAACAGAAAATTAAACGTAGCTAAAAATGTTAAGAAAAAGGTTTAGAATGCACTATTTATTTTTTTATTTATTTATTTATTTATTGGGGTTTAAGGTCATATATTTCTGCACCGTGGCTAATCATGACCATGACAGTTTTATGGGTGGAGGAAGCCGGAGTACCCGGAGAGAACCACCGAGCAACGGCGAGCAGCTGTCAGCTCCCCAACATACTAACTCCACACCAGCAGGGTTAGCATTGGCTGAAGACAAGTGCACCATCGACGTGCAGTACGCCTTAGTCCACGACGTCACCGTGCCCCCAGATGGGCAATGGAGGTGAAGTGTCTTGCCCAAGGACACAACGCGGTTGCCGCAGGTGGGATTCGAACCGAGGACCTCTCGGCTTGCAGCCTGCATCTCTACCTACTGAGCCACCGCGCCCCCCTTAGAATGCACTGGGCGAGGGTTAAATAATGATAGAATGATAATAAGCACCATATAGAAGCAATATATTGGCCATGGGATGAAAAGGGTGTCGACAGCTGAACTAAAAAAACAAACTTTGACACACTGAAAACATGTAAGTGTGAGCTGAAGAGAAAACTTAACGTTCAAAATTTGATGAAAAATTTGAAGAAATTCACTGCAGAAGGGTTAAATCATTGAACAATGATAATGAGGAATATTTATGAGGAATATAAGTGCCGTAGGAAGAGAAAGAACATAGCAAATGACATAAATACTAAGTTGAACATGAAATTCTGAGCTGAACAGAAAACTAAACGCAACTAAAAATGTCAAGATAAATGTTTTAAATGCAGCGTATGAGAGGTTAAATCATGGTAGAATGATAATAATCATCATATACCAGCATTATAAATGCCATGGTATGGAAAAAGGGCAAGTAAGTGGCCTAAACAGAAACTTTAACATTATTGGACACATAACGCTGATGCCGACCGATCGAGCCATGCCATAAGCTCACACAACTAAAGTTGGTGAGCTAAAAACACATAATCAGGATGTGTGTTTTTTATGAGGGCAAGTTTTTTGCATATCTCTCAATACATGTAGGAAAAGTCACACAAATTGTTTTTCAGGAAATTTTGTTCCTATACAGTTTGATTGATCCGTTTAATTAAATCAGACCCCATCTTATATGTGTGGACCATCTATAGTTTGCTTATGGTTGTCCAGTAGACTAGTACATGGATTGTGTGCAGATTTGGAAACAATGAGTGAAAACTCCACCCAGATAATGTAAATTCAGAGAAACTGCACAGAACAAAAAGTTTTAAAAGTTAGTAAAGCAGCTTCCAAAAGAAATCTGGTGTGACGGTGAAAGCTGAACACAATATATGAGTGGAAACTCCATTCTGTAGGTGTTTTTGTCACAATTAACCTATCTATACTGCCCTCATCTCATGTGATCAACCAGTATATTGTAGGTAAATTATTAACCCTACAGTAATGAACTGTAGACCAATGTCACTGGCTAGTACAGCTGAATGCAACTTTTACCTCAAGGACAAACGTGCTTGTATTCAGCAGTTCAAAACTTGGTAAATAGGCAATTCATGGTCCTGGCACGAATCTGGAGTATTAATTACTTAAGTGAGACTGCACTCAAATTACAGTGTAGTGCCCAAATTTACTGCCGAATCTCGCCAAATCATCTTGGAATTTCTCTTCCCCTGTGTCCTCTCTTCACAAATGGTTCCTTGAATTTTTGGATTGGAATTATAAATAACAGTCTTGTTGTGAACAAACAGACAGATCAAATTCAGTAACATTCTTTTCTCTCTCCCTCAGTTTATAATCTTAAGTGTAACTTGAAAAAAAATTCAGTGGGGGTGGCAAAAATCATATGTTTGTAGGGGAGAAGGAAAAAAGGATGCTGGTGGGTGGGCACCTCCATGCCTCACAGAGTTGGAAACTGTGAGTGACAAGAGGGTTTGAGAATTCTTTTGGTTGTGCTGTTCATTTCACACCCGACAAATACTTAAAATTTCTGAGTAAAAGTTAAGGAACCGCTGACAATATCTGAAAGACTGCTAGCCCTTCTGCTAATCCCTTAAGCTTGTAAATAATTGTTGGGTGGAGAATGTTCTCTCCCTCCCTCCCTCCCCACCCCCCCCCCACCCCAGTGGTTTAATTTTTATTTCTTGTTATATGAATTCCAACATGAAAGTTCAAAGAACATGCATCAGCATGGGTGAATGATATGAATCTTCTTCACATCAGCATGATGATTGTCGGGGGTCAAACTTAATGGGGACATATTGTCTTAAATCCAAAATTCATGTGATCAGCAACAACCTTGTTACATACGGTACATGTTGATCTTGTAGACAGTGCTTTGATTTAAAATTGTTGTATTTAACATTATTTTGGTGAATAAATAATTAAATCTCATTCTGCTATGTTTTCTGTGACCTGAACATGCTGCTGTTATTCAGTTTCAATGAATGAAAACGAACAGGATATCAATATATCCCAAACAACATCTATACAATGTGGGAGTTCTAAACCTGGGCTAATAAATTTAACCATTTAGCCTATCTATTCAATTCCTCGGCAAGTGATTATCAGAATGGTAGACGTGAGGGTATCATAGACGGGTGCTTATGCTTTTAATCAGTGGTAAATGACACCTTGCATAACAAAATGTTTAAAGGCTGCACAGGGGACCTGCATGTTTGGAGGCCATCAAATAAGAGGCATATATTACAAAGCTGAAAACTTGTTCTCCAAATTTATGAGGAAATGAATTTTTGGTGATTGCGAAAATGTGAAAACATTTATTAAAGATTATGCTGCTCTATACCTCATTCCATGGATTTGACCATATGATAGATCAGAATCTGTTTTCTACTGAATAGTATGTGGGTGGTGCTCCAGCGGTCCCTTTTTGTCTTTTGTTATTTCAGTCAGTCATTTGTAAATTTCCTTCAAGAGGATACTGTCTCGCATTCACGATTTCAAGCATGTTACATGCTCCAAGGATATTAAACATTAATTGCTCAAGCACGATCATCATGTTCACCTCCTGTGAACACATGGCGATGTTGCATAATTCATCAATTATCTTCAAACCTTTCAAAAGTGTGGTTGAGTACCATTGCTATCAATGATCGTGAAGATATCAGGTAACACCATGATGAGAAACACATGCTCATGATGCAGAAAAGGCAAAAAATGTGCTGCACGTACTGTACTGAGTTACATTCAGAATGCCTCTGTGGATTCTAATGAATGGTTGCAAACCAAACACTGTTTGAAGAGCGACTGACATAAAATAAAAGATTTTTTAAATAAAGCCTTAATTGTTATAATTTTGATTCAATGATCTGTTGCATTGAAATTGCATTCAGTGGTTCCTGCAAACCTTACTGGAGATTGGGCATAGTTTCATTTCTTATGTTTGTCACTTAATTCCACTGCACGATAGTAACATTGTGCTCAGTGCATAACCATAAACTTACATCTGTTGTAATAAGTCTTAAAATCATTCCTACAGTTGGAGTTGATCCATCATCTGTCACCAGATTTGATCCCTGTAAATAGAAATGAGATTAATACAAACTGTCAATTTTTGTTCATTTTTCAAAATGGCTGAAAGTTTCAACCCAGCAATAAAAAAATAAACATTCCTTTTCCAATTTCGCCTGTTTGTCCTCCTTAATAAGCATGCACTGACAGAATCCTGTCATGGCTGACCTCGTTTCAAAGTAATAAGAAAAACGTGCTAAGTGAGCTGCTGAGCGAGGATATAAAAGTTACAGGTAATAATGACATTCTTTTTTGAGCTGACCTCTTGTTGATTCTGTCACTTATTTTCTCATACTGTCTGCTGACAGTTGATCACGATGATTTATTTCATTTTCTTGTTAATACGGTATTTAGTATAACTGCGTTATACAAAAATTGTGCTGCGGTGCAATGTTGTCTTCGGACAATCACAGTTGAGACCGAAATACGTTCATTAGCTGGCTACGGCTCCTCTCCATATTCTCTTGACAAATATTATTCTTCATTTATTTGCCTCTGAGACCGAAATACGTTCGTTAGCTGGGTTCGATTTGGCCCATCATCCTATTACACATGATTCTGAAACTGGCATCAAGACTGAAAATGTTCAGCCACAAAACCTGCGGGTCAATGTCACAGTTTTTGTAACTTGCAGGTTTACCCATAGACTGCATGTTGGGGCATCTGTTTTGTTGTAGAAAATTAGGCCTCACAAAATAGGTCTTCTGTTTCTCAGGCCATTTTGTTTGTAAAACTGGATGTGGGAGGGCAGTTTTTTATTTCTGTAATTATTTCTTTGCCATCAAAAGTTCATTTTCTTGGTTTGTTTTGATTTTGACCTCATAATCAACAGAAAAGCATGGGTGGTTGTGTATTTTGTCCCTTGAGTGCAAGAAGACTTTGCAATAATGAAGTATTGCAAAGCCTTGTTGCACTCAAGAGACAAATTTATCAATTTTATTAACTTGGTTAAAATATCAGACATAAACCATTTAATTTTTATTTTTTTCAAGTTTGCATTGGTTATAAAAAGAGAGCTTGCGGCAGCCAAAAGGACCATGCAGGGGGGCCTGGGAAACAGATTTTTAACTTTTTTAGGCTTTAGGGCAATGGGTTAATATTTGGTTTTTAATCAATTTGTGTGCATTTTTCTTCCAGTTCTTCTGCATTTCTCTCTACAATGGATATAGAAAGTAACATCAGCAGAAAAATAAAATTAAGTGAAATGTCAGTGATAGATATAGAGAGTAATCGCTTGACTGGACTGGTTACGTGAAATAATTCATGAGAGGTGAGGGACATTGTACAAACACAAGTGCGCAAATGCGCTCGATTGTTTTACAATATAGTCCCTCGCCTCGAATGAATTATTTCACGTAACCAGTCCATTCAAGTGATTACTCTGTTTATTACTTTTCATTATTAATGATAAATATGTTATTTAACCCTTTACCTAACGTAACGCCAAAACCGGTCAGCGCTATTCTAAAAAATTCACCAATTTTTTGTCTCTAAAATATAGGTTATAATCCCTCTTTGTAACGAGCCCGTCGAGCTTGTTCCAATGAGGGGTCATAACCTATGTTTTTAAGACAAAAATTAGTTATTCAAGAATTTGTTTTTGCAAGTGTCGTTGGCTTTTCATGTTAGGTAAAGGGTTAAAAAAAACAAAACAATGAAGTCCCCATTACACCAACGGCAAAGCAGCTTCGTTTGCTCGCACGGATACTTGACACAATTGTTGATTGCATAATTCACTTGTGAAGTTATCATTTATAATCAAACCCGGAAATCCCAGTAAATCACACTTTGGAAAGTAATAAAAGTTCATTTTTTGATAAATGATAAAATCATTTGAGATTCCAACCAATGTTTTGCACAATTAACGGCAGATTTATTTTAAAACATCTGTAACAAACAAAGGCATTGAAAAAAAAACACTTTATGCAGTACTTGTACACTTCTTATTTCAGATCAAGGACCTTTCAGTTGAACTGTGTCTTGAAACAATAATATGTAGAATAAATGAATTTCAAAACAGATGCAGATCTAGTCTTCAGAAAACTTTGTCAATTATATGAATCCACTTTTATAGAGTTTTTCATATAATCTTATTCAAGTGGCAGGTTGTGCAAAACCAACAAGTGTAATGCCGTAGGATGGCCACCACGTGAATCCAACAAGGGTAATAACTTGCAAAGAAATACTTTGACACTGTTGGTTCACAATCCCATTCATGAAATTATCACAGAAGGCTAGAAAAAAAAGTTATATATCAAATCTGAGAAAAGTATTTTGAACTTCTTTAAATGTGGTGACAAGAAGGGGTAAGGGTGGATGGATGGATGGAAGGATGCCAAGATGGATGGAATGATGGACAGACAGATAGAGAGATGGATAGATGGAAGATGAAACCCATTCCTATATCTCCTTCTCAATACGTGGTGGTGGATAAAAGTACCTTATATCAAAGCAATTAAAAGAAACATTCTGAGTTTGCTTAACCCCCTGCACACTGATGTCAAAATATCAAAATTTTAGGCTCAAAAAATTTCCCATAAAGCAACTAGAAATTTAACCAATTCAATCTCGTTTGACAGAGCTCATTAAGCTCTGTCAAACGCAATTGAATTGGTTAAATTTCTAGATGCATTATGGGAAATTTGTTTGGCCTAAAATTTTGATATTTTGACAGCTTCCTGAAATTTTGGTATTTTGACATCAGAGTGAAGGGAATTAACTGGCCGAGTGCTAGATTATGTGAGTGATAATTTTTTCATCAATAATTGTTAATGCTAAAATAGACAGTGAATCCTGTAACCAATTAATCATTTAGTAATAACTATTTCATTGTTGATTAATCCTTTACCCAACACACAATATAAAAATTTATTATTTTAATTATTCTTTTCTCCATATTTTCAGCAAATTTCTACAAAACCATATCATGTGACCCTCTTAATTTGCAAATTGAGCGGGTGGATACGTCCAATCAATTAAGTAAAGGATTAACCACCTGCTACTTTGGAATGGAGATATGCATATGCCAGGATATTGAACCATGATAATGTAGTCAGAACATGGATGTAAATATTTTGTAGAAGTGGATTCAGACAACTCGGAGTATAACTTATGTGAATCATAAAATACTCTATCCTGACAGAATTTAACTTATGCAGATCTTGCATAAAATATTCAGGTCACCTGACGAATAGGCCAGGGTATTTTACGCAAAATGTGCGTAAGTTACATTCTGCTCATTTTCAATTGTCTGAATCTACTAAAACAAAAGATTTAATACATTTCTATCATGTGCGAGTGGTTAACCAGTAGAAAAAGTCATAGCTTGAAAGGCCTGTAACTGTTCCGGTACAGGTTAATTATTGTTTCAATTCAAATAACTGTACTGTGTATGCCAAAATGTAATCATCGATAAGGCTATTAACTGGTTGAGTGCAAGAAACAACTATCAGGGCTTTCAAAAAAATGAGGGTATGAGATCAAAAGTCATCATTTCCTTTCTCATGTTTCATATTCAGTCAAACACAAATTATATTTTATTTAAAAAAATTTGTTTTATTACAAATTATTAGATTGCCTTTGGCCACTCTTCAATAATTTGTAATAAAACAAATTTTTATGAATAAATTCAGACTCCCAAAAAATATCTAGCCCTCAACCAGTTAAAAAAATGTTATTCTTTTTCAGGCACGTTGGAAATCTGCCTCATCACTCTATTTTTTTGACCTGGAAATCTCTTATCACTTCAATCATACTATTTTACACTTCTAGGACTAAAAAGTTAACTGACTATGGGTATGCTTCCGTGGGACATTCCGAATATATTCAGAATTCACCTGATTAGTGTGTCTTGTGCAGTTCCATTGCAGAATTGTTTTCTCAAGGTCAAGGAAACGTTCATTTGACGTCACATGTTATTCAGAATAATCGATGTTGTTCTTGCCAAGGAATTAAATGATGACACAGAAAAATTGGTTGCGCTATCGGCAGCTAACGTGAATTCTTTTGAGCAATATTTGCATTTTAGGTGAAATTATGAAACAGTACAATAATAAATTGGCGTCATAATGTCATAAAGTTTCATTTATCTGATTCCCTGGTAATTTGGTGGTTGATAATGAAAGTAAATTCAGCACTTAACTTGTAGGTCTACACTGCAATGTGCAAAACATTTGTAAGCTTTGAACCTTGCAATAACCTTCAGCAATGTTTTATTTTATGGTAGAGTGAGAAGTGGCTGATACAACTTGATCTCAACACCGACATGGAGTTATAAAGATAGCCTCAATTAAATTTTTATATGAAATTAGAGAGCCAAAGTATAGGCCTAGGTACCAGGATAATAAGGACAGAGTCGCCTGAAAGACCAGGTGGTTGTCAGATATTTGGGCCCAGTGTATAAAGTCGATAGAGCTTGGGGTTTGCCCCAAGTTCTCGCTATTAAAGCAAATAGGCAGTAGCAGTACAGTGTTACATGGGGTAAGCCATGATAAAGCCCATTTGGGAGGTGTACAATCCTATCGTCACGGTTGAGTCAAAGAGGCAGTATACTTGAATGACTTCGCAAAAGAGCCATGAGCACGAGCGATGTCAGGACATATTGTGCCATGAGAATGTTCCAGTCATTGGTAGAGGGAAGGGTGTGCATGTGTGGAAGGGGCTGGGAGGGTGGAGGGGGGCACAGTGTTATATAAAACAGGCTACAGAAAAAAGGCATTGTGCTACAGCCTCGGCAAAAGCACAGCCTGAGCGGCATTAAATCGCGCTAACCGATAGACCACATCCTGGAAAATCCAACTGATTTCTTGGGAGTAAATAAAACTTTTCCAGTGGTCATGGGCCTTCTTCAGAGAGACTTATCATAGGCATAGGGATATATGTGGGCTTATAGGCCTATACTTTACCACCACATACCACTCTACTACAATACAAGGTCTGTAGTGCCCAGTCACATAAGCCTTGAAATCCCATTCTAATACCATATCCGATAGTTGTGAACCATGGTGGTTTTATTTGCACAGTTGTGTGCGAAAGATTGACAATTGCACAGATGACGAACCTTGTAAATCCTTTTCTTAAGTTGCACAATTGTAACATGAAGGGGGTAGGAGGCTGGCAAAATACCCCAAATCACCTTTATTTGAACCCAGGCATTTTTCGGGGGGTATTTTGGCTTGTACTGACCACGAAAACACCATTCTGAAAATTTCTGCTGTAGCATTTTCAGATAAGAAGAGCTATTTGATGAGATCCTTACCCCCACCCTCCAGCCCAATTATATAATTTCTGCAATAGCAATTCCGTATAAGAAGGGATCTTTTGGTCCCACCTCTTTCCTACAATAAAACGCAATGAATCAGATTACTAAATTGTTATAATAGATCATTAGTTTGTTTATTGAGGGTTAGGACTCTTTCGAAGGGCAGGGTTATATTGTGCCGAGCAGTTTCATGACTGAAGGAAGCCAGAGTGCCTAGATAGATCCATCATGCAGTGACAAGTAACTGCTAGACTCTCCAACCTATAACCCAACACAAGCCACACAAGCATTGGTTGAATGCATGTGTGCCATCAACATGCCATACGCCTAAGTACATTTTGCAGCTGTGCCCCTATGTGAGCAGTTAGGATTTAGTGACTTGCACAGGGTCACAACACAAGTGGCATGGACCACTTTGAAAACGTCGACCCCTCGATCACAAGCCTGATGCGCTAGTCAATGAGCCACCGCGCCCTCCATTAGTTGGTTTTAAAAGATTACTATAACAGATCATTAATTGGTTAAAACAGAAAAGTACCCAATATCTTGTTTAACAGAGCTCAATGATCTCTACCAAACAAGAAATTTGAATTTTATAGTAAATTTCCTTTCTTATTATACCTACCACAATTGTTTACTATAGGCTGGCACCGGTAGCACTCGAACCAGTTTTGGCTTATTTTTTCTCGGTGCTTTTGCACCACTTTTCTTTCCCAAATTGCTTGGGAAAGATCAAAATAGAGAGTATATTTTCCAAGTTAGGGACTTCCACTGCAGTGCAAGCCTGTAGTAAACAATTGTAGGTAGGTTGATAAGAAAGAGTAGGTTATATATTCAGATGCAGTAAGGTCATTTCCTCTGCTGAGAATATTGTTTGTTTTCACAGAATAGTGCAAGAATTTAACCCAAGAATTCTAACTCTTTTTAGGACTGTTTTGTCGATCAACAAAGAAAAGATAAAAAAAACATCCCTTTTGCATCATAAAATAGAGGGAAAACTGTCTTGAGAATCAAGAACATTTTTAATAGGCATAACAGTAGAGTAACATCCATACATATATATAGTGTAGTACCAAAAAGCATTCTCCAACATGTTATCACAAAGCAAATCAACATTGGTATTGTATTATTTACTTCCAGCTATTCAAACAAAAACACATATTGAGATATGAGAATTTTAACATGACATCTGTACTGTTTACTGCAGCCCAAATTTGGGTTTCCAGCACACAACCAGTTAAAAGCAACCTGCAATAAACTACAAACTACTTGGGGTTTATAAAAACTAAAAAACATTCTTACATTATTCTACTGACCTGTACGGGGAGTCCTTCCACTCTCAGTCCTAACCTGGCTCTGTCTGCAGACAACTGCTTGTACATCTCTGGTCCCATCAGTAAAGATGAGTAGGCAATTGGACTGTGAACTCTCCAAAAGTCTTTATTCATTGCTGTAAAATTAATTTAGTATATTCCACTTAATACACCAATGCAGAACTATGAAAACCGACATGTAAAAATTTGCAAGTGCACACCTTAGCTGGGACAGATGGTAAAAATGAAATGCAATAACTCTGAGAAAAACAGTCTGAATAACACCTTCATTGACTTGGGAATAGATATCAATATGATACACTTGCATACCTAATATGATGCCATTCCACCAAGTATTTTAAAAGTTATCGAGATTAAAAACTTGCTCTGCACAGACAGACAGACTGACCAACAGACTGACTGACTAAAATAAAAGACAGACCAATCGACACTGCCACATATGTTGTAAATTTTAAGCAATTTCTACATTTATCATACCTACTACTGACCCAGACATATCTGGCACACTATTTATCAAAATAAGACCGAACACTTAAATTTTAAACCCCCAACTCCCAAAACTTAAGCCAAACATAAAAAAGTCCTGTTTAGCACACCATACATAAGAGGTTCATGTATGCACAGAACCATGCATAGAACTACAGAAGTGCACTTCAATCCTGCCAAACACTATTCTTTTGTTTTAACTGCTAAGTGTTCGTAGTTTCTGGAAGGTGTGGGTGAACAATTCACGGGAGGGCACTTCCTGTCTGGGGCAGAAGTAGGAAGGCATGTCAACCGTTACTGGTACTGGTACCACTGGTTCCCTCATGCTCCAACCGGTACTGGTACTGAAGCTTTTGTCCTGTCGGTACCGGGACAAAATTATTTTATGTGGAAATTCCTAATTGAACGAGGATAAACAGACTGATAATCGTGTTTGGTACACTTGCACGACATACTTTCAACTTATTTGTGAATAAACATCTCAAAACACTCTAATAGTGCATATTCTGTCTGCACCTCAACCTTGATAAGGTCGACCATTTTGACTTTTCAAACATGGCATCCAAGACAATGAAAGTGCCGTCATCGGTTACTTCAAAGAAATTATTCTGTGGCAACATCAAAGTAATCTCATGCTTTATAATTACTTTGATGTCGTCACAGAATAATTGTACGATGCCATGTTTGTCTTTGCGTTCTTGGGGAGTGGTTCGGTTTAAATGTGAATTTCTCCCATCTGATTGTGATATGTCACCCAATTGTTGATTTGTCCCGGCACCGGTTTCAGTGGGACAGGCTCTGTCCCATCCCGGTACCGGTTATGTTGGTACCGGCAGTACTTTGACATGCCTGGTAGTAGGTATGATAAATACAGAAATTACTTAAAATTTACAATATTTATCCACCATTAGTACTGCCCCAGATATAGCTGAATAATATGCATGAGAGCAAAGACAGGACTAAGAATAATAATACAAGCAGGCTACAAAAACTCCATAAAAGAACACCCTAAAAGAAATTAGGGATAACAATAAGCATTCTACATCCATCAATAATAATAATAAAGTATTACTGAATGTAGATACTAAGGCGACTATAAGAATCCCCCAATGGAGACATTTCAAATGACCTCTTCTGTATACCAAAGCAAATTCCATAATTGCTACTATATTAGATTGGGGAACCCAACATATAAATACATCCAGAGGTAAAAGAAATATAATTTATATGAAGAATAAAGTCACGAGTTATTGTATAGAATTAGCTTGAATGACTTATAAACTACATGTATATACAAATATACAACTAAGCATTTACACCAGTAGGAGCACACTTGTAGTCAACAAGAGGGAAACCTTTCAAGACAGGAAGAAAGTGTACTGCAAAATAGCAAAATAAAGGCTCCTTGGCCTCTCCCAATGGCTTAAACCTCCACTTCCCTGTCATCAACACCACTGGTTTGGGAGCGACAGGTGTCACAAAACAAGAGAAAGATAGGCTATAACTATTATAAGATGCAGATGTCACATTGACAATAACTTCAAATCAATGAACAGTATGTTGAGCAACTGACAAGGAACCCAACAATCTAAGGTCTTCTGCTACTAATTCCAGATTTCTTAAAAAGAAAGTAGTGAATGTATATGGTTTTGGCCAATAAAAAGCCCTTATAATATCTGACATGGCAAAAGAATTAGAGTAGGCCCTTGAAGGAGAGTTTCTATTCGCTCTGCTATCCAAAATCAACAGATTGTTACGTGGAATTCTGATAGCAGTCTGAATCCACCTGGAAACCAAGTGAACTGAGATATCCTTTCAACCAGGAATGAGAGAAAGGAAGAGATGCTGCTTTCCTTTTTTAACTAGCTCTTAACCCACTAAGTAATTTTAAAATATTTTTCATCAAATCTAGTCATGGCTGCTGAGAAGCAACCATGACTAGATTTGATAAAAAATTCTTCCAAGTTTAACTCCAAAAATTGTTGGTGAAAACCTACATTCAATTTACAGGGTGAAAATTGGATCAAATGTGCCCAAATTATACACATTTCAATGCCAATAGATATTCTGTCCTGGGTAGGAATATCTACCAGTAGCATGCACAGAGTTAATAAGGCTAGATCTTTGAACAAAAACTCTAAGAGCCCTTACTGGACATAGGTAAGGGTCTAGACTTATTTACAGGTAGAAGAGCATCAATAATAATCAGAGCAGGAAGTTTATCTGGTGCCTGATTCTCAGCAGAGAATCCAACCTGTGGAGTAAGAGTATTTAGCCACCCTGACACTTGCATGACAGAGGTGGCATGAAGAGGCATGCAGTGTGGCATGCCAATGAGGGAACTAGTCATGGAAGTGTGTTTGGGGCTTCATGCCAGTGCATGCCAGGCTGTGGCGGAAATTTTGAAATTTTTGAAAATAAATTTTGAGGGGTCTCTACATCATTTTTATGCCAGTGACGTGCCTAATGCACAAACTATGCGCAACTTTTGCGGGCCACTGAGTGTCATTGCTTGGTAATGCATGCCTCCATGGCAACGTAAACACCAGTGGAATGCAGTTGCACTCAATGGTACGCATAGTTTAACAATTTTTTATACACACGTGACCACTTTAGCGTCCCAATGCATGGCAGTAGAACCCCAAATTCCTCCACGACGACTTCACACATGCGCAAGTATGGCATGTCAATAAGTAACCATCCATGCCCTGGCATGACAACCGCACAACTTATGAACAAATAGGGTGTACTCTTGCCACAACTATGGCGTAATGATGATTGCCATGGTGTGCCAGTGCGTGACATAGATGTGTCACATGTTCGTGGCAGATGAGGACCTAGTTCGTAAATAATGCGTGTCAGATGGCATGACATGGTGCAAAATATGCTTAACTTGGTCGTGATGAGAAGCTTCGTGCCCCAAATGTGGCACTTGTCGGCACGCATGAATGCAGACCTGTTTGTGACCAAAATGCATGCAAGTGTCAGGGTCGCATCTGTATTGCCTGTACTACAGAAGTGATCAATGTCAACAGAGAGCATGTAATTCTCTAACTTTTATGGCTGAGCAAAAGATAAAAGGAATACTGTTTTATACACCAAATACTTAAATTCTACTGTATCCAATAGTTCAAAAGGAGGATCTTGAAGCTTTAAGAGGACCCAAGCAAAATTCCACTTAGGAATAAGCCTTAAAGACATGGGTAGCATGATACAAAAATTTGGACAACGAAGGATCTGAGTCGATATTAATATAGTCTACATGAGAATAAATATCTGACAGCATAGAACGGTATCCCTTAATCGTAACAGGCTGGAAATCATTGACATCAAATAGAAAAACAAGAAAATCTGTAATATTTGTGACAGAAGGGTGCATGTAACTAAGTTATCTCAACACCATTTATTTATTTATTTACTGGGGTTTAATGATCTTTCAACAGCCTGGGTGATCTCATGTCTGACAGTTTTATGGGTGGAGGAAGCAGGAGTACCTTGAGAGAACCACTGAGCAATGGCAAACAACTGTCAGACTCCACACAAGCAGGGTTAGCATTGGTTGCAGACAAGTACACCACTGACATGCAGTACACACCATCACCATGCCCCCACATTGGGAATGAGGATTAAGTGCCTTGCCCAAGGACACAACGCAGTCACCTTGGTGGGGATCGAGCCGTGGACCTTTCAGTTTGAAGTTCAATGCTGTAACCACTGAGCCACATCTCAACACCATGAGCAGAAAACCCTTCACTTCACCGCTTAATTTGGAGAAGAGAAGGCACTGAATTGAAGCAGAAATGCACTCCACTGCTCTTTTAGAAAAACTTTTAAATCTGTGGAAGGATCTGACAACAGAAATGTGCGAAGGTTGAGAGATGCAGGATTGTGACATATTGTCTTGTTGTTTCCTTGAGACAACAGGTCCTTCCACAGCAGTAGATGACTTGGAGAGTCTAGTAGTAGAAGTCTGAGAAGGTTGACCTTACACACTCTGAGGAGAGAGGAGGGTAGCCAGAATGATCCATCAATATGATTGACTTTTCACAGAACCTGTTGAATTAACGGTGTTGGAGGAAAAGCATAACCAAATATTCTGTCCCAAGGAAATGCACTGCAAAAGTCAGAGGATCTGGTCATGGAAAGATGGCATGGGCATGGAGCCACAAGGGATATTTTTGAGTAAAATCTCTTAGAATGTCTCAGTTATGGTCAAAGAAAATCTAGAAGAAAAATTAACTAGAGGCATGACTATCCCAGATGGGCCTGTTCATACCCACCGCTGCCATTATTCTAAGACGAAAGGGGGCATTACTCTAGCAAAAAAAAATCTGATCGAAACTATAATTGCAGGTGCACAGGTTCCCATGATAGTGAACATCCATACCAAGTTTCAAAGGAATCAACCTGTAAACCTTAGAGAAAATCTCCAGACAAAATTCACGCATTCTTTGACAAAAAAGGGGCATAACTCTGGAAAAAGAGGTCCGATCGAAACTATAATCACAGGTTCCCATGGTAGTGAACTCCCATACCAAGTTTCAAAGGAATCAGCCTGTAAACATTTGAGAAAATCTCTGGTCAAAATTCCTGCATTCTAAGACAAAAAGGGGCATAAATGAAGCAAAAAAAGTCTGATCGGAACTATAATTGCAAGCGCACAGGTTCCTATGGTAGTGAATATCCATACCAAGTTTGAAAGGAATCGACCCATGAACTTCTGAGAAAATCTCCGGACAAAATTTGTGCATTCTAAGATGAAAAGGGGCATAACTCTGGCAAAAAAGGTCCAATGACAAACAAACAATAATCGCAGTTGCACAGATTTCCGTGGTAGTAAATATCCATACCACGTTTCAAAGGAATCGACCCACAAACATCTGAGAAAATCTTTGGACAAAATTTGCGCATTCTAAGATGAAAAGGGCCATAACTCTGGCAAAAAAGGTCTGATCAAAACTATAATCACAGGTACACAGGTTCCCATGGTAATAAACATCCATACCAAGTTTCGAATGAATCAACCCATAAATATCTGAGAAAATATCCGGACAAAATTATAGGCAAATTCAGGCATTCTAAGACAAAAGGGGGCATAACTGTCAAAAATAGTCCGATCGAAACTATAATCACAGGTGCTCAGGATCCCATGGTAGTAAATATCCATACCAAGTTTCACAGAAACTGACCCGTAAACATCTCAGAAAATCTCCGCACAATATTTGCACATTCTATGAAAAGGGACATAACTCTGGCAAAAAGGTCCAATCAAAACTATAATCGCAGGAGCACAGGTTCCCATGGTAGTAAACATCCATACCAAGTTTCAAAGGAATCGACCCATAAACATCTGAGGAAATCTCCAGACAAAATTCTAGACCTGCTATTTCAAGTTTCAAGTTTCGGCATAATTCTGGAAAAAATAATCCAATCGGAACTATAATAGCATTTGCACAGGTTCCCATGGTAGTGAACATTCATACCATGTTTCCAGCAGAGTGGTCTATGAATGTCTGAGAAAATCTCTGGACAAAATCATGTCTATTGACGAACGGATGGACGGATGGATGGACGGACGGATGGACGGATGGACGGACGGATGGGCGGATGGACGGACGGACGCTCCAACATTTCGGGTTTATGGGCTACCAAAAAAACATTTTGTATGTCCAAAACCTTATTTTATCCAGAACCCCACCCCCTCCACCCTAGAACTTATATTTAACCCTAACCCCACCCCTCCACCCCAAAACCACACCCTAACCCTATCCCACCCTGACTCTAAACCCTAAAAGCCCACCCCAGACCCTAACCCCCACCCACTCCCAGGACCTAACCCCCCAACCTTAAGCCCTACTCTTAAAACCCTAAAACCCCACCCCACCCCACCCCTGACCCAACCCCACCCTAGCCAAACCAATAGGATTAGGAGCTATTTTTCGGTTTAGGGGCTACTAAAACTAAAACCCCACCCCTGACCCCAACCCTAACCCCCGAGACCTAACCCTAAGCCCTACTCTGGGGCTACCCCTAACCCTAACCCCACCCCACTCCTAACCCTAACACTACCTTAATTAGGAGGTTGCCCTAATAATAATATCCCCTAAACCTCCAATGTTGGCCCAAATGGACGAACGGATGGACGGATGGATGGATGGACAGTCAGACAGACAACTCACTGGGGGGGTGGGGTATAATTAGCAAAGGGTGAACAGGGAAGAGCCTAATTGAGGGGGCACCTAAAGACTTGTTTTGATGAGTAACCGTTTCCATGTCGAAGAAAGTAATGAGAATATTTTTTAAAAATAAAATCAAAAAGCTAAAATTTCTAGAAATCACTGGGGAATAACAGAATGGGGAATGAGAACACTGAGCAGACAATTATTATGAAAAACAAATGGTGTTTTCCATCAGAAAAAGACCCAAAAGTGGGTAATTCAAGGGTCTAAATTGTTTAAATTTACAAGAGATCTCTCAGCCTAGTCAGCTCCACCCAGGGTCACTGCTTTTAAGGGAAGCTTAAGTACAAGACAAGAATCCAAGTGTTACTGCCCATGTCCTTAAAACGTTATGAAATTACAATGGGTCAAGGTCATGACACAACGTGCGGTTATGGGTAACAATTGTGTGAAGTATGAAAAAGATCTGTCACATAGATTCAATTATACAGACCGGACAAGGGCTGTATAATAATATAAAAGTTTTGCTGTCCGTAACCTAGATGATATGACCTTGGATCAAAGTCACGACACACCGTTGAGACATGAGCAATAATTTTACCAAGTATAAATAAGATCTGTCGATCATACCAAGTTATATGGACCAGACAAGGGCTGTATAACAATATCAAAGTTTTGCTGTCTGAGACCTTGACCTTTATATTGGATCAAAGTCAGAATACACCTTTGGGTCATGAGCAATAATTCTACCAAGTATGAACAAGATGTACCAATTAGATCAAATTATATGGACAGGACAAAAATGAAACTAAAATATCAAAGTTTTCTTGACTGTTACCTGATCTGTGGGGCCAGTGACCTTCACCTTGAGGGGACAGACCTCATTATGACTGACGACACACTGTCTCATGTCATGTACGCTGCCCATATGAACACAGAAATTGAGACCCCACTAATTACACTATGAGGTGGGGTCTCAAAAGCTCACCATGTGACTTCAATTTGTCTATAATTAACTTATGTTTTTTGCAAGTGCGGTAATAAGGTTTATTCTTCCATCAAAAATAGTTTCAGTTCATTGTTGTTTAGTGACTGTTAGGTATTGCACTTAAGTATAAATTGAATATGTATGCTCCATATGTGTGTTTTGATAATAAAAAGCATTAATATGGCAGAAAAAATGATCAAAATATGGAGTTTGAATCGTGTTTTTAATCTCGCATGAATATGTCAAACTGCGTGATGGGATGTTCGGCTGACGTCGGTTTATCTTTTGATCTCTCAGTCACCGGCTCTCAATTTGATCAAATTTTTGCACAGTCAGTGAAAAATTACTTTTACTTTTACTTGAAATATTAAATAGATAGTTCAATATTTGAAAAAGTTATTAAAAGCTACTGTGATTCCGAATGTTGTTCATCAAAATCGATTCAGAACTCGAGGAATTACGAAAAAATAAATATTATACCGTACTGAAATCATGGATGCGAGTTGAATAAATTATAACTTGACCAGCACAATATCTGGACATTTCCCCGACAGTCTTTTACCTAACTGTAGCTATTGATTGTTACCGGTACTGAATTTTGAATAAATTGTGGGTTGGGGGAGGGGGGGGGAAGGGAATCCGATTTACGATTTTATTTATTTATTTATTTATTTATTTATTGGTGTTTAAGGTCATATACTTATGCACAATGGCTAATCATGACCGGGGCAGTTTTACGGGTGGAGGAAGCCAGAGTACCCGGAGAGACCCACCGAGCAACGACAAGCAGCTGCTAGCTTCCCAACATCGTAACTCCGCACTACAGCACAGGCAGGGTTAGATTGGTTGAAGACTTGCATACCATCAACGTGCAGTACGCCTTAGTACACGGCGTCATCGTGCCCCCATGTTGCCAATAGGGGTTAAGTGCCTTGCCCAAGGACACAACGCGGGAGTCTGAATTGATCAATCAGACGGTCACCCATCCGATGATTAACTGGGCTCGACATTGCTTAACTTCGGTGATCTGACGAGAACTGGTTACCGCAACTCCACCGCGCCCCCGATTTACGATTTTAAAAGTTAGGTTCAGAGTGGAATGTTAAAATGTACATGTTGAGATTGGAATTAACATAAATAAACTACATTAATGAAAAAGGAATGCTTGTGGTGGCCCTGGGACGTTTCAGCCCAAGACGCTTCGGAATCCGTATATTGAAGCGCCTGCGTGCACTAGCAAGGAAAACTGGCCAAGATGGGGGAGGGAGGGGGGAGGGGGGCAGATGGGCAAGCAATCAATGATATAGGGCTATTTGTGTGTGTGGGTTTATGGGAGTCTGGGATCCAATTGCCTCGTTTTGGGGATGGGGAGGGGAGGGGGGACTATTTACTTCACCATTTAGGAGTGGTATGGATGACTGAATCTTACACTGCCAAGACACTGAAATTTTTGATGTGAGGGCTGCGACAGAAAATCTCCGACAGAGCAACTAAAATCTCCTGTCTGAAAGACTTATTTAATTTTTGGGGTTTCAAGCGTTCCAAAAATTATAACAAGAGGCCCCAAGGGGCCTGAGGGCGCTCACCTGACATGGTAGCCTAAATATCAACCCAGAGAATTGATTTCAACAAGTTGCATCTGATCCTCCTAAGAAAAGCTTATACCAAATATCCAAAGATTCTGACCAGTGGATCTAAAAAAAAAATAGAAGATTTTTAAAGAAGATTCCTCATATTGAACTAAGTTATAATTCGGGCTCCCACAGTGAGTCCAAATATGGACCTAGGGACTTGGCTTGAACAAAGTTGAATCTCACTCCCTAAGCATGGTGCATACCAAATATCAAAAGATTCTGCCTGCTGGATCTTGAGAAGATTTTTAAAGAAAATTCCTCATTTTGAACTAAGTTACAATTCAAGCTCCCACAGTGAGCCCAGATATGGACCAAGGGACTTGGCTTGAACAAACTTGAATCTCACCCCCTAAGCATGGTGCATACCAAATATCAAAAGATTCTGCCTGCTGGATCTTGAAAAGAAGATTTTCAAAGAAATTTGCCTGAAATGCATTAACTTCGAATTCGGGCTTCTATAGTGAGCCCAAATATGAATCCAGGGGGCCAATTTGAACAAACTTGAATCAGATCCACCCCACAATGTTGCATAACAAATAACAAAAGATTCTGCCTGCTGGATCTGGAGAAGAAGATTTTTAAAGAAATTTGCCTGAAATGCACTAAGTTCGAATTTGGGCTTCTATAGTGAGCCCAAATATGAATCCAGGGGGCCGATTTGAACAAACTTGAATCAGATCCACCCCACAATGTTGCATACCAAATATCCAAAGATTCTGCCTGCTGGATCTGGAGAAGAAGATTTTTTAAGAAATTTGCCTGAAATGCACTAAGTTCGAATTCGAGCTTCTATACTGAGCCCAAATATAAACCCAGGTGGCCGATTTGAACAAACTTGAATCAGATCCACCCCACAATGTTGCATGCCAAATATCAAAAGATTCTGCCTGCTCGATCTGAAGAAGATTTTTTAAGAAATTTGCCTGAAATGCACTAAGATCGAATTCGGGCTTTTATAGTGAGCCCAAATATGAATCCAGGGAGCCGATTTGAGCAAACTTGAATCAGATCCACCCCACAATGTTGCATACCAAATATCAAAAGATTCTGCCTGCTGGATCTGGAGAAGAAGATTTTTTAAGAAATTTGCCTGAAATGCACTAAGTTCGAAATCGGGCTCCTATACTGAGCCCAAATATGAACCCAGGGGGCCGATTTGAACAAACTTGAATCAGATCCACCCTACAATGTTGCATACCAAATATCAAAAGATTCTGCCTGCTGGATCTGGAGAAGAAGATTTTTTAATGTTTTTCCCATTGCCTACAGTGTTAAAAAGTGCTGACTCAGCACTTTTTCAAAGTCCCGAAACTGTACCCTATGATAAAACCGATGGCAATTTTTTTTTACCAATCCTTTCTATTGGTCCCAAGGAAGCTGCACACCAAATAAAAATTCTCAGTGCCGTGCAGTTTTTGAGATATAGGCGTTTTAATTTTTTTCTATTTTTAGCTCCTGTGGTTCCCACGGGGCTACAGGAAAAAAAATTTCTGCATAAATTAGGTACTTATGACCCAATAAGCCCTCACATAAAATTTGGTTCAAATTGGCCTCTCGGTTTAAAAAATAGAAATTTGGGGTGGGGCCAAAATTTTTGCTCCTCCCATAACATCGCCAAGTATAGACCTACAAACTTCTCTTGAACAAACTTGAGTCTACACCTCAAAAGGAAGCTGCATACCAAATATCAAGTCTCTGCTATTGCTGGTTCTTGAGAAGAAGATTTTTTAAGAATTGGAGCATTTTTGCCCCACCCCTCTGCTCAATATGAGCCGAAACCTAATTTGCCCAAAAATCAAAATGCCGCTATATAACCCCTACTCACATGAAATTTCATTAACATGCGGCCAGTGGTTTGGAAGAAAAAGACCCAAACACCACCTTCACGCCGAACGACGGACGACGGACGCCGGACGACGGACGACGGACGAAAAGTGATCAGAAAAGCTCACCCTGACTTTCAGTCAGGTGAGCTAATAAAAAATTTTGGGGCATGTTTGAGCTAGGGTTATGGTGTGTGGTGGTCTGGCTTGTTGATTGGCATGTCATTATTGAAAAATAAAAAAAATATTATTTTCTATTGATTTTATTTACATATGGTTATAATTATGATTGCTGAACTAATAAAAAGTAATTGAAAATGTTGATTTGTCTCTTATTTTTTCTGAAGCTTGTCGTGTGCAGAAGTGTTAAAACAGATGTTGGTTTGAAGGACAGCTCTGTGCTTTGTCGCGCCACTCAAATGTTATTTCACACCTTGTACAAGTGGTAGTTAATCTACTATATTTAATTAATCACTTCAATCCCGACTACTTTAATGTAGTAGTAGTAGTAGAATATTTTATTTAAGTGTCACATTTCAATACACATACATAATATACATAGAGTATTTACAAAATATTTATATGAAATCCAGCCTATGGAGGCTTATGAGACACATTTTCATCAAAGGTTGGTCTTTTTTTACAGTAGTTCATAAAAAAAAACAAAAAAAACCCCCCAAAACAAAAAACCCAAACCTGAAAAACCAAAACAAAACACATGCACGCAGACCCCTCACCCCCCCCCCCCCCCCTCCCCACACACACACAGAGAGTAATATGCAGACATATGCCCAAATGCACTTGCGTATACTTTCGGGTACTAATTTTCTTTCACTTTTTCTTACTTTCTCCCCCCCCCCCCAACCTCCCCCCCCCCCCCCCATCATGTATATCTGTCTCTCTCTATCTCTTTCCCGCTGAAGTGTACTCTCTCTTAGAATGGCACATTTGCAGATATTTTAATTCGGTATCTCCCTTTCCCTTATATTCACCCACGTATTTTTACATACACACAGGCTTAGCTATTTCAATTGATAATACAAATAACAACAATGTCGAGGAACGCTGAAAAATCTGCAAATGCAAAGAGTATAAAAGTATGTACAAACCCCATATCTCCCGTCCACTCCCCCCCCCCCCCTCCCCCCCACTGTCAAATAATCATTAGTTTCAGTAACGAGTGAGATACTTTTTGGTATCCATTCAAAAACACTATATTTTCTTTTTACTATATCCTTATTATAAGAATCTTTAATTTTGTATAGCCCAACAAGAGTAAGACAGGAAAGACAATGGGCTGGTCCAGTTGACTCAATGTCGTAAACTGGTATCACTTCGGTCATTAGCCGTGCGCCGTGGGTGCTTTCGTGGCGCAGGAGGCTTTTTCGCCCCCACTTCCCACCCAAGAAAAACACGGTTCATCACGTGCTGGCCTACAGCTGTAAACAAAACGTGAAATTGAGAACTTTGCGAATATTAGTTGTTTTTCTCAAGTCTGGTTTATTTATTTCCTCGATCAAAGCGATCGTGCAAACACAACAGTTTAGTATCGAAAGTGACGAGGACTTTGTACTTAACCAAATGGAACTGACTGTTCTATTCCCAATTTGCAATTTCAAACCACAGCAATAGTTGCCGTCTGCCTCCTCCAAATTCCAATTTTAATTTAAAATAAATTATCTACTACCAGTAACAAACGCAGTTGTCTTGCCGGTTGACATCACAAGACAGTATTTATTAATCAGCTGAGAAACTGACAAGCAAAAGCAATTAAACTAATCGTTAACGCTCGTGATCACGGTGGGTGACAGTGTTTTGAAAACTGTCTTCCACTGATCAAACACTGCGGTCCACTGGAACCCTACAGTGGAGAACACACCGCGGCGGAGTTTTTGTTTCAATCCACGTTGAACATACTGTAATGTTAGTTATAAGAAACCAAATGAAGTTAAAAGATTAAAAAAAGACAACTCATTTATGTAAATATCAATGTGCAAAACTTATTTATGTTAATATCTATGTGCAGTGAATTATGTTTCTATAGTTTATCGCTTGTTAAAAGTTGAAACACTTGAATGAAATCAAATATATCAAAGCCAATGTTGTTTGTTGCCCTGTTGTCAATGAAGATAAGTAATTAATTGTACACGCCCACTCATAAATAGTGCCTCTATAAATAGACAGCACTAATTTAAATTTAGCATCAATAACTGGGGTATTAATTGACCAGTCTCATATGGGTACTGCACACATAATGTAGTGACAATACATGCAGTTACAAAGCTTTGTTAAAAAATATTCAGTGGTTAGGAAATTATGGCCTGGACAAACAAAATGTTGACAGACGAACAGGTGGATGACAGACAACTTAGCACTAGAAAAGCTCCACTGACCTTTTTTCAGGTAGAGCTAAGAAGCACTGTTTCAATTCTGTCCCATTTTCAGTATCAAAACATTCCATTATCCAATCTTCATAGATGTGATTTCATAATCTTTAAGACTCCAGCATTTGAAGCCAATAAATTTTACATTTCAGGGAACAGGTACAGAGACATCTTATGTTTACAAGGGCCAAACAAAAGAATGATGTTTGGCAGTATTGGAGTGCACATCCTGTGGTTTTGTGCATATATGAGTGTCTTATGTATGGCATGCTTTTCAGTACTCTAGTTGTTTTTTATGTTTGGCTTAATTTTGGAGTTGAGGGATTTAAAAATTAAGTGGTTTGCCTGATTTTGACAAATAGACTGATAGCTATGTCTGAGCTGGTGGTAATGGTGGATAAATAGATCTGCTTGCCGCAGCTAAAAATGAGGAGAGTTGGAATTTTAAAACTTTCTCATCTGGAGTATTGAATGTCACTGCATTCATTTTAATGAATTATAATCAGGTCTTGTGTCTGGATTGGTGTATATAAATACAGGCCTTATTCTTGGTGTAGAAAATTGAGTATGTTCACCTTAGAAATATCAGTATATTCAAATTTTTACATGGATAAAACAAAGATAAGCAAGACATTTCTGGCATGTGAATGAGAAGTCAATTCAAGAAGTTTCCAGGACTTTTCATGTATTTTTTTCAAGGATTTTCAAGGAGCTAGAGATGAAAAATTAAAATATTTAAAAGGAGATTCCCGGATAAAAACCAAGAGAGCTCCCCATGAGTTACATGATGTTGCATGTCCATGTAAGCTGAGGGGATTTGTTTTAAAATTTGCCAAATTAATTGAACTTCAAACCACAAGGTCCACGGTTCGATCTCCACCAGGGGTAACCGTACTGTGTCCTTGTACAAGGCACTTAATCTCATTGAAATGTGGAGGCATTGTGGCACTGTGTATTAAGTTGTACTGCACGTTGATGGTGTACATGCCTTTAACCAATGCTAACCATAGGTTGTGCAGATTTAGTACATTGGGGAGTCTGACAGTTGGTTGCCACTGCTCAGTGGTTCTCTCTAGGTACTCCTGCTTCCTCCACCCATAAAACTGTCCAACACAAGGTGACCCTGGCTGTCGAATGTGTCATTAAACCCAATAAAAAAAAAAATAAAAAAATAAATTGGCCACTTATCCCTTAAAGGCCAAATTCTGTCTTTGATAACTTTTTCAACAGAACAGGAGCTGCAAAATGTAGTCTCTGGGTAAACTTGTAAGGAATAATCAAAAGAACCTCCGAAGTTGTTTCTATGCAAGTCTTGTCTCAAGGTCTTGGCTCAAGTCTGCCAAGATTTACCCAGAAATAACAGCAAACCCAGAGTATTCAGACTGTCAAATTGTAGCAAAAATGTGTAAAAATCTTCTTTTTTTTTTGTTATGTACTTAATCATTATTGGTTGAATCGAATATACAAATCTCAAATGAGGTTCAGTGGAATCCTATTAATTCAATAGCGACATTGCAAATGAATAACAAATGGCTGGGAATTTCCAAACAGATGACTGCAGATTTTCTCATGAGAGCATTTTGAGAATCTGTTCTCAAATCACAATACTTGTCGACATCAATAATAGGAAATGGGCGTTAAAACACAGTGCTTTTTAACAAAGTCCAAATATAGGCTTTGATATTTAGTATTTTGTTTCAGCCTGAAGTTATCATTATTCAGGTGTTTTTTTCAGGTCTTAAAATTTTTCCCAATTCATGAAAATTAGTTTTGATTCTTGCGAACTCATGCTGTGAGAATTAGTTTTCAGTTAATAAATGATTTAAAATTTGAAAACAATATTACACCTTTGGGAATACATTTAGTACATATCACACAACAAAAACAAGAAGCACTCACCTTAAACAGAACACGATATAAACAGAGTCCAAGAATGAGTCTACATTAAGCAATCCATCTTCATAGGATACATTGTCAATCCCTGAGCCCCTCAGGAGTGACAAATGAAAGTGTCAATGACACTGTAGCTCAACTTGTTTTAAGACATGTACATGTATAGTGCATGACACAGCAATGACAAGCATCTAGGTAATGACCTGATAACAAAGGTACATGTAAAGTATTGTAACAGTCTGTACATAAATGCTGACCATAGCCTGTAACAAATATATAGGTAAAGTATTGTATAAGTGGGGTGACAGTTACATGCTAAATTAGAAAAGAAATCTTTGAGTCCAAGAGTGAGTCTGACTGAACCCCAAAATATTTGTTCTCATAGCACAGTGATAACAAAGGCACCCAAAAACACTTGTTCCTATCACAAGGTCATAACAAAGGTACCCCAAGACGTTTCGTGAAGATCAGTTCATAAATACAGCTCTAGCCCGAGCCGTATTGACATGTGCACTTACTGTGTATAAGTAGCACTGAACAAATCAAAGTTCATCTAATTTGCATAATTTCTGCACTAGAAAAAAACCTGTATTAAATGTGATTCATTCCATGTTATTAAACATTCCTACAAAAATTTATTCAAATCAGAACTTTCATACAGAAGTTCTGTACAAAAAACTGATTGCACTAATTTTGGTACAAAAAGGCTGCTGGTGGCCATCTTGAATTTTGGACCGCACCCAAAAACACTCGTTCTCGTCCCAAAGTGATAACAAAGGTACCCAAGAAGTTTCGTAAAGATCGGTTCATAAATATGGCCTCTAGTCTGAGGCATATAGAAGTTGTGAACAAAAACTGATTGGACCTAATTTCGGTACAAAATGGCCACTGGCAGCCATCTTGAATTTTGGACCGCACCCAGAAACACTCATTCTCATCCCAAGGTGATAACAAATGTACCCAAGAAGTGTTGTGAGATCGGTTCATAAATACAGCTTCTAGCCCAAGCTGTATTGACCCATGCACTTACTGTGTATAAGTAGCACTGAATAAATCAAAGTTCATCTAATTTGCATAATTTCTGCTCGAGATAAAAACCCGTATTATATGTGATGTATTCCATGGTACTAAACATTCACACAAAAAATTATTCAAATATTCAAATCAGCGCTTTCATATGGAAGTTCTGCACAAAAATCTGATCGCACCTATTTTTGTACAAAATGGCTGCCATCGGCCATCTTGAATTTCGGACTGGACCCAAAAACACTAGTTCTCGTCCCACAGTGATACCAAAGGTACCCAAGAAGTTTCATAAAGATCGGTTCATAAATACGGCCTCTAGCCCGAGCCGTATTTGCATTTGCACTTACAGTGCTGAAAGTAACACTAAATACATCAAAGTTAGTCTAATTTGCTTAATTTACGCACAAGAAAAAAAACTGTATTAAATGTGATGTATCCCATGGTACTAAACATTCATACAAAAAATTTTTCAAATCAGAGCTTTCATATGGAAGTTCTGCGCAAAAATCTGATTGCACCTAATTTTGTCCAAAATGGCTGCCAGCGGCCAACTTGAATTTCCGACCGGACCCCAAACACTCGTTCTTGTCCCACAGTGATAACAAAGGTACCCAAGAAAATTCGTAAAGATCAATTCCTAAATACGACCTCTAGCCCGAGCCATATTGAATTGTTGACGGACAGACAGACAACTGGCCATGGCATAAGCTCAAATTTGACTTACGTCAAAGTTGAGCAAAAAAAACCCCTCATATTTATACATTTACTAGAGTTTAAACCTTCAATTTTAGTGAGTTTTTTGTCTTCCATGTACATATTGAACACAAATTCCAACAGACCTCTTTGGTTGTCTTGCTGATGGAATTTACAATACCTCGGCAGTGGTTTCTTGTGAAGTCCTGGCTGCCTGTATTGGCAGCCAAGACTTCACTAGAGACCACTGAGAAATCAAAGTGTCACCTTATTATGAGGAAACACAAACAAAATAGAATTCTCCTGGCCTTGAAGCAGGGTTTAATCTAAACCCTTTTGGGGGTCGAAATAAGACCCTTTTCCAATGTGGCACATGCTATAAAATTCCAAATTTCTGACATAAAACACTATTATACCGAAACTTATACAGCATAGTCAAGTTACATAGCTGATGTGTTCTTCTGATAGTTAATTTCAATAAAGTGATAACCATTTTAACCTGTATTCTCCCTGGAAAAGAACTCCCAGGCCAATTTATGTTTAGATGCCCAGTTGAAAACTTTTCCCACGACCAAGAAAAAGGCACCTTTTCCAATCTAATTGGATCAAACCCTGCTTGAAGGATACCTTCAGAATCTGTGACAAGAATTAAATAAACATTTTTGCGAGAACCAAAGTTGATTCTCATTGTTTTCAATGCAAGAATCATTTACGAGAATAGTTTTGGATTCTTGAATGAATTTTAAGCTCTCTTTTCTGGTATACAGATTTAAGCCTGCCTGAAGTTAGCTGTATTCACCGACAGGAACCAGAAACAGGCCAAAGCCTGTTTCCCACAGTGCATACGATAAAAGTGATTATTAATATTATTCTTCTAACTGTTCCGTTCCAACATAGCTTGATACCTCAGACGGGAGGCTTGCAGTAGGACAAATTAGCTTCATGGGGACCTGAGTGCCATTCACTTATGCCAACATCAGTAAACAAATCTGAAAGTAAGGTATATTTTTTGCACCGAGGTGATTAAAGCTGAAGAGTATTGTAAAATGAAGCCCCTAATACAATAATGATAAAAATAAGAAGGCTTTAAAAAAATATTACAAAAATTACTTTACCTGTTGTTGCCGCATAGTACTCGATGACTAAAGCTGCAGTAGGAATGAATAAGGTTGCTTTATCTCTTTCTTCACAAAACAAATATGGATGATTCCATGTTGGCTGTTGTTCTGGTTTGCCTAATAAACTTATCTGTAATAAAAAGACAAGTGTTATTTCCACACTTATCCACAGATCATTGGTCCCAAAGAAAATTTGCTGGTCATATTGCAAAATTACAACTGCATTTGACTCATGAAATTTCTTAATTATTTGATAGTACAGAATAGATCTACCAAACCATTCAGCTTGATATTTAAAAAAAAAAAAAGAAAAAATGTTTTTATTTTTATTTTCATTTGTTTTTCTTCCTCCAAAACAAATTGTATTGCCACTCCCACCTACCCAAAATGGTATTCCACTCCCAGCATCATATTCCACTCTTTTTTGTTTTTTTTTTATTGTTTACAAATTGGTTGAGTTGAATCAATTATAAACGGTTATTTTGGGAAATCAAATAAGAAGAAAATAAAATAAATACAAAAGTTCACTGCACGAAATTGATTTTATCCTCTAATGCCTCTTGAAATAATCCTTTGCGCACCCCACTTGAGGATAAAAATTGTACTTGAATCTGAGCAGTGAACTACTATCTATATATATTATTCAGTGTTTCATATATGCAGTGTGCCATCATGCTCTTGCACCTTTGACACATCATATTTACAACTAAGGTACACTTATTCTTGCAAATAACAGTAACAGTAGTAGGATGCACCTAATAATTCCTATGCCACACCCCAGGCTTAGCACCCAGGTTGGTCTGGGTGTGGCAAAAAAATTATTAGATATATCTTACTGCTAATGTTTTATGAGCACAAGTACAGGAAACCTGGATGTGTGACCTATACTTGCTGAAATTACTAGCAAAACAGACACTATGATGTTACTGTGTGTCTAGTATATTCACTTGAAGAATATGACATACACTTTCTGAAATCAATTGCCTTCACTAGGGTTAAACCGAATACCGGTATCAGTATTCAAAACAAGAGGCCCCAGGGGGCCTTAGTCGCTCACCGAATGTTCCATACTGTTAAGACACAAATTTTATCAAAAGCTATTCTTAAGGTTCTACAGAGTAAATCTATACAATGCTGCTGATCAAATATCAAAAGATTCTGCATGATGGTTCTGAAGAAGATTTTTAAAGAATTTTCCTTAAATTGCACAAAGTAAACAATCACGCCCCCATAGTGAGCCCCAATATTGACCAAAAGACTCAATTTGAACAAAACGTGAATCCAAACCATACCAAGATGCTACATACCAAATATCTAAAGATTCTGCCCACTGGTTCTGGTGAAGAAGATTGTTAAAGATTTTTTCTTAAATTGCACCAAGTAAAAATTCACACCCCATTAATGAGCCCCAATATTGATCGAGGGACTCAATTTGAACAAACTTGAATTAGACCCATACCAAGAAGATGCTGTATACCAAATATCAAAAAGATCCTGCCCATTGGTTCTGGAGAAGAAGATTTTAAAATTTTTTTTCTTAAATTGCACTAAGTAAAAATTCAGGTCCCCATAGTGAGCCCCAAAATTGATCAAGGGACTCCATTTGAACAAACTTGAATCAGACCCATACCAAGATGCTGTATACCAAATATCAAAAGATTCTGCCCACTGGTTCTGGAGAAGAATATTTTTCCTCAAATTGCACTAAGGAAAAATTCATGCCCCTATAGGGAGCCCCAATATTGATCAAGGGACTCGATTTGAACAAACTTGAATCAGACCCATACCAAGATGCTGCATACCAAATATCAAAAGATTCTGCCCATTGGTTCTGGAGAAGAAGATTTTTAAAGAATTTTTCTTAAATTGCACTAAGTAAAAAGTCACGCGCCTATAGTGAGTCCCAATATTGGTTGAGGGACTCGCTTTGAACAAACTTGAATCAGACCCATACCAAGATGCTGCATACCAAGTATCAAAAGATTCTGCCCACTGGTTCTGGAGAAGAAGGTTGTTTAATAATTTTTCTATAATTCATATGGTACTATCAGAGTTATGACCCATACAGAGCCCCCAAGGGACGTGGCCATTTCATTTCAACAAACATGAATTGCCATATAGTAATGAACATCCACATGAAGTTTCATGAAAATCGGACCAGTGGTTTCAGAAGAGAAGTCATTTGAAAAATGTTCACGACGACGGACGGCAAGTGATAAGTTGAGCTCCCTTCGGTGAGCTAAAAATTCCTCATACTGACTAAGTTATAATTCGGGCTCCCACAGGGAGCCCAAATATGGACCCAGGGACTTGGCTTTAACAAACTTGAATCTCACCCCCGCCCCCCCCCCCCCCCCCCCCCCTAAGGATGCTACACGCCACATATCAAAACATTCCGACTGCTGGATCTGAAGAAGAAGATTTTTTAAGAAAATTCCTCATTTCAAACTAAGTTACAATTCAAGCTCCCACAGTGAGCCCAAATATGGACCTGGGGACATGGCTTGAACAAACCTGAATCTCACCCCCTAAGGATGCTGCATACCAAATATCAAAACATTCCGACTGCTGGATCTGAAGAAGAGTTTTTAAAGAAAATTCCTCATTTTGAACTAAGTGATCATTCGGGCTCCCACAGTGAGCCCAAATATGGACCTAGGGACATGGCTTGAACAAACTTGAATCTCACCCCCCTAAGGATGCTACATACCAAATATAAAAACATTCCAACTGCTGGATCTGAAGAAGAAGATTTTTAAAGAAAATTCCTCATTTTGAACTAAGTTATAATTCGGGCTACCACAGTGAGCCCAAATATGAACCCAGGGACTTGGCTTGAACAAACTTGAATCTCACCCCCCTAAGCATGATGCATACCCAATATCAAAAGATTCTGCCTGCTAAATCTTGAGAAGAAGATTTTTAAAGAAATTTGCCTGAAATGCACTAAGTTCAAATTGGGCTCCTATACGGAGCCCAAATATGAACCCAGGGGGCCGATTTGAACAAACTTGAATGAGATCCACCCCATAATGTTGCATACCAAATATCAAAAGATTATGCCTGCTGGATCTGGAGAAGAAGATTTTTTAAGAAATTTGCCTGAAATGCACTAAGTTAGAATTCGGGCTACCACAGTGAGCCCAAATATGAACCCAGGGACTTGGCTTGAACAAACTTGAATCTCACCCCCCCTAAGATGGTGTATACCCGATATCAAAAGATTCTGCCTGCTGGATCTTGAGAAGAAGATTTTCAAAGAAATTTGCCTGAAATGCACTAAGTTCGAATATGGACCTAGGGACATGGCTTGAACAAACTTGAATCTCACCCCCCTAAGGATGCTACATACCAAATATAAAAACATTCCAACTGCTGGATCTGAAGAAGAAGATTTTTAAAGAAAATTCCTCATTTTGAACTAAGTTATAATTCGGGCTACCACAGTAAGCCCAAATATGAACCCAGGGACTTGGCTTGAACAAACTTGAATCTCACCCCCCTAAGCATGCTGCATACCCAATATCAAAAGATTCTGCCTGCTAAATCTTGAGAAGAAGATTTTTAAAGAAATTTGCCTGAAATGCACTATGTTCAAATTGGGCTCCTATATGGAGCCCAAATATGAACCCAGGGGGCCGATTTGAACAAACTTGAATGAGATCCACCCCATAATGTTGCATACCAAATATCAAAAGATTATGCCTGCTGGATCTGGAGAAGAAGATTTTTTAAGAAATTTGCCTGAAATGCACTAAGTTAGAATTCGGGCTACCACAGTGAGCCCAAATATGAACCCAGGGACTTGGCTTGAACAAACTTGAATCTCACCCCCCTAAGCATGGTGTATACCCGATATCAAAAGATTCTGCCTGCTGGATCTTGAGAAGAAGATTTTCAAAGAAATTTGCCTGAAATGCACTAAGTTCGAATTCAAACTTCTGTAGTAAGCCCAAATATGAATCTAGGGAGCTGATTTGAACAAACTTGAATCAGATCCACCCCACAATGTTGCATACCACATATCAAAAGATTCTGCCCGCTCGATCTGGAAAAGAAGATTTTTTAAGTAATTTGCCTGAAATGCACTATGTTCGAATTCGGGCTTCTATAGTGAGCCCAAATATGAAATCCAGGGGGCCGATTTGAACAAACTTGAATGAGATCCACCCCACAATGTTGCATACCAAATATCAAAAGATTCTGCCTGCAGGATCTGGAGAAGAAGATTTTTGAAGAAATTTGCCTGAAATGCACTAAGTTCGAACTTGGGCTTCTATAGTGAGCCCAAATATGAATCCAGGTGGCCGATTTGAACAAACTTGAATCAGATCCACCCCACAATGTTGCATACCAAATATCAAAAGATTCTGCCTGCAGGATCTGGAGAAGAAGATTTTTGAAGAAATTTGCCTGAAATGCACTAAGTTCGAATTCGAGCTTCTATAGTGAGCCCAAATATGAATCTAGGGAGCCGATTTGAACAAACTTGAATCAGATCCACCCCACAATGTTGCATACCAAATATCAAAAGATTCTGCCTGCTGGATCTGGAGAAGAAGATTTTTTAAGAAATTTGCCTGAAATGCACTAAGTTCGAATTCAAGCTTCTATACTGAGCCCAAATATAAACCCAGGGGGTCGATTTGAACAAACTTGAATCAGATCCACCCCACAATGTTGCATACCAAATATAAAAAGATTCTGCCTGCTGGATCTGGAGAAGATTTTTGAAGAAATTTGCCTGAAATGCACTAAGTTCGAATTCGAGCTTCTATACTGAGCCGAAATATAAACCCAGGGGGCCGATTTGAACAAACTTGAATCAGATCCACCCCACAATGTTGCATACCAAATATCAAAAGATTCTGCCTGCTCAATCTGGAGAAGAAGATTTTTTAAGAAATTTGCCTGAAATGCATTAAGTTCGAATTCGAGCTTCTATAGTGAGCCCAAATATGAATCCAGGGGGCCGATTTGAACAAACTTGAATGAGATCCACCCCACAATGTTGCATACCAAATATCAAAAGATTCTGCCTGCTGGATCTGGAGAAGAAGATTTTTTAAGAAATTTGCCTGAAATGCACAAAGTTCGAATTCGAGCTTCTATAGTGAGCCCAAATATAAACAAACCCAGGGGGCCGATTTGAACAAACTTGAATCAGATCCACCCCACAATGTTACATACCAAATATCAAAAGATTCTGCCTGCTCGATCTGGAGAAGAAGATTTTTTAAGAAATTTGCCTGAAATGCACTAAGTTCGAATTCGAGCTTCTATACTGAGCCCAAATATAAACCCAGGGGGCCGATTTGAACAAACTTGAATCAGATCCACCCCACAATGTTGCATACCAAATATCAAAAGATTCTGCCTGCTCAATCTGGAGAAGAAGATTTTTTAAGAAATTTGCCTGAAATGCATTAAGTTCGAATTCGAGCTTCTATAGTGAGCCCAAATATGAATCCAGGGGGCCGATTTGAACAAACTTGAATGAGATCCACCCCACAATGTTGCATACCAAATATCAAAAGATTCTGCCTGCTGGATCTGGAGAAGAAGATTTTTTAAGAAATTTGCCTGAAATGCATTAAGTTCGAATTCGAGCTTCTATAGTGAGCCCAAATATAAACAAACCCAGGGGGCCGATTTGAACAAACTTGAATCAGATCCACCCCACAATGTTGCATGCCAAATATCAAAAGATTCTGCCTGCTGGATCTGGAGAAGAAGATTTTTTAAGAAATTTGCCTGAAATGCACTAAGTTCGAATTCGAGCTTCTATACTGAGCCCAAATATAAACCCAGGGGGCCGATTTGAACAAACTTGAATCAGATCCACCCCACAATGTTGCATACCAAATATCAAAAGATTCTGCCTGCTGAATCTGGATAAGAAGATTTTTTAAGAAATTTGCCTGAAATGCATTAAGTTCGAATTCGGGCTTCTATAGTGAGTCCAAATATGAATCCTGGGTGCCGATTTGAACAAACTTGAATCAGATCCACCCCACAATGTTGCATACCAAATATCAAAAGATTCTGCCTGCTGGATCTGGAGAAGAAGATTTTTGAAGAAATTTGCCTGAAATGCACTAAGTTCGAATTCGGGCTTCTATAGTGAGCCCAAATATGAATCCAGGGAGCCGATTTGAACAAACTTCAATCAGATCCACCCGACAATGTTGTATACCAACTATCAAAAGATTCTGCCTGCTGGATCTGGAGAAGATGATTTTTTAAGAAATTTGCCTGAAATGCACTAAGTTCGGAAATCGGTCTCCTATACTGAGCCCAAATATGAACCCAGGGGGCCAATTTGAACAAACTTGAATCAAAACCACCCTACAATGTTGCATACCAAATATCAAAAGATTCTGCCTGCTGGATCTGGAGAAGAAGATTTTTTAATCTTTTTCCCATTGCCTGCAGTGTTAAAAAGTGCTGAAGAAATTTGCCTGAAATGCACTAAGTTCGAATTCGCGCTTCTATAGTGAGCCCAAATATAAACCCAGGGGGCCGATTTGAAAAGACTTGAATCAGATCCGCCCCACATTGTTGCATGCCAAATATCAAAAGATTCTGCCTGCTCGATCTGGAGAAGAAGATTTTTTAAGAAATTTGCCTGAAATGCACTGAGTTCGAATTCGGGCTTCTATAGTGAGCCCAAATATGAATCCAGGGAGCCGATTTGAACAAACTTCAATCAGATCCACCCGACAATGTTGCATACCAAATATCAAAAAATTCTGCCTGCTGGATCTGGAGAAGAAGATGTTTTAAGAAATTTGCCTGAAATGCACTAAGTTCGAAATCGGGCTCCTATACTGAGCCCAAATATGAACCCAGGGGGCCGATTTGAACAAACTTGAATCAGATCCACCCTACAATGTTGCATACCAAATATCAAAAGATTCTGCCTGCTGGATCTGGAGAAGAAGATTTTTTAATCTTTTTCCCATTGCCTACAGTGTTAAAAAGTGCTGACTCAGCACTTTTTCAAAGTCCTGAAAAAAGTACCTTGTGATCAAACCGATAGGGATTTTTTTTAACCATTCTATTCTACTGGATAAAAGTAAGCTTTATACAAAATAAGAATTCTCTGTGCCGTGTAGTTTTGGAGATATGGCAAGTTTTAAGGTTTTTCCTATTTTTAGCTCCTGAGGTTCCCACGGGGCAATGAGAAAAAATTTTTTTTTCATCAGTCAACTACTTATGACCCATTATCATCTCATATCAAATTTGGTTCAAATCGACCTCACGGTTCTGAAAATAGAAATTTTAGGCGTGGCCAAAATTTTTGCCCCTCCCATAACGAAAGCAAATAATGCCCGACAAACTTCTCTTGAACAAACTTGATTCTAAACCTCAAAAGGACTCTGTATACCACATATCAAGTCTCTACTAATGGTGGTTCATTAGAAGAAGATTTTCAAAAAATTTGGCCATTTTTTCCCCACACCTCTGCTCAATACGAGCCGAAACCTATTTTGGATAAAAATCAAAATGCCCCTATATAACCACTACTTACATGAAATTTAATTAAAATGTGGCCAGTGGTTTAGGAGAAAGAGGCTCAAACACCACATTCACGCAGGACGACAGACGACGGACGAAGAGTGATAAGAAAAGCTCACCCTGACTTTCAGTCAGGTGAGGTAAAAAACAAGAGTGAAATGGCAGTCAACAAGGATATTACTGAGACAGGTTTTTTTTGACAAATTAGGGCTTTGTGGTATGTGTCCTTATACACTCACAAACAGATGTAATCATTAAAGAAAACAGAACATTCAATTAAAATAAAATTTGTTTTCTTACAAAATATCAAAAGATTCTGTTTGGCAAATCTGAAGATCATTGAGGAATATTCAAGTACATCAAGTACATGTCCCCCAAAAATACTACAAACCAAATTTGATCCCAATTGTCCTGTTCAGAAAATATAAATTTGGGGCAGGGTCAAAAATATTGCTTTTCCCAGCACGTGCCCAAATAAAGCCCAAAAAATTTCCTTTAAACACAGTTGAATCTTGAGCATATAAAGAAGCTGCATACCATATTTCAAAGCATTGTGACTGGTGGTTTATGAGAAAAAATTTTGAAGAATTTTAGGGTTTTGGGTCACAGCCCAAAGTCCATTGGGCTTAATAATTTCTGTTGAATGAATTTGGCAGGCTACCCCCACCCGAAAGATAATTGATGCAAAGTTTGATTGAGTTTGGTCCAGTGGTTTCACAAACTCTGGCATTTAAAACTATATAGTTATGATTACGTTCTTTATCAGCATTTGTATCTCGTGAATATTCCAGGGTTTTCAAGGCCTCCTGGCACATTTTCCTAGATTCTGAGGCCTTGAAAGACCTGTAGTCAATTCCAAGGCCATTGCTTTGGCAACCTTGGTTTAAATACCATAACAACACTCAAATGCAGATAACGCATAGCGATATTGTATAATTGGGGTTAATTGATTTAGTGAAGATCATTTGCTAATATCCAACCAGTGAATGGTATTCACAGTAATGCTCAGTTGATTTCTGCGTGTGAATGAGACGTAAGTTTAGGAACAATTTCAGTGTGACTGTGAATGCAAAGGGTTTATTCCATGTAGACCAATTCCACTTAGACCAATTCCAGGTAGACCAATTCCAGGTAGACCAATTCCATTTAGACCAATTCCAGGTAGACCAACGGTTGGTCTTTCTGGAATTGGTCTATATGGAATGATTATTTTTTTAAAAAATAAACTTTTTTATTTTCAGTTTTGTTAAGGATTGCTGTTGATTACAAAGAAACTTAATAAATATAAAACTTTTGTTGAGGATTGCTGTTGATTTCAGAGGAACTTAATAAATAAAAACAGTTTCAAATTATTTGATGAATCTTTATTGAATATTATTTTAAAAAAATTAACAAATAATTTTACAGAACATGATGGCCTAGAGAGATTTCAATGAGCCATTCTTGAAAAGGATTAAGAAAAGTAATAGCCTCATTAGTCACAGGATTAGCATAGCATTGATATGCAATTTATTATCAAGACAAAACCCCCTCAGGTTATTTTAGTGCTAAAGGTATTTTCTATTTTGTCAATAGAATTATACAAATGTGGATGTTACTGGAACAAGCTCTTTGAACTTGTTTCAGTAACATCCACATTTCTATAATTTTATCTACAAAATTGAAATTCTTAAGCACTAAAATAATTCTTTGGAAGAATTTATTTTGGTAGAAACACACACAATTCTATAATTTTATTGACAAAAAAATACTTTAAGCACTAAAATAATTCTATGAGAAATTCAATTCTGTTAATAATAAAGTTGTAGAAATGTACATATGACTGAAACAAGCTCATGGAGCTTGTTTCAAGCACACACACATTGCCATAATTTTATTGACAAAAAAAATTTCTTGAGCACTAAAATAAATGAGAGGCCATTTTATACACTTGAGCACCAACATTAAATCAAACATCACTTTACACAGAACACATGTATTTAGCTTGGTCAAGGAATGTCTCGGCATTGATAGTACCCTCTATTAGTTTAGTCTTTAACATTTTCAGTCTCTTATCTACTTCCACATACTTCTTCCTTCTTTTTTGGGGTGCTACACCACTTTCCAGTTGGATAATATTAATTTTTGTCAGTGTCCTCCCATTCAAACACATCTACCAGCTCATAAATATTGGGATGCGCCTTCCCCACAACTCTGTTTAACTTATTATGCCACCCTTCAACAGTATTGTTTGTACGATGGGATTCCATGGTGTGGTGGTTCCAAAGTCTGACTGGAAATTTTGCGTCCCTACTGATCCAAGTTCTTTCCATGTAACTGATAAAAGTTAAGATCTCGGGAAACCCAAAACCTTCAAGTTCTGTTTTGAGCTCCTCCCATGTTGTTCTCACACACAGGACAGGAAGAAAAGCAATAGCCAGAACCTTTCTGATACAATCACGAAATGTGGCGTCCTCTGAATTTGAATAGGCAGTTTGTAAGCCACACGTCTGCACCTGGTGCCAGATACTCTGGGAATAGTGATAGTAACAGCCTTTATGTTTGGCTGTTGGAAAACTAACTTTTAAAGAAGCTATGAGACCTGTCTCAAAATCTGACATAATTTCGGGTGGGTTGAATAGTAGTCCTTGATTATTAGCAGCTTCTTTTAAGAGAAGAAAGGTTCGATTGCATGTAGTAGCATCTTTTTTGGATAAAAGGCAGTAAACAAGCGGGAACTGTTGACCACTGACAAAAGCGTGCAAGGTAAATATTTGATAAAATATACTCGGGCATGAGTAAAAAGTTCCATCAATAAATATAGTGTCAGCTTCACACAGAGTTCTGAGCCCGAGTTCTGATCCAAATATCAGAATGTCCTTGTTGTCTGTCTTAGAAAGTAGGAAGTTGTCACCTTCAGATATTTTTAACCAGTCGCCATCTAGTTGGATGTCAGATTTTTCCTTAGGAAGTGTTGGGTATTTCTTATGTCTATGATTATATAGAGAGGTTTTCACAGCAGCAAAGGATGGTAAGGCAGTAGCGAATTCATGTAAGTCATTATTGGAGGCAATTTCCTCTACAACTGATTCATAAACTTTTGGCATTGTTGTTGTTTCTTGAATAGCCTTTCTCTTCATTGTGGAGATTGCAGTGTCCACCAGATTTTTGGCAATATCTGGAGGGTGATTATGATAGCCAGTAATGGACTCCAGTTGGTCATTGTCAGTAATAGCTTTAACATTGCACTTCGAAGCTTTGTACTGAGAGCATCTCCAATAGATTCAACTATCTTTTGAGCGTATCTTGATAAACCTAAAACTTTGAGCTATTAGGGCCTTAGCCCCTTTGGCAGTGTCTATGAAATGTATCTCCTTATCCATGATTTGCCATTTGAATGAATGAATGAATGAAAGGTTTTAGCGCGCCAAAGGCGCGCAGGGATGATGTGGGATTTACAAATCCCTTGCGACCCGGTTAACCTTATTTTTTTTCCCTTGGATCACACAGGCCTAGCTTTCCTATTGCCCAAAATGGAGTCTGAGGGGGTTATGCACGCGGTTAGAATACCCGGCAGTTTACGCTGGAGTGTTAGATGGTCAATGCTCAATCCCTCAACGCCTTTAAAACTATTAGAGAGCGAGCTCTATTCGGTTCCAGTTCGGCGATGGTAGAGGTTTGAGTCCCACCATGGTGGCGAGCCAGAATGTAATGTTGTGCGATGGCAAGTTTAAGGGAAGAAGAGAAAAGAAAACCAAACAGCAACGCCGGTTTGGTAGCGGCCCCGGTATATGACCATAGCGGTTACAAAAAAGAAGTGGAGAAAGCTCCAACAGTTTAGTTTTAAGAAACCGGGAGTCATCCATCAAGCCTTCTGGGAGATAGGATGCCGTATGTGATTTTGAGGTATCTGGTTATCCTTCGGGAATTCCAAATGACCTCCTCCACCCCCCCCCCCCAAAAAAAAAAAAACAAAAAAAACAAAAAAACTCACTGACACACACCCTCAAGCACTTAAAAGGGCTGTTAAATCTTTATTCAAATGTTTATTTATATCAAATGTACACTCGTTCCCAGCCAGACAAGCTTGTTTCAATCCTTGCCTAGCATTTGGTGGTTTCTTGTATATGTTGCAGAAAGGTAGGTTGCACCAATTCCTCCTACGCTTTGTCTACCATTTCCATGCGTCTTCTTGATAAGAGTGTTGCAAGAAAATTTGAGAATGTTCAGTTAGAAAAGTAAAAGGTAGAGAGAAAGATAGGTATCCGCTATTGTATATTGTGCCTGCTGTGTGATTGTTGCTATGGATGGGGTAAGGGGTGTGTTTCTTCGGAGCCCACTCCCCACACGCAGAGTTGCGAGGCAATCCTCACAGACTCAATCCTAAAGACCTCAATGAGTAGCGAGGCAATCCTCACTGACTCCACGCAGTTTAATTCTATTGAGTAATTTTAATTTACTGTGGATTATTTTGTTTTTCTGTTTAGGGTTCGGTGTTCGTTCAGCTTCACCATTGATTCACTATCCTGGAGTACGTGGAGGGTTTTGTTATATAGATCTTATTAAACGCGTTTCAATCGCGCTTCAGCAGAGTTGCGAGGCAGTCCTCACAGACTCTATCCTAAAGTTCCCAATGAGTAGCAAGGCAATCCTCACTGACTCCACGCGATTTAGTTATATTGTATAATTTTTATTTTATTTTATTATTATTTTTTTTTTTTTTTTTTTTTTTTATTTTCTGGAAACTTATTTTGTTTTTCTGTTAAGGGATCGGTGTTCGTTCAGCTCAACCATTAATTCACTATCTTGGAGTCTGTTGAGGGTTCTGGTTTGTAGGTCTTTTAATCGCGTATCAATAGTTTCTATTTTTGCTAGCTCGTGAAATTCCTTTATCGGTGTCCATTTCGGTTTGCATAGTGCCACTCGCAGGGCATAATTTTGAACCCTCTGTAGCTTCTGAATGTTGGTTTTGCTTAGGTCGCTTGTTATTATGGCACCGTATTCTAGTACCGGACGTATAAATGTTTTGTAGAGCTTGAGAAGCACATCTTTGTTTGCTCCCCAATTTCTACCTCTCATCATCTTCAGTAGCTCTAACCGTAATGGAGTTTACGTGGCTGTTTAGACTGGGATTGCTATCTAGGATAAATCCCAAAAATTTGGCCTCTTCGTTTGCTTCTAGTTTGTGATCGTATAACTGGAGATCGATACTCGGGACTGGTTTTTTCCTTTGCTTTTTGAAGAACGTAACTTTTTGAGTTTTGGCGGCATTGAGTTTGATGCGCCACAGGGCACACCAGCTCTCAAGATCGCGAATGGTATCCTGTAGACGATTTTTAATTATGTTTCTGGACTTGCTGGCTGTCCAAATGCCTTTGTCGTCTGAGAACTGCGATAGTTCAACAAAGTTTTTCCCTACTTTTTCTATATCATTCACATATATTATGAAAAGAAGCGGACTTAGAACCGACCCTTGTGGTGTTCCCGCTTCGAGTATTACTTCCTCTGACACCTCGCGATTAACCCTCACCTTCATTTTTCGGTCAGTTAGAAATGATGATATGATCCTTAGAATTTTAGTGGGTAATCCCATTTTCGCTAGTTTATATCTCACGCCATTGTGCCATACCGAGTCGAACGCTTTTTCTACATCCAAGAAAAGCGCGGTTCCGATTTCGTTTTGACTAAATGCTGTTTTCATATAATCGACCAGTCTATATACGTGTTCGATTCCCTCTTTCTGACTCCTATACGCTCTTTGCCATTTGTTGAAAAAATTGATTGATTCGAGATAGCTGCGAAGTCTCGTAGTGAGAATCCGTTCAAATATTTTCCGAACACAGCTAAGCAAGCTGATTGGGCAGTAGTTAGAAGGGTTGGTAAGGTCTTTGTCAGGTTTAGGTATCATGACTCCCGTGGCCACTTTCCAGCATTTTGGGAAGTACCCACAAGAGAGACAGCAGTTTAAGAGTTTGGTAAGTCTGCAGTAAAAGATGTTGGGGCACTGTTTCATTATTTTGTAAGAGACTTCGTCTTCTCCTGGGGACGAAGATGACCTGCATTTTCTGATTATACCCATGACCTCTTCTACGCTTATTGGTTCGGTTAATTCATGGTCGTCCCCGTCTTCATGCCTTTGGTCGAAGTTCGGTTCATTGAAGATTGAGTTGTTATCTTGGACAAATTTATTTACTCGTACCTTAAAATCGTTGTCATATCTGTTCCCTTCTTGTGGACGATGTGCCTTCTTTAGAAGTTCGGCAAAAGCACTGGCCTTTGCCTTGTCGTCTATGGCCATAGATCCGTCGCTAGTCTTTAGCGCATTATTATTGGCAATTTTGCTCTTTTGGCCAGTAAGAGTTTTAAATGTATCCCAGAACCTCTTAGGTTCTCTCAGCCCATTTAGGTTTTCGGTTGCATTTTCCCATCTCACGCGATTGTCGTTAGCTATGGCCTTTTTTACTTCCCCATGAAGGCGATTATACGCGGTTTTAAGTTCTGCTCTTTTCATTTGATCATTCTCTGATTGGTAAGCCCGGAAGGCTTTTCTTTTTTGTTTGATTATTTGAAGAGTTGTTTGGGTTATTCTGTTTATCCGCGTCTTTACTGTTTGCTTGGGACAGATTTCATCTAGCGTACTGTTGATAACCTCGTTAAGGTGGGTGCAGGCTTTTTCTAGTTCATGAACATTTGAGGGGTCATTTGCCTTTATTTTTACTTCGATAATGTTTCTGAAGAGGTTCCAGTCAATTTTTGATAGGTTCCTCCTATTCACGGGAGGATACCTTGCGGGACCAGTATTACATTTCAGAGTGGCGTGAACCGGCAGGTGATCACTGCCTAGATCATCATCTCCTACAAATATGTCTTGCATTTGGCTGGTTAGTGATTTGCTGGTGATAATCAAGTCTAGGATATCTGATTGATGGAGTGGGTTGTTGCTTATGTATGTTACGTCTTGATCGTTATTTACCACGAATAGATCGAGTTCTTCAATGATATGGAAAAGGGCGTCACCATTAGGCTCAGTCTTATGACAACCGAATACCTGGTGTTTGGAATTGAAATCACCCAAGAATATGCAGTGCTTGTACTTGTTGGTAAAAAATTCAAATACTTTACTGTCTACTGTTGCTTGCGGCTTGTTATAATATGATATGATGGCCACGTGTTTGTGGTCAAGTTCAATTTCAGCTGCAATCACTTCAGCATTGAGGTGGTCGCATGGTATTGATTTGTATTTAATCTCCTGCCTTATTAACAGAGCGACACCGCCGCCTTTTTGGGCGGAGCGATCTCTTCTAATAATATCAAAACCACATAACGAGAATTGTTTGTTTGGTTTAAGCCAGGTTTCGCTAATTCCAATTACGTCCGTATTTTTTAAATAATGTGACATTTGCAAATTTTTCTGATTAACGCTTCGAGCGTTCCACTGGACTATTTTTAGTGTATCCATGAATGGTTTAGGAATAACTGTACTAAGTTTATTTAAGTTTAATTACTATTTGTAATATTGTTACATAATTATATTCTGTTGACGGCCGCTTCTAATAGCGTGTGAGATATTTGAGTATTATATAACTTAGAGGCTGTTTTACTAATCTCTTTGCAAACGTCCGAAAGACTGGTGTCCAAGTGTTTCTTCATTGTGCTGAAAATAGAGCCAGCCATTAGAGTACACGTGGAATAAGGGGAAGATGAGTTCTCAACATTACTTACATTTAGAGCTTTAAGCTGGATGTTTGTTTTAACTTTTTTGAAGTGGCTACAACCCCGGTAGTTGCTGGGGTGTTGACCACCGCAATTTGGGCATTTCAGAGTTTTAGCACTACATGCCTTCGCGATGTGTTTGTCACCGCATTTCATACATCGTTGCTCCCCATTGCATTTGTGTGACAAGTGCCCAAATTTCTGACACTTGTGACACTGAAAGGGTTGCGGAAGAACACGATATTCCTCGGTTTCATATTTTTTGCCATTAATAATTACCCCTTTGCTTATCAGATTTAATTTTGTTGCTCTATTAGGACATTTTACTTTTATTTTCCAAGTATGGTTACCCGTGGCTTTGGAGATTAGTCTCTCCCACGAGCATTCTGGAAGGGCTTTATCAATCGAGTTTTTTTTCCGTTTTGGGGTGGACGCGTGTGATTACGACACAGGGGTTTGGTTGCGGGTGGCACTGTGTCTTGTTGGTTTTATTGGTCACCTTAGGGGGCGTTTTGGCTTTTACTTTATCGGCGTACGTCGCTCTATCGGTTGGGCTAGCTGTCGCATTCACTATTTCCGGTGATGTAGACTCTGTTGCGTTAACAGAGTCCCCATTTCTTGGTGTGACCACCGAGTCCTTTCCAGTAGCGGTGCTCTGTGAATTTTTCTTGATGATTTTTGTCTTCTTGACATGCCGATCAATGGTCATACAGAAACCATTTTCGTCTTCGACGTCCACGGTTTCATCATTTTCATGGAACTCATTGGAGAGTTTCCTTTTCGATCGATTTTGGTTTGGTGATTTTTTCTGTCGCTGTGATTTGGGGACTTTAGCTGAATTTTTATCCAATTGAATTTCAACCGCCACGGCCAGGGAAACTGCGACCGTGTTGGTAGTTTCTTCTACTATGGAACGCAACCAGTTATCTTGGCTGGGGGTAATTAGATCTGAATCTATTTCAGATATCCCCGGCAGTGAGCCGGCGGACGCAGGTCTTCTCATTTCTGTAGCAGCGTCAATACATGGTAAATCAGGAACTGGAGGAGCATGGTCCTCCTTACCTGGTTTGGCTTTCAGAATTGCCTTTTCCAATTCCCTTCTCAATTCAGCCTTTTCTTTATCTGCCTGCCGCTTCTGGGCTTGAAGCTCTGACCGCAAACCCTCTATGGTGTCATTTAATCTGGCTATTTCTTTCTGGAAGCCAGACATCATCGACATCATCGATGTCATATCAGTATTAGTGGAATTTCCACTGTTGCTCAGACTACCAGAATTAAAGGCAGAACTGTTTAACTGAGCTTGACTTTGTTTATCCATTATTTTTATTTGTAAATAATTCTAAAATTCTAAATTTTATTTTTTAAGTTATTAAAGATTTTAATTTAATTGTATTGACTTAAATTGTATTGACTTAAACATTCGTTTTTAGTTTTAACAGAGAAAAGCAGACAGAAAATAGATAGAGCTAAAGATAAACACTTACAAAATTACACTAGAGTGCACAGAAGTGGTACAGAGAACAATAGGCTTTGTTAATAACCAAGCTGTGAGATGTGTTCAGTCAGGAGCTTTCACAGACACGTCCGATCAGTACGACTGTCAATCGCTGATTTGCCATTTGGGTGGCCAGGTTATCATATATACCAAAATGTGGACTGATAAAAATCTTTGATGTGGGTGATGTGTTACTGAATAAAACAATGGTCATTGTTTGGTCCCATTCTCCAGTACCCCAAGTGTAGTGTAAACACCCAAAATGTGGACTGCTAAAAATCTTTGATGTGGGTGATGTGTTACTGAATAAAACAATGGTCATTGTCTGATCCCATTCTCCAGTACCCCAAGTGTAGTGTAAACACCCAAACTGTGACAAACTGTTGTGGATTCACAGTGGAAACAAAATAACACTTCAAACAACATGTTAGCTTGTTAACAAACAAAGTATATACAAAAATATTTTTATGCAAGAATGCATAAAATTCCCCCGCCCACCCATTGAAAAAATACAAAATAATATCTGAAAAAATGACAATAGAAAAATTCCAAGTAGACCAACTCTGAATTACTCTTTATATCAAATTGGTCTACCTGGAATTGGTCTACTTGGAATTAATCTAAATTAATTTAAACCGAGTTGGTCTACCTGGAATTGGTCTAAGTGGAATTGGTCTACATGGAAGACACCATGCAAAGCTGTTTAGACGCATATTTCAACTGTATGTTAACCTATCTTTATTTCAACTGCTGTATGCAGTATTCTACCTTTTATACTGCTGTGAGCAGTATTCTATTGTTTATACTGCTGTGAGTAGTATTTACTGCTGGGTGCAGTAAGATTGTTCAAATTTCATGTCATTTTGTAACGTTAACTGTCATAAATTTCATCCAATTTCCTTAAATCATAATCAACCTTGAAAGTACAACAATATTGATCTAAACTTATTGCATAATACATGTCATACCTAGCATTGATAGAAAAGATACTGAGCTCAATAACTGATGCCAACAGAACATCACATAAATTAGTAGATTACATCTATAACCATATAAGCTGCATTTCCAGGTTAACTGGTAGAGTGCTAAATTTTATTTGGCCACAAAAATTTTTTCACATGTCTTTGCCTTGTTACAATTTATAGGAGAGTTCCTGTGGGCACTCTCCTATAAATTGTAACAAGGCAAATCTTAACAGACTAAATAATATCACTTCAAAGATAAAATGATGCATGGCCGCTGAATTTGAAGCCTTTAAGTTGCAGTACCTGCACTTCAGAATAAAGCCCAAATATGGGCTTACGGCACTTTACCAGTTAACAGCCCCCCCCCCCCCCCTCAAAAAAGCAGGAAAACCCAATAAGCAGGGACACTGGAAGAGAAAGGCTTGTGGACACTTGCCCCCCCCCCCCCCCCCCCCCCCCCCCCCACTGCACTTGATCAAGGTGAGCAGGGGGCATATGTGTCTCTTCACATGGATTTGATAACATGCATATCAGCTAAAAGTACAGTGGTTACAACATAATTTCCTGCCGATCTAGCTGGTTTATTATGCAAAAATCAGGGCAGAGACATCTAGTATCAAGTCAAGCCACTCAATTGCCAGATTGAGAGGCAATAAACTAAGCCTTGTGAATGTGATCTATAGGCTTCTGATTGGAATATTGTGATTCTCTGTCCAGATTCCATGCCCCCATTCCTCTGTCCGGTTGGCTTGCCCTCCTTTCCTTTTCAACCATCTGGCATCCCAGCCAATAAGAAGACTTGTTCTGAGATAATCAAAAAATACCCCATGTTACTTCTCATACAAAATTACATCTTGGGGCAAATTTCAGTTACTCATCTTCAAAAATATAAATTCAATGCCTACAACAGCAGGCAGAGAAAGAGGGACAAACTTTCATATTTATATAAATAGTCTGAGTAATTTCTACTCATGCACTTAAAGACAAAAAAAGACAAACTAAAACTATGTTATCATTATTAGTCCAGTCAATCAAGTCAAATTATACCCCAACTCCCAAGAAATTGCATAACAAATGTTTGTATTGTTTTGGGGCAGGAGTTAGTTTGCAAAATAACATATTAAAAATTCCCATTAATCCCAACACGGAAAATAGTTATTTTGAGGGAAAACATTGAAAAATTCAATAAAATCAGTGAAAATTGGAATTTGCTCAGTACTCATTAAATGAGTTCAAACAACAATCATTTCTGTGGTGATTAGATCAAAATAACCAGTTATCATCCACCTGTACCAAAGTCCTTGCTAAAGATGACAAGAGGCCCCAGGGGGCCTGAGGGCGCTCACCTGACATGGTAGCCTAAATATCAAACCAGAGAATTGATTTCCACAAGTTGCATCTGCTCCTCCTAAGAAAAGCTGAAACCAAATATCCAAATATTCTGACCAGTAGATCTAAAAAAAGATTTTAAAAGAATATTCCTCATATTGAACTAAGTCATAATTCGGGCTCCCACAGGGAGCCCATATATGAACCCAGGGACTTGGCTTTAACAAACCTGAATCTCACACCCCTAAGGATTCTGCACACCAAATATCAAAACATTCCGACTGCTGGATCTGAAGAAGAAGATTTTTAAAGAACATTCCTCATTCTGAACCAAGTTACAATTCGAGCTCCCGCAATCAGCCCAAACATGGACCTAGGGACATGGCTTGAACAAACTTGAATCTTACCCCCCTAAGGATGCTGCATAAAAAATATCAAAAGCATTCATCTGCTGGATCTGAAGATTTTTAAAGAAAATTCCTCATTTTGAACTAAGTTGTCATTCAGGCTCCCATAGTGAGCCCAAATATGAACCAAGGGACTTGGCTTGAACAAAATTGAATCTCACCCCTCCTAGCATGGTGCATACCCAATATCAAAAGATTCTGCCTGCTGGATCTTGAGAAGAAGATTTTCAAAGAAATTTGCCTGAAATGCACTAAGTTCGAATATGGACCTAGGGACATGGCTTGAACAAACTTGAATCTCACGCCCCTAAGGATGCTACATACCAAATATAAAAACATTCCAACTGCTGGATCTGAAGAAGAAGATTTTAAAGAAAATTCCTCATTTTGAACTAAGTTATAATTCGGGCTACCACAGTAAGCCCAAATATGAACCCAGGGACTTGGCTTGAACAAACTTGAATCTCACCCCCCCCTAAGCATGCTGCATACCCTGCTGCATATCAAAACATTCCAACTGCTGAATCTGAAGAAGATTTTTAAAGAAAAATTCCTCATATTGACTAAGTTATAAATATATATATATAAATATGGACCCATGGACTTGGCTTTAACACACTTGAATCCCCCCCCCCCCCACCCCAAGGATGCTACTCACCACATATCAAACCATTCTGACTGCTGGATATGAAGAAGAAGATTTTTTAAGAAAATTCCTCATTTGGAACAAAGTTACAATTCAAGCTCCCACAGTGAGCCCAAATATGGACCTAGGGACATGGCTTGAACAAACTTGAATCTCACCCCACTAAGGATGCTGCATACCAAATATCAAAACATTCCGACTGCTGGATCTAAAGAAGATTTTTAAAGAAAGTTCCTCATTTTGAACTAAGTTATAATTTAGGCTCCCACAGTGAGCCCAAATATGAACCCAGGGACTTGGCTTGAACAAAATTGAATCTCACCCCCCCCCCCCCCTCCCCCAAGCATGGTGCATACCCAATATCACAAGATTCTGCCTGCTGGATCTTGAGAAGAAGATTTTCAAAGAAATTTGCCTGAAATGCAATGCACTAAGTTCAAATTTGGGCTCCTATACTGAGCCCAAATATAAACCCAGGGGCCGATTTGAACAAACTTGAATCAGATCCACCCCACAATGTTGCATACCAAATATCACAAGATTCTGCCTGCTGGATCTGGAGAAGAAGATTTTTGAAGAAATTTGCCTGAAATGCACTAAGTTTGAACTTGGGCTTCTATAGTGAGCCCAAATATGAATCTAGGGAGCCGATTTGAACAAACTTGAATCAGATCCACCCCACAATGTTGCATACCAAATATCAAAAGATTCTGCCTGCTGGATCTGGAGAAGAAGATTTTTTAAGAAATTTGCCTGAAATGCACTAAGTTCGAATTCAAGCTTCTATACTGAGCCCAAATATGAAATCCAGGGGGCCGATTTGAACAAACTTGAATCAGATCCACCCCACAATGTTGCATACCAAATATCAAAAGATTCTGCCTGCAGGATCTGGAGAAGAAGATTTTTGAAGAAATTTGCCTGAAATGCACTAAGTTCGAACTTGGGCTTCTATAGTGAGCCCAAATATGAATCCAGGTGGCCGATTTGAACAAACTTGAATCAGATCCACCCCACAATGTTGCATACCAAATATCAAAAGATTCTGCCTGCAGGATCTGGAGAAGAAGATTTTTGAAGAAATTTGCCTGAAATGCACTAAGTTCGAATTCGAGCTTCTATAGTGAGCCCAAATATGAATCTAGGGAGCCGATTTGAACAAACTTGAATCAGATCCACCCCACAATGTTGCATACCAAATATCAAAAGATTCTGCCTGCTGGATCTAGAGAAGAAGATTTTTTAAATAATTTGCCTGAAATGCACTAAGTTCAAATTTGGGCTCCTATACTGAGCCCAAATATAAACCCAGGGAGCCGATTCGAACAAACTTGAATCAGATCAACCCCACAATGTTGCATACCCAATATCAAAAGATTCTGCCTGCTGGATCTGGAGAAGAAGATTTTCAAAGAAATTTGCCTGAAATGCACTAAGTTCAAATTTGGGCTCCTATACTGAGCCCAAATATAAACCCAAGGGGCCAATTTGAACAAACTTGAATCAGATCCACCCCACAATGTTGCATACCAAATATCAAAAGATTCTGCCTGCTGGATCTGGAGAAGAAGATTTTCAAAGAAATTTGCCTCAAATGCAGTAAGTTCAAATTTGGGCTCCTATACTGAGCCCAAATATAAACCCAGGGGGCCAATTTGAACAAACTTGAATCAGATCCACCCCCACAATGTTGCATACCAAATATCAAAAGATTCTGCCAGATGGATCTGGAGAAGAAATTTTTTTAAGAAATTTGCCTGAAATGCACTAAGTTCGAAATTGGGCTCCTATACCGAGCCCAAATATGAACCCAGGGGGCCGATTTGAACAAACTTGAATCAGATCCACCCTACAATGTTGCATACCAAATATCAAAAGATTCTGCCTGCTGGATCTGGAGAAGAAGATTTTTTAATGTTTTTCCCATTGCCTACAGTGTTAAAAAGTGCTGACTCAGCACTTTTTCAAAGTCCTGAAACTGTACCCCATGATAAAACCGATGGCAATTTTTTTTTACCAATTCTTTCTGTTGGTCCTAAGGAAGCTTCACACCAAATAAAAATTCTCGGTGCCGTGCAGTTTTGGAGATATGGGCGTTTTAATTTTTTGTCTATTTTTAGCTCCTGTGGTTCCCATGGGGCTACGGGAAAAAAAAATCAGCATAAATTAGGTACTTATGACCCAATAAGCCCTCACATAAAATTTGGTTCAAATCAGCCTCTCGGTTTGGAAAATAGAAATTCTGGGCGGGGCCCAAAATTTTGCCCCTCCCATAACGACGCCAAGTGTAGCCCCAAAAACTTCTCTTGAACAAATCTGAGTCTACACCTCAAAAGGAAGCTGCACACCAAATATCAAGTCTCTGCTACTGCTGGTTCATGAGAAGAAGATTTTTTAAGATTTCAGCACACTTTTTGGGTGTGGCCCTACCCACGGGCGAGGCAACTTGATTTGAACAAAATCAAATTGCGATGTCATAACAAACTATTATCTCAAATATCAACTAGAACTATCACTGAAGGTGATTAATACCCCCGCTTTGGGTTTTTAGAGGAATGCACTTCTGATCATGTAGGCGAAAGCCATAAGGAAATGTATACATAAAGATCATTTTTTGTTGTTGAAATTTGTATTTGCATGTGGCCTTCCACAGAACAGCACTGAATACTTAAAGAGCCCACACATATATGGTTTACATTTGGAAAAACACATTTACAATGTGCAACATGCATTCAAAATCGGTTCATTAATGTAGGAGGAGTTGCACACACAAGAATCCCATTTGAAAACCCATAATAAATCCAAGTTAAAGGGAGATAACCTGGTTAAAATTGTCGCAGATCAAAAATTTGGGAATATGCGTATGTTCACTTAGTTGTGATAATGTTTGAAAGGTTTCGTCAAAATTGATTGATAAATGTAGGAGGAGTTGCACGCACAAGAATTTCATGTAGAAACCCATAATAAATCTAAGTTAAAGGGAGATAACCTAGTTAAAATTGCCACAGCTCAAAAATTTTGGAATATGCGCATGTTCACTTAGTAGTGATGATGTCTGTAAACTTTCGTCCAAATTGATTGATAAATGTAGGAGGAGTTGCGCACACAAGAATTTCATGGTGAAACCCATATTAAATCAAAGTTCGAGAGAGATAACCTGGTTAAAATTGTCGCAGATCAAAAAGTTTGGAATATGCACATGTTCACTTAGTAGAGATGATGTTTGAAAGGTTTCATCAAAATCGGTTCATTAATGTAGGAGGAGTTGCGCACACAAGAATTTGTTCGAACGGAAAGACATAATAAATCTAAGTCAAAGGGAGATAACCTGGTTAAAATTGTTGCAGATCAAAAATCTTGGAATATGCGCATGTTCACTTAGTAGTGATGATGTCTGAAAAGTTTTGTCCAAATTGATTGATAAATGTAGGAGGAGTTGCACGCACAAGAATTTCATGTAGAAACCCATAATAAATCTAAGTTAAAGGGAGATAACCTAGTTAAAATTACCACAGCTCAAAAATTTTGGAATATGCGCATGTTCACTTAGTGGTGATGATGTCTGTAAACTTTCGTCCAAATTGATTGATAAATGTAGGAGGAGTTGCACACACAAGAATTTCATGCAGAAACCCATATTAAATCAAAGTTCAAGAGAGATAACCTGGTTAAAATTGTCGCAGATCAAAAAGTTTGGAATATGCACATGTTCACTTAGTAGAGATGATGTTTGAAAGGTTTCATCAAAATCGGTTCATTAATGTAGGAGGAGTTGCGCACACAAGAATTTGTTCGAACGGAAAGACATAATAAATCTAAGTCAAAGGGAGATAACCTGGTTAAAATTGCCGCAGATCAAAAATCTTGGAATATGCGCATGTTCACTTAGTAGTGATGATGTCTGAAAAGTTTTGTCCAAATTGATTGATAAATGTAGGAGGAGTTGCACACACAAGAATTTCATGTAGAAACCCATAATAAATCTAAGTTAAAGGGAGATAACCTAGTTAAAATTGCCACAGCTCGAAAATTTTGGAATATGCGCATGTTCACTTAGTAGTGATGATGGCTGTAAACTTTCGTCCAAATTGATTGATAAATGTAGGAGGAGTTGCGCACACAAGAATTTCATGCAGAAACCCATATTAAATCAAAGTTCAAGAGAGATAACCTGGTTAAAATTGTCGCAGATCAAAAAGTTTGGAATATGCACATGTTCACTTAGTAGAGATGATGTTTGAAAGGCTTCATCAAAATCGGTTCATTAATGTAGGAGGAGTTGCGCACACAAGAATTTGTTCGAACGGAAAGACATAATAAATCTAAGTCAAAAGGAGATAACCTGGTTAAAATTGTCGCAGATCAAAAATCTTAGAATATGCGCATGTTCACTTAGTAGTGATGATGTCTGAAAAGTTTTGTCCAAATTGATTGATAAATGTAGGAGTTGCGCACACAAGAATTTCATGTAGAAACCCATATTAAATCAAAATTCAAGAGAGATAACCTGGTTAAAATTGTCGCAGATTAAAAAGTTTGGAATATGCACATGTTCACTTAGTAGAGATGATGTTTGAAAGGTTTCATCAAAATCGGTTCATTAATGTAGGAGGAGTTGTGCACACAAGAATTTGTTTGGATGGAAAGACACAATAAATCTAAGTCAAAGGGAGATAACCTGGTTAAAATTGTCGCAGATCAAAAATCTTGGAATATGCACATGTTCACTTAGTATTGATGATGTCTGAAAAGTTTTGTCCAAATTGATTGATAAATGTAGGAGGAGTTGCGCACACAAGAATTTCATGTCCGGAAAGACGTACGGACGGACGTACGGACGTACAGACGTACAGGGCGATTCCTATATAGCCCCCACTTCTTCGAAGCGGGGGTATAATTAAATTGGTTCAGCGGTTTGGGAGGAGAAGACGCAAACACCATGTTCACGGACGACGGACGGTGAGTGATCACTATAGCTCTCCTGACTGAAAGTCAGGTGAGCTAAAAAGATATAACTGTGCCACAGGCTGTGAAACGTCAACAGCACTCAATGGGTATGCCACAAAGAAAAGTATCTTTTTTTTATCGAGCGCAAAATTTATACGGAAACATTTTTTAAGTAGTAAGGGTATTCTACAGTCGAAGTCTTAACCCATATTGGACAGGCTGAAGAGAGATACCCCTTAAAAGCTTAAAATTCCCATTTTCCGTGGATATCTCTAAAAAAGTCCTGTAGGTTTTCAAGAAAAATTGGCTATTCACAGGTCTTTGTGTGACATTACAAGTTGCATGGACACAATATTCCGGTGAGCGTTTATTAACCATCTGCAAGCTGCCAAACATCGTAATTTTGTTGAAATAGGCTGTTTTCGGAAATGCACAGCACCCAATGTATACCCGAGAGATAAACATAATCTCATTTGTTGGAGGTGGAATTCACTGAGGACCATTTTTGTAAGTAATAAGGGTATTCAAAAAACAAGCGTTAACCCCTTTTGGAGTGGTTAACAGCAATACCCATCAAAAGCTTAAAAAATTCATGTTTTCTCTGGATTTCTTTACAAACATTTTTTAGGTTTTCAAGAGAAAACGGCCATTGATAGGTCTTGGTGTCACATTACCAGTTGCATGGATAAAATATTCCGGTAAGCATTTGTTAACCCTCCATGGTCAGCTAAATGTCCAAATTTTGAAAAAATAGTCTATTTTTGGACACCAACATCAAATGGGAATGCCACAGAGAAATGTAACTTCTTTTACCAGATGCAAAACTGATAGGGAAAAGTTTTTGTAAGTAAGGGTATTCCAAAATTGAGGTCTTAACCCATTTTCGACTGTTTAAGTAGATATACCCCTTAAAAGCTTAAAATTCCCGCTTTCTGTGGATTTCTCAAAAAAATCTAGTAAGTTCAAGAAAAATTGACCATTTGCAGGTCGGTCTTGGAGTGACATTACAAGTTGCATGGGCAAAATATTCCGGTAAGCATTTGTTAACCCTCCAGAGACTGCAAAGCATAGACATTTTGAGAAAATGGACTGTGCTTGGGCACCCATAGCACCCAGTGTGTACCTGCGAGATAAACATAACCTTTTTCATTGCAAGTGGAATTCAGCGAGGATCATTTTTGTAAGTAATGAAGGTATTCACAAAACAGACCATTAACCTATTTAGTGCTGGTTACAGAGCGATACCCCTCAAAAGGTTAAAAATTCATGTTATCCGAGGATTTCTCTAAAAACATCTCATAGATTTTCAAGAAAAATTGGCCATTCTCAGATCTTAGTGTGTCTTACAAGTTGCATGTACAAAATATTCCAGTAAGCCTTTGTTAACCCTATGCAGGTTATCAAACATCAAAATTTTGATAAAATGGGCTGTGTTTGCGTAACCAAAACAACGAAAGTTAAGAGGAGAGATCAACATAAGTGGAAGTAGAATTCACTGAGAATTATTTTTGTAAGTAATAAGGGTATTCAGAAAACCCTTAACCCATTTTGGACTGGATAAACAATGATACCCATCAAAAGCTTAAAATTCATGTTCTCCCTGGATTTCTCTCAAAACATCTTGTAGATTTTTAAGAAAAAATGGCCATTCGCAGTTCTTGGTGTGACATTACAAGTTGCATGGAAAAATATTCCTGTTAGCACTTGTTAACCCTCTACAGGCTCCCAGACATCAATATTTTGGATACATTTGAGATAAAATGGACCTTTTTCAAATAGCCACAGTGCTCAGTGGATATGTGTCAAACAAACATAACTCCTTTTGTCGGTTATTGACTTGTCGGACAACGATATTGATATTAACCCTCTCCACCATTAATTATGGTCTTAAACTAAACATTTTCTTATCAAACTGAGTCATTTGATACTTCTATACCCACCTTTCTCATAACATCAATAAATACATTGATATATAACAGTAATTTTTAAAACATTTTCACCCCCAAAATCACATTTTTTAGCTCAACTTGACGTCAAGTATGAGCTATTGGGATGGGTTGCGATCTGCCATACGTCCGTCCATCTGTCCGTCTGTCCATCTGTCTGTCTGTACATCCATCTGTCTGTCTGTACAGCTCTCACGCGACCAGTTTCCAATGTCATACGTGGCCTTAGGGCAATGTCTAAATGAAAGCTATAAAATTTTTTCAGAATTTTGTTGAAAAATATGGCTGACAGTGGCCATCTTAGGTTTGGCATATAAATTGTCAACAATTCTATCGGCACACATCTTTCACCAGATCTTTTTCAAATTTCCTATGTAGCACTGGTGTCATGACTAGATGGGAACTATCAATTTTTTTCTGAAATTCGTTTGAAAACATGGCTGCCAGCAGGCATATTGGAGGATTTAGCACATCAATTGTCAATGAAAGTGTCAATGACACTGTAGCTCAACTTGTCAAGACAAAGACATGTACATGTATAGTATGTGACACAGCAATGACAAACATCTAGGTAATGACCTGATAACAAAGGTACATATAAAGTATTGTAACGATCTGTACATAAATACTGACCGTTGCCTGTAACAAATGTATAGGTAAAGTATTGTAAAGGTGGGTGACAGTCAGATGCTAAACTAGAAAAAAATCTTTGAGTCCCAGAGTGGGTCTGACTGAACCCCAAAATATTTGTTCTCATAGCACAGTGATAACAAAGGCACCCCAAAACACACTCATTCCTGTCCCAAGGTGAAAACAAAGGTACCCAAGAAGTTTCATGAAGATCAGTTCACAAATATGAGCTGTGTAGAAGTTGTGACAAAAAACTGATTGGACCGAATTTCGGTACAAAATGGCCACTGGCAGCCATCTTGAATTTTGGACCACACCCAGAAACACTCGTTCTCGCCCCAAGGTGATAACAAAGGTACCCAAGAAGTTTTGTGAAGATCGGTTCATAAATACAGCCTCTATCCGGTGCCGTATTGACATGTGCACTTACTGTGTATAAGTAGCACTGAATAAATCAAAGTTCATCTAATTTGCATAATTTCTGCATGAGAAAAAAACCCATACTATATGTGATGTATTCCATGTTACTAAACATTCATACAAAAATTTATTCAAATCAGAACTTTCATACAGAAGTTCTGTACAAAAGACTGATTGCATTAATTTTGGTACAAAATGGCTGCTGGTGGCCATCTTGAATTTTGGACCACACCCAAAAGCACTCGTTCTCATCCCACGGTGATAACAAAGGTACCCAAGAAGTTTCGTAAAGATTGGTTCATAAATATGGCCTCTAGCCTGAGACGTATAGAAGTTGTGTACAAAAAACTGATTAGACCTAATTTTGGTACAAAATGGCCACTGGCAGCCATCTTGAATTTTGGACCACACTCAGAAACACTCGTTCTCGTCCCAAGGTGATAACAAAGGTACCCAAGACGTTTCGTGAAGATCGGTTCATAAATACAGACTCTAGCCCGAGCCGTATTGACATGTGTCCTTACAGTGTGTAAGTAGCACTGAAAAAATCAAAGTTCATCTAATTTGCATAATTTCTGCACGAGAAAAAAACCCGTATTATATGTGATGTATCCCATGGTACTAAACATTCACACAAAAAATTATTCAAATCAGCACTTTCATATGGAAGTTCTATGCAAAAATCTGATTGCACCAAATTTTGTACAAAATGGCTGCCATCGGCCATCTTGAATTTTGGACCGGACCCCAAAACATTCGTTCTCGTCCCACGGTGATAACAAAGGTACCCAAGGAGTTTCGTAAAGATCGGTTTATAAATACGGCATCTAGACCGAGCCGTATTGGCATTTGCAATTACAGTGCTGAAAGTAACAACAAAAAACATCAAAGTTAGTCTAATTTGCATAATTTCTGCACGAGAAAAAAACCTGTACTATATGTGATGTATTCCATGTTACTAAACATTCATACAAAAATTTATTCAAATCAGAACTTTCATACAGAAGTTCTGTACAAAAGACTGATTGCACTAATTTTGGTACAAAATGGCTGCTGGTGGCCATCTTGAATTTCGGACCACACCCCAAAACACTCGTTCTCATCCCACGGTGATAACAAAGGTACCCAAGAAGTTTCGTAAAGATCGGTTCATAAATATGGCCTCTAGCCTGAGCCGTATAGAAGTTGTGTACAAAAAACTGATTAGACCTAATTTCGGTACAAAATGGCCACTGGCAGCCATCTTGAATTTTATGTGGCTTTCGGGTAATGTCTAGATGGGAGCTATTGAATTTTTCCGGATTTCATTGAAAAACATGGCCACCAGTGGTCATCTTAGATTTGGCATATGAATTGTCAACACTTCCTTTGGCACAGCCTATGGGACACATCTCTCGCCCGATCTTTCACAAATTTCATATGAAGCTTTGGTGTGATGTCTGCATGGGAGCTACAGAAATTTTCCCGAATTTCGTTGAAAAACATGTCCACGGGCTGCCATCTTGGATTTGGCACATACATTGTCTACAATTTCATTAGTACACCCTACAGGTTACATCCCTCACTTGATCTTTTTCAGATTTCATATGTAGCTTTGGTGTCATGTTTTTTCTGTAGAATCTTGATTAAATGAGTTGGCATTACTGGAGCGTTCTATTTAGTTTAGTCCCTTCTAGGACAAGTTGAGCTGCATTGACACTTTTATCTTGCTCCCATTTATTTGGAGTTTAAGAGAGGTTATTTACCGATTTGGTGTATAATACGATGACAGTGTTTGTGCTGGAAACTATCTGAACGAGTAGTGATGCAATTCCAATTTTCGTACATTTTACTTTTTCACAGTTTTCACCCCAAAATTACACATTTTCTTGTGTTCAGTAATTGGGATTTCAAGTATAATATTGTACACGGTTAGTTTGATCTAAGTACCAAGAAAATTATTGTTGTTTGTACTCTTTTAAGGAGTATAGCAAATTCCAAGTTTCGCTGATTTTATTAAATTTTTCAATGTTTTCACCCCAAATAACCATTTTCCCGTGATGGGATTAATGGTGATTTTTCAAATGTTATTTTGCATTCTAATTCCTGCCCCAAAACAATACAAACATTTGTATAGCCATTTCTTTTCATTTTCATTTTCTCATGAAGAAATTAGTTACCAAAAACATAATATCCCATTGTGAGATTTTTGGGGATTTTTAGTATGTTGTTATTTAGGCATAAATGCTGCGGTCAAAAGCAAAATCTTTTGTTTTGCAATTTCTTGTGGCTTAAGTATCAGATTGACTGGACTATTTTGGAAAACTGTCCTTATTTCTAAGACATTACCTGTGGATAACCTTGTTTGCTCCCAGGAGGTACATTAAAAGATGATGGGTGTGGTGATGGATATGTTACACTGCTCATTCTGACTCCTGCACTTCTCGGAACTGGAACTAAATTATCACTTCTGAAATTCAAATATATAAAATTACTGAATATTCTAAAACAAGAAAGAATGTGTGAGTTTTGACTGTGGTAAAAGTTGCAAGTCATCCAATTTCAAGCTGCAGAAAAAATGTGGAGTCCACATATTCTTCTAACAGTTGAATAGACTGCAGAGCTACTATACTTTCCAACTGTGATAACTGAGATAGATTAGTTTACAGCTGTTCTGGTAAAACTGTATTTGTTAAGACACACTTCCTTTTAACTGCACAGTAAATAGTGATGAGCCGATAAGAAGAAAGGCCTGTCATCCGAATGCCGATGATTTGAAGACACAATCAGCCGGTTGTCGATGCCGATGTCAGATTGTCAGTGTTAATTTTAATAATTTACTGTTGAAGTGTTACTGTGTTTGAGCATTGGAACTACATGATAATTCAACCTCCAAACTCCCAATCCTGGCAGTTTTCAAATTTCAAACAGACCTCCATTAAGTGCAATCACATAACTGACCAAAATGAGACATTTCACTGTTAGAAGAAATCAGAATTTTGTCATTTGGATTACCCCTCTGGCGAAGATAACATGAACCACATGTCATGTATTTCAGTATTTCTACCTTCTCATTGGTTAAACATGAATCACCGACATTGATCATTTTGCTGACCCCCTCTAGGAATAATAACATTGTCACGTGCTTAAACAGCAGCGCTTTTGTGTTACAAGGTTGTCGACTGGCTTAATGAATACCGGAAACAAGGTTTGTAACTTTGTGTCCAATTATGGAAAATAAATGCACGTTTTCAGGTGCTAAAAGTTTGTGAAGACAACGATATGCTGTAATTCAAAAACCCACAAGACTCGATTCGGATTACAGCCCTGCTTAAACCGAATGTGTAATGCTGTAAGCCAAAAAAAATCGAGGCATAGCAGTATGAAAATGTTAACAAACTTTTTCATTTTGACAATCGTCGTTTGCCGATGTTTACCCCACCTTCTGAACCGATGGCCGTATATCGGCCCATTTCCAATTGTATACCAATTAATCGTCTCATCACTAACTGTAGAACTCCACTGACTAATACAAACTTTAAGACTGAAAATTTTGCTTTCAAAATGAATCTTTAATTAACCCTTTACCCAATGTAATGGCAAAAAACCGGCCAGCGCTTCTTTAAACAAGAAGGACGCCAATGCCCTATAGCTCACCAACATTCCTCTTTGACAGTAACTTTGGCAAACACAAGAACTGTATCAAACAGGCTCATAACATGTGACAAAGCTTACCTAAACACAACCTCTTAAAAGTAAAACACAGAAACTGACATAAACACTAAGTTAAGCATGAAATTCTAAGCTAAACAGAAAACTAAACGTAACTAAAAATGTCAAGAAAAATGTTTAAAATGCAGGGTATGAGGGGTTAATCATGGAACAATGATACTGAGGAACATGTATGATGAATATAAGTGTCATGGGAAGAGAAGGAGCACAGCAGCTGACATAAACACTTAGTTAAACATGAAATTCCGAGCTAAACAGAAAACTAAACGCAACTAAAAATTTCAAGAAAAATGTTTAAAATGCAATGTATGAGGGGTTAATCATGGAACAATGATACTGAGGAACATGTATGATGAAAATAATTGCCATGGGAAGAGAAGGAGCACACCAGCTGACCTAAACACTAAGTTAAACATGAAATTCCAAGCTAAACAGGAAACTAAACGCAACTAAAAATGTCAAGAAAAATGTTTAAAATGCAGGGTATGAGGGGTTAATGATGGAACAATGATACCGAGGAACATGTATGATGAATATAAGTGTCATGGGAAGAGAAGGAGCACAGCAGCTGACCTAAACACTAAGTTAAACATGAAATTCCGAGCTAAACAGAAAACTAAACGCAACTAAAAATGTCAAGAAAAATGTTTAAAATGCAGGGTATGAGAGGTTAATCATAGAACAATGATACTGAGGAACATGTATGAGGAATATAAGTGCCATGGGAAGAAAAGGAGCACAGCAGCTGACCTAAACACTTAGTTAAACATGAAATTCTGAGCTAAACAGAAAACTAAACGCAACTAAAAATTTCAAGAAAAATGTTTAAAATGCTGGGTATGAGGGGTTAATCATAGAACAATGATACTGAGGAACATGTATGATGAATATAAGTGTCATGGGAAGAGGTGGAGCACAGCAGCTGACCTAAACACTAAGTTACACATGAAATTCCGAGCTAAACAGAAAACTAAACGCAACTAAAAATGTCAAAAAAAATGTTTAAAATGCAGGGTATGAGGGGTTAATCATGGAACAATGATACTGAGGAACATGTATGATGCATATAAGTGCCATGGGAAGAGAAGAAGCACAGCAGCTGACCTAAACACTAAGTTAAACATGAAATTCCGAGCTAAACAGAAAACTAAATGCAACTAAAAATGTCCAAAAAAATGTTTAAAATGCAGGGTATGAGGGGTTAATCATGGAACAATGATACTGAGGAACATGTATGATGCATATAAGTGCCATGGGAAGAGAAGAAGCACAGCAGCTGACCTAAACACCAAGTTAAACATGAAATTCCGAGCTAAACAGAAAACTAAACGCAACTAAAAATTTCAAGAAAAATGTTTAAAAGGCAATGTATGAGGGGTTAATGATGGAACAATGATACTGAGGAACATGTATGATGAAAATAATTGCCATGGGAAGAGAAGGAGCACAGCAGCTGACCTAAACACTAAGTTAAACATGAAATTCCGAGCTAAACAGAAAACTAAACGCAACTAAAAATGTCAAGAAAAATGTTTAAATTGCAGGGTATGAGGGGTTAATCATAGAACAATGATACTGAGGAACATGTATGATGAATATAAGTGCCGTGGGAAGAAAAGGAGCACAGCAGCTGACATGAACACCTAGTTAAACATGAAATTCCAAGCTAAACAGAAAACTAAACGCGACTACAAATTTCAAGAAAAATGTTTAAAATGCAATGTATGAGGGGTTAATCATGGAACAATGATACTGAGGAACATGTATGATGAAAATAATTGCCATGGGAAGAGAAGGAGCACAGCAGCTGACCTAAACACTAAGTTAAACATGAAATTCCGAGCTAAACAGAAAACTAAACGCAACTAAAAATGTCAAGAAAAATGTTTAAAATGCAGTGTATGAGGGGTTAATCAGGGAACAATGATACTGAGGAACATGTATGATGAATATAAGTGCCATTGGAAGAGAAGGAGCACAGCAGCTGACCTAAACACTAAGTTAAACATGAAATTCTGAGCTAAACAGAAAACTAAGCACAACTAAAAATGTCAAGAAAAATGTTTAAAATGCAGGGTATGAGGGGTTAAATCATGGTATAATGATAATAATCATCATATAGCAGCATTATAAAGGCCATGATATGGAAATAGGGTGAGTAAGTGACCTAAACAGAAGCTTTAACATTATTGGACACGTACGCTGACGCCGACGCCGGCGCTGACGCTGACGCCGACGCCGACCGATCGAGCCATGCCATAAGCTCACACAACTGAAGTTGGTGAGCTAAAAATCGCCAATTAATTTTCATTATTTTTTCATTTTTTGTCTCAAAAACATAGGTTAGGACCCCTCGTTGGAACGAGCTCGTTCCAATGAGGGGTCATAACCTATGTTTTTGAGACAAAAAATGAAAATAAATTAGTTATTCGTGAATTTTGTTTGCAAGTGTCGTCTGCTTTTCATGTTAGATAAAGGGTTAACCAGAAATACATTATGTGATTTTCCATTTAAAACACAGTTTTGACATTCCTTTTCACCTTCTGCACACTGATATCAAAATACCATAATTTCATGTAGGAAATCTTTAACATATTCAACTAGGAATTTAACAAATTCAATTGTGTTTGCCAGAGCTTAATTGGGCAAGTGAAGAACTTGGTTCAAGAGAGCTGATCTAGTATGCTAATAAGCATATAAATTACAAATCTAGTCAGAAAACCCCAAGTAAGACAAAAGATTCTTTGATACATTCAAATAAGTATGTATCTTCTATTTATCTCCTAGGGTACATGGTGGCTCAGTGGTTATGGCATTGGACTTCAAACTGAAGGGTCCATGGTTCGATCCTCCACCAAGGGTAACTGCCTAGTGTCCTTGGAAAAGGCACTTAATCCTGATTGCCTACGTGGGAACACAGTGGTGTAGTGTGCCAAAGTGTACTGTACATCAATGGTGCACTTGTCTTCAATCAATGCTAACCCTGCTTGTGCAGAGTTAGTATGTTGGAGAGACTGACAGTTGCTCGCCATTACTCAGTGTTTCTCTAAAGGTACCCTGGCTTCCTCCACCTGTAAAACTGTCTGACACAAGGGACGCTGTTGTCAAAAGTGTTGAAAAATCATAAAAAAAAACATTTATCTCCTACCCTATTGACAGAATCCCTGAGAGAAGTTTCAGGTTTGCAGTGACTGACTGACTGTATTTGCTGAAAACACTCACTTTCCATCATTACAAAAGCTATTAATGGATAAAAATTGTCAATTACTCACAGAACAACATACTGACAACTGGAATGCCTCATTCTGTCCATAGAAATTGTCTCTGAGGAATTCAGTGAGACAACCCAAAACTCTGTGAAATGCAAACTTTAGAAACAAAGAAAAAAAACCCAAAATAACAACTCTGGGATGTAAAAAATATTCAAATATTTTCAAATAGAATGTGGATGAAATCAATGATTCCAGTTTAATGACTGAGCTTAGAGCTCAGAAACTCATGAGTTTTCAACTTTTACAGCCTGCATGAACAGATTAATATTGGCCTTGTGATCATTGGAAATCTGATGAAAATATTAACTTCTGGGTGTCTCATGGTAACAGATAGTACTTAACAGATATTTCTAGGCTTTAATGAATGAATCAAAACCTATGTGCATCTTCTATAGGGTGTTCTGTCCAATAGAGTAATGCTGCTTCATACACCAACACAGAAAAATAACGTCATAATATTCTATTGGGTCCTAAACTCTGTGGCTGGTACCAGGTTTGGGTTGACAGGCACAAAACTGTTAGAACTTGTCACAATGATAGGCACCAAATAAATCACTATTGCTTGTTGTTTAACCCTTTACCCAAACCAAAACCGATCAGCGCTATTCACAAAAATTGCCATTCAATTTTCATTATTTTTTTCATTTTTTGCCTCAAAAACATAGCATATGACCCGACATTGGAACGAGCTTAATGAGCTTGTTCCAATGGGGGTCATAAGCTATGTTTTTGGTGCAAAAAATGAAAGCAATTACTTTTTCAATAATTTTGTTTGCAAGTGTCGTCTGCTTTTAATGTTAGGTAATGGGTTAAGTTATCACTTGTCATGGAAAAAGAACACTATGATGACAAATGAATAGTCACTCAATCTGTTAGTAACAAAGCATGTCACAAAACATTGATAGAAAACAGGAATTGCTTAAGAAACAAAGGCTATGCAAAGCGTGGGCCACTGCCCTAACCCACAGGCATGTTTGAAGTAGCCTTAAAGGTATTGTGGGACAGATTCTCTAAGTCAAAAGAGTGAAAACAGAAAATTTTTCCAAGTCCACAAAGTGAAAAAAACATCCATAACTATGGGAACAATTATTGGATGGAACCCATTCCTTGTGCATATCCGTTCCCCCATGCGGGTCTATCAGCATACCAAAGGAGAGCATTGGCTTTGAAAATTACAGTGCAAAACATTTGTACAAACAGCTGGATGGATGGATGGATGGAGGGATGGATGGACCAATGGATGGGTGGCAGATGGATGGACAGACAGCTGAATGGACAGATGGCTTCAATAGATACCCATGAATCCTCTTTCGGGAGGTCGGGGGCATAACAAGACTGGACTAAATGTACATACCATACTAAATTACATTGGGGAGTCTGACAGTTTCTCACTGCTGCTTGGTGGTTCTCTCCGGGTACTCCAGTTTCCTCCACCTGTAAAATGGTCCCACATGAGGTGATACCGGTTGTCAAAAGTTTCATTAAAACCCAAAATTAGACAATTAAATAAATACCATACTAAATGTATATTACACATAGGGGCTTCTACTCATTTTGCTTGAAATTTGACAGAATGTGTGGGCTGTGAAAAACATAAATAGTCTCCACTTTCTGTAATTTGACAAACAAACTAAAATACAACATTTTAAGTAACATATTGTAAAACAATACAAAACTACAACTTTTACTTTCAAGAAATCAAGAGATTCACCTGACAGTTATTCTGTTCATAAATGATAGAAAATCATATCTAACTAGACTTTATGATTCTGGAGAATCATGGCTTTTCCCGATGAGATTCCATAATTTTTCATGACCCCACAGTGTCTGATGAATTGTTTTTAACTGTCTCACTGAAGTTCTCTTTTTGATGTTATGAGAAAGATGGGTATAGTAGTCTCAAATGACTCAGTTTGATAAACAAGAAGAATGTTACTAAGGTAACACATGCCCTCCCCCCCCCCTAGTGACCTTCACCTTGCAGATGCGGCAGAAACTATTATACGTGACACACCTTCTGACTGTCCTTAACATTTGTAAAAAGTTTAACAAATGTTCTATCATTCGTTTCTGAGTTATGGCTGAGACACGAATATTGACCGATTTTTAGTGTGACAATGAAATGTGACCTTGACCTTGAAGGTACGGACCCGGCTATGGTGTGTGACACATCCTCCCATGGTCCTTTATAATTCTGTTAAGTTTGATGACTGTAGCCCTAATAGTTTTGGAGTTATGCTTGAGACACGATTTGTGACCCTGAACATATGAAGGTCAAGTGTGACCTTCACCTTGCAGATGCAGCGGAAACTATTATATGCGACACACCTTCTGACTGTCCTTAACATTAGTAAAAAGTTTAACAATTGTACTATGATTCATTTCTGAGTTATGGCTGAGACACGAATATTGACCGATTTTTAGTTTGACCTTGAAATGTGATGTTGACCTTGAAGGTACGAACCTGGCTATGGTGTGTGACACATCCTCCCATGGTCCTTTATAATTGTGTGAAGTTTGAAGACTGTGGCCCTAACAGTTTTCGAGTTATTGGCTTGGACACACACACACGGACGGACGGACGGACAGACGGACGGATGGACAGATGGACTGACTCACAGACTGACGGACAGACACACGCACACTTCAATCACTATATGCCACCCGACTTAAGTCGGGGGGCATAATTAAGTCGGGCCTCATAAAAAAATGTTTAGGTAAAAACCATCATTAATGGTGGAGAGGGTTAATATCAATATCGTCGTCCCGACAGGTTAATGACCGACAAAAGGAGTTACATTTGTTTGACACATACCCACCGAGTGCTGTGGCTATTTGAAAATGGTCCATTTCATCTCAAATGTATTCAAAATATTGATGTCTGGCAGCTTGTAGAGGGTTAACAAGTGCTAACAGGAATATTTTTCCATGCAACTTGTAATGTTACACCAGGAATGCCCAATTTTCCTAAAAATCTACAAGATGTTTTGAGAGAAATCCAGGGAGAACATTAATTTTAAGCTTTTGATTGGTATCATTGTTTATCCAGCCCAAAACAGGTTAAGGATTGTTTTTTCAATACCTTATTACTTACAAAAATAATTCTCAGTGAATTCTACTTCCACTTATGTTGATCTCTCCTCTTAACTTTGGGTGCTGTGGGTATGCAAACACAGCCCATTTTATCAAAAATTTTATGTTAGAGAAAGGGGTATTGCAGATTAACCAGCCCAAAACAGGTCAACGCTTGTTTTTTTTAATAGCCTTATTACTTGCAAAAATGATCCACAGTGAATCCCACTTCCAATAAATGAACAGCCCATTTCATCAACATTTTGATGTTTGGCAGCTGTGGAGGGTTAACATATGCATTGCCTAATATCTCTTGTATATGAATGGTAGTGTCACAGACTGGTCTAATAATGATGAATGTTTAACAAAAAATCTACAAGACGTGTTTTGAGAAAGTGCCCATAAACCCTAAGTTTGACAGTTTTTTTTCCAATTCTGGCGAAATAAGGGTTAAATCAAAAATTCCACTTTTAGTACATTTTTAGATTTTGGGCCCCACTATGCATGTACAAAATTGTGTGAAAATTGGTTCAAAAATGGCTTCTGAATCACACGGACAAAATGTGTGGAACACCCCCCCCCCCCCCTCCCCCCCCCCCCCCTCCACCCCCCAAAAAAATAAAAAATAATAATCCGTAGAAAAACAATAGTCTTAACTTCTCTTACATTTGGTTTGTTTTGTTCATGCCATGTGCATAAATAGTGCCAGGTTAACTCTGAAGTCAGGGGTACAATGGCAAAGCATTTTGGAAATGGTACCTGCACACATTTATTGAAAGTGCTTCAGGAAGTGATTAATCCAACTTGCAAAATCCCTAAAAACAAGCATCTTTCTGATAGTACCATCTTTGTGCAACCAGGACAGGCATTGGGCTAAACCTTACAAGAAAGCTTATAATAATAAACATTTTCGACGGGTGATACAACAAACAGATATGCACAGCTTTTGCAGATTTTGCATTCTGCGCTGGAGGGAAACAATACCAAAATTGGGAAATTTGTGAAAAATCATCATTGTTTTGACAGTATGCCTATTCAAGATACCTTAAGATTCCAGGGTTAAACTTTTCTTAATAACATATAACAGAAAAGATGTACCATCTGGATTGTAGAATCCAGCTCCACAAAACATTTACACCCTGGACTGATCATAATCCACGAGTTTCTCAATGAAGAAAACTGTTACGTCCAAATTCTCAAAAAACAAGCATTTTTTAGTACGTAACAACCTTTATGCATCCAGTACAGACATTGGGTTAACTTTAAAAGAAAACTTACAATGGCAAACATTCTTGGCAGGTAATTATACAATCAGATATGCATCTGGTTTTTCGATTTTCTATTCTGAACTTTTGGGAAACACTAACCAAACATGGGATATTTTGTGAAAAATAACCACTGTTTGACAGTACGACTATTCAAACTTACATGATGGCCCAGGGTTAAACTTTTAATAATAGTAACATATAATGCCTCACAAAGTAGATCTTCTGTTTCTCAGTGCATTCTTTGTAAAATGCGAGCAGGCCTTTTTTTTATTTTATTTTTTTATTTTTGAAATTATTTCTTTGCCATCAAGATCATGTTCTTGGTTTGTTTTATGTTTTAAGCCTCATAATCTACAGAATAGCATGGGTGATGGTGTATTTTGTCCCTTTAGTGCAAGAAGGCTTTGCATAAACCATTTAATTTTTATTTTTTCAAGTTTGCAGTGGTTATAAAATGAGAGCATGTGGCTGCCAAAAAGACCATGCAGAAGGGCCTAACAGCAAAGTTGTTTCACTTACATTGCTGCATAAGGCTATAAACAACATTTGGTTCTTTCCCTTTTCTCAGTGGAGAAAATCTGTACTTGAACTTAACAAATTCTCAAAAAGTTAAAAAATTTATAGTAATTTATATATTTTTTATACTTACCAATGACCCAGACATAGCTGGTGCTAACTCTTAAAATATAGGGCCAAACACAAATTTTGCCCCCCAATCCCCAAAATTTGCATCTAAAACTAAAGAAAACATGTCCTGAAAGGCCCTCCACACTTCGCCCCTACTGCGCATGCGCAGTGTCAAGGACGTTCCGAAATTGGCGCCATTTATCATTCTAATAACCAGTGCCTGGTAAGCGCTATGTACTCAGCGGGGAGGCAAGAGTTCCCAACTCCTGGGAGGGCCATCCCCGTCTGGGTCATTGGTAAGTATAAAAAATATATAAATTACTATAAATTTTTTAACATTTTTATACTGTACCAATGACCCAGACATAGCTGAATAGTAAAAAGGCTGGAGGGCCAAGGACATAGAGCAAAATGGAATACGCTCAATAAAATAAAATAGAGTCATCCCCTGTAGGGAAAAGAAGTAATAGGCCTTACATGTATCTTTCTTATTTATGATAAATTAGAAAGATACAACACCTTCCAAAAATTGAGCTTCATACATCCATGTACTCTATTAATATCCAATAATCCTTATACTAATAATTTTTAAAGTAAGCCAATAATAAAGTAAGTCTAGAGAATAGAGACTCTTATACTCCTAAAAGTGTGTGAGAATTGCATAATCATGTCCGTTGACATATGCAATATTCAAAAGCTATACTTTAAAAACTAAGACTTGAATGAATTTTATAAACTTAAACTTCTCACTTAAACAACCATCCCAATAACAGCTCAGAATTACTAACTCCGGAGGAGGTATCCCCTTGTTTTCATAGTAAAAACAGGTGACCCAAGGGAACACCCTCCCCCCCCCCCCCCCCCCCCCCCCCTTTTTCTTGCCCTGGGTCAAATAGCCCAGAGCGAAGAGGGCAGCCGAACGGAGACACTGCCGAAACAGACAGCCTACCTAGCTATAGTAGCAACTGTTAAGTGAATGACATTCTGAGCAGTAGATAATAGACCTAACAATAGAGGCCTCCAGAAATGGACTCGATATTTCTGAGATAAAATTCATGAATGGATGGCTGAGCGCAATGAGCAGCCTTCAAAAATCTATAATAGCAACACTATTAATGTAAGCCCAAGAAGTAGAAGAACTCTTACTTCATGAGCCGAAATCTTAAGCACAACTGCTAAGCCAATGATATACCATAAGCAGTACGCTAGTTAATAGAATCCATTAACAATAAAATGGAGCGTAACGTCCTTCTACTAGACATCAAAGACAGAAGAAGCTTACGCCCTTGTAATAAACAGATATCTGTTTATAAATACATAAACTGTACCCGGAAAGAGTAAAGGCCTATGCCCATACGAAGACGGAAGGACCTTAAAATAATAGGTTCCGGATAATAGGAGCCTAACTCTTATGCAACAATCCAACCTAAATAGTAATGGAAGTATTGATTCCGAAACTATGAAAGTGAAAATCATTCATCGATAGTGCATGAAACTCACTGACTCTACAGTAAAAGAGAAACCAACAGAATTACTGTCTAAAAGGTCAGAATTTGAAAACTACTGTTTCCAGAGGCTCAAATGATTACTTAGCTAAATAAGAACCGAAGTTAAAATCCGTATAGGAATTTAATCTAAAGATTCTAAGTCTATTAATCAAAAAGTTACTAGCTGACTTAGATAAAGAGACAAAAGACTCAATTGTAAACTATCGTAGAGTGCATAGGTATGAGGTAACATAAACCTATAACCTAAATAACAACAGGCTGCAGTAGATCTTGTGAAACAAGTATACTAAAAAATAGCAATGAGTAGTGTGGAGGGATCAACCATATGAACATAATGATCCCTACACCACGACAGAAGAGCCTCCACTTTAGTCGCATAGAATAGCGAAGAAGAGGATCTCCTATAGTAAGAAATCGCGTCCAAAGCTCGTCCAGTACAGTGCTTACAATGCAATACGGACCACACAACGGAATACATGAAGGTTGCGACCTTGCTGGTTGTGATAAAGATGACACGATTTACCCAGTGAAAAAAGATCCTCACATAGAGGAAGATTTCACGTTAAGAACCACAGTAGACAAGAGAGTAAATTACTCATGATCTCTGTGAAGATAGAGATGCTATCAACAGAAATGTATTGTGGTAGTTTATCTTAGCAATACCTGCTAAAACAACAGCGCCGGAGGATACGCGTATCCTATCATTCCGTCCTATAGATCAATAGAGCGTTAACAGTATTAGCTCAGAGATCTGGACAAGCCAACACATACGTCTGCAATTTATTAGCAAGCTGTGTCATAAATAAAACATCATTGGGCGCTCCCATAGATAGCAAATCTGATTGAATACTTGTTTGTTGAGAGTCCATTCTGACAGCAACAAGCGACCCGTAAGAGAACGGGAGTGCGATAAAACAATCAGACGACCCAGAATATGACGGACCAAAACTGAACTTGGTGTACTATAACCAACAGACGGATTCTTTCCATTAAATTGAATAACGGAAACGAAAGAGTGCCTCCCTGGTTCCGGAGATACGCCACTACTGTCGAATTAAAGGACAGGAATTTGGGCATGCGTTTCTGAATAATGTTCATGCAATGACATAAAGCAAGCCTAAAAAACATTATTCCGCGGAAGTTAAACTGATAGCTAAAAGACTGCGGAACCCAAAGACCCTGGCACTTCGAATCCGTAGGGATCAGTATATATCCCAATCTGTTTGACTGGCAACCGTCATAACAGCCACACTCGGGTCCGGCAACTGTGGCGGCACTCTCTGAGTCAACCACCGAATGTTTGCCCCAGTCTGAATCTCTTGTAACACTAGATAGACAAGAGAATGTATAAATCAAGCAATTCATGGATTGCCGGAAAGTTGCCGTCGAAGAGAAGCTCCTCCGAGAACGAAGCGACTATGAGAGAGTTCTTGACCTACTATCCACGCGTGGATGTAGCTAGGGCTGCATCACGTCTAACCAACTCCAATCAGCCACTGAAGGGCGGAGTTATACGTGAACAAACTACTGCCCTCAAAAGAAATTACATTGAGAATAATATCCCGTAAATCTTTTCTTGAAGACGTAATGATAACGCCTCAGTAAGGCGGATTACGTATAATAAAGCGTCTAAGTTAAATCTACTATACATAATGTCGTTCCCAACATTGAAATTGGAAAAGACATAAACGGCGAAAAAGAATATATGCAGTCTTTAATCACACCGTCTAGACGCATATGAACTCTCGGTATGCCCTGCTCTGCCAAAATAAACTATATGTAAAAAAGATAAAATGGCAGAAATGAGCCACACGGACAAGAAACTAAACTATCATGCTTAGTAGCAGGCTTGTATATATATATAAATATATAGCGTCGAAAAATAAAACACATGTTGTAATGACAATATTGGACTGCGTCGGTAAGTCAGGGACAAAGTCCCTGTACCGATCGAAAAATCCGAGTCCAATGACGCTATAAGTCTCTTATCCAAGATCGCAGCAATGAAGTCCGAAAAATAATCACTGGAAGAAATGCCAGAAGATATGAAAGGCATCTTCCGATACTACTAAAGGGAAAACTCGAAATCTTTCGAATCCCTTTCGCCATCCTGTCGGACCCTATAAAGCGTTCGGTCGTCCGTAGCTTGATGCAACCGCGGACCGCACCGACCCAGCGCCGTCGGATAATTCCTGATTCGACCGAGAAACTGTCAATTGCTGGGATGCTGCGAAACAACTGTGCTAACTCGGATAGCACGTCCGTCACTGAGGCCTGAGGAGCAGCGGTCTTACGATGCATTGCCGCAGGAAGCTCCGAGATCGTTACCCCGTGCATACTTCCAATATGCGAGCGAACGGAGTGTATAGGCCTCGTGTCCCTTGGCTACCGGATGGCGCGACCTATTCGCTGTGGAATCACTGAATGCCGAAACTGATCGGATACTCGAGGTCACGTAGCCAATGTGCGGTCGTGTGCCCTGCTGTGAGGATGAGGAGGCATTAAAGACAGTCTCTCGGACTGTCAATATAACGGAGCATCCCGAGCAACGGACATATGCTCCGAATGTAAAATATCTGAACCACAACATGCGGTCCCCTATGTTGTTGGCTTCCTCCGATCTGTCCTCAATCTGCCATCACTGGGTGAGTACTAAAGTAATTAAAGTGCTCGCATCACCCAAATCTCCTTCCTAGACCGCAACGGACGAACCCGGCAGCCGAACCATTCGATGAATGTACGCTACACCGGGTGAGCTAGCGAATGTCACTCCGTAAGCGATAGACATATTCCATGAGCACTTATTGCCGCTAACTCTTCATTAACTATGACGACAGAGGCACACTTTTGAAAGACATCTCCATAACTCTTCGAACAAGAAACCAGAAATGCTTGGATAGCAAGCATAAAATAATAATATATATAGCGTCGTTCAATAATTCGAAAGTTTGTGTGACATTATTGGACTATGTCGGAACTGAGGGACGATGTCCCTGAACCGAACCAAAAATTTCTAAGTCCACCGACGCTATCAGTTTCTTATCCGGCATCGCAGCATATGTTGTTCCGAAAGGGAAAGCTTGAAATCCTCCGAATCCCTTTCGGTATCCCGTCGGACCGGATGAAACTTTCGGACGTCCGTACCCGCTTCCGCGGAGCATCCCGACCCAGCATCGTCGGATAAAATATATGCGACAGATTCAGTTGATGCTGGGATGCTGCGATAAACTGTGCTATTAAGGAAAGCACGTCCGTTCCCGAGGCCTGTGCAGTAGCGGACTTACGATGCATTGCCGCTGGAAGCTCCGTGTACGTTGACTCCCGCACACTTCCTATGCGAACATCCGGAGTCTGCAGGCCTCGAGTCCCCGGCTACCGACCCAGCGCTGTCGGATAATTCTCGATCCGACACCGTTTCTGTCGGCTGCTGGGATGCTGCGATAAGCTGTGCTATGTGCACAAGAATGTCCGGCGTCGAGACCTGCGGAGGCGCAGCCTATCGCTGCTTCGCCGAGGGCAGCTCCGCATCAGATGGCTCCCGCATACTTTTCCTATGCGAACGTCCGGAGTCCATCGGTCTCGAATCCCTGGCTGCCGGATGGTGTGACCTGGTCGCCGAAGAATCCTTGATCGGCGAAGCTGGTAATATATCGGCGGTCACGCAGCCAAGGTGCGGTCGTGTGCGCTGACGAGAAGAGGAAGCCTTAGTAGTCTCAGCGGACTGCCTATACAACGGAGCGTCCCGAGCGACGGACGTATGCTCCGCTAGCGACACATTTGTACCACAACATCTGGGGCCAGATGTTGTTGAACGAGAGAGGGGCCTCTCTCGCTTGCCGTCCGGATGGACCGGAACGAGCTATGAACCGGACTAAAAGGCTTCCTCCGTTCTCCCTCCGATCCGCCGTCACTGGGTGTGCATTAAGTTAATTTTATAGTGCTCGCATCACCCCAAAATTCCTTCTAGACCGCAACGGACGAACCCGGCTGCCGAACCATTCGGTGAATGGACGCTACACCGGGCGAGCTAGCGGACGTCAAAGGCCGTCGAACCTACTAGGGTCCTCTTAGGCAATTGGCGTATTACATGAGCACTTTTCCGCTAGCCCTTCATTAATTGTGACGACGGAGGCACACTGTTGGAAGACATCACAGATACATCACCCTAATCTTGATCGTCTGAAATAGAAATTGATAAAGTAGAGTGACCCTGCGGGGAAAGGACCGGAGTGTCCAAATCCCCAACAACATACCGTGACATACGCTTCCCATATTGTCATCGAAATCATACGATACAGAACAGGAGTTAATGCGAGTACACTGACCACATATAGAATGATAATAAGGTCAGAGGAAGACTTCCTCTTAAAACAATTGATCAATATCCTTTCAATGTGAAAAGAAAACAAGTCCTGGTACTCGCACTAACCCCTGGCAATCAAAATACATAATAATAATATGATCCATTAATATAGAAAAAATAATTGAAATCAAAATATTTTGAAAAAATATTTTTTCAGAACAGCCCAAGTTTCTGAAAAGTAACGTTGAGCCCCAATGGATCCCAAGCCTAAGTGTGGACAAAAATTTTAAAAATATTTTAAACAATTTATTCAACACTTACGAACAATAATAATGTATCTAGTTATGATTAAAATAACATAAAGATATTATTATTTAGAAATCCCCCCCTCACACAGAGGGCTGTTGTAAATGTAAACAATGAGTGTAAAAACACTAAAATAAGACTCCAGGCACCCAGGCCCGAAATCAGTTACCAAAAATACACCATCTGATGCAAAACCGAGACTTCCAGGGAAGAAACTGCAGAACATCAGATGGTAGATGCAGAACACAACGCCTAACCACCCGTAGGTGAAGACGTAAACATGGGGAAAGAACAGAATTCATTCTGTTAATCAGCTAAAACTCCCAAGAAATTTTAGTAATAATAATTACAGAAACTATGCCAAAAGCATGGGAGAATAGCAAGGGGGAACTTAAAGGACAGGGAGAGAGGAAAAACACTTGAAAAAACAGTGTAACTAAATAATCAGAATGACAACAAAATGGCTGCTGCCTTGAAAATAGGTAACTTAACATAATTTCATTAAAAAATTTTAAGTTACAGCCCTGATAATATTCTGTCACACATTCTTTTCCTCTCCTCCTTTTCTATCCTCCTTAGAATCACCATTTCACTAATATTTATGTGTCTGGCATCATTTAAACTGAGATTTAAAAGCACAAAGATCAGTCAGATGTTAACTGATGAAGGGCCAAACTTAGAATGATAAATGGCGCCAATTTCGGACCGTCCTTGACACTGCGCATGCGCAGTAGGGGCGAAGTGTGGAGGGCCTTTCAGGACATGTTTTCTTTAGTTTTAGATGCAAATTTTGGGGATTGGGGGGCAAAATTTGTGTTTGGCCCTATATTTTAAGAGTTAGCACCAGCTATGTCTGGGTCATTGGTACAGTATAAAAATATGAGTATTTTGCGGACAGTACTGATCTTCATGAAGTCAAAACGGGCATTGGGCTGATGATGCAAACAGACAAGCAAAGTGTTTTCAGATTTCCCAAACTTATTTCCCAAACTTGTCAAATTTTGCAAAAATCATCATTTCTTTGACAGTACTGCTATTCGAGCTACCATGACAGCCCAGGGTTAAACTTTAATAACAAGATATAAGAGCTAAGTGGATGAATTTTGATCAAATTTTTTGCCAAACTGGTAGAAAAGTTGCGTGGAAAGACTAGAAATGTTGGATGGAAAGACAAGAGAAGCCTTTCAGAACATACAGTACAGTTGCCGTGGACTGGTCACTTTCCACGAGTGGGCAATATTTCCACAGGCTCAATAATATTAGATTCCAAACACTAATTACAGGAATAAGCATCAAAAATATAATTAATGAAGCACCAGGTACAATCCGGTGCTTCATTAATTAAAATTTTGCTGATGATAATTTTCATCCACTCATGGATTATGATCAGTCCATGGTGACTGTACTGTACCTTCCCTGCAGGGGAATAATTATGGCAACCCAGAAAAAGATTATCTTAATTTTTTATGGCAACCTTAATATTTTTCAGAAAAAGTGAGGTAAAGTAATAGTGATTCATTTACCAGTGTTAGTGGAGGTGGAGAGGCTGAGATGACCTATTTATAGAATACTGCAGATTATTTTCTAGAGCTGGGCGGTATTGAAATTTCAAGTTCAGTTTCAGTATTTTCAGAATGATTCATCTCGGTATCGGTACAGTATTCGGTGTCAGCAATATATATGTACTCACACCATTACCAATATCGAGTGGTATTTTGGGAATACTGTCTAGTTGTAGTTCCCCGTTTTACAGCAAAGTCGCCTAATTATCAAAATGTTAGAAGTAATACAGGCACTCACCTTTGGTCATTTAATGTAACAAAAAAGCTGTGAGAAAATACCCTTCAGCATTTTTGTTACATCAAATGACTGGCAGTGACTGGCTTTAGAAAAATGTTTGGCCATCATTTTTTAGTTTAAATCGGGAATATTTTTCAATACCAAAAGATTGGTATTTTATGATTTCCTCGGTATGGTAAATTGGTACTGGCTTGATACCAATACCAAAAGGTATTTATGTAAACCACCCATCTCTATTATTTCATACAATTCATGGTGGATGAATCTCAAAAGAACAGGCGATTAGTGTGGAGGTCGAGGAATAAAGGGCATTTTCCAACCAGTCTGGTAGGTCTGGATCTCTTAGTCCCATGGTAAATCTGTTGTTTTGTGTGTTAAGAGTCAGATGCTACAAGCCTCGGCTCAAAAACTTCTCTCTCGATCTGCTACATTATGTCGAACTGATAAGGTGCTGCAATGTAATATACTGTTGGAAAGGGCTCTGAGAGTATTACATCACAACACTCTATCCCAAAAGCCAGAGAACACTAAGTGTTATCTTCACTGAAAAGTAGATCCTGATTCCAGAAGACCTAACAAATGAATCCCAGGGGCAATTCAGGCTTCCTTTATTTGTCTATGGTCAGGTATTGTAGGTGACTGAAAAAATTAGTTGCCCATTTTCTTTTGAGACGAATGACAGGCAAATGAAACAATCGATCCCCTAATTTGTGCAGGCCTGAAATCACTGCCAGGCCAACAAACTTACAAATTGGGGTGGAAAGGAAATTCTGAAAAATTGTTGAGTCTCTTCTTATAATTTATCCTGTAAACAAATTTCAACTATCAAAATTAACTTTATGCATTTACTATACAGCTGCCGTGGACTGGTCACTTTTCACAGGTGGGCAATATTTCCACAGATGCAATAATAATGGATTCCGAACACTAATTATAGGAATAATCATCAAATCAGAAATTTGATTAATAAAGCACCGGGTGCTTAAAAGTTTGCTGCTGATGATTTTTATTACCTGGTAAATGCATGCATGGACACCACTGCCCACATGTGGATTACGACCAATCCATGGCGAATGTACTGTAATTTGACTACAGCAAAAAGTGGACACAAAACATAAAAATCTTTCTATCTTCCAAACCATAACTTAACCCTTTGCACACTGATGTCAAAATCTTTAAATTTCAAGCTGCAAATTTTTCCAAAATGCAATTACAAATTTAACCAATTCACTTGTTTTGACAGACAGATGTGATATTAGTCCGCATAGTGTGGGATGTGTTCACCTTTGCACGAGAACATGGATGATATATTGTGGCTTATATACTCTTAAATAAATACACCTTATAGTTTTAATGTAAGCTCTTTTGTTTTGAGGTTATAGACTATTTTATTTGCAGGGCGGTTTTCTGAAGAGATGAAGGTGACTGTTGAGTTGTCAGTTTTCTGTTTTTTGGCCCACCTTCCAACAGTCGTGTCATATACAATAAGGGTACTGGTGCTGCTGCCTATGCTAAGATTGCTTAAATTCATGGCAGGTGCAATTTCCAAGTCGTATATATAATTGTGATGGATTTGATTTTGATAAGTCGATGCCGATTGTCTCTTGCCAGTTTGCTTTACCTTGTCTATAAACATTATTCCAGCTTAGCTGTTTTCCATTTTTATTATAAAATCAGGTTGTTGACACTGCGTACTTCAGTGATATTTTCTTTACTTTTTGTAAATATCGCAGTGAGGTGGATCCAAATTGTTTACTGTCAACCATTTTGGCTGTCTTTTCAAACTTATTTTGCAATCCAATCTTCGATTGGCATGTTCAAAACAGTTGGCCAATGGGAGACTGGTTTGCAGAAGGCATTATTCTCTACAGGCATATTAGCTTATATTTTATTGGCTTTGGGTCTCTATCATGCACGGATTCTTGTGTGTCAATGGCAATAGATGCTGGGTAATTCTATTGGTCTCCTTGCCTATATAATGAGCCACAGCGGCCTTTTAAGATCACTTTGGTTTTTGCTAAAGAACCTTCAGGTTCGAGCTGCTACCCAGTCACCTAAGAACTTCCAAGTTCGTTATAGGGTGGATGTTGTGCTTTCTAATTTAATTAATTTTAATTAAATTTTTAAAAGCCAAAATCACTGGTGACTGTCCTGATCCCTGGATGAGTAGATAAAACATTCTTTCTGCCACCCACTTTGAGGTACCAAGTTCTAAATTTCCCGCAAGTAGTATAGTAATGCTTCTTGGGACCCACTTTGGGGTACAATGTTCTAAATTTCTCCCAAGTAGTATAGTAGTGGTTCTTTGGACCCACTTTGGGATACAATGTTCTAAATTTCAACCAAGTAGTATAGTAGTGGTTCTTTGGACCCACTTTGGGGTACAATGTTCTAAATTTCCCCCAAGTAGTATAGTAGTGGTTCTTCTAACCCATTTTGTGTGCAATGATATATATGAATTTTTTTAAGTAGTATATTAGGAGCTCTTTATATCAATTTAATAGATAGCATATTATAAAATATACATTGTGTAACATAGAAATTCTCTGAAATTATGATGGCTTCCCTTCTGTGACTATTTTGGGTTTTTTTCCCCTGATGTGGAATTACGACAAATACTCTAGAGAATTAGACTTTCTTCAGTAAATGGATATTTCAGGCATCAGCTTACCCTAGTATTTTTCATCACATTCTCTCTCTCCTTACATAATATTCAATAAAACCCAGTGTTACTCAAATTTCTGTCTTTTTATTAATTTCATCAGCAGAACACAGTTCAAGTATATATGAACTGGGTTGATTTGGGGCTTCGCAGTGGTTCTTTTGGTGGTATAGATTAATTGTCCTTTTCACTAGGGTGATTTTCTGGGACATAGAGAGAGGAGCGGTTAACCCTTAACCCCCATCCCATTACATAATGAAAGTGTCAATGAAACTGCAGCTCAACTTGTCCAAGAAGGGACTGAACTAAATAGAAAGATCTGGTAATGCCATGTCACTCACTCAAGTTTCTACAGAAAAGACGTCATATAAAACCTACAAATGAAATCTGAAAAAAATCAGGTGAGGGAAGGGGACTGCTGGGTGTACTAATGGAATTGTTGACAATTTATATGTCAAATCCAAGATGGACGGTGGCAGCTATCTTTTTCAACGGAATGCAGAAAAATTTGATAACCCCCATATGGACATCATACCAAAGTTATATATAAAAGTTGAAACGGATCAGGTGCGAGGAGCGGCCTGTAGGGCCTGTTAATGGAATTGGAATCAATTTATATGCCAAACCCAAGATGGTCACTGCCAGCCATGTTTTTCAATAAAATTCAGAAAAATTTGAAAGCTACCATCTAGACATCATACCAAAACTATGAATGAAATTTGAAAAAGATTGGGTGGGAGATGTGGCCTGCAGGGTATGCTAATGGAATAGTTGACAATTCAAATGCCAATCCAAGATGGCTGCTGATAGGCATATTTTTTAACAAAATGCAGAAAAATTTGATAGCTCCCATCAAGACATCACACCAAAGCTATATATGAAATTCAAAAAAGATCAGGTGAGAGATGCGACCGGTAGGGTGTGCTAATGAATTGTTGAAAATTTATATCCAAATCCAGGATGGTTCAGAAATATTCGATAGCTCCCATCTAGACATCAAACCAAAGCTACATATGAAATTTGAAAAAGATTGGGTGAGCGATGCAGTCTGTAGGGTGTGCTAATAGAATTCTTTCCCACATAAATCTCCCAAGTTTGAGGGTTAAGTAGCACTTCACTGATTGAGTAGTGCACGCTGGTCTCGTTTTGAAGAGTTTCAGAAAGATCGACTGAGCCGATACGCACTGGCTGCGTCTGGTACTATATAACAGTCTCACAGACAATAATTGAATCATATTTGCTGTTGAGACGCACGCTGTTAAGATGGGCAAAACACAATCTGATAACTCACACCACAAAACCGATCAAGTGCCCAGCACTTCTAAAGTTGCACCTTCCACTTCTGGGGAAAAATCGGACAAAATTATTCATGATCACGGAGTGGATATCGATTTTACGAATCCATCTAATATTCTTCTTCCTTTAAAACAATCAGCTGACGATGATGCCCTCAGTATATTTTTGTCAGAAACGGAAGAGAATTCCCTCAGTGGCTATGATTTTGATCTCGATTCAGGAAACTATATTGGGCCTAAATACTCGACTCAGTCGAAAACAACATCCAAAGATGTTCAAGTTAAAAACAATGATGATGCAACATCTACCAGTCAATTTCGCCAATCATCCAAGGGAGGCAACAAAAAGAGCTCTTCAATGTCTAAAACCAGGAAACCTTCCTCAACTTCCGTAAACAAAAAATGTAACGCCAACGAAGTTCTCGACTCAGTCGTCACAAAATCTCTAGAACAAGAGAAACTTACCACAGTCGTACCACCTAAACACGACCCTTCTGCATTTTCTCATAATATATCGCCAAAACGGCGAAAGCTAAATATACCAGGCCATACTGTTAAAGCGGTACCTATTCTGAATACAGTGGAATCGGAAGATATTCTTTCACAAATCCTATCCAAGGTATCTGATTTAAATGCCAGAACTCACAATGTTGAAAAAACACGAACTAAGCCTTCTCATTCTATAACTAGGCAAATGTTAGCGAATGATGATTATATTGATCAGGATCAAAACAGACCTGATGTTGATCAAATTTCTATACATGATAATGTCAAGTCAGAAGTTGATAATCTTTTTGATGATTACTCCGAGGAAACTAATTTTGATCTTCCTGATATTACCATGGATTCCACTGCACTTAAAATGGGGCCTGATATTAATGATACAATGGCTCAGTATATTACCAAAAACTGTACAACACAGAATGGCAAAAGTAAAATAGACAAAGTTTTGGACCATTCTATTATACCACAGAATTGTACTTTCATTCAACCCCCACGGGTCAATCCGGAAATCTGGTCCCAAATTCGTAATTCACAAATCAGGGCAAGGGACTGTAATGTCCAAAAAATCCAGAAAATGTTGGCTGGATCTATGGCAGCCAATTTACATCTTACTGAAGAGCTCAGGCAAAGTAATCCTGACTTGTCAGCCATTAAAAAATTTTCTGTTGAAAATTTGTTGCTTACTGCCTCCTCTCAATTTGAATTGTCAATCATGCGACGAAATTTCCTGAGACCCATTCTAAAAAACTCCTTTGTTGTTTGGCAACGACATTTTTAAAAAAATAAAGGAAATCAATGAAATTCAGAAAACAGCCAATGCCAGGTCCTTCAAGGATTCTTTTTTAGGGGCAGGAAGGGGGAGACCCCAATTCGGCCGGCCGTACAATCGAGGGTTCAGTCGTCAAAACCAACGACCGCAATGGCAACACACCAGACCCTATCAACGGGGAAAATTTTGGCAAGACAGGAAGCCATACGCTCCAAACAACAACGTGACCAAAGATCTTTCGTCACAGAAGTAGAGGTAAGTTCTAATCTTAACAGAAATCCTACTTGTAAAATGGCAGGAAATTTAAAGAAATTTCTTTCCAATTGGGCACAATTAACAGACGATAAATGGGTTCTCAGCAACATATGTGGGCATCGTCTTGAATTTATTAATGAGCCGATCCAACACCACATACCAAAACCTATTATGTTTAATGATTCTGAAAAGTCCATTATGGATGATCTCATAACTGACATGCTAAATAAGGGTTCCATTGAAAAATCTACTACTGTCAGTACTCAGTTCATTTCTAACATTTTTCTTCGGCGAAAGAAAAATGGGAAATATCGACCTGTTATCAATTTGAAACAGCTAAATGCTTTTATTGAATACCACCATTTTCAACAAGAAACTATTGATGTAGTACTACAAGCCATCCAACCATTTCAATTTTTTACATCAATCGATCTGAAGGATGCTTATTTCAGTCTTCCTATCCATACAAACGATCGGAAATTTCAAAGTTTTTTTGGAACAATCAACTGTACGAATTTACCTGTCTCCCATTTGGCCTTTCCAGCGGCCCGAGAATTTTCACGAAAATTCTGAAACCAATTTTTTCTTATCTACGAAAGAAAGGTATCCAATGTTTTTATAACATTGACGATTCACTCATTTCTAATGCCTCTGAAAGTATTTGTCAGCACCAAACACAGGAAATCACTAAACTCTTTGAATCGTTAGGATTTCAAATTAATGTAGAGAAATCGGTTTTGGACCCATGTAAGAGAATTCAATATCTTGGGTTTATAATTGATTCGGTTCAATTTAAGATTTTCCTTCCAGAAGATAAAGTTAGCAATATTATCCACCAGTCTAAGGTGCTTTTAAGTTCTACTTCTCCGACCATTCAAGAGGTGGCGCAGCTGGTAGGCATGTACACCTCTTCCTTGAGAGCTATACACTTGGGTCATTTCTATTACCGTCATCTTGATTGGGATAAGTCACAAGCATTACATGTCAGCAATTACAATTTTGATGCATCCATCAGGTTATCAGATCAGGCAAAAACTGAAATTTCTTGGTGGATTAATAACATTGAAATTATGAATGGTAAGGCTATTCGCCCACCTACAATATCTAAATTCTTACAAACTGATGCCTCATTATTGGGATGGGGAGCAAAATGTGAACTCAACAATACAAATGGACGATGGGCTGCTAACCTCACAGATTCCTCTCATAATAATTATCTAGAGCTCAAGGCTGTACAGATGGGATTGCATAGTCTGTGTTCTGGATTCAGTGATATGCACATTTGTGTCCTCTTTGATAATTCTACTACTGTAGCATATATAAATAACATCGGGGGAAAAATTCCAGGCCTTTTTCCCTTGACAAAGGATATTTTCAGCTGGTGTTTTGAGCACACCATTTTCTTGTCAGCCTCTCATATACCAGGCTCACAGAATTTTGCTGTCAATTTAATGACACCACTGAATTGGCCTTAGATGGGATTTAGAATTCTTGACGATTTATATGCCAAATCCAAGGTAGCCACTGGTGGCCATGTTTTCCAACGAAATTCGAAAAAACTTGTTAGCTCCCATCTAGACATCATAGCCACATATGAAATTTGGGACTGACTGAGTGAGAGCCATGGCCTGTAGGGTGTGCTAAAGGAATTGTTGGACAATTTATATCCAAATCTAAGATGGCTACTGGTGACCGTGTTTTTCAACAAAATTCAGAAATATTCAACAGCTCCCATCTAGATATCAAACCAAAGCTACATATGAAATTTGAAAAAGATTTGGTGAGAGATGCAGCCTGTAGGGTGTGCTAATAGAATTCTTGACGATTTATATGCCAAATCCAAGGTAGCCACAGGTGGCCATGTTTTCCAACGAAATTCGAAAAAACTCGATAGCTCCCATCTAGACATCATAGCCACATATGAAATTTGGGACTGATCGGGTGAGAGCCATGGCCTGTAGGGTGTGCTAAAGGAATTGTTGGACAATTTATATCCAAATCCAAGGTGGCTGCTGGCAGCCATGCTTTTCAACAAAATTCAGAAAAATTCAATTGCTCCCATCTAGACACCACACCAAAGCTACATATGAAATTTGAAAAAGACCGGGTGAGAGATGTGGCATGTAGGTGTGCTAATGTAATTGGTGACAATTTATAGGCCAAACCTAAGATGGCCACTGGCAGACATGTTTCGGAAAAAATCGATAGCTCACATCTAGATATTGGTCCAAAGCCACATATGAAATTTGGGACAGATCGGATGAGAGATGCGACCTGTAGGGTGTGACAACAAAATTGTTGGACAATCTATATCCAAATACAAGATAGCCACTGGTGGCCATGTTTTCCAACAAAATTCAAAAAAAATAGATAGCTCCCATCTTGACATTTCCCCAAAGCCACATATGAAATTTGGAACTGATTGGGTGAGAGCAGTGGCCTGTAGGGTGTGCTAAAGGAATGGAAGATGGACAGACATGCAGATGAATGACGGATCACAACCCATCCCAATAGCTCATACCTGACATTGTCAAGTTGAGCTAAAAAGACAGGAGATTAGTCGATGTTCTGTTTTTTTCTTTGGGTCTGGCATACAATGTGCTTTGGGTGAAGCTTACACACTAAGCATGATATATTCTAGATGCTAAGCACTATATGTGACCATGACTAATCTTTCACAAACTCCTAGTAAGTTGATTTTCTTGTCTATGTATTAGATTTAACAGTGTATGCAATTTGATAAGTGGTGATAGGTATTAAATTCTGCAGTTTTACCTCTGGTAAAAACACTGTATTTACTATTCATCAAAACTATTATAAGTATTTATATCAATGAGTTCAGTGGCTCAGTGGTTATAGTGTGTCTGACTGCTATGAAGGCTGTGATTCCAAATGTGATTTATATAACTTACTCCATACCCTTTAGCTAGATGCTTCACGTTACCACTGTTGTGAAAATGCTGAGGAAATATGCACTGTGTTCTAAAGCGTACAATATATTGATAGTGTTGTTGACATCCCACCCCCCCCCCCCCCCTCAAAACTATAAACAACAATAATGTGGTGTGCATTTCCAAATAAAAGGAAGTAACACATATTTACTTTGTGCAAGTAAGCAACAGTGAAGTAAGCAGACTTTTATTTTAATATTTATGCTTATTACTTTTTTGTGAGGCATATGTTCCTTTGTACACCTATAGTATGTGTAGAGTGCTTTATCACTAAATCACCTGTGGAGTGGAGATTCCACCCAAGCAATAATTGCAAATTTGTTGCAAAGTGTAACAAGCACAAGCAAAGTTTCAGCCAGTGGTCCATTGGCTGAAACATTGCTTGTGTTGTTTGTCCATACATACAGAATTTGAAAGTGATACTTTGGGTGATTTTGTTACAATCCACTCTCCACGTACTGTACATATGAAGTTACATTGTTATGAGAATCAAAACAATTACTTACATCAACTCTAAAAGCCTACAAAAAGATTAAAATTTGAAAGTGTTGAACATATTTATTTAGTTTAGTTATGTAATTGCATCAAGACATTTGTTGTTCATACAAATATATTTACACTTACTTGTAGTTGTGGTAATCAGGTACTATTCTAGCAACTGCAATCAGTGGACCAATAGGATTTTTCAATGACTTTTGTACAGACTGCAACAATACCTTCAAAAGATACAATAACACTGAATCAGACCAGACTACATTCTCATTGTATCAGTGACAATGCAATAATCACTTAGTATTTTGAAAATAATTCGCAGTTTCTTCAGAATCCTCTACAAGTGCCAGAACATACAGTATTGTGATTACAACATTGGACAGAGAATTTTGACCAAATCGTGATCAGGTTGAAAAATTCTGGCAGTTTTTCCCCACAAACACTGTTGTATCTCACCCACCAGTCTTGTATGATAAAAGGTTAGGTCCCAGAAAGTAAATCTTCTGTTTCTCAGACCTTTTTTTTGTAAAACTGCATGTGGTTGGGCTGTTTTTTTATTTTATTTTTTATTTTTGTAATTATTTCCTTGCCATCAAAAGTTCACATTCTTGGTTTGACTTATGTTCTAGGTCTCATATCTACAGAAAAGCATGGATGATGGTGTATTTCGTCCCTTGAGAGCAAGAAGGCTTTTCATAGCTAAAGCATTGTAAAGCCTTGTTGCACTAAAGGGACAGATTTTTAACTTTTTTAGGCTTAATCATTTTGTATTTTGAAAATAATTCACAGTTCCTTCAGAATTCTCTACAAGTACCGGTATATACAGTATTGTGATTACAACATGGCACAGAAAATTTTGACTGGATCGTGATCAAATTGAAATACTCCATCAGCTTTTCTTCACAAACACTGTTGTACAGGGCTTATATTTATCTAAATTTGGGAGCATCTATTTGGATTCTCGCGAAAATGGTTGCGAGAATCATTACCTGCTATGAGTGTCCCAGGATCCCATCATGGTTGAACCCCTGTTGTATACTGATAATGCATGTTAACCCCTTACCTAACACAGCTTTTTAAATTTTAAAACCTAAACTAAATTTGATAATTTAAAAAAAAAATAAACAATATTTACCAATAAAACCTTATAAATATGGCTGTCATTGAAACCGGCTCATTGAGCTGGTTCCATTGACAGCCGTATTTGTACAATTTTATTGACAAAGTGTCAAGATATTTCAGGTCATGTTAGCCTTGTATTCATTTATTTGCTGCCACTGTGTTTAGCAAAGGGTGAAATTGACTCAATTCTTTTCATGCGAATGCAAGCAGAGGTGCAGCAAGAAACTACATGGATTCTCGCTGGTTTTGTTGCACAAATCTGTGCGTGAATCAGTTCTAGAATTCTCATCGAAATGTAAGCTCTGGTTGTATCTCACCCACCAGTCATGTATAGTAAAAGATTAGATGTTTTAGTATAAAGATTCTGATCAACCCAGAATTGCTTAGCACATTCAGTCCTTCATGGGAGTAAAAACTGTGAGTACAAAACACTGGTCTCGAAAAAATGTGTTACGAGTGCAAAATCCTCTCACAAAAATTTGTATTCACTTTTACTCTGGACAATGTTTACCAATGACCTATTACACAGAACAGTCTAATGTGTCAAAATTATGATACAGTCTAATGTGTCAAAATTATGATACAAGAATAACAAGAGACCATCACTGACTCAAAATTTCAAGACTGCTACAATTTTCCCTTTCTCAAACAGAACACAGAAATGGTTTAACCCTTTACCCAACGCAGAGGATATCAAAATTTATTATTTTAAATATCATTTTTTTAAATTTTTCAAAAAATTTAAACAAAACCATATCATCATGTGACTCCTCGTTCGAACGAGCTCGTTCCAATGAAGGGTCACATGATATGGTTTTGTTTAAACTTTTTGAAAAATAATATTTTTTCAACTGCTGAATTTGCATATTATGCGGGCAGATGCGGCCGATTTGTTGGGTAAAGGGTTAAGTAATTACAACAATCCACAATCTGAAACAAGTGAACACCTAACCACCTCTAAGGACATTTACAAGCCCTCGTATCATAAAACACATCCATTAGGGAATCCAGAATACATGAATCAAATACAAGTAAACTTGTTTACAAATTTAAAACAAACTGTGTACTATGAGGCATACCTCTAGAGCCAGATAGTTGGGACATGACATGTCTTTTGGTAGATGTGACAGTTTTCTGGTCAAAGTTGCATACATCCTGACACCATCTGGAGCTTTCTTTGTTTTCTGAAGAAGAAATTTAACAGTAGTTCATTAATGATTGTCAGATTTTCATGAATTAAAAGCCATTGTGGCTTCTTGTGAATGTATAAGCAAGCAGAATTTCAAATTACTTCAGTTTATTCTGGTTAATCCTTTACCCAACATAAGATGACACTTGCAAAATGTTCTCTTGAGAGAATGTTAACTTTCACTATCCACGTCAGAAATATAGGTTATGCAACCTCATTGGAATGAGCAATTATGTTAACCTGTAATGAGATTTTTACACATTTTTGCCATACTTTTCGACAGTCTACACCTGTGTAATTGCAGTTGGTTTGAGGCAAAACATCATAAATCATCCACAAAGTCAGAACTAATCCTTTAAGTGGTAGATCACTAAATTATTTTCAACCATCAAAATTTATTCAATTGTCTTTGCCTTGTTACAATTCATAAATTGCAACAAGGCAAATTCTAACAGATAATATCACAAAGATAATATGATGCACAGCCATAGAGTACCTGGGTACCTACACCTCAGAATAGAGCCTAAAAATGGGCTTCCAGCATTCTACCAGTTAAGGGTTAAAGAACTAAGTATTAGATACAAAACCTTCAGCCATTTTTACATCCATTTCAGGTTAAAAAAATGTTTAATCAGATTTTTGTATACTTTTGTTACACAGTCTACACCTGTGTCATTGCTGTTGTTTTGGGAAATGTCTTAGCTGCCAAGACTTGCCTATACACAGCAAAGACTTGCCTAGAAACAACTGCAAATATATGATACCAAAAATGTAACTTTTGAGTATACCCTGAGACTGAATGTTGGGGCACCTGTTCTATTGTAATAACAAGTGATCAGAGAATGAAAAATGCCTGTAAGGGTTAAGTAAATGATTAATAAAGCATTTCTACAAATAGAGTACTCCTTGTCATTCATTTCTTGATGCCAGATTCTGTTGAAAGTTTCAGAAAATCAAGTCTTGGTTGCTTTATTGCAGCCAAGTCTTGATGTTATGAGAAATTCACAAAAATACTTATGAGGTTAAGTTCTACGTGCATGCTCCGTGCATTGAGTCTCTGTCCATCTCCAAATCAAAAAAAATCATTGATAGGTGAAAAAACAAGTGCAAGTGCAAAGGGAAGTTGTGATTAGGGTTGAAACACATTGAGGAGCAAACATTTTATACTTGGAATGTTGGTTAATGAATGGACAAACTAACATCATGAATGCTTGTTAAAACAGAGACCTCAAGGGGTCTTAATCGCTCACCTGATAAAGTTGTTTAAAGAAGGGTTTAAAGTCACATTCAGCATATATGGATAATTAACTCTATAAGGTCCAAACATGAATAATGGCACTTGAACAAAGAAGCCTGAATCTGCCCCCACCCAATCCCCTCCCCAAGGATGCTGTACACACCAAATATCAAAAAATTCTGACTGATGGATCTGAAGAGAAAGACTTTCAATCATTTTTTCTCATATTGCACAGAGTTAAAATTTGGGATTCCATAGGATTTCAATAAGTTAAAACTCGGGTTCCCACTGGGAACCCAAATATGAACCCAGTGTCTTGCTTTAAATAAACATGAATCTGCCCCTCATAAGGATTCTGTATACCAAATATCAAAATATTCTCACGGATTGCCTAAAGGAAAAAGGAATATCCCTCATATTACACTAAGTTGAACTCTGGCCCACATTTGAAGCCCAAAAGTAGACCCAGGGACTTGATTTGATCAAATCTGAAACAAGAGGCCCCAGGGGGCCAGGGGGCCTGAGGGCACTCACCTAACATGGTAGTCTAAATATCAAACCAGGGACTTGACTTGAATAAGCTGCATACGCCCCTCCTAAGAAAAGCATATACTAACTACATGAAGCGATTGTGCCCACACAATACATAGGATTTTCCTTCTATTTTCAGATCCTGCACTTTTACGTCCCAAAATTGAGATAAACACATAAAAAACAGATTTTTTTTTATTTTTGTTCGGAAGTCCCAAACAAAATATTTTCAGCCTAAAATTTTTTTTTTTCTAAAAATTGACCAAAATGCATAAAAAACCAAAAAAACTAATTTCCGGATTTCAGTCTCACCCGGCCCCCAAATTTTCAGTGTAAAAAAAATTATTTTTTTTTGTCTTAAAATTGACCGAAACGGATAAAAAAAAATAAAAAAAAAATTCCAGATTTTGGCCCAAAATTTTCTAAGTTCCACCCGGCCACCAAATTTTCAGTGTAAAAAAAAAAAAAAATTTTGTCTTAAAATTGACCGAAACACATAAAAAAACAAAAAAAAATTTCTGCATTTTGGTTCAAAATTTCTAAGTCCGGAACGGGACCCCAAATTTTCAGCCTAAATATGAACCCAGGGACTTGGCTTGAACAAACTTGAATCTCACCCCCCCTAAGGAAGCTGCATACCAAATATCAAAAGATTCTTATTGGTAGATCTGAAGAAGAAGATTTTGAAAGAAAAGTCCTCATATTGCACTAAGTTAAAATCCGGGCTCCCATAGGGAGCCCAAATGTGAACCCAGGAACTCAATTTGTACTAACTTGAATCTGACCTCCCTGAAGATGTTGTATACCAAATATGAAATGATTCTGACTGGAGGATCTGAAGAAGATTTTGAAAGAATAATCCTCATTTTGCACTAAGTTAAAATTTGGGCTCCCATAGGGAGCCTAAATTTGAACCCAGGGACTCAATTTGAACAAACTTGAATCTGACCCCCCTAGAGATGATGTATACCAAATAGGAAAGAATTCTGCCTGGTGGATCAGAAGAAGAAGATTTTTTTGAATTTTGGAAAGAAATTCTTGGTTGATATCAGAGTTATGCCCCTTGTGGTGTCCCCTGTGGGTGCGACAAGTTTATTTGTACAGATTGAATTGACATATGATAGGGAACATGCACACCAAATTTGGTTCAATATGATCCAGTAGTTTGTGAGGAGAAGTTGATAATGTGAAGTTCACGACGGACGGCAAGTGATAAGTTAAGCTCCCTTCGGTGAGCTAAAAATCTTGTAATATGTCGAGAAACTGTCCCGACACTCGCTGAATTCCCATTGTTTATATACCTATTTGGACTCAGTACATTCAATAATGGAATTTAATCTATTATATCTTGTTGGACAGAGCTCCATTAGTTTATCTCCACAGGACGAAATCCCTCTCAGTTGAAAACTTCTGTTAAAAGAAAGACTTTTTAGTCACAAAGTGATTATTCAATTAACAGGGTTCCACTCTACTATCTACGTACCAGTAACATTTCCATATGATACTGATGGAATGGTTTCAGATTAGTAACAGGCATTCTGTAATGAGCCAGGCCTTGTTTGGTTGGAGCATCACCAATCGATACAACCAAAGCTGCAATAAAGGAAAAATATATCAAAAAAGATTGTATGGATATAATCTGTTCACAATTAGCAATGCTAAAACTGGCAGTCATTAGGTCATTATTTAAACTTCGGCGAGCATTTGATACAATGCTTAATTGGCTGAGTGCTAGAAGCCACTATCGTGGCTCTACTGAAAAGTACTAAAAGCCACTTTAGTGGCTTTACATTGTGCATTAGTCTGTTCTTTTCTGAGCAGTAGATAAAAAATCGTGATATCGACGCCGTAGCAGCGACGGGTGGTTAGTCACAAAATTCTAAGTACATCAAGGGCCATAACTCCAAGAAAAATATTTGGAACAACACATGCATTGAACAGTGGCTAGACATCAATAAGATACACTTACATGCCAAATATAAAGTCATTCCATCAAGTATTTCAAAAGTTATTGAGTTTTGAAACTCGTTGGTCACAGACAGACAGACCGACCGACCGACAGACAGACAGACAGACAGACCGACCAACAGACAGACAGACAGACAGACAGACAGACAGACAGACAGAGACCAACAGACAGACCGATAGATCGACATTGCCACTTATAGAGCTGCCAGTCGCAGCTAAAAATTGTTTGTATACATTTGTTGGTTACAATTTATTGGAGAGTGCCAACAGGCACTCTCCAAAAAATTGTAACAAAATTATTTAGGAACAATATCCATCTAAACTAAGGCTTGCATTGTTGGTAGAATGGTAGCTTGGAAAAAAATATACTCATGTTTCAAATGACCTTCGAAAAATTCTATAAGGTGTGGGTTAAATAAGATTGCACACAATGTGTTCCAAAAAGGTATTCATTTTAATTTCTTGATTATTCAAAATGGAAAAATGTCTGTCTCCTCTTCCACATTCAGAAAAGTTAGACAGCCTTGTGTCAATTGTCTGTTTCAAACTAAACAACATAAAGGATGTTGGTCTCTTTGATATTCAATGTCAGTCTTGTGACCCAAGTAGTTTCCTACTATTACCATTCAGAAGTGTTAGAACTGAACTGTCAGTTTCTCTTTATCGCTGTTCTGAACTGTCAGAAGATTAATCATTAATAATCAAGCAGAATCTACATGCTTTAGGTATAAAGTTAAATACATTACCCCTCCAAATATCTATGTCACTGCCCTTTCCCATTATTCAAAAACTTGACACTCCTTGACAGAAAATACGGTGAAACGAACCAATAACAAAGGGGAGCACTGGAAATTCCCAGAAATTCAAGCTTTCTTCCAGAAAAGGTACAGTTTTGGCCTAAAAATCCCAGGACTCATCAGTTGAAAAAAACTGGCAGTTTTGAGATGTTCAGAGTGTGGTTGTGTATGTGTTGGATGGGAAATAGGTGACTAACACTGACAGTTTTTAAAATTTCTACCTTCATTTAAATGTGTCTTAATAAAACGAATGAAAAAGGAACTATAAGAATTTATCTACATCGATCAGTTGGCTTCTTTTTAAATTCTCAAATCAATTTATAATCCTTAGTAACTTTGCAGAATAATAGACCTTACTTTCAACCCACCATGGCCAATGCGTCATGAGATAAAATGCAGTCCATGCAAACATAAACAAAAATTGAAATGCAGGTTGGCCTTCCTAAAAGGGTATTCAAACAAAGACATTAAATACATCTCAGTTTGAGATTTACGAATTAATGTAGATCTATGTAGTTATCAGAAGTCAAAAAAGAGGTATTGGAACTGAATGGAACAGAAATTTTAATGTAAATCTGACTGACAGTGAGTGAATCAATCATATCACTAACAATGATAGTGACCGAGTGATTAGGAGAGGTTAAAATTTTGCTAAAGTACATGTACTTGCCAAAAAATGACAGAAGTTGTGATTAGGCCATGGTTAATTAATTTTTGGTTCAGTGTTATTCACCTCATTTGGTTTTTTGCATAAAATAATAATGCATTTACTTTATTATTGGCTCTGCAAATGGGTCACCTCCTTTATAGGGCCAGGAGAATACTTCATTTCATGTTTCTTCCTCATCCATTGAAATGCCAGATTATAGCTACAGCAATCTGGCAGTAATGAGGCAATAGTCAGGTGTTTTTAATGATATTTTTCCCGCGTTTTCGGAGAATTAGCGGGAAAAAATTGTCTTAACGGTACATGGCAGAATAGTAGGTGGAGCATTGGTCAGGATGACTAATAGACACCGAGGTGTTGCTCATGCAGTGATCCGTGATCACATGGAAGTCCGAATTGTCATTCTAGCCTCAACTGTCGTTCAGAACAGTCATCATCTCAGAAATTTTCAAAAAATATTGTAATATTTTTTAAATGCATAATACGGGAAATTGGTGTACGGGGATAAACATACTCTTGAATATATACACATGGCATTTTACGCTTTCCAGAGTTTTTAAACTCTAATGGGTAATGTATTATCTCTGGTTTTGGTGCGGGAATGTAGGTGTATTGGTTATCCGTCAGAAGACAAATCACGGATTCAGCAATTGTTTCATGATATTTTAATGATCGTATACCATTGAAAATGTTGTAAATACTCATACACACTGAATCATGCTATATTGTACAAATAAATAATACGGCTGTTCTATGGACATGACCGGCTAGTTCGCTAAATAGTGTTTGTATTTATTATGCATTTGAGTGTAGACGGGTAAAATGTTGACTAAAGGTACAATTTATTATAGACTGTTATGTATATAACACCGGCCATTGAAAGTTCTACTCTGTGAGACAACCTACACATGCAAGGAAGCAGTGTGTAAGTGCAAAATAATAAAGTATGCATCATGTGGAACGGGATATATTACACCATTTCCCCACAACGATATAAATAATAATAACCTCATTACTCATTTTGTTCTGATAACCAGGAATAATGCTAAACTGAAAATTAACTAATCATGGCCTTATAAGAGCAAAATATCACAGCTGATGACTGGACAACACTGCACTTAAAATAACTGTCCCAATTAGTTCTTATTTCAGGATTTTGCTGACAGAATTAGCAACGTGGCATCCTGCAATCTGTGTTCATTTATGACCCCAGGTGGCTGATTATTAGATTTTATCCATCATGCATCAGTCATGGAGTATTGTAAGTAAGGTTTATACAGAATAATAATAGGTTGCATTTTGTACACAGTAATGCCATGAAGTTTATTTGTTTATTGGGGTTTAATAATACTTTTAAACTTTCAACAGCCAGTCACATTGTGCCAGACAGTTTTAATGGTGGAGGAAGCTGGAGTATCTGGAGAGAACCGTCAAGCAGCAGCAAGCAACTGTCAGACTCTCCAACTTACTAAATCTGCACAGGTGGAGCTAGAAGCATTTGGAGGCAAGTGACCCACTCAATGTGGAGTATGCATTGCCACCATATCCCCATGTGAGCAATTGGGATTATGTGTCTCGCACAAAGACAAAACATACTTACTGCTGGTCAGTACTGAACCACTGACCTTTTGGTTTAAAGTCCAATGCTCTAACCACTGTGCCACTGCACTCCCAATCCCATGATGTGCCAAAAGTTTTCCACTAACATTCCATACACAAGGGAGGTATTTTAGATTTGTCACAAACACTGCACTCTATTTTATTGTACAGTTCAAAAGCTGGAGCATCTATTGTTGGTAAGTTCTGAATACTTCGTGATGATTGCCAAGCACAAAATGGCCACACACTATTTTTATCTGATTGATTGTTTGCAACTGCATTGCTTGTTTTCAAGATTAATGGCTCAGGGATTCGATTTATTTTGAAATGAAGAACAAGTTAAGGAGAATAAAAAAGATGTGACTTATACACAGCCATAAATGGTATATTGTAAATAAAATCAGGATATATTTCATTATTTCCAAATGAAACAAAATACTTCTTTTTGATTGGCTGAGAGGTACAGTGCAACTGGCAATCCATAGTGGATTTTTTTTTTAGACCGTGGTTAACCACAATGTAATGAAAGTGTCAATGACACTGTAGCTTAACTTGTCTGTGTGTTGTGTTTGATGAAAAGGATAATGTTCAATGTTTATGAAAGGATTATGAAATAAGACAAGAATTGTGATAATTGGGAATATGTTAATTTCTGTTCCCTGTATGCTAAGTTTTCAATAAAAATAATATAAGGTGTAGACTGTACTAAAGAATTGAGGGGTGGGTTAATGTGGCCCTCGCAGTTAATGTATGTGGACCTCACAGTTAATGTATGTTAACGAAAGTTACCAAGATACAGTGAAATTATTCCAAAATGAGTCATCCTATCAAGTTACAATTAAACCCCTTCATAAATACAGCCTGTAGACTATGCGAAAGGTTTTTTGGCTTTGGGCCTGTGTAGCCATCACGGTTGACCAATCGCAACCAAAAGGGGACGTCCTCATCTTGACATTATACTGAGTCATCCTACCAAATTACAATGAAATCCCTTCATAAATACGACCTGTAGTCTGTGATAAAAGTTTTCGGGTTTGGGGCTTGGGCAGCCATCATGGTTGAATAATCGCGTCCAAAAGGAGGTGTTCTCATCTTGGCATTATCTGGAGTGATTCCACCAAGTTACAATGAAATCCCTTCATAAATATGACCTGTAGACTGTGCTAAAGGTTTTCAGACTTCTGGCCCCTGTAGCCATCACAGTTGACCAATCACCACCAAAAGGGGACGTTATCATCTAGACATTATATGGAGTAAATTTACCAAGTTACAATGAAATCCCTCCATAAATACGACCTATAGACTATGCTAAAGGTTTTAAGGTTTTGGCCATGGGCAGCCATCAAATAATCGCGACCAAAAGGGGATGTTCTCATCTAGACATTATTTGGAGTCATCCTACTAAGTTACAATGAAATCCCTTCAGAAATATGACCTGTAGACTGTGCTGAAGGTTTTCGGGCTTTGGCCTCGGGCAGTTGTCATGGTTGACAGATCACGACCAAATGGGGAAGTTCTCATCTAGACATCATACGGAGTCATCCTACCAAGTTACAACTAGAAACTGTTTTAGCACACTAAAACATATGTCTCCCATTCCTTTCTATTTAATGCACTGCAAATTATATATACATGAATAATATTGACAATCATGCCAAATATCTAAGGTCTAGGTCACAAAAGACAAAAAGGTTCTGGTCCGGACGAAGTTTCCCTAAAAAAAATCTCATAAATCTGACCTTCAGGTCAACAGTCAAGGTCACATGTATCTAAGGTCTAGGTCAAAAGACAAAAAAGTTCTGGTCCGGATGAAGTTTCCCTTAAAAAAGCACATAAATCTTTCAGGTCAAAGGTCAAGGTCACATGAAGGTCACTATGGTACGCGACACACCGGCTCATGGTGATACATCCACATGCCAAATATCTAAGGTCTAGGTCAAAAGACAAAAAAAGTTATGCCCCAGACAAAGTTTCCTTTGAAAAGCAAATAAATCTGACCTTCAGGTCAAAAGTCAAGGTCACATGAAGGTCACTATGGTACGTGACATACCAGCTCATGGTGATACATCCACATGCCAAATATCTAAGGTCTAGGTCAAAAGACAACAAGAGCGCACGTATCACTGAAGCAATACAATGTCCCCTACCGGACTAATGAGCATTAATAATTATACAAATGTTATAACCTAGATGTGATCAGCATGAATTCCGTTCAAGCATTTCCAAAAAAGTCCAGAAAACTGATATTTTGGCGCTTTTCCATATTTCCAAGGGGCATAACTCACACAAGAATAGTGCAGTCAGCATGAAACTCAAACTTGATCTGTAAGTCATCGTTCTATAGTAGGTTACCAAGAATGAAATCATTCGGTTGATGCATTTCCAAAAAAAGTCCGCAAAACTAAAGTATGACTGACAGACTGACTGACAGACTGACGGATGGAAGAGTACAAACGAAACTTGATCTGTAAGTCATTGTTCTATAGTAGGTTACCAAATATGAAATCATTCCGTTGAAGCGTTTCCAAAAAAAGTCCGGAAAACTAAAGTATGACCGACAGACTGACTGACAGACTGACGGATGGATGGACAGAGTGTAAATGAAACTTGATCTGTAAGTCATCGTTCTATAGTAGGTTACCAAAAATGAAATCATTCCGTTGAAGCGTTTCCAAAAGTCCGGAAAACTAAAGTATGACCAACAGACTGACTGATAGACTGACGGATGGATGGACAGAGTGTAAATGAAACGTGATCTGTAAGTCATCGTTCTATAGTATGTTACCAAAAATGAAATCATTCCATTGAAGCGTTTCCAGAAAAAGTCTGGAAAACTGATATTTTGGCGCTTTTCCATATTTCCAAGGGCAATAACTCACACAAGAATAAGGCAATCAGCATGAAACTCAAACTTGATCTGTAAGTCAGCGTTCTATAGTAAGTTACCAAAAATGAAATCATTCCATTGAAGTGTTTCCAAAAAAAGTCCGGAAAACTGATATTTTGGTGCTTTTCCATATTTCCATGGGCCATAACTCACACAAGAATAATGCAATCAGCATGAAACTCAAACTTGATCTGTAAGTCATCGTTCTATAGTAGTTTACCAAAAATGAAATCATTCCGTTGGAAGCTTTTCCAAAAAAACTCTGGAAAACTGATATTTTGGTGCTTTTCCATATTTCCAAGGGCCGTAACTTACACAAGAATAATGCAATCAGCATGAAACTCAAGCTTGATCTGTAAGTCATCGTTCTATAGTAGTTTACCAAAAATGAAATCGTTCTGTTGAAGCGTTTCCAAAAAAACTCCGGAAAACTGATATTTTGGTGCTTTTTCCCATATTTCCAAGGGCCGTAACTCACACAAGAATTATGAAACTTGATCTGTAAGTCATTGTTCTATAGTAGTTTATCAAAAATGAAATCATTCCACTGAAGCGTTTCCAAAAAAAACTCTGGAAAACTAAAGTGTGACTGACAGACTGGCACTGACAGACTGACAGACTGACAGACAGACTGATGGATGGATGGAGTGCAAACCTATAGTCCCTACCGGCATCGACTAAAAAAGTTATGCCCCCGACAAAGTTTGTATGAGAAGAAGAAGAAGAAGTATGTCAACCTTCTGGGAAGGGGAGACATAATTTCATACAGCAAGTAATAATAAATTTATGTTCAAGAGAAAATAATCAAGTTAAAAATTGCTGCAATATAAATATTTTGTATATGTACATGTCTACCTGCTGGTGATCATGTTTTCCAAAGTTTTACCAATATCCGATCACAAACATAGATAGTATGCACATCAGAATTTCACAGACTAATCAATAATTAATCTAAGTTCAAAAGGATATACTTATTTATAAAATGTAGCAACCAAATTGAAAATTTGAAAATCAGCACAATCAAGGTCCCAAACTGCCATAGAATTTACATAAAAATCAGACAAGAGAAATGTGAAGCGTGGCATATGCCCCCTCCTGCAATATCATGGACAGAATTACAAAAAAAAACCAAGTATGCCCCAACTTCCCTCTTGGGGAGCTGGGGTTATAAATATCTATGATCTAGCTCAACATCCACATGTAAAAAAAAAACAAATTCTGGTCTGGACAATTACTCCCTATTTAAAGTACATAAATTTGACCTTGAGGTCAAGGTCACATGAAGGTCATGATGACATGTGATCTCATTATGATACATTCACATGTCAATCATCTAAGTCCTAGGTCAAAAAACAAAAAAGTTCTGATCTGGACAATTATTCCCTATTTGAAGTACATAAATTTGACCTTGAGGTCAGAGGTCAAGGTCACATGCAGTTCATCAAGGTAGCAGACATGCGGTTTCATGGTGACACATCCACATGTCAAAAAAAAAATTCTGGTCTGGACAATTACTCCCTATTTAAAGTACATAAATTTGACCTTGAGGTCAAGGTCACATGAAGGTCATGATGACATGTGGTCTCAATGTGATACATCCACATGTCAATCATCTAAGTCCTTGGTCAAAAAACGAAAAAGTTCTGATCTGGACAATTATTCCCTATTTGAAGTACATAAATTTGACCGTGAGGTCAGAGATCAAGGTCACATGCAGTTCATCAAGGTAGCGGACATGCAGTTTCATGGTGACACATCCACATGTCCAAAAAAAAATAAAAATCTGGTCTGATCAATTACTCCCTATTTAAAGTACATAAATTTGACCTTGAGGTCAAGGTCACATGAAGGAGATGATTACATGTTACATGCGGTCTAATTGCGATACATCCACATGTCAAATATCTAAGTCCTAGGTCAAAAAACAAAAACATTCTGGTCTGGATAATTATTCCCTATTTGAAGTACATAAATTTGACCGTAAGGTCAGAGGTCAAGGTCACATGAAAGTCACCGAGGTAGACGACATGCGGTCTCATGGTGACACATCCACATGTCAAATAACCAAGTCCTAGGTCAAAAAACAAAAAAATTCTGGTCTGGACAATTACTCCCTATTTGAAGTACATAAATTTGACCTTGAGGTCAAGGTCACATGAAGGTCACAATGGTATGCAACACACCGGCTTATGGTGATACATCCACGTGCCAAATATCTAAGCCCTGGCTCAAAAGACAAACAAGTTTTGGTCCGGACAAAGTTTCCTTGAAAAAAGCACAAATCTGACCTTCATATCAAAGATCAAGGTCACATGAAGGTCACAAAGGTATGCACCGGCTCATGGTGATACATCCACATGCCAAATATCTAAAGCCTGACTCGAAATACAAAAAAGGTTCTGGTCCAGACAGTTTCCCTTAAAAAAGCGCATAAATCTGACCTTCAGGTCAAAGGTTAAGGTCACATTAAGGTCACTATGGTACACTGCACACCAGTTCATGGTGATACATCCACATGCCAAGTATCTAAGGTTTAGGTCAAAAGACAAAAAAGTTATGGCCCGGACAAAGTTTGTGTGATGTTTCCCTTAAAAAAACCTATAAATCTAACCTTCAGGTCAAAGGTCAAGGTCACATGAAGGTCACTATGGTACACTGCACACCGGCTCATGGTGATACATCCACATGCTAAGTATCTAAGGTGTAGGTCAAAAGACAAAAAAGTTATGGCCCAGACAAAGTTTGTAGGAGAAAAAGGAGAAGAAGAATATGCACTAAAACAATATGTCTCCCTTCTGGGAAGGGGAGACATAATGAAATCCATCCCTATTAAATATGACCTGCAGACTGTGCTAAAAGTTTTTGGGTTTCAGGCCTGGGCAGCCATCACGGTTGACAGATCATGGCCAAAAGGTAACATTCTAATCTAGATATTATACAGAGGCATCCTACCAAGTTACAATGAAATCCCTTCATAAATGCGACCTGTAGACTGTGCTAAAGGTTTTTGGGTTTTGCGCAGGTATCACGGTCGATCGATCGTGACTAAAAGGGGATGTTCTCATCTAGACATGACCCCAAACCTGGATATGAAATTTCATGACAATCGGACAAGAACTAAGGGGTGTAGTCTGTGCTAAAGGAAAATGCGAACAGACTCACAGATTAACAGACTTCCGCATGCGTGATGGCAACAGCTTATTTTGACTTAGCTAAAAACAAGAATACACAATAACAGGCTATGTGGCTTAAAAAAAGTACCCATTTTTAATTATTAATGTATACCTTCTGCTCAGCTATGTTAGAACAAAAATAAAAATACAGGAAATTTAATATTTATGTGCAATAAAATATTACAGATATGGATGTTATTGGAACTGGCTCATTGAGCTAAAGGAAAATGTGAACAGACTCACAGATTAACAGACTTCCGCATGCGTGATGGCAACAGCTTATTTTGACTTAGTCAAGTTAAGTGAAAAACAAGAATACACAATAACAGGCTATGTGCCTAAAAAAAAGTACCCATTTTTAATTATTAATGCATACCTTCTGCTCGGCTATGTTAGAACAAAAATAAAAATACAGGAAATTTAATATTTATGTGCAATAAAATATTACAGATATGGATGTTATTAGAACTGGCTGATTGAGCCAGTTCCAATGACATTCATATTTGTCTGGTTTTATTTAGAAACTTACAAAGTACAAATGTTCTGTCAATTTTTGCCCACAATGTAGGTTAAAGTATGAAGTACACCAAAATATGGTTGAATGATCGCATCCAAAAGGGGGAGTTCTCATCTTGGCATTATCTGGAGTGATTCCACCAAGTTACAATGAAATCCCTTCATAAATATGACCTGTAAACTGTGCTAAAGGTTTTCAGACTTCTGGCCCCTGTAGCCATCACAGTTGACCAATCACGACCAAAAGGGGACGTTATCATCTAGACATTATATGGAGTAACTTTACCAAGTTACAATGAAATCCCTCCATAAATAAGACCTACAGACTATGCTAAAGGTTTTCAGGTTTTGGGCTTGGGCAGCCATCACTGCTGAATAATCGCGACCAAAAGGGGATGTTCTCATCTAGACATTATTTGGAGTCATCCTACTAAGTTACAATGAAATCCCATCAGAAATATGACCTGTAGACTGTGCTAAAGGTTTTCGGGCTTTGGCCTCGGGCAGTTGTCACGGTTGACAGATCACGACCAAATGGGGAAGTTCTCATCTAGATATCATACAGAGTCATCCTACCAAATTACAATGAAATCCATCCCTATTAAATATGACCTGCAGACTGTGCTAAAAGTTTTTGGGTTTCAGGCCTGGGCAGCCATCACGGCTCACAGATCATGACCAAAAGGTAACGTTCTCATCTAGATATTATACAGAGGCATCCTACCAAGTTACAATGAAATCCCTTCATAAATACGACCTGTAGACTGTGCTAAAGGTTTTCGAGTTTTGGGCTCACGCAGCTATCACGGTTGATCGATCGTGACCAAAAGGGGATGTTCTCATCTAGACATGACCCCAAACCTGCATATGAAATTTCGTGACAATCGGACAAGAACTAAGGGGTGTAGCCTGTGCTAAAGGAAAATGTGATGTTATTGGAACTGGCTCATTGAGCTAAAGGAAAATGTGAACAGACTCACAGATTAACAGACTTCCGCATGCGTGATGGCAACAGCTTATTTTGACTTAGTCAAGTTAAGTGAAAAACAAGAGTACACAATAACAGGCTATGTGGCTAAAAAAAAGTACTCATTTTTAATTATTAATGCATACCTTCTGCTCGGCTATGTTAGAACAAAAATAAAAACACAGAAAATTTAATATTTATGTGCAATAAAATATTACAGATATGGATGTTATTGGAACTGGCTCATTGAGCCAGTTCCAATGACATCCATATTTGTCTGGTTTTATTAAGAAACTTACAAAGTACAAATGTTCTGTCAATTTTTGCCCACAATGTAGGTTAAAGTATGAAGTACACCAAAATTCTTAATTCTTGGAAATAAATCCATTTATTTATTTATTTATTTATTTATTTATTTATTTATTTATTTATTTATTTATTGGGGTTTAAGGTCACATATTTCTGCACAATGGCTAACCATGACCGTGACAGTTTTACAGGTAGAGGAAGCCGGAGTACCCGGAGAGAACCACCGAGTAACAGCGAGCAACTGTCAGCTCCCCAACATACTAACTCGTCAGCTCCCCAACATACTAACTCCACACAAGCAGGGTTAGCATTGGTTGAAGACAAGTGCACCATCGACGTACAGTACGCCTTAGTACACGACGTCAACGTGCCCCCACACGGGAAATGGGGGTGAAGTTTCTTGCCCAAGGACACAACGCGGTTGCCGCAGGTAGGATTCAAATCGAGGACCTCTTGGCTTGCAGCCTGCACCTCTACCTACTGAGCCGCCGCGCCCCCTTAATAAATCCACTATCCTCGTGTGTGTTCTAGGGTGGATGGGAGTTTACACCTGTCTGGGAACTCATACACCCTGAGGCAAAGCCTCAGGGTGTATGAGTTCCCAAACTCGTGTAAATTTCCATACACCCTGGAAAACACAAGGATAACTAATATTATAGAGGAGATGAATAGCAACACAAGATAGTCAAGAGTGTAAAATCAATCTGTGTTTGTATCTGTAGGTGTATTGCAAAAAGATTCACCAGTGGAGAGTTTGTAGTTGCACTTTGATGTCAGTAAGGCTTGTTGTGAAGCCTGCAATTGTTTGTGCATGGACTGCATTTTCTCAGTTGATTCCAATTGGATAGTTTTCACAAAAAATAGTGTTGGTATTGATCTGTGTGGTTTGCAGGGATCATAAGGTTTCTGGTGTTGTTCATCACCCTCTTTTCTACCATGTTAGGTGTTATGTTGCCTTAACTTTTCTCTTTGGTTTCCACTCAGTTAAGTAATCTGATGGAGGTATTTGCCGGTGCAAGTCCCTCAATAACCCTGTACATATATGCTAAGCTCTGGTCTTTTCTTCTAGTTTTCAGAATCGGTAGGTCAAGGTGCATGAAGGTTATGCAGCCTTCCTCTCGTTTTATAGTCACTATGGAAATGGGAAGGAAATCAATAGCTCCCATCTAAAGGTCATCCCAAACAAGCATAGCAGGTTTCAAAGGTAGCTCCCATCTAAAGGTCATCCCAAACAAGCATACCAGGTTTCAAAGCAATCCAATCATAAATGTGCCCTGTAATGTGTGCCAAAGGGAAATATTGATGCCTGACAAAACTAAGTTCAAAGGTTACTGCCGACATTTTTTGATGGAAATGGAGGAAGTAAGCAGCACTTGTTTACTGTGGTCAACCAGTTCCGCTTTACTAGTAAAATAGGACCCAGTCACCAATGCTTGGGGTGAAAGTCCTCTAAAATGGGCAACATGTAGATCAACGATTGACTAAACTTGACTTCATCTCCATGTCGTGTCACGATTAGCCATGGTGCATAAATATGTGACGTTAACCACCAACAAACAAACAAACAAACATGATGGAAATGGAAGGAAATCGATAGCTCCCATCTAGATGTCACCCCAAATAAGCATACAAGGTTTCAAAGAAATCCCATCATAAATGTGCCCTTCTGAGTATGCCAAAGGAATATATTGATGCCTGACTAAACTAAGTTCAAAGGTTATTGCCAGAGATATTTTTTGACGGAAATGCGAGGAAATCAATAACTCCCATCTAGAGGTCACCCCAAACAAGCATACCAAGTTTCAAACTGATCTGATCATAAATTCGACCTGAGCGGTGTGCCAAAGGAAATTGTGGACATATGTCCGTATGTATGGATGTATGCCGATGGGCGAGAAGTGACAGCAATAGCTCAGCTTGACTTTGTCAAGTTGAGCTAAAAACTATCTAACAATTATTCTCAAGCAAAATTTATAGTTTCAGATTTTATCAAGTTTGTGTCAATTAGCCACCAGAAAATTTGTTTTGAAATGAAATGCTGATTTTTCTTATCATTATAGGAAATAGTTTCACATGTTTTTTATCTGGAAAGTGAATTGACTAAGATGGCAATAATAATAATTCATGACTTACAATCATCATAGACTCGATTTTCATCAAGATTCAGTGACACTAATTCATCCCAAGATGGTGCTTTAGTTGGCCGCATCGACGCATGTGTTCTAGCATCTGTTTTCTCATCCTTTTCTTCATCATGCTTCGTTTTCCTTAAAGAAAAGTAACATGCATATTCTGAAATCAAATATACTCCACATTGTAAAATTATATTAAGAAATCTGACTAGCTTTAAGTCTTCCTCAAAATGTTTCACTTCAGACCAAGTGGTCATGTTAACAAAGACTCTCCAATGAGTCCCAAGTTTAAACAGATGTATCTAAAATGTGCAAAAAAAAATCCCTCCCTCATCATTGAAATTCTGCAAATATTTTCTTAACTGTTTATTTACTTTTACATTTCAATCTATTTTCAGGGATTAAAAAAACCTCCTTTCCTCATCAAATAATTCAAGAAACATTTTCTTGGAAACACAATTTTTTTCTAAATGCCTAAAATAAGCCTGGTTCAAACCTATGGCCCATTCCTGACCTAACTTACTGAATGAGTAAGTGAACTCTACCCCGAGGCTGAGTTGAAGATTTTATTTATCATTTAGTTCAAAAACCTGATAAAAGATTTTTTAAGAGGTTGTGTAGTAAGATGTATTCAAGAACAGAAAAAAGTGTTCACTGAATAATTTGAATATTTTATCTGTATTGTGAGATTGTGTGTGAGAGAGAGAGAAGAGAGAGAGAGGAGGGGACTGTTCATTTTGACCCAATAGCTAAATTGCAATTTCCATTTTCCAGTTTCTTATATACATTTTATGACATCAGAATAAAATGTTGGGGAGGAAGATTTTTGTAATAAATAAATCAATTATTTTGTATTTAAATTTTTACTTTCATCCATACCGGAGAGAAAGAGAGAGAGAGTTGACAAACCCCCCAGAAAACATATTCCACTTTTTAATTTTTTTCATATTCTATTAACATAAAATTTTGCATTGCATGATGTGGATAAATAAATACATAAGGTCCCACAAAGTAGATGTTCTGTTTCTCGGGCCATTTTTTGTAACATTGTATGTGGGCGGGCGTTTTTTTATTTTATTTTTTTTATTTTTGTAATTATTTCTTTTGCCATCAAACATTCATGTTCTTGGTTTGTTTTATGTTTTAGGCCTCATAATCTACAGAATTGCATGGGTGGTGGTGTATTTCGTCCCTTAATTGCAAGAAGGCTTAAGCATTGCAAAGCCTTCTTGCACTCAAGGGACAAATTTATCAATTTTATTAACTTGGGTAAAATATTTTTATTTTTGTAAGTTTGCATTGGTTATAAAAAGAGAGCATGCGGCAACAAAAAGGTCCATGTGGGATGGCCTGAGAAACAGATTTTTTACTTTTTTAGGCCTAAACAAATAAATATCTAAATATGCATATATTACTTCAATCACTTTTTTATTTCATTATTCTTACTTTCCAACACGATGTGATTTTTGGTGTTGAAAGTGTCATTAACATATAGATAATGCAAGATCAAATTAAAGGATTTTTCAATCACTTTGAACTTATTTTCAAGGACTCATATATAAACAATAGCGACACGTGTTGACCACTATTTAACAAAGAAAACAGTACATTGCTGAATAGAATAATATTACTCAACAAACTGGATGATTTTCCAACACTTATAGATGTAACGCCAGAAACACACGAACACTTCATTTGTTGACTATCAATTTTCTCACGATCCTCACTGGTGTCATGTATCACAACAGCAGTAGCAGTCGAAGAATTCAAATATTTCATCATTGATTTAATTGTCAGATATGATGCCACCTGTTGAAAAGCAGTTCTGTGCTTTTCACTTTTTTTGTGCAACTTCAAAGCACTTTAGCCCATGCAGTTTAAATTAATGGCTTTCATGCAAACACCTCAATAAGCTTTATGTTTATCAGAATTCAAATTTTTCATCATTGATTTAATTGTTGGATATGATGCCATCTGTTGAAAAGCAGTTCTGTACTTTCCACTTTTTGTGTGCAACTTCAAAGCACCTTTGCCCATGTGGCTTAAATCAATGGCTTTCATGTAAACACTGCAATAAGCTTTGTGTTTATCTCTGTTACATTCGTGCAGACTGTGCTTATTTTTTTATTGGGGCTTACTTTCAACAGCCAGGGTCACCTTGTGTCGAACAGTTTTACGGGTGGAGGAAGCCGGAGTACTGGAAAGAACCACTGAGCAATGGTGAGCAACTGTCCTACTCCCCAACATACTAACTCCACACAAGCAAGGTTAGCATTGGCTGAAGACAAGTGCACCATTGACGTGCAGTATGCCTTAGCACACAATACCACCTTGCCCCCACGTGAGCAATAGGGATTAAGTGTCTTGTCCAAGTACACAATGCGGTTGCCGCAGATGGGATTTGAACTGAGGACCTCTCGGCTTGCAGCCTGCGTCTCAACCTACTGAGCCACCGCACTTCCAGCCAATGCTTACACTTGTCAATTTGTAACCAAACCATATTAAATACATAGCCCCCCATAGTTGACCTGAATCTTTTCCAAATTATTCATGCTAAAAATCTTTCACAAACGTAAGCATGTGGTCTTGACAGAGACTTTTAAACTCAATCTTTTTTTACTTCCTTCTTTTTTGTTTTTCATAAATAAAAGGCTGAACATCAATTTTCAATAACTTTTCGAGGCAAAATATGGATTCAAGGACCTTTCAATACAAAGGTGAAATTCAAGGACTATTCACGTCACGTGCAAACACTGATTAAAAAAAAAAACAAACATTATTGTTGCTTGGTAGTTTGTCTTTATAAGAAAAGGAAACAAGGATAACTAGTGCACAAAAGTCAATTATTTCACCTTTGAACAAAATTCCCCTGTTGAGATTCTAGAGGGATGAGCATCACTCAAACAACTGCGGATGCTTCATCAGATTTTCGATCACTTTAGCTGAATATTTGGGGGGGGGGGGTTTGTTTTTCTTTCCAAACGGCTGATCAACTTCCAGTTAATTTTGTTGTAGTTCATGCAATTATCATTTAAGATGCATAGAAACTTTAAAAATACGGATTCTGATGTTTATTCCTATCTAAATTTGCATTTTATGCTTGGAGTTCAAAGAAATTCTAGATTCTGTTAAAGGTCCACACTTTAGACCTAACCTTAAATATACTGCAAAGATAACTGCAGCATGACCATAGTGGGAATTGTGCAAACTATGTAGAAATCAAATGGAGATGGACCATCAATGTGTGATCACTGTCACATCGAGTCAGTATTCAGGCATATGTGGGGCAAAAATGTGTCATTTCGGTCATTTCCACAAAAAAATTAGTTTGGGGAGGGGAGGGAACTGTTATTACCTCCTTAATTATGAATAAGTTTGAGTTAGCTTTAGCCTATTTGATATATGAAATGCTTTCATTCATTTCTCTGCTGCATTCCCGATGTCAAACTTGAAATACTTGACATGATCATTGTTTATCGCATCAGATTCTATTTGACTTCACGCCACAATTAGGTAATGAATCAAATCAGGAGGTCGATTCGGTAATGAACCAAAATAATGTCAATGACACTGCAGCTCATCTTGACCAAGAAGGGACTGAACTAAATAGAAAGTAATGCAAAGTCATTCACTCAAGTTTCTATAGACAAGACATCACACCAAAGTTACGCATGAAATCTGAAAAACATCAGGTGAGGGATGCGACCTGTTGGGTGCGCTAATGGAATTGTTGGCAATTTATAAGCCAAATCCCAGATGGCCACTGGCAGACACGTTTTTCAATGAAATTCAGAAAAACTTGATATCTCCCATCTGGACATCACACCAAAGCTACATATGAAATTTGAAAAAGACCAGGTGAGAGATGCAGCCTGTTTGATGGGCTAATGGAATTGTTGACAATTTAGATGCCAAATCCAAGATGGCCCCTGGCCACTATGTTTTTCAACGAAATTCTGAAAAATTCTATAGCTCCCATACCAAAGTCAATGAAGGCATGTTTTCAATACTGGTGCACAAAAAAGTAAGTTGTGTAGAAGCACAAAGATGACCCACTGTTGCCGAGTCGCTTTTAAATCCTAAAATAAATTATCGCAAATGACCACTGAATCAGTATTTAATCTGAAAATTTTTAAAAAAGGGTGCAAATATGTGCTGCATTTTTTTCTGGCACACTTCGACTGCTCATACATGTAATTAACTGGTAGAGGGCTAAATTATTTTGGGTCATTAAAATTGGTCTGTGTATTTTTGCCTTGTTATATTTTATGGGAGAGTGCATACCGCACATGCCCATAAATTATAACAGAGCAAATCAATAAAGGCTAACTAAATTAATGCAGGATAATATGAAGCACACTCTGAGTGAATTGCTTTTTAGCAGTGGTACCTGCACTTCAGAATAAAGTCCAAATATAGGCTTCCTGGACTCAACCAGTTAATAATCTGAATTTTTTAGAATCGAACACTGCTGTTAGTTGGTAAAGGTGTATCTTTGAGGGTGTATCTTTGATCAGTGAAGTCCCTACATTCTATACAAGACAAAGGAGTGTCAGTGACTAAATGAGGTTTTATTTAAGTTTGATTACTATCACAATCTTACATGCACAAGTTATGTGAATATGTCTGTTAAAGTTTTGTCGCCAATTGACTGGTGGTCTTTCATTTTTCATTAGTGCCAAAGAGAAATTCTTCCTATTTTAAACTTAAGGCAGGAAATACAACACACCAAAACATTTTATAACTATCAACTGCTTGAGCATGGTATATCCACACAATATTGATACTGTACCAAGTTTTCAGTACACCATCCATGTCTCATAATCATCTATTTTAAAGGTTTAGTTTATTCAACACCTCTCCCCTATGCATACACACATTTTTAACACCTTCCATGGCACTTGTTAGAATAAAGAAAATAGTGTTTCTGTGGATGAATTTTTCAAATTTTCTCACATGCTGAATGATGGTCAGTCCAGTGTTTCTTGGACATTTGAGCATCATGCAAACAGTCAACCATTAGTCCATTTTCCACCACCTCTGAGAGTGCCACAGAGTTAATTCTAACAACTTGTGTGTGAACATATTGTAAAAAAAAAGGTGACTGATCAGTTATGCAAATGGATATTTGTCAACAAACAAATCACGCAGTCTTTCGATTTTGAGGGGCACTGTCATCCTTGTGTGCCATTACACTTGCAATTTTTACTTTATGTGAGTAAACAACAGTGCACCTAGGTTCCACCTAGTGAGCGATTAACCCTCACTAACGAATCAGCTGCAAACATTGCATAATATTCAAATTGTGCTGTAGAAAAATATTTTTAAAATTTCACAAAACCATATCATGTGACCCCTTCAATGGAACGAGATAAGGTTTTCGTGAAAAAAATTTAAGAATTGGGAAAAAAATTCAAATGATTTATATTCAGGTGTTTTCTGTAAAGGGTTAAAATAAATTTGTATGAAATAAGCCAAATACAATGCGTGCTCGAAAATGTGAACAATACACCATGAATTATAAGCTGTAGCATTCCAAGGCTTCAAACTAATCAAACGACACTTTCCAAGAATTGGTATGTAAACAACATAATTTGACAAACATCAAAGGCAAGTAATGCTTCTCTAGGTCTTTTTCACTCATGCATTCGGTGAGAATCATCTGATTGACTAACAATTGCTCCATTGAAGTTGCATTTCATGTATTATTCCAAAAACAAATAAATTTGCTGGGAAAAGTTTTCTCTAAAAATTATTGGGTAATATTTTTTGGAATCCCTACTTACTGTGCTTCAGTGGAATGAACAGTGTGCAGATGTTCGTTGACATTTTTCTTGAAACATTTTCCAGATGCCGGGTCTCAACAACAGCGCCCTTCACTTCAAATGGTAATGAGTAGTATACGGCACACCTCCCATTTTCAATATCGAAAGACTGTACATGAGAGCAATGAATCCTTCATGGAAGTAAAAAAAGATTTCTTGAATATTTGATCATTTTCATTTTTTGCCTGAAGGAAATGACTTTATTCCAATGAAGAGGTCATAAGCTTTGTGTTTTAAGCAAATGTTGGAATAACAAAATCTGAACGGCAATCAATGTTTGTGGATAGCACTGGCCAGTTATGACACCTATGTGTCAGAAATGGGTTAATGCAGCTTAATGTGTGGTGATAAATGGCACATAACTTACAAGGTAGCATAAGGTAATGGCATTCTTCCTTCTGGAGTATCAGGAATACCACTGGCTCCATGGAATATGACGTCTATCTGTTCTTTGCCATCTTTGGAAACATGGCGCCAGTCTGGGGAGACTGTATATGTAGAGTGATCATGATCAGGTAAAGGTGATTCTGGCATCTAGAAAAAAATGAAAGTCTGAACATAATAGAGGCTGCTCACATCTTTTGTTGTTTTAAGGAAGCAAATGGGAACTAAACTTCCAGATGGAAGCCAACAATACAAAATTTGGAAAGGTAACTAACAAGTTTTGAAAGACTTTGGAAGATATATATCCTACCACCTGGGTGATTAACTCTTAACCTGCTGAGTATTTTAAAAGTAATGTTCATCAAATCGAGTCATGGCTGCTATGAAGCAGCCATGACAATATTTCATGAAAAATTAATCTAAATTTACCTCAAGAAATCATTGGTGAAAAAATCCATTCAATTTTCATGGGGAAAATTGCATTAAATGTGCCCAAATTATACTTACTTCAGTTGCAAGAGAATTAATGTCCGGGGCAGGCAAATCTACCAGCTGTATGCAAGCAGTTAATATAGAATACGTTTTGAAGAAGAAAGTCCTTACAGAAAGAAAAGGGAAATGAGAGGCTGATGTATAAAATGCTCACCTGGATCAAGTTGCCAACAGGTGAGGAAACAGTGTTAATGCGGGGAGTGAGAGCTTTTTATTGATTTCCTCAGTCATGGTAATAATATTTGTAAAAACTGAGAGCATTTTTCCAGACAGTTTGAATCTCCAGCTCATAAAGATACTGTAGCAAAAAACAAATATCTGTTCAAGGCAGCTTTGAAAAAAGACACTTGAAAGTCTTTTCTCTTAAATTTAAACACAAAGTTCCCAAAAGAGTCTAGGAAATTCTTTTTTACATGTGTCAAATATTTAATTATTAATTTATTGGAGTCTAACAACACTTTTGACAGCCATGGTCACCTCGGGTTGGGCAGTTTTATGTGTGGAGGAAGAAGGAGTACCTGGAGAGAACCACCGAGCAATGGAAGGCAACTTTCAGACTCCCCAACATACTAACTCCACACAAGCAGGGTTATCATTGGTTGAAGGCAGATGCACCATTGACGTGTATTATATCTTACAGCACCACCATGCCCCCACGTGGGCAATCAGATGAAGTGCCTTGCCCAAGGACACAATGCAGTTACCCCTGGTGGGGATCGAACCGTGAACCTCTCAGTTTGAAGTTCAATGCCATAACCACTGTACAGTGTTAAATGGGGTCTTTATATGGTGCCTATGAGACAGCTGATAGAATTTTCCTACTTGATTCTACTACATAAAACCAAATAAAAAGTATTTTTCTTGTATTAGTTCAGAAAATATGGGCATTCCATATTTTTAAATCTTGGGGTTCCCACTGGGACACAGGAAGAATAATTTTTCCCTTTATCAAGTACATGCCACTCAATAATACCACATACCAATTTTGCCTCAAGTCAGATGACCGTATATTTTGGGTAGGGCTCATAAAATCTTCCACTACCTAGGCAAGCTCAAATATTTTCTGAGGAACATTCTTTGAACAAAATGTAATCTACACCAGTAAAGGTGATTGCATACTAAAAAACAAATCATTGCAGCCATTAGTTGACAAGAAGGAGATTGTTAAGTGTTTTTTCCATTAACAACAGTATAAATGGGGTCCCCATATAGTGCATCTTGAAGCAGCTCTGGGGGGAGGTCCCTGCATAAATCAAGTATATGGCCCCCATTAATACTTCATACCAATTTCGTTTCAAATCAGCTGACGATTCACAAAATTTTAATTGTGGGTGGTGCCATAAATGTTGCCCTTTCCTGAACAAGCTCAAATATTGCTACAGAAACTTTTTTTGAACAAACAAGAAAGTACCCCATAAAACGAGGCTGTATACCAAATATTGAATCATGCAGCCTCTAGGTCATGAGAAGATTGTTCAGTGTTTTTCCCTATAGCGAGCCCCCTAAAGAAAACGACTACGTTTTTTTCAACCTGAATCTACTTCTCCTGAGAAAGCTCCACACTAAATTCAAAATGTTTTTCTTTGTGTACTTCTCTTATTGTTTCCGTTTTTAGCTACTGGGGTTCCCACAGGGATGTGAAAAACATTCAAGTACTGGTACATATCACCAAATTATATTGCTTTACGAATTTGGTTTAAATTTGCCAACTGGTTCTAAAAATATAAATTTTGGGTTGGGTCATAAATTTTGCCCATCCTGCTTGAAGCCCAGCTGGTGTCTGGAGAAACATTCTTTGAACAAACTTGAATTTTCATTACTAAAGGTTGCATATAAAATACAGCATATGAGAAGATAATTTTTTTTTTATTAAATTTTGGTCTTTTCAAACACTGCCCCCAGCCATCAAGGCTTAGCAAGTTCTATTGAACAAACTTGATAAGTTGTGTAAAGTTTGCTTGGATTTGGGAGAGTTGTTCTGAAAAAGAAGACTTTATGCAAAAGCTAACTGATGACTAAACTCATCAGTAAATTAGGACTAGCCCTTCCAAAGGCTCTGTGAGAACCTAATTTACTGAACTTGTTTCAAAGATTTTACTACAAACTGGGAACTTATTGGAGAGCAAACTTTTATAAGGTTTTGGATCAAGTGATAAATAGAGTCTTCAATGTATCCAAAGTCGAAAGTCTGTAAGTGAAATTTACGAATATTGTCCAGTAAATTAGGTCTTGCCCTTGCCAAAGGCACAGGCCAGACCTGATCTGTGGTACTCGTTTTGTAAATTTCACTTTACAATGAGGATTAGTTGTATCAAACTATTAGGGGGATCCTTAGCAGGAATGTTCTCAAAGTCCCCCTATAGTTTTTCAGTAATGCAATGCAAGAGTCCAACTCACAAGTGATTTCAGAAGCCAATACTTTCAAGGCATAAAAAAACTGTTTCTTATTTCAAAAACTTTGAAGCCAATACTTTCAAGGCATAAACAAAATGTTTCTTATTTCAAAACTTTGAAGGAATTCAAGGACCTATGTACAACATTGGGTTAAGATGGCTTGAATAGATAATCTGAATTTATCGACCACACCTGTATACTTATTTACATAAATAAACTATGGTTTAAACCATGAAATAAAAAAATATAATTCTCGATATAAATAATGTACTTATGCCTTCATTGATAGGAACCTCTCAATGTTATGGATTATTATAATTAATGTTTACATAGCCCTGAATAAAGAAGGAGGGTGTATATAACCTTTAGACACAGGTTTATGTATACTCCATGGTATATCACAATTAAATATATCCAGAGGTCAATATTTTGACTGTCTGTGGTACTATGAATGTAAAAACCATTTCAGGTTCTATACATCAGGAAAGAAACTTTAGAGTGGTCATATTCTCCGATGCTGAAAAAAAATATCTCAAGGCAAGGTTTTAACCCTTTAGGCCATATGAAATAAATTAACTGATTCTCAGGCCATTTTTTTTTCAAATCCACAAGAGAGGTAGTGTTTTATATACTTTTCGCATCAGTGAGTATGGACTGATGGGGGTGTCCTCTGCCTTTTACACACAGTATATATAGGAAGTGCATAATTATACCAATAAACTCAATTAATTTTAAAAATAAGGCTGTACTTATTTAATTTTAAAAATAAACCTGTTTTGCATCTTTAGCTATGCTCTTCAGATTTCAATTACATCAATCAGAAAGCATAAAAAGTTTTGAGTCTCCGAATTTTGTAGTTATATTGGAAAACCCTGCTGCAAGGTAATAAAACTATCCAATGAGGGGGTTCAATTTCAATGAGCGATAGCCTGGGAAACAAAACATTTTTTAACCTTACCTTAACATACCTAAAAGATGACACGTATCAAACATTTTCAGGAATAATTAAAAATATTTTTTTGGCATCCAAAACAAGCTAATGGCCCCCATTAGAATGGGCTGAACATGTTCATTCCAATGCAGGGCCCAAAGCTATTATTTGGAGGTATAAACTGTAAAAATTTAAAGTGTCAATGACACTGTAGCTCAATTTTTTTAAGACATGTACATGTATAGTATGTGACACAACAATGACACACATCTAGTTAATGACCTGATAACAAAGGTACATGTAAAGTATTGTAAAGGTATGTACATAAATACTGACCGTAGCCTGTAACAAATGTACAGGTAAAGTATTGTAAAGGTGGGTGACAGTTAGATGCCTCTAGCCAAAGCGGTATTGAAATGTGCACATACAGTGTATAAGTAGCACAAGTCACAAAATTACTGTAGATATGATTTGTTTTCGTAAAAGAATGCCAGTGTTGAGCTCATTGGCAGTGGCATTTGTGGTGCTATGGTAGAATGTTACAAAAACAACTTATTCTGTATTTTGCTGATGTGAATTCTCCTTTGGTACTATGAGCAAATCTGAGTCAAGCCAGATACCGAATACCAAACCGATACCGAGGTATATCCCCTTAAAAAGAACGGAAACTGACATCGAACTCAAAATTCAAATTCCGCCCATCTCTTCAACAAACCTATAATGGCATGCTAATTTGATCAACTTGGCATTTGTATAAAGTTACACATGGATTAGACCATATATTACTAATTATTCATTGCAAATGTCTGCTTGAATAAACTATCTTCAGTATGTAATGTCTATCTTATTGTCAAACAGCAACACTTTCCATTCAGTAATCGTAAATGATGACTACCTCACACAACAGTCTAATGGTATTGTGATTTAGCTTTATTATGGGAATAGTTCAATCATATGTAATATATTCTTTTTAACTAAGTTTACCTAAAAAAGCCAATAATAGTGCTTCTTTTCTGATGAATGCAATCATGCTCATACACATACATGTATTTTTTTCATGCTCCTAAATTATAAGCAGTAGGATACATCTAACAATTTTTGTGTGACACCCCACACCTACCTGGGCTTAGGGCTCAAGTTGCAGATTTCTCAGAATTAAATAAAATAGTTTTCCTATTGTCTGTGTAAACTAAACCATTCAGTGTTGTGTGTTCAGGAAAATCTCAAACATCTGTTATAGATAGTTGCTAATGTGCATGGGCAAAGTGAATCGATTGAATGAACTATTCAGGAATAACAGCCCAGCACACTGACCAAGAAATAGTAACTCAAGTAAGGTTGGCTATGAGTATGTGTTCACCACCTCGACTGGTGGAATTTCGTTTTAGTTCATTTGACACCAATATTTGAACAAAATAAAGTTTCATTTTTTCCCAGTTAACATATGAAGATCACCATCTAAAAAAGTGAAAACAGAAGACAAGTGCTGGAATGATTGCTTTGATTTATCCATGAGACAATGTTGCAATCCACTGCTTTGATTGAATGCCTTCTTGCACTCAAGGGCCGAAAAACTCCACCACCCATGCTATACTATGGATTATGAGGCCTAAAACATGAAACAAACCAAGAACGCGAACTTTTGATGGCAAATAAATAATCACAAAATAAACAAGAGGCCCCAGGGGGCCTGAGGGCGCATACCTGACATGGTAGCCTAAATATCAACCCAGAGAATTGATTTCAACAAGTTGCATCTGCTCCTCCTAAGAAAAGCTTATACCAAATATCCAAAGATTCTGACCAGTGGATCTAAAAAAAGATTTTTAAAGAATATTCCTCATATTGAACTAAGTTATAATTCGGGCTCTCACAGGGAGCCCATATATGAACCCAGGGACTTGGCTTTAACAAACTTGAATCTCACCCCCCTAAGGATGCTGCACACCAAATATCAAAACATTCCGACTGCTGGATCTGAAGAAGATTTTTAAAGAAAATTCCTCATTTCGAACTAAGTTACAATTCAAGCTCCCACAGTGAGCCCAAATATGGACCTAGGGACATGGCTTGAACAAACTTGAATCTCACCTCCCTAAGGATGCTGCATACCAAATATCAAAACATTCCGACTGCTGGATCTGAAGAAGATTTTTAAAGAAAATTCCTCATTTTGAACTAAGTTATCATTCGGGCTCCCCAAGTGAGCTCAAATATGGACCTAGGGACATGGCTTGAACAACCTTGAATCTCACCCCCTCCCCCTAAGGATGCTGCATACCAAATATCAAAACATTCCGACTGCTGGATCTGAAGAAGATTTTTAAAGAAAATTCCTCATTTTGAACTGTTATAATTCGGGCTCCCACAGTGAGCCCAAATATGAACCCAGGGACTTGGCTTGAACAAAATTGAATCTCACCCCTCCTAGCATGGTGCATACCCAATATCAAAAGATTCTGCCAGCTGGATCTTGAGAAGAAGATTTTCAAAGAAATTTGACTGAAATGCACCAAGTTCAAATTTGGGCTCCTATACTGAGCCCAAATATGAACCCAGGGGGCTGATTTGAACAAATTTGAATCAGATCCACCCCACAATGTTGCATACCAAATATCAAAAGATTCTGCCTGCTGGATCTGGAGAAGAAAATTTTTTAAGAAATTTGCCTCAAATGCACTAAGTTCGAATTCGGGATTCTATAGTGAGCCCAAATATGAATCCAGGGGGCCGATTTGAACAAACTTGAATCTGACACCCCTAGAGATGTTGTATACCAAATATGAAAGAATTGGGCCTGGTGGATCTGAAGAAGACTTTTAAAGAATAATCCTCATTTTGCACTAAGTTAAAATTCGGGCTCCCATAGGGAGCCCAAATATGAACCCAGGGACTCGATTTGAACAAACCTGAATCTGATCCCCCTAGAGATGTTGTATACCAAATATGAAAGAATTCTGCCTGGTGGATCTGAAGAAGAAGATTTTTAAAGAATAATCCTCATATTGCACTAAGTTAAAATTCAGGCTCCCATAGGGAGCCCAAATATGAACCCAAGGACTCGATTTGAACAAACTTGAATCTGACCCCCCCCCCCCCCCCCCCTTGAGATGTTGTATACCAAATATGAAAGACTTCTGCCTGGTGGATCTGAAGAAGAAGATTTTTTTTGATTTTGGAAAGAAGTTCATGGGTGCTATCAGAGTTATGCCCCCTGTGGTGCCCCCTGTGGGCGTGGCAACTTTATTTGAACAAACTTACATTGACATATGATAGGGAACATGCACAGCAAATTTTGTTGAATTTGGTCCAGTAGTTTGTGAGGAGAAGTCGATAATGTAAAGTTTACGACGGACGGACGGATGGACGAACGGACAGACGACGGACAGAAAGTGATTAGTAAAGCTCCCCTTGAGCTTCGCTCAGGTGAGCTAAAAATAAACTAGGAAACCCCATCTCCTCTGCCCCCCACCCCACCCCACCCACCCACCCGCAGCAATTTTACAAAAAATGGCCTGAGAAGCAGAAGATCTACTTTGTGGGGTCCCATTGCATAAACTTTTGGACAGAAGGAAAGACAGGTGGATGATGGAAGAACGGATGGATGGATGGATGGATGGATGGAGGTCTTTGCCATATCCTTTCCCCGTGGGGAGGGTTGTGGGTTAATTACAAACACAAACTTGTCATAATTGTAAACCAAGAGAAAATGATAGTTTTACAAGATGGCAAGTCACGGCACAAAGTTTATAAGATATAAACAAAAATAAATCCTCCAGCCATTTTTTATGTCTATTTAAGGTTTATTTTAAACAAGGGTAAATGAATGCTGACAGAATATTACCGTGGTATAGTAATACACAGAATAAACTACTAAGTACTTCCATTTTCAATCCCATTAACACAGGCAGTAACAAGAGAAACACACATTTTACCTTACAACACTACATCTAACTTTTGTGGTGAGGTGTCAAGACAAACTGAAATTTTATAATAATAAATGAAACTCATTCAAATTGTAGGTTTGATCAATTAATATTTCTGACCTGCAGCCACAAGGCAAAAGATTTTAACTATCAGGGTGAAACATGAATTTTTCAATTTTATGTCTTGGAACTGACATTCATGTAGAAGACACTGTTCTTTAATACAGGGTTTAAAAGGTTACCCCACTGCACACTGAAACCAAAATATCAAAATTTCAATTTACAAATTTTTCCCATAATGCAGCGAAGGACTTAACCAATTCAATCGTGTTTGACAGGGTCAAATCAATGAGCCCAGACATTCAGCCCAGCTCAATGAGCTCTGTAAAACAAGATTGAAGTAGTTAAATTCCTCGTTGCATTATGGGATAAAGTTGTAGTAATGAGAGATGAATCAGCATACAATCGGTCATCGGTTGGTCACTCATCAGAAATCTGGGAATATATTGGCAAACACTGGTTGTCAAAAAGAAAAGTTTATTTACATTTTCATGCTGCTTCATCTTGATTTACTGAACTTACACTTGCTGTAACAGGCCATAAAATTTGAGAGTAACCATTTTATCATTCCTCTGGTGGTTATTTAAATGAAAAAAGAGATAACCGAAAAGTTGTTCGTCTGGAACTACAAACAGTTCATCAAAAAGTTGTGTCTTATCACCTTATTTGATAGCACTGTTTTAAAATGTTCCTGTGGGAAGACCTTTCTCTCTAAGGCAACTGACACCCCCTGTGCTTGCGCAGATGCATTCGAAATCTGTGAACTGTCATACAGTAGGGCCATCGTGGATGGGTCAAAATCCATGGGTTGTCATTTATTCCACGCATATAATTCAGAGGTGATCCGCTATGACACCTAGCAAAATTTTCACCAATAAAGCACCGGGATCACCCCGGTGCTTCATTGGTGGAAATTTCGCTAGGTGTTATAGCAGATCATCTCTGAATTATATGCATGGAAAAATGCCAATCCATAAATTTTGACCCATCCACGATGGCTGTACTGTAATCGGTCCTCTTTATTATATCCAGATGAATGGTAAATAAGTTATAGGTTATCTCAAAATTCGAGATTTTATTCTCTCATGTTATGGGAAAGAAATAACAAATAAGGTGTTTTAGGATAGAAAAATTGCATAATATTGCATTTATATCACAGTTCTGTTGAACACATTAACTTGCACCTGGGTTGGGTGATCATGCAACGACTCTTCATGGTGGAATGCCAGTTTGTGCTGAATTGCCAAAATTTCAACTTTTTTTTTAAATGACAGTCCTTGTATTTAAATTGTATAAGGTTTCAGGATGATCAAAATATATGAGTTGGGGGCACAGGATAGTTATTGGAAGTGATAATATGTCAAAAATAACCTTTACTTTATATAAAAGTGACAAATGTATTTGGTGCAACCAAAAACTGCAATCATTTCAGGCTGTGTACACATCTGGCAAAAAATAATATTTGCAATGAAATACTGATTCAAGTGAGATGCGATAATTTGGAATAAATTTGGAGCCAAATCTGATTTACAGATTAATAAGGTAGGACGTGAAAAGCATTGTATTTTTCGTGAAATAAATCTTTGAAAGTTGGTATTTAATTAAATAAACTCTGGTGCTTGAATGTTTTGGCTGTGACTGGCCTGAGACATTTTGTTGGCATCAACCTGAAGTTGTACAAACAGCTTTGCAATGTTGTGTATATCCCTTTTGATGTATTAGACTTTAAAAAATGATTAACACTGACCAACTGACATTGGCCAATTGTATATTCATACAATCAACATTTTTATGAAAGGGCTTTCTTCTTATTGGTCCATTACTAAAAATTTGCTGCTTGAATTTACAGTATTTTGACATCAGCGGGCAGAGGGTTAATATGGAAAAAATCTCTTACCTTTCTGCCATCAAACTCTGACAGAGGGGGAGACTGTGGAAGCTGAAATGCAGTGAGGTTATCTCCCCATGAATCTTTCTTTTTCAGGGTGTCTTCCCGAGGTGTTGGCTGTGGCTGTGGCTGTGGAGTCGGCCTTGGTTTAGGCTTGCGTGGTGTGTCTCTTTTGGCTGGTGTCACTGATTTGATTGGCGCCTCTTTTCTAACAGGTTTTGGTAGCTGTCTAGGTGTGGTAGTTGGTGTATTCTTCATTGGTGTTTTTGACAGACGTGACGACTGATCTCCTAATTTATCCTCATCTTCCAACTTCTTCTGACCGGGAACATGTTCTCTTAATGTGAAGGATCCTCTCAGTCTCCCACAGTGCATTTGCAGACTGTCTGTACTAGTTGTCCGGAGAAGCGATATTACATCCTTATACTGATACATGTCCTCTCCTGGAGGAACATTTAAGTTTGTTCGAGGTGCATTAGTCCTTGGGTAGATAGCAGTTTTACCTTCTCCCACCTTCTTGGCTATTCCACCACCATTTTTGGGCAAGGTAAATGCTTCAATGAGCAGAAAGACATCATGACTTTTATCATTTTTGCAAAATCCTGAACAAAAGAAAATGATTGAAGAAATCAGAATTATTGTAGTCTTTTGTTCAATGAGTATTCCTAAATGGAAGTAATCTAAATACAGTATACCCCACACCAGGGACCAGCCTAGGGGGAATTTTTGGGAGACTTCATGTCTCCCTCCAGAAAAAATAGAGAGACTGCAGTCAAGTAGGGAGACTTCATAGGCAGGTGGGGAAAATTAAGAATATTTATGTACCACCCCCCTGCCCCCCCCCCCCCCCCTTCATATTTTCAGCTTGAGGTCCTCCATTAACGTCTGATTAATCCAGGTCCAGTTATCTATGATGCAGCTACGCCAGGTTAAAAAACCACAAAGTAATTATTGACTGAAAATCCCCCACTGCTCCTCTCTTCTTTGTGCCAATCCCCCCAGCACCTTCCTGTGGTTGCCTTTCACCAAAGTCTACTAAGCTAATAATTTCCTAAGTCTGATAGTGTAAACGTGACCAGATGTAAGAAGGTTGCTTGGAAGGTACTTTGTTAGTTAATAAACAACATATATTCTGGGGTCGAGTATTTTGTAAAATAAATGTCATTCTGCATCATTTTTATGGCATTCTGGTGTCATTCAGCGTCATTCCGGTGTTTAGGAGGACCTCTTTTTCAAGATTCTGCACATGCACACTTGTGCTCTGTACAAAGCTTTTGTTGTCATCACTAAAGCCTTTTTAGTCAAGTTGCGATGAAGTCAAACTCGACTTATAGTTTGATGAATGGCGGTCGAGAGGGTGGGCGGGTGGGTGGTCCACTAGGTTGAGCAGACGGGCGGGCGTAAACAATTGGTTTCCGGATGATAACTTGATAATGGTTCAACCCATTTTTATGAAACTTCATAGGTAGGTTGGTATCGGTGAGAGGAAGAACTCTATCAATTTTGGACTTGCTTGGTCGAAGGTCAAGGTCACAGTGACCTTGAACATAGTAAATTGTAAACAATTGGTTTCTGGTTGGTAACTTGACTACGGTTCAACCCACATTCATGAAACTTCATATGTAGGTTGGCCTTTGTGAGAGGAAGAACCCTATTTATTTTGGACTCGCTAGGTCAAAGGTCAAGGTCACAGTGACCCTGAACATAGTAAATCAAAACAATTCATTTCCGGATGATAACTTGATAATGGTTCGACCCATGTTCATGAAACTTCATAGTTAGGTTGACATCAGTGAGAGGAAGAACCCTATTTATTTTGGACTCGCTAGGTGAAAGGTCAAGAACACTGACCTTCAACATAGTAAATCTTAAACAATTGGTTTCCGGATGATAACTTGATAATGTTTTGACACACGTTCATGAAACTTCATAGGTAGGTTAGCATCCGTGAGAGGAAGAACCCTATAAATTTTGGACTTGCTAGGTGAAAGGTTAAGGTCACAGTGACCTTCAACATAGTAAATCGTAAACAATTGGTTTCCGGATGATAACTTGATAATGGTTTGACCCACATTCATGAAACTCCATAGGTAGGTTGTCCTAGGTGAATGGAAGACCCCTATTTATTTTGGACTCACTAGGTCAAAGGTCAAGGTCACAGTGACCTTGAATATAATAAATCGTAAACAGTTGGTTTCCAGATGATAATTTGACAATGGTTCCACCTACGTTCATGAAACTTCATAGGTAGGTTGGCATTGGTGCAAGAAAGAGCCCTATTTATTTCGGAATCCCTAGGTCAAAGGTCAAGGTCACAGTGACCCTTCACATAGTAAATTGCAAACAATTGGTTTCCGGACGATAAGTTGATAATGATTAAACCCACTTTTGTGCTGTCACAACTCGACATTGGATCGTTGATCCTATCAGCATTTTTATTTTTTCATGTGTTTCAATTCCATTCGGGTTTTTCTGGGAATAGACGGCCAAACAGTTAACAGTCGTCAGCAAAACAAAATAAAAATAGGCCGATGAAATCGTCAGATGTGTACCCATATGCGCAACTAGTAGAAAGCTGCATGACGGAGGGCCACCCTGGATGCCGACATTATGTACACCATACATGGTATGGGTACATATAGAAATGGATTGGAGGAGTGCCTAATTTGATGGATAAAGGGTTAATATCTCCAGATCAAATTATTAGATTTACATAAAGAAACTATACAGCACAGCACATCAGTAACCTGAATACATATATAAAGTAACCTGATAATCGGATTAACATTTATTGAGTTATCGCATGCCAAAGGGATTGGAGGAATTTTCAATTTGAAGGATAAAGGGTTAATATCTCAAGAACAAATTATCAGATTTACACCACAAACTATACAGCTTGGCACATCAATAACCTGAACACAAATATAAAGTAACGTGACAATCCAAGCAATATTTTTCAAGTTATCGAAAGCCAAAGGGATTGGAGGAATTTTCAATTTGAAGGATAAAGGGTTAATATCTCAGGATCAAAATAACATATTTACATCAAAAACTGTACAGCTCGGCACATCAGTAACCTGAATGGAAATATAAAGTAACTTGACAATCCAAGCAATATTTTTCAAGTTATCGAAAGCCAAAGGGATTGGAGGAATTTTCAATCTGAAGGATAAAGGGTTAATATCTCAGGATCAAATTATCAGATTTACACCAAAAACTATACAGCTCAGCACATCAGTAACCTGAACACAAATATAAAGTAACGTCACAATCCAACCAATATTTTTCAAGTTATCGAATGCCAAAGGGATTGGAGGAATTTTCAATTTGAAGGATAAAGGGTTAATATCTCAGGATCAACATAACGGATTTACACCAAAAACTATACAGCTCGGTGCATCAGTAACCTGAACACAAATATAAAGTAACTTGACAATCCAAGCAATATTTTTCAAGTTATCGAATGCCAAAGGGATTGGAGGAATTTTCAATTTGAAGGATAAAGGGTTAATATCTCAGGATCAAATTATCAGATTTACACCAAAAACTATACAGCTCAGCACATCAGTAACCTGAACACAAATATAAAGTAACGTGACAATCCAAGCAATATTTTTCAAGTTATCGAATGCCAAAGGGATTGGAGGAATTTTCAATTTGAAGGATAAAGGGTTAATATCTCAGGATCAACATAACGGATTTACACCAAAAACTATACAGCACGGTGCATCAGTAACCTGAACACAAATATAAAGTAACTTGACAATCCAAGCAATATTTTTCAAGTTTTCGAATGCCAAAGGGATTGGAGGAATTTTCAATTTGAAGGATAAAGGGTTAATATCTCAGGATTAAATTTTCAGATTTACTTCAAAAACTATACAGCTCGGCACATCAGTAATCTGAACACAATTTATCAGATTTCACCAAAAACTATACAGCTCGGCACATCAGTAACCTGAATACATATATGAAGTAACATGACAAACGGATTGATATTTTTTGAGTTATTTCATGCCAAAGGGATTGTTTGAATTTTCAATTTGAAGGATAAAGGGTTAATATCTCAAGAACAAATTGTCAGATTTACACCAAAAACTATACAGCTCGGCACATCAGTAACCTGAACACAAATATAAACTAACTTGACAATCCAAGCAATATTTTTCAAGTTATCGAATGCCAAAGGGATTGGAGGAATTTTCAATTTGAAGGATAAAGGGTTAATCTCTCTGGATCAAAATAACAAATTTACACCAAAAACTATACAGGTCAGAACATCAGTAACCTGAAGATATATATAAAGTAACATGACAATTGGACTGATATTTTTTGAGTTATCTCATGCCAAAGGGATTGGAAGAATTCTCAATTTGAAGGATAAAGAGTTATTATCTTAGGATCAAATTATCAGATTTACACCAAAAACTATATAGCTCGGCTCATCAGTAACCTGAACACAAATATAAAGTAACTTGACAATCCAAGCAATATTTCTCAAGTTATCGAATGCCAAAGAAATGGATGCGGACGCCGGATGGACAGACAGGCAGACAAAGGATGGACGAACGACGGATGGCCACCCCGGATGCCGGCATTATGTGTACCATACATAGTATGGGTACACATAAAAATACAGTGTTAGAAAATACGTCTGTTATGTATACATTTTCGGCATCCTAAGCAAGGTAACCTACTTTCAAACTGTGTTATTTAGTTGAGTCGTGTAAGTGACCTATTTTCGTTTCAACACTTGAAGCTCCGACTGAAACAGAACAAAACAGAAATAAAAATTCTGCAATAAGCAACAATGGACAATTGATTGACGTTTGATTTCAAATGAATGGTCGCTTATTTGATGAATGAAAATGCCCATTTATCACACTCAAGCACATTCGATTCATGAAAATAATCGTTTTTGTGTAAACCTCGGATCACTCAGTTCAGCCTTTCCTCATTTTGGCCAATTTTTAGAGGGCGACTTGTAATCGCCCCGACTATTTTTCTAGGCAACTTTGGGCTCAGAAGGGCGACATAATCACCCTAGTTGCCCTCACGGCTGGTCCCTGCCCCACACACATAACAGTATGCTATTCAAGAGAACAGTCTAGTTATTTGCATATAACTGAAAAACGCCAAGTGATTTAGCATACCTTTCATACATATCTGGCCTGCTGATTATATACTAGTTACAAATAACAGTAAGGACTAAATCCTATTACCTGAATGAAAAAAATGTTATTTTCTGGAAGTATATAGATAAACCACCATATCACACATATTTTGGGCTTTAAAATCACTGTTCAAATTGTATTATTTTTTTCAATTTTTGCCTCCAAAACATAGCTTTTGACCGCTCATTGGAAGGACCTTGACATTGGAAGGACCTTCCAATGAGGGATCATAAGCTCTGTTTTTGGGGATGCAAATTTGAATTATTCCAGATAACTATTTTGAATGTGCCACCTGCTAGTCAGGTTTGACAAGGCGTAAAAAAAACAACTAGAGCTGGCCACCAAAGGTGGCTAATCCCCATTGCCACCCCCCTCCCCCCGCCCAAGGAAAATTTGTAAATTAAAAGTCACCATGACCTTCACATTTGCCACAATTTCCCTCAAATACATAGGGTTCTTCCTCTCATCAAACCCACCCCACTTGCCCAGTTTGGTTTCAATCAGCCAAGCAGAACTGTGATTAGACAAGAGGCCCCAGGGGACCTGAGGGTGCTCACCTCACATGGTAGCCTAAATATCAGCCCAGAGAATTGATTTCAACAAGTTGCATCTGCTCCTCCTAAGAAAAGCCTCCTACCAAATATCCAAAGATTCTGACCAGTGGATCTAAAAAAAAGATTTTTAAAGAATATTCCTCATATTGAACTAAGTTATAATTCAGGCTCTCACAGGGAGCCCATATACGAACTCAGGGTCGTGGTTTTAACAAACTTGAATCTCACCTCCCTAAGGATGCTGCACACCAAATATCAAAACATTCCGACTGCTGGATCTGAAGAAGAAGAATTTTAAAGAAAATTCCTCATTTCGAACTAAGTTACAATTCAATCTCCCACAATGGGCCCAAATATGGACCTAGGGACATGGCTTGAACAAATTTGAATCTCACCTCCCTAAGGATGCTGCATACCAAATATCAAAACATTCTGACTGCTGGATCAGAAGAAGAAGATTTTTAAACAAAAATTCCTCATTTTGAACTAAGTTATCATTCAGGCTCCCCAAGTGAGCTCAAATATGGACCTAGAGACATGGCTTGAACAACCATGAATCTCCCCCCCCCCCCCACCCCCCACCCCCTAAGGATGCTGCATACCAAATATTAAAACATTCCCACCGCTGGATCTAAAGAAGATTTTTAAAGAAAATTCCTCATTTTGAACTAAGTTATAATTCGGGCTCCCACAGTGAGCCCAAATATGAACCCAGGGACTTGGCTTGAACAAAATTGAATCTCCCCCCCTAGCATGGTGCATACCCAATATCAAAAGATTCTGCCTGCTGGATCTTGAGAAGAAGATTTTCAAAGAAATTTGACTGAAATGCACTAAGTTCAAATTTGGGCTCCTATACTGAGCCCAAATATAGACCCAGGGGGCCGATTTGAACAAACTTGAATCAGATCCACCCCACAATGTTGCATACCAAATATCAAAAGATTCTGCCTGCTGGATCTGGAGAAGAAGATTTTTTAAGAAATTTGCCTGAAATGTACTAAGTTCGAATTCGGGCTTCTATAGTGAGCCCAAATATGAATCCAGGGGGCCGATTTGAACAAACTTGAATCAGATCCACCCTACAATGTTGCATACCAAATATCAAAAGATTCTGTCTGCTGGATCTGGAGAAGAAGATTTTTTAATGTTTTTCCCATTGCCTACAGTATTAAAATGTGCTGACTCGGCACTTTTTCAAAGTCCCGAAACTGTACCCTATGATAAAACCGATGGCAATTTTTTTTTACCAATCCTTTCTGTTGGTCCCAAGGAAGCTTCACACCAAATAAAAATTCTCACTACCGTGCAGTTTTGGAGATATGGGCGTTTTACTTTTTTTCTATTTTTAGCTCCTGTGGTTCTCACGGGGCTACGGGAAAAAAAATTTCGGCATAAATTAGGTACTTATGACCCAATAAACACTCATGTACAATTTGGTTCAAATCGGCCTCGCAGTTTGGAAAATAGAAATTTGGGGCGGGGCCAAAATTTTTGCCTCTCCTTTAACATCGTCAAATATAGCCCCTCGAACTTCTCTTGAACAAACTTAAGTCTACACCTCAAAAGGAAGCTGCATACCAAATATCAAGTCTCTGCTATTGCTGGTTCTTCAGAAGAAAATTTTTTAAGAATTGTAGCATTTTTGCCCCATCCCTCTGCTCAATATGAGCCGAAACCTAATTTGACAAAAATCAAAATGCCCTTATATAACCCCTACTCACATGAAATGTCGTTAATATGCGGCCAGTGGTTTGGGAGAAAAAGGCCCAAACACCACCTTCACGACGGACAACGGACAACGGACGACAGACGACGGACGACGGACAAAAAGTGATCAGAATAGCTCACCCTGACTTTCAGTCAGGTGAGCTAAAAATGGATACCAGGAAAATTTATGAGTCAAAGGTCATTGTGACTCTGATCTATGACACAATGACTCCAAAAGAACTGGGTTTTTTCCTCTCATCATATACTCAACCCACATGTCAAATGGCTTTATTTAGTGTGTGGAAACTAGGAAAATCTGTAAGTTGAAAGTCACTGTGACCTTGACATTTAACACAATGACGTCAACATGAATAGGGTTCTTCCCCTCATCATACCCAACCCACATGAAAAGTTCGGTTTCGATTGGTCCAGCAGAACTTTAAACTGAGAGTGGAACCTAGGAAAATTTTTAAGTAAAAGGTCGCTGTGATCTTGACCTTCGGTACAATAATCTTAAAATAAATAGGATTTTTCCTCTCATCATTCCCAATCCACATGTTAAGTTTGGTCTTGATTGGACATGCAAAATTTTAATTGGAGAGTGGAAACCAACTCCTGGCAAATTTTCAAGTTAAAAAAATACATAGGGTTCTCCATCTCATCATACCCAACAAACTTGTCAAGTTTGGTTTCGGTCTTCCAAGCAGAACTTCAATTAGAAGAAACCAACTCCATCTACAGACGAACAGACAGATGACACAGTGGATGGATGGACAACACCATGGGTATATCCCCCACAAAACATTTTCGAGGAGATAAAAAACGTGTTTCCCCTACCCTTAACCCAATTGACCTTCCACCCCACACAACTACATTTAAGAGTGCCCGTAGCCTATGGGAACTCTTTGATACTTTCAACAGCCAGTGTCATATCGTGTGTTATGGGTGGTGAAGCTGAAGTGCCTGGAGAGAGCCACCAAGCAGCAATAAGTAACTGTCAGACTCTCCAATTTACTTACCTCGCACATATAGTGTTAGTATAGGTTGAAGGCATGTGTACCATTGATGTGCAGTACATCTCAGCACACTGTGCCACTGTGCACCCACTTGGGCAACTGGGATTAAGTGCCTTTACCAAGAACAAAGCACAGATGACTATTAATCTGAAGTGCTCTAAGTCAATGAGCACCGATCGCACTCCCATTCCCCCAAACTATTATTTATATTGCACATAAATGATTGAAGTTATTTTGAAGCATTATTTATATATTTGGTGGGTAATATTTAAATTAGAGGAAATATTTTTGTCAAGTAAGTGGCCAATAATGCTCGCCAATGAAAGATGTTTTGAGGCCAGTTGTTTTGTTATCACTTCTTCACATGAAAAGTAAACAGATTTCATTAACCCTCTGCACACTGATGTGGAAATAACAAAATTCCAAGCAGCATATGTTTCCCACAATGCAACTAGGGACTTAACCAATTCAATCTTGTTTGACCGAGCTCAATGAGCTTGTCAAGCAAAGTTGAACTGGTTAAATTCCAAGTTGCATTATGTGAAAAATCCACTCTGTCAAACAAGATTGAATTGCTTCAATTCCTAGTTCCATTGTGTGAAAATTTGAAATTTTGGCCTTAGATTTCAGAGGGTTAAAGGTCTCACAGAACTAAATATTTTCCCATAGGCGTCCATTATAATGTTCAGGTGGAAAAAAATATGATCGCATCACTTTAATTTTGGCATTCAAATATCTCTGTCAAGTATAGCCCTTCAGACAACTTTTTCTGATCTGAAAACAGGGGGTCATGCAACAAATAAGAGAGAAAAACTGACACAAAGGGAAGTACCGGTCACGTGCACATATTTTTCAGGGAATTCCCTACAAAAACACACAAAAAGTAAATTGTATTTTTTAGGTCCAAAAGTCATCAAATCACCCTCTTTTTTATCAGGAATATTCAACAATAATGCAAGATGTCAATAGAATGTTTCAAACTTTTATTGAAACAACGGATTTTCCCAAGGCTGTTTATTTTTAGAGATTGCATCATTTCCTAGTGCAACATTTTAAGGCGGTTCACTCTAATTTCATTATTTAGTTCCGCGATACCTATAATCATCCCCAACCCCACCAAAGAGACATTTTACCACTTCCATGAGATAAAAGAGTCATTTCTGCATTAGAATCCAGCTTTTGGCTTTGGCTGAGTCAAAAACATGGAAAATTTGCTCTTTTAAGGAAAAGTGTCCAAACTTTGTCAAGTGGGCTTGAAAACTGGTATTGCCTCCAAAAGATTTTTCTATCCTGTTACTTTATAAATTAACCGAGAAGGATGAGAATTTACAGCTTTCTTTAAAAAACTACCCTGATCCCAAAATAAAACTAACATCTGCATCAGCACAAAATATTTTTAGAACAAATCTGTCTCATTTAACCATACTGCAAGCAAAACAGTGTCCCAACCCCCATGGAACAATATGGATGTCAATTTTGTTTCCAAAACTGGGGATGCAGCTATATATTTCACCAATATGAGAGGACTCTACCAGTTTATCCTAACAACTGATGTCAAATTTTATTCCACCATCTGATGTAGTAAAATTTTGCCCTGAATAGGACCCCACGGTATGCCCCTTTTCATCAAAATATGTGATATAATTCATAATTTAATTGATATTGACTCAAAACAAACCTACTGTGATATGAACTTTCCCATCTGTAATAGTTTTTAAATCACAGTCTGGCTTCTGAAGACATTTCACATTGTATTGATGAATATTTTGCAATTTTTGTAAAGGAAAAGCCTCAGTTTTCTCAGTAAAGGCACATAGAGTCATTGGTATGGCACTGACAAAACATAAAACAGTGTTTTTTCCCAAAAGAATGACCAGTACCTGCTACTGTGATATCTCATAACACTGGTAAGATGCCTAAAACCATCAAATATTGATTCTATAGTGCTATGCTTATGCTGCAAGTTCCCATAAGTGCACTTTCATAACCTTTGTTTTCATCCCCACAGACACCCATTCTGGCAAAAAGATGGAAATTGTTGAAAACATGTTTCCAAAGAGGATGAATCAGACATTTGCTTCAAGAATATAGTGGTATTTGATGTTTAATATACTTGTGTGTGTGTGTGGGGGAGGGGGGGGGGAGTTAGTCAGCTGCCAATTATTGAAAATGTAGATCCAGGCAAGTGAAAAGCAAAGAAACACCATGTCTGATGAAGAGACAGACAGACAGACAGACAGATAGGCTTGCAGTCACACATGTAGGAGGACTACATGAGAGTACTGAATGGCATACAATGAAAAATATAGTGGAAGAGCCAGGGCAAGGTTGTTAAATTGAAAAATAACTCAGTGGACCATGAGTGCTGAAGCCTCAAAGTAAATCATAAGAAACTGAAAGTGTATGATACTAACTTCAGTCTCTAAAAACATGCTGTTCAGTCTTTCCAAATGTTTATCATCAGCAGAAGGGTTAAATATGTGTGGGAGAGAGGACTTGGTTCAGGGAAAGAGCAATATTTCACAACTGTCACTGTAAATTTATGCTGTATCAGGGGAACCATGGCAGCACTAGTACTAGACAACTATATTGGTAGCTATGCACAAATGCCATTCACTCACATTTGTAATTTTATTATGTTATTTTCCACTGTAGCCCCACCCCTTCCTCAAATTTGTGTTCCAGGATACTCTTTCAATGAAGGAATTGTTTTCCAACATTTTGAAGAGCATAATATAGAAGAGAAAAACTTCTAAATAATAGTGAATAGAAGGGCAGTGTAGGTTTTCTGTCTGTGTTTGAATGGTGATTTGGGAGGGGGGTGAAGATTTGGAATCCTCCCTGCCCCTAGAAATATGAGGAGAAACCATGGTTTAAATAAATATGTTAATAGGGTAAGATAGGCTGTTAGTTAGCAGTTGCCAGAGGTTATAGTGTGCTCCTGGGGAATACACTTGCTCAAGATGTGAATTTTCTTGCATGAACAGCCTTAGTTTTGGAAATATATAGCTTTAATTGCTGATTGTGACAAAAATGTAACTTCTCAAAACAATAAAATGGTTTGGTAAGGTGTATGGTCCCCAAATAAATATTTAAATGTGAAATAATCCCCCAAAATAATAACTGAATCTGGTCTGGAAGCCAAAAAACATATTTCCTATAGGTCTCACAGAACTAATATTTTCCCATAGGCGACCATTATAACGTTCAGGTGGAAAAAAATATGATCGCACCACTTTAATTTTGGCATTCAAATATCTCTGTCAAGTATAGCCCTTCAGACAACTTTTTCTGATCTGAAAGCAGGAGGGCATGCAACAAATAAGAGAGAAAAACTGACACAAAGGGAAGTACCGGTCACGTGCACATATTTTTCAGGGAATTCCCTACAAAAACACACAAAAAGTAAATTGTATTTTTTAGGTCCAAAAGTCATCAAATCACCCTCTTTTTTATCAGGAATATTCAACAATAATGCAAGATGTCAATAGACTGTTTCAAACTTTTATTGAAACAACGGATTTTCCCAAAGCTGTTTATTTTTAGAGATTGCGTCATTTCCGAGTGCAACATTTTAAGGCGGTTCACTCTAATTTCAATATTTAGTTCCGCGATACCTAAACTGAGTGGAATCTATACAACATTTTGCAAACAGTTCAACTGATTGTTTGTTTGTGTGTGTCTGTTCCCTAACTTTTCCTACAGCATTCATCCAATCACCACTAACCGTATCAGCCATACTTGGCTCAGTCCCAAAAGTTTCACTAGAGGGATAGGGTTTCCATATGTGGGGGCAAAAAGGGAGGAATGTGTATTCAATCAGTCTATATAGTTTGATTATCTCTATTGACTTACAACTGACTACTTTTCCATTTTGGCTGGGATAGGCAGCTAGTATTTTTTTTATTTAAAAAAAGGCATTTTAACAAATTATGAACAAATTGGAGGGGGGGGGGGGGGGGGGGGGGCAGGCAGGAGGTCTATTCCCTTGTCCAATTTTCCTCCAAATCCATATTACCCTCACAGAATGTTCCTGTGCAAGTTGGACACTCATTGTGAGCAGGCTTAAAAGAGAGAATGAGCCTGCTGGTAACCAACCTGATGTTGTTTACATTGTTACATTCAGGCATGTTGCGAACAGCTTTGATGGTGTTAGCTACAATGACACAATGAAGCTCATTGATCTAGTATGGTTCCTTATCCAACATCTTTGTGTTTTCCTTGTGTAGGGATGGATACCACAGCAGTGGCCAATAAGCCCACACATTGGCATTCTTTTGCCTACTCAAGTCATATCTACAGTAATTTTGTGACTTCTTCCAAACACACATTAACCTTCAAAGGCCTATTTCGGGTGTTTGTGATCTCATAGCATCTGCCATTAACATGCCATCATTAGGAGGTCCTGCTGACAAAAAGATAAATCACCTGAGTAGTGATTTTTTGTCAAGTCTTCACTAGAAATCACTGCTAAGCAACTGGGCATGTGCAGGTCGTAGTCTAGTGTGAATTCAGGACAATTTCCAAGGCCCTAAATGGTTAAAACAAAGCTGAAAAGAAAATCTGTTACTTCTTTCAAGAAAATGAAAACTTCAACTGCTAGGAACCCTCAACAAGGCCTTATAAGTAGCGAATGTATGAAAATATGAAAATTCTCACAATTTTTGTATTCAGTGATATGTTCAGTTCGGTTTTTGTTTTGCATCCCCCCTAATATCGCTATCGGTTCAGTTTTTCAGTATATTGTCCATCTGTAATCTGTGTGTGCCAAATGGGCTTAGCATTTTACCCCTAGCAGACACCTTGGATGCAGGCTGTAGCCAGGCTGGGAAATTCCACCCATTCTCTCACTATTTCAAGTAGGAACAACAGCCACTGCTGAAGACAATTATAACCCCGCTGCAGTACTGGACCAATGAAGCATAAATGAATTAAAAACAAAGTAAGGACCAAAAAATCATGAAAAATTGACACAGTAAGGACGGTTCTGGTGACAAATATGCAGGCAACTTTTTTATAGCATGTGCAGGTGCAGATTGTCACAAGGATCCCTCGTAGCAAGTTTCATTGAAATCCATCCACCCACTTCTGAGATATCGCTGCTGACAGAAAAAATGAAAGTGTCAATGACACTGTAGCTCAACTTGTCAAGACGAAGACATGTACATGTATAGTATGTGACACAGCAATGACAAACATCTAGGTAATGACCTGATAACAAAGGTACATATAAAGTGTTGTAACGGTCTGTACATAAATACTGACCGTTGCCTGTAACAAATGTATAGGTAAAGTATTGTAAAGGTGGGTGACAGTCAGATGCTAAACTAGAAAAAAATCTTTGAGTCCCAGAGTGGGTCTGACTGAACCCCAAAATATTTGTTCTCATAGCACAGTGATAACAAAGGCACCCCAAAACACACTCATTCCTGTCCCAAGGTGAAAACAAAGGTACTAAAGAAGTTTCGTGAAGATCAGTTCACAAATATGAGCTGTGTAGAAGTTGTGACAAAAAACTGATTGGACCTAATTTCGGTACAAAATGGCCACTGGCAGCCATCTTGAATTTTGGACCGCACCCAGAAACACTCGTTCTCGTCCCAAGGTGATAACAAAGGTACCCAAGAAGTTTTGTGAAGATCGGTTCATAAATACAGCCTCTAGCCTGAGCCGTATTGACATGTGCACTTACAGTGTATAAGTAGCACTGAATAAATCAAAGTTCATCTAATTTGCATAATTTCTGCACGAGAAAAAAACCTGTACTATATGTGATGTATTCCATGTTACTAAACATTCATACAAAAATTTATTTAAATCAGAACTTTCATACAGAAGTTCTGTACAAAAGACTGATTGCACTAATTTTGGTACAAAATTGCTGCTGGTGGCCATGTTGAATTTCGGACCACACCCAAAAACACTCGTTCTCATCCCAGGGTGATAACAAAGGTACCCAAGAAGTTTCGTAAAGATCGGTTCATAAATATGGCCTCTAGCCTGAGCCGTATAGAAGTTGTATACAAAAAACTGATTATACCTAATTTCGGTACAAAATGGCCATTGGCAGCCATCTTGAATTTTGGACCGCACCCAGAAACACTCGTTCTCGTCCCAAGGTGATAACAAAGGTACCCAAGACGTTTCGTGAAGATCGGTTCATAAATACAGACTCTAGCCCGAGCCATAGTGACATGTGTACTTACTGTGTGTAAGTAGCACTGAAAAAATCAAAGTTCATCTAATTTGCATAATTTCTGCACGAGAAAAAAACCCGTATTATATGTGATGTATCCCATGGTACTAAACATTCACACAAAAAATTATTCAAATCAGCGCTTTCATATGGAAGTTCTGTGCAAAAATCTGATTGCACCAAATTTTGTACAAAATGGCTGCCGTCGGCCATCTTGAATTTCGGACCGGACCCCAAAACACTCGTTCTCGTCCCACGGTGATAACAAAGGTACCCAAGGAGTTTCGTAAAGATCGGTTCATAAATACGGCCTCTAGCCCGAGCCGTATTGGCATTTGCACTTACAGTGCTGAAAGTAACACCAAAAAACATCAAAGTTAGTCTAATTTGCATAATTTACACACGAGAAAAAAACCCGTATTATATGTGATGTATCCCATGGTACTAAACATTCATACAAAAAATTATTCAAATCAGAGCTTTCATATGGAAGTTCTGTACAAAAAACAGATTTCTGCATCGTCAGTACAAAATGGTGGCTGGCAGCCATCTTGAATTTCGGACGACACCCAAAAACACTCGTTCTCGTCCCACGGTCATAACAAAGGTACCCAAGAAGTTTCGTAAAGATCGGTTCATAAATACGGCCTCTAGCCTGAGCCATAGCAGCTTGGCACTTACAGTAACTGAAAGTAACACTAAATAAATCAAAGTCAGTCTAATTTGCATAATTTACGCACAAGAAAAAAACCCGTATTATATGTGATGTATCCCATGGTACTAAACATTTATACAAAACTTGATTCAAATCAGAACTTTCATACAGAAGTTCTGTACAAAAAACTGATATTTGCATCATCGGTACAAAATGGCCACTGGCAGCCATCTTGAATTTCGGACCACACCTAAAAACACTCGTTCCCATCCCAGGGTCATAACAAAGGTACACAAGAAGTTTCGTAAAGATCGGTCCATAAATACGACCTCTAGCCTGAGCCATAGCCAATTGTTGACGTACGGACAGACGGACAGACGGATGGACGGATAGACGGACGACGGACAACGGGCCATGACAATAGCTCAAATTTGACTTCGTCAAAGTTGAGCTAAAAATCATGAAAAATTGACATAGCCTGCAACTCTGGTGAAAAGTATGCGGGCAAATTTTTTATAAAATGTTCAGGAGCGGCTTGTCACAATCCCCATACCAAATTTCATTGAAATCCATCATCCACTCACAGGTGAGATATCTCAGATGATGACTGACTACAGGCTGGTGGGGAAATTCCATTGAAATACTTCACATAAAAATCAAAGATAGCCAATGGTGGCCATATTTTTTGAGCTAGCAAACAAATTCAATACCTCACATCTGGATGTCATACCAAACCTTGATCAGAATGTTCAGGGTGATGGAACGATTGATAAGCACTTCACATACAAGAGTTTTTTAACTGGTTAAGGGCTAGATTATTTTAGGTGGTCTGAATTTGTTATTCAAAATTTGTTTTCTTACCAATTATTGGAGAGTGCCCAAAGGCACTCTCCAATAATTTGTAATAAAACAAATTTATATAAATAAAATATTATTTGCGTTTGACTGAATATTAAAGATGAGCAAAGGAAAATGTTGGCTTTTACTCTTGTACCCTCATTTTTTGAAAGTCCTGATAGTGGCTTCTAGCACTCTTCTCCTCATCATACCCAACCCACATGAAAAGTTCGGTTTCGATCGGTCCAGCAGAACTTTAAACTGAGAGTGGAACCTAGGAAAATTTTTAAGTAAAAGGTCGCTGTGATCTTGACCTTCGGTACAATAATCTTAAAATAAATAGGATTTTTCCTCTCATCATTCCCAATCCACATGTTAAGTTTGGTCTTGATTGGACATGCAAAATTTTAATTGGAGAGTGGAAACCAACTCCTGGCAAATTTTCAAGTTAAAAAAATACATAGGGTTCTCCATCTCATCATACCCAACAAACTTGTCAAGTTTGGTTTCGGTCTTCCAAGCAGAACTTCAATTAGAAGAAACCAACTCCATCTACAGACGAACAGACAGATGACACAGTGGATGGATGGACAACACCATGGGTATATCCCCCACAAAACATTTTCGAGGAGATAAAAAACGTGTTTCCCCTACCCTTAACCCAATTGACCTTCCACCCCACACAACTACATTTAAGAGTGCCCGTAGCCTATGGGAACTCTTTGATACTTTCAACAGCCAGTGTCATATCGTGTGTTATGGGTGGTGAAGCTGAAGTGCCTGGAGAGAGCCACCAAGCAGCAATAAGTAACTGTCAGACTCTCCAATTTACTTACCTCGCACATATAGTGTTAGTATAGGTTGAAGGCATGTGTACCATTGATGTGCAGTACATCTCAGCACACTGTGCCACTGTGCACCCACTTGGGCAACTGGGATTAAGTGCCTTTACCAAGAACAAAGCACAGATGACTATTAATCTGAAGTGCTCTAAGTCAATGAGCACCGATCGCACTCCCATTCCCCCAAACTATTATTTATATTGCACATAAATGATTGAAGTTATTTTGAAGCATTATTTATATATTTGGTGGGTAATATTTAAATTAGAGGAAATATTTTTGTCAAGTAAGTGGCCAATAATGCTCGCCAATGAAAGATGTTTTGAGGCCAGTTGTTTTGTTATCACTTCTTCACATGAAAAGTAAACAGATTTCATTAACCCTCTGCACACTGATGTGGAAATAACAAAATTCCAAGCAGCATATGTTTCCCACAATGCAACTAGGGACTTAACCAATTCAATCTTGTTTGACCGAGCTCAATGAGCTTGTCAAGCAAAGTTGAACTGGTTAAATTCCAAGTTGCATTATGTGAAAAATCCACTCTGTCAAACAAGATTGAATTGCTTCAATTCCTAGTTCCATTGTGTGAAAATTTGAAATTTTGGCCTTAGATTTCAGAGGGTTAAAGGTCTCACAGAACTAAATATTTTCCCATAGGCGTCCATTATAATGTTCAGGTGGAAAAAAATATGATCGCATCACTTTAATTTTGGCATTCAAATATCTCTGTCAAGTATAGCCCTTCAGACAACTTTTTCTGATCTGAAAACAGGGGGTCATGCAACAAATAAGAGAGAAAAACTGACACAAAGGGAAGTACCGGTCACGTGCACATATTTTTCAGGGAATTCCCTACAAAAACACACAAAAAGTAAATTGTATTTTTTAGGTCCAAAAGTCATCAAATCACCCTCTTTTTTATCAGGAATATTCAACAATAATGCAAGATGTCAATAGAATGTTTCAAACTTTTATTGAAACAACGGATTTTCCCAAGGCTGTTTATTTTTTGATTGAGTGCTAGAAGTCCTGATAGTGGCTTCTAGCACTCAAGCAGTTAACGGTTAAATATTGGGGGAAAAAAATAAGTAAAATAACAAATTATGATATTGTGTACATTGAAGAAAGGGTTAGTTTAGTTATTTTCATTTTCAAATTTTTCACAAAATGTGAACAAAACCATATAATGTGACCCATCACTGGAACAAGGTTGACAATGAGGGGTCACCTTATGTGGTTTTATTGAAATGTTTTGAACATTTTTTTTTTTTTTTCAGCTGGTCAATTGTAAATTATATGGGCAGATGCAGTCAATTCATTAGGTAAAGGCAGGCCTTCAATTCTCTCAAAGTTACACCATTAACTGTAGTGCCCTAATTACCATTCAAGCCCAAAAAAGTTTCATTGAGAAGATGCGAAGCAAACTCTGCCCACAATATCTTTCACAACAAATGGCAAGTAAAACAAGAGAAACAAGAGCAATGCTAACGCGTGTGCTGATGCCCCCAAAGGTAGCAAAGTCGAACTTGCAAGTAAATAAATAACTTCTGAATGTTTGTAGAGAATTGGTTCATCCAAACAACTTTGAAAGAATGGAATTCAAAAACACAATGATTCTTGTGCCATCCATATTTATATGAATATATCGATATGTAGTAGGTTAAAATGACATGCAAACCTGCCCTGCAAACACTGGGCAATACAGAAATAGTGGACTAGAAAAAACTGGGACAGTGGACTAAAAAAAAATTGGGCAGCACTTCCTCTATAAGACACTGGCCAGTAAGAATAAAGCTGAAATTGGCATCCATATTTATATGGTTATATTGATATGTAGTTTAAAATGACACGCAACCTTCCCTGCAAGCACTGGGCAGTACAGAAATAGTGGACTAAAAAAAAATCGGGCAGCACTTCCCCTATAGGCATTGGACAGTAAGAATAAAGCTGAAATTGGGAAATTTGTGATTTTTTAATTCAAAGAGGCATAACTCTTGCAAGAATGGTCGGAGTGAACCTCCAAATCGAACATGACCTGTATTTTGACATTAGTAATAAGCAAATAAAATTTGAAATCAATTGGTGCGGTGATACAATTTTAAATGGTCTGGAACCCAAATCACTATAATTCTTGTGTCATCCATATTTATATGGATATATTGATATGCAGAAGTTAAAATTTCATGCAACCTCCCCTGCAAGCACTGGGCCGCAGAAAAATAATGAACTAAAAAAAAATTGGGCAGCACTTTGCCCTGTAGGCTCTAGTACAATTTACCTTAGTCAGAAACAGAGGCCAAAAACAAACAGGGGCCATAACTCTACCAAACATTAATGGACGAAATGCTAGGTACGAGGTCATCCGTTCCCCCTATCACCATACCAAAGAACATTAAAATCCGACAACTGATGTTCGAGTTATAATACAAAATGTTCAGAAGCATGGATGGACAGACAGATGGACAGACAGACGGACGAACGGACACCTCGACTATATACCCCCTCAAAAAATTTTCGGGGACATAATAAAACACCAGTGATTCAAGCACCATTGCAGAGGGGCAACTTTACAATGATGTTTCACTGTTCTTTCTTCCTGCCCCGATAACTACCATAATGTGAAATTGAAAACCTTCAAGCAATGATGTGAAAAACATCAGACGCAAAACTTTGTTTTCACTTCATATTCAAAACTCTGTTAGACCAATCTTGACCCTTATTGATACATAGACTAACTATGATGAAAGTTGGGAACATATTTATTTTTCATATTGGAACTGAAGATAAGAGTCCATGTCAAACAGTGCTTCCATATATAAAACATGAGGCCCTAAGTGGCCTTAATCGCTCACCTGCCAAAGTGGTTCAAAGAAGTATTTGGGGTCACATTCAGTTAGACATGGTTCATCAACATTACAAAGGAATGAAGTCATGAAAGGCAAATTTTATGGAAAAACACTAAGGAATGGATTTGAACATACCTGAACCTAAGATACCTCCCTGCCACCCCCTCACCCCACCCATAGAAAGCCCAAATATTAAGCCAAGGACTCAAATTGAACAAACTTGAATCTCACCCCCAATGGATGCTGCATAACAAATATCAAATGATTCTGATTGGTGGAGCGGAAGAAGAAGATTTTTAAAGAATATTCCTCATATTGCACTAATCTGAATATCTGGGCTCCCATAGAGAGCCCAAATATCGACCCAGGGATTTGATTTCAACAAACATATGAATGAATCTTCCGAAGATGTTATAAGTGAAATATGAAAGCATTTGGAGCAGTGGTATGGGAGAAGAAGATTCTTTTAATGTTTTTCCCATTATTCACAGTGTTAAAAAATGATGACTCGGCATTTTTTCAAAGTCCTGGAAAAGTACCCCATGATAAAACCGACGGCAATTTTTGTTCGGACCATTCCTTTCTGCTGTTCCTAAGGAAGCTTCACACAAAATACAAATTCACAGTGCTGTGTAGTTTTGGAGATATGGGCGTTTTAAATTTTTTCTATTTTTAGCTCCTGCAGTCCCTATGGGACAACGGGAGAGGGTTTTTTTTTGCATAAATTAGGTACTTATGACCCAATAAGCCCTCATATCAAATGTGATCCAAATTGGCCTTTCAATTCGGAAAATAGAAATTTTGGTACAATTCGGGCTCCCACAGGAAGCCCAAATATGAACCCAGGGACTTGGCTTTAACAAACTTATATCTCATCTCCCCTAAGGATACTGTATACCAAATATCAAAAGATTCTGACTGGTGGATGTGAAGAAGAAGATTTTTTAAGAATATTCCTCATATTGAACTAAGTTATAATTCGGGCTCCCACAGTGAGCCCAAATATGAACCCAGGGACTTGGCTTGAACAAACTTGAATCTCACCTCCCTAAGGATGCTGCATACCAAATATCAAAACATTCCGACTGCTGGATCTGAAGAAGAAGATTTTTAAAGAATATTCCTCATATTGCACTAATTTGAACATTTGGACTCTCATAGAGAGCCCAAATATGGACCCAGGGAATTGATTTCAACAAATTTGTGAATCAATCATCCAAAGATGTTATATGTGAAATATGAAAGCTTTTAGAGCAGTGGTTTGGGAGAAGATGATTCTTCAACGTTTTTCCCATTACCCACAGTGTTAAAAAATGCTGACTCAGCACTTTTTCAAAAGTCCTGAAAAAGTACCCTATGATAAAACCGATAGCAATTTTTTTTGGACCATTCCATTCTGTTGTCCTAAGGAAGCTTCACACCCAATAAAAAATTCTCAGTGCTGTGCAGTTTTGGAGATGTGGGCATTTTAAATTTGTTTATATTTTTAGCTCCTGCGGTTCCCATGTGGCGAGACGGAATTTCTTTTTGGCATAAATTTACTACTTATGTCCCAATAAGCCCTCTTATCAAATTTGGTTCAAATCAGCCTCTAAGTTTGGAAAATAGAAATTTTGGGTGGGGCAAAAATTATTGCCCCTCCCATAATGATGGCAATTATAGCCCCTCGAACTTCTCTTGAACAAATCTGAGTCTACACCTCAAAAGGAAGCTGCTCAGCAAATGTCAAGTCTCTGCTACTGCTGGTTCATGAGAAGAAGATTTTTTTAAGATTTAGGCACACTTTTTGGGTGTGGCCCTGCTAAGAGGCAGGTCAACTTGATTTGAACAAACTTGAATTGACATATGATAGGGAACATGCACACCAGATTTGGTTCAATTTGGTTGAGTACTTTGTGAGAAGAAGTCGATAATGTAAAGTTAATGCCGGATGACAGACGGACAGACGATGGACAAAAAGTGATTAGCAAAGCTCCCCTTGAGCTTTGCTCAGGTGGGCTAAAAAACAATATGCTGCTTCACAGATCTTAAATGAAGCTCTGAAAGAAAAAAGCGGCCTCTTTCTTGATCAAACCATGATGCGCATTCACCTTACCAGGGTCTGACCTGATGTAAACATCCACCTTCTGTGGTGGTGGGTGGGTGGATTGGGGGTGCGGGGGGGGGGGGGGGGGGGGGGGGGGGGGGGTGAATAGGGTTATTTCTTTTACTCTAAAACTAGTTGTGAAGGATTTTGAATGATTTCAAAAAGACAACCTGTAGACTGTGCTAATGGTTTTCGGATTTTGGGCTTGGGCAGCCATCACGGTTGACTGATAGCGAACAAAAGGGGACATTCTCATCTAGACATGACCTCAAACCTGCATATGAAATTTTGTGATGATCAGACAAAAACTACTTGGTGTAGCCTGTGCTAAAGGAAAATGTGAACAGACTCACAGACTAACAGACTTCCGCATGCATGATGGCAATAGCTTATCTTGACTTTGTCAAGTTAAGCAAAAAATCAATTGACATGACTTACTCCCCCCTCCATCCCACCGCCACACACACACCTTAAAATCACTTGAAATCCTTCAAAACTCATTTTATACACCCCCTCCCTACCCTGCCCAGCATCAACAATCCCCCTCCCCTAAAAAATAACTCTCAACCCCCACCCCCTCCAACCCCACAAAAAAAATTCACCCCACCTCATGGTATTGAATAACCTCATCATGTCTCACAGAATCATCTTCAATAGATAAAAAGTTATATCCAATTTAAAAATTTAAACAACCCAATTGAAAAATTCAACCAGAAAACTTAATCTGAAATTCTAATTTTAGGGTATTTTTCAGTGAACTATTCTGGTTTACTTGGTTTACGATTCCGTATTAACCTAAACTGTGGTTTAGAAATCCCAATGGAATGATATGTTTAATGAGAATACTATTCCTCGTAAACCTTGGCATGATGTCGCTAGGAAACGTGAAGCAGGGACGCATTTTTAGGAGGGGCGATATCCAAAGTGTGGGAAACATATCCCTGCTTTCATTTTTAAACAATCTTTTAAAATCATCTTTGAAAAGGCCCGCATAAGAGTGATAAGATACTTTCCAATGATAGTGTCAGAAATTGCATTACTGCTACCATTGAAATAAAATGACCAAAAAGGGTCTTCTGAAAGTTGCAAAACAAATTTTTCCGATAGAAAAACACTCTTTCAGTTGAGAATGGAGTATTTTTGCAAAGCCGCTTTTGTGGGCAAAATAAACGTTATTAACTTTTTTATCGTTTCTCTCTATTTATTTATTGTTTTTTTCATGACCCCGGCATTGTTTATTTCTTAACTGACTCACGAAATCAGAATACTTTTTATTGTTGTTGTGCGAGGCCTAGAATTTTTATGTGCACTCCAATGCGCATGTCAAGAATAGAATGATAAACCAGACAACCCTGCACCCCAGGAGGTTTAGTTGGCTTAATCCAGAATGATAAACCAGAATATAAACTGCTCAATAAAACGACCTGGTTTTTATTCCGTGTGTCTACGCATGCTCACAATAAACCAAGTAAACCGGAATAGCTCACTGAAACATACCCTTAGTAACAGAAAGTTTGACCTTGAACCTAGTGGCATGGTTTTGAATGTGACATATCAACTCATGGTAGGATATAAACTAATAAAGTTTCACAAAAATATTTCCAATGGTTGAAAAGTTGACGGCCATCACCTTTGAACGTCGGAATTGGTAATGTCTATGTTTTGCCTCTGCTAAATCAGGGGAGACAATAAAATATTGCAAAATCAACAAAAATAACGCAAGAGTGCATCTGAGATTCAATGTTCTCACATATTTCTTTTCGACGGGTGATTTTCTACCTTGTTGTGAGCAGAAAATCGGTCAGAGAATTTCATCCAGATAGTGATCAAGTCGCAATCTAGTCAAAATTCACTGTCTTGCTCTTGCACTCACAGCTCTTGAAAACCCATGAAAGCCATGATCCTTAGAGTCAAGAGTACTGCTACTGAAAATGGACTTGATGTGAGGTTGAAGTTCAGAATTTGGGGGAATGCTACCAACCTCCAGCATTTTCAGTTATGCAAGTCATTTACAGAATATGAAACAAAAATTACGGAAATACATTGTAAATTACCTTTCGGAATTTTGAAAACAAACTTTCTCTCTTTGAAAACACATAGAGCAGAATCACTTTTTTGTTCCACAACATCTGTAATGATTTCATTTCCATTCACAAATTCTTTTGAAGGATGTTTTTTAAGTTGGATGCCTCTGGTGTCTTTTGTGAAAAGACTCTGGATGGAGAACTTCAGAAAGTAACTACTCTCATGGTTGAACTGAGCATCTTGTATTGTAACATCGTAATCCAATGTTCTGTCCTCAATAGTTGATTGCTCAGGCATGCTGTCTTAATGCACTAAATGTCATACAGGTATTTGTAAATCTGTTAAAAAAAAAGTTTACTATACAGTTCATTGGAAGGCTCTATTTTTCACTAGGGCTGTCACGATTAATTGATTGTCAATTGGTCATGCCGAAATCGACTAGTATTTTTCGTTGTCGAAGAACCGGTAAATTTTACCCCGTTTTAGACGTTTAATAATTTAAAAAAAATTGATGAAAAAACTATTGTTTCTAAAGGTAAAAGGTCAATAACACCGACGTTAAACCTCAATAAGCCGCTAGAAGCATTTGTCTTTTAGCTACATTCAAAGTTTGATGTTCTGAACTTTTGAACTGTCAGTGTAATAATCAAGGCCGGTCGGCAGTTGCGAACTTGCGAAGTTCGCAACTGATGACCGGTCTTGCTTTTTACACTGACGGTTCAAAAGTTCAGAGCATCAAAGTGTTGAATGCACCTAAAAGAGCATCATCTTCATTCTTTTCTTGAGGTAGGTCAACTGACTTGAACTTCATTTCTAACGACTTCAAGAGAGGAAGAGGGGATCTAGGTACGATTAATCGAATATTATTGATTATTTGCGACGATTATTTATTTATTATTTATTGGTGTTTAAGGTCACATATTTCTGCCCAATGGCTAATCATGACCATGACAGTTTTACGGGTGGAGGAAGCCGGAGAACCCGGAGAGAACCACCGAACAACGGCGAGCAACTGTCAGCTCCCCAACATACTAACTCCACACAAGCAGGGTTTGCATAGATTGAAGACAAGTGCACCATCGACGTGCAGTACACCCCTTAGTACACAGTGCCACCGTGCCCCCACGTGGGCAATGAGGGTGAAGTGTCTTGCCCAAGGACACAACGTGGTTGCCGCAGGTGGGATTCGAACCGAGGACCTCTCAGCTTGCAGCCTGCACCTCTACCTATTGAGCCACCGGGCACCCTTTGCGACGATTAATCGATTCCTAAATTCAATGAAAGTGTCAATGACACTGTAGCTCAACTTGACAAACTTGAACCTGGTCAGTTATAAATGAAATGGCAAAATTTAAGATCATTGGTACCAATGTTATTTGATGAAATTTCAACATAACAGCATTGTGTGTGCAGAACGTCAGAGGAATCCAAGCATTTTTAAATGTAAAGTGTACGACTGGCTAAAGGGAGAATGTTGATACACACATGCAGTATGTTCAGAGGTTATTGTAAATGGCAACTTTTTTCACAGAAATGAATGCTTATCAACAGCTCTTATCTAAAGTTCTTGCCTAATGAGCACACCAAGTTCAAAAACAATCCTATGATAAATGTGGCCTGTAGGCCATGTCAAAGAATGTTGATGCACAAATGCAATAAATTCAAAGATTGTTACCAACAGCAACAGTTTTTGATGGAAATGAAAAGAAAATCAATAGCTCCTATCTTTGTCACCCTGCATAAGCACACAAAGTTTCAAAACAACCTGATAATGAATGTGTCCTCTGAGGCATGCCAAAGGAAGATGTTAATGCACAAATGCACTAAGTAGAAGGTCATTGCTTGTGGCAATGGGTTTTTTATGGAAATTCATAAATATACCCTGCAGAGAGTGCAAAAGGGATAAGTTGATGCACAAATGCAGTAAGTTCAAAGGTTGGTGATAACGACAATAAATGTTTATGGAAATGAAAAAAAGGTCACACGGAACACACATACCAAGTTTCAAAGTGATCCAATCATAAATGTGCCCTGAAGGCAGTGTTAAAGGGAAATATTGAGGTCTGACTAAGTTCAAAGGTCAACGGCAACTTTTTTTGACAGAAATGGAAGAAAAGTGACAGCTCCCATATAGATGTCACCCCACACAAGCTCACCAAGTTTGCAAGCGATCCAATCATAAATGTGCCCTGTAGGGTGTGTCAAAGGGAAATATTGATGCTTAACTGCACTAAGTGTTTAGTAAGTTCATTGAAGATCATTGCCAGTGGCAACATTGTTTAACGGACATCGAAGAAAATCGATAGCTCCCATCTAGAGGTAAACCCAAACAAGCATACCAGGTCGCAAAGCAATCTGATCATAAATGTGCCCTGTAGGGTGTGCCAAAGGGAAATATTGAGGTCTGACTAAACTAAGTTCCAAGAACGTTGGCCGCGGCAACTTTTTTTGACGGAAATGGAAGAAAATCGATAGCTCCCATCTAGAGGTCAACTCAAACAAGCATGCCAAGTTTCAAAGCAATCTGATTATAATTGTGCCCTGTAGGGTGTGCCAAAGGGAAATATTGTGGTCTGACTAAACTAAGTTCTAAGAACGTTGGCCGTGGCAACATTTTTTGACGGAAATTGAAGAAAATCGATAGATCCCATCTAGAGGTCACCCTAAACAAGCATACCAGGTTTCAAAGCAATCCAATCATAAATGTGCCCTGTAGGGTGTGCCAAAGGGAAATATTGTGGTCTGACTAAACTAAGTTCTAAGAACGTATGTCGCGTCAGCACTTTTTGACGCAAATTGAAGAAAATCCATAGCTCCCATCTAGAGGTCACCCCAAACAAGCATGCCAGGTTTCAAAGCAATCCGATCATAAATGTGCCCTGTGGAGGAGTTCTAATTTGATGGATAAAGGGTTAATATCTCCAGAGATCAAATTATTAGATTTACATAAAAAACTATACAGCACAGCACATCAGTAACCTGAATACATATATAAAGTAACTTGATAATCGGATTAATATTTTTTTAGTTATCGCATGCCGAAGAAATGGATTGGAGGAGTCCTCAATTTAAAGGATAAAGGGTTAATACCACAGGATCAAAATAACAGATTTACACCAAAAACTATACAGCTCGGAACATCAGTAGCCTGAAGATACATATTAAGTATCATGACAATTGGATTGATATTTTCTGAGTTATCTCATGCCAAAGGGATTGGAAGAATTCTCAATTTGAAGGATGAAGAGTTAATATCTCAGGATCAAATTATCAGATTTAGTAACTATACAGCTCGGCACATCAGTAACCTGAACACAAATATAAAGTAACCTGACAATCCAAGCAATATTTTTCAAGTTATCGAATGCCAAAGGGAGGGATACTGATGCTGGACAGATGGACGGACAGATGGACAGACAGACAGATGGACAGACAAAGGATGGACAAACGACGGATGGCCACCCTGGATGTTGGCATTATGTGTACCATACATGGTAAGGGTACACATAAAAATTATTCGAGTCAGCATTCACTAATTATTGGATGGAAACCAAATTCAATATGGCTCCCATGGCAGCCATATTGAATTGGCTAGCTGGACCAAAATCGAAAGGAAGCATTGTCTGGTCATCCACAAGTTACCCCTAAAATTGGATGGATGCTGGACACTGGACAATGGACAGACATGGTGAAAACAAGTGGTTCTCGGGGGCCTAACAAGAGGCTCACAGGGGCATAAAAATGAGATTTGTTTTCATTTTGTACTGATAGTACTCACGAGGGTACAACCTCATTCTCATATTCTAATTTATTTAACCCTTTACCCAACGTAACGGCCAAAACTGGCCAGCACTATTCTCAAAAATCGCCAATTAATTTTTATTATTTTTTCATTTTTTGTCTCAAAAACATAGGTTATGACCCCTCGTTGGAACGAGCTCGTCAAGCTCGTTCCAACGAGGGGTCATAACCTATGTTTTTGAGACAACAAATGAAAAAAATTAGTTATTCGAGAATTATTTTTGCAAGTGCCGTCTGCTTTTCAGGTTAGGTAAAGGGTTAACTTGTGGAGTGGTCAATTATTTTCAACAGTGATTTGTAACACACTAGTATTTTTTTTTAAGATACCATGCTACCAGCAGGAGAGCTTTGTTTTAGCAAGGTACTGTTCATAAATAGTTGTTTCACTGCCATTCATTGGAGAGTGATATTGCCATTCCAATTAATTGTAACAAAACAATTTTATGTAAAATAATTTTTTCTACTGCTGAGCAAGCAACAAACTAATACATACAGTGTAAAGCCACTAAAGTTGCTTTCAGCACTTTTCAGTACAAAAATTGCAGTGGCTTCTCACACTCAACTAATTAAGAACTGAAAACTGATTATCACTGGGAGTTTGCAAGAATTAGAACCGATTTGAATTGGGACAAATTTTAAGGACTGACATGGTATCTCTGAAATAAAAATACATGTGTTGATATTGAATGGAAGTGTCAATGACACTAGCTTAACTTGTGTAAGACATGTACATGTATAGTATGTGACACAGCAATGACACACATCTAGGTAATGACCTGATAACAAAGGTACATGTAAAGTATTGTAAAGGCAGGGGTCAGCCGAGTGGGTGACTTGGACGAAGAAGTCGCCTTGTCATTCCTCAAGTCGCCTTGGCTTACATTGGGGGTGAAATTCAAGTCGCCCTCCAAAACTTCCTTGGGAGACATGGCAGTTTACTGTATTTTCTTATGTTTTGTTTTTTAAAAACACCCGCTTCCGCATTCGCAAAAAAAAGTAAACACGGCTGCAGTTAAAGTCCGTCACACGGCTATGAAAATAGCCTAAACTAGCCCAATTTTATATTTCGGAAAAGAATTGTAATGGCGTAGTCGTTCGAACAATTCGCCCCAACTGATAGCAACCAGCACAAAATGGCTATTTAAAAACAAAGTGCCAGCCAAAACAACGAATCACACAAGACACGCATCGAGTTAATTAGAATTTATTAAAGTTAACCACCGTTTCAAAACAAAAAAAAATGTATTGGAGACAGTTCGTCCATATCGAAATTGCTTGCGGTTACGCTCTGTTCCACTGAAAAATTGGTTGCATTGAAATTCGCCCCGCAATTTGCATTGAATGTTTTTCTTTGAAAACTTATGAAGTTGTGTTGGAAGGGGGTTAAATGTAATAAGGCTACAATAGAAATCACAGGTATTTGGATGGATAAGAATGGCAGACCTTCAAAGCACCAATTGCACGTGTCAGTGTAAGATGGTTGGCAGAAATTGTCAGTTTTCTGAACAGTGTATTATTACCCAGCACAGCCGGGAAGGGAGACAACTGAAATATTTTGTCATTTACCTAAGAAATAAATTAACTCAAATTGTTAATAACGCTTAATTTACGAAGGATATCGAAAACTTTTTTAACTACGCTTTTCAACTCAGGGCATTCAGAAACCATGAATGACCCAGCTTCTTATATGAACTTGAAATTTATTTTAAACACTTTAAATATTTTTTTAAAAAGAATATACCTTCTATTACAGAGAAGAACACTCTCACCATGGGTCATACTAAATTTCAAATCCACTGCGTTGAGGCAAATACAAAATCAAACTGCATGGAAACCTTAGTCATCACTGTTAGGCAAAGAGTTAGGGGGTATTCGGAAACCATGAACGACACAGTTTTTTGTGTGGGGGGGGGGGGGGGGGGGGATGCGGGGGGATGGGGGGGGGGGGGGAATTTTAACCTACATTCTGTTATAAACCATCTGACTTAGTTTTGTGTGTGTATGTATGTTTGTATAACTTTTATTTATTTTTTTCTCCACAATTGTGTCCTCTATGTTCATTTATTTTGTCACGATGTCATATACGTTTTATGGTTTTTTCTGTTGTAGTAATTTGTTTATTATATGACAATTAGTATTTTAAACTGATCACAACACCTGAAAAATCAAATACAATAAGAATTATATTAGCCAAATAACCATTGACAATTTATGGAATTGGGGAATATCGAATGTTCGTGTCGAACATGAAACTTGAAAGTCAAAACAATGGAGGCAAGACTTGAATGTCAATCGGAATCGTTTTCAATAACACAGATTCTCCTTCATTTTGTTGGATTCGCATCTTGAAAATAGTTGTTATTATTTTGCAATTGTTCAGCACGGTATTCTCAAATAGACCTTGACTGGAATGTTTGTCAACAGAGTTTAATGAGGAGACACTCATGTTTATGTTCTGTGCTTATGTTCTATATTTATTTATAGGTCACTGGTAGAAATAGTCCGTTCGCGTGCGCCTCGTTTAAGACCTGGAAAACTTGACACTTTAGTTTTCGAGACAGCTGTATTTGATGGGCAAACTACAGTGGTATTGAGGGGCTATTTGTGGTAGTGATATGATAAATGTAATGTATTTTACTCGAAAACGGGGATGTTGTTTTGTTTTCCCATTCCACACTCATCAAAAACTATGCAGAAAAAATTGATACCAGTTCTGTTATCAAGAAAGTCTTTAATAAAAGGTTAATGGGAATTAACCTGAGCTCAATGAGAGAAGTTGAAAACCTTAGTGATGGATTGTGTATACCTTTGTTCATTTATCCAGTTTATGATCAAATAGAATTAATAGCCAATTCTCTATTTACTCTGAAATGAGGCGTCATATGAACTGAATAAAATGAAAATAACATTTCCTGAAATGAATTAGAAATATCATGATTTATTTAAAATGATTCAAAAGAACTACTAATCTTTTTTCAATTGACTTCAACTTTCTACAAACAGAACACCTTTGATAAACAGGCATACTGTCTAATATTGTTTGCACATACTTGTCTTGTCTTACTGTTGTCACAAAAAGACCCCAAATCTCAACCACATAATTTACTGTTTCACAGTAAATTATATCAACTGTAATAGGCAATGGTCATCATAGCCCCACCTTTCATGAATAATGTCTGATATTTCTTGGGTCAATTTGCTTCACTTTCTCGGAACTTAAGCCTTCAAAATAAGACCCTGCATATATTCGGTATTCAAAAATGTATTTAATTTGACTGCCATATTCGATTCAAATTCGAACTGACTATTCGAGCGAATATCTATCAAATATTTCCATCTGCGTTTTATCGCGTTTCTGCATCGATGAATGCCAGAAATTGATGATAGTTATTGTTATTTACATCAACCACAACCAGACATATTAAGCCTCACTATTTTAGAGGGAGACTCACTATATTCCAAAATGAATTTTTGTTTGTTAAATGAGCTCAAAATTGGGATTTTTAACAAAATCTCACTATTCAAATTAATAAATTTTACTCTTTGAGCCATTTAAAAATTAAAATCTCACTATTTTTGCTCAGAAATCTCACTATTTTACACTTCATAAGCTTAACATGTCTGACCACAATGGGATTTAACACTGCTACAGCCTGCAACATTGTGCATTGAAGCAGTGGCGGATCAAGTCGAGTGTAATAGTGATCCTCGAGAAATAGAAAAGATGACCAAATGTTATCCGTGAGGGCCGGAAACATGCTTCATAACACAGGCACAGAGTAATTAGTAATCACCATGGTCCAATTCCAAGATAATAAACAATAAAAACCCAGCCGCTATGTTACAGAAAGCTCCCACAAATGTATCTCTATCAGTATGTGATTACAAAAACAAACCTTTTGAGTGTCTGCTTCCAATTTTGCATGAGAATCTGAAAATAATTGAGAACTCCCAACATAATTCTATGTCATCCAGTTATAAGACTGTTGCCTTTAGGTTGGCAATTTCTACCAGCGAGGTGATAGGAATACTATCAGGAAAAGGTGTTCAAATATTCAGTTTGCTATTCAATTCGATTCGGAAAGAACAGCCACTATTTGATTCGATATTCGATTTGATAGTGTATAAATATTCACAGGACCCTTCTTCAAAAGGTACTCAATTTGCTCCTGTTGGTATGAAGTTAAGTTTTTTTCCCTGGGAAGACCCTGAATCTTTACCTGTAGAGTATACACAATCTTGACCCAGCATGTGGTGGGGGGGGGGGGGGGGGGGGGAGAGGATATTTTATCACTGCCACTGGTAGCAGAAAAATATTTTGTCCCACCCCCATCCCACTTTACTTAGCCTGGCTATTCCACGGAACCTTTGGATGAGTTAACTAGACATTCAGCTGACTCTCTGGCAATCATGTTCAAGATTTATAAATACACATCTTCAAGACATGGTCTTCCCAGGCGAGAGATTAATGTTGTTGTCTACCTTAAAGTCCTCTGTTATTGTGGAGAAAATGGTCTTATTTGACACACTGTTAAAAACAGTGCATCATATAACATACCATGTTTTAGATGGAAGAAACTACTGGACATGACCTGGGATATCCACATCGATCCAGTTTAGTTGACGTTCGGATATCTAGACATTGTGTTACATCCAGAACTTTTTAGAACAAATATACTTTGATCATCATGTTAGTTGAAAGTTAGTGTTGAAATGATTAGTCGACTTGTCATTGCCGATGCTTATATAGTCCAACGTTGACTTGGATTTCTGTGTTGACCAGTTGGAACATGCAGTATTTCCTACAAAAACATTTAGTGTTGAAACAACTCTGGGATTCTGGAGTCAATAAGCTGACATGCAAAAGTCGAGTCGAAGTCAACTAGTCGGTGCCCCACTTTCTTCCACCAAGATTTACATAACAATACCTCTGCTGTTGAATATGTTTCTGCACTTGTGCACTTTATTGATGGCAGTTTATGGGTGACATACAAAGTCATAATGGGCTATATTTGGATTATATTTTGGCAGTAAGTTGTTAACAAAATGTCCATTTCATTAGACACTTGTGTATAAGATTAATGATTCAATTCAAGGTATCAATCACAGATGTGGAGAGCAAACCTGACGAATAATTAGCCACATACTTTCAATTATCCTGTCACTATGTCAATCACATAAGTAATAAATTAAATGGCATGGGAATCTCTCTATAATAGATATATTATTGTATGGAGACATGTTCAAATTACTACGCCATTTATAGTATTAAGGCACGTGCCGTGTGACCACTGTCAGCGAATTCAAAGAAGCCAAGGCAACACAGTTAATTTTCATGTCTACTTTGATCTCAAAGTTTGTGTCAGCTATCTCATTATTAGTGCTGTTAATTTCACTCTCTGAACAGATCAAATGAAGTGTTTTAACTCTTCCTCAGTAGGCCTTCATTTTTTCCCCACAATTCTTAAAAAAAATTCAGCAAAGCTATATCATGTGACCTCTCAATAAAACAAACTTGATGAGCTTGTTCCAATGAGGAGGGGTCACATATCGTCGGTTGAGTGCTAGAATGTTCTATGTCCTATAGGGGTCATAGAACATTCTAGCACTCAGGCGACGATACGATTTTGTTGAATTTTTTTTTCTTTTTTCTGCTGCACAGTTTGTGTATTACATGAAGGATGCAGCCAATTCGTTAGGCAATGATTAATCGCTCACTAGGTGGAACCAAGGCATGCTGTTGTCAACTGAAAAAAGTAAAAATTGCATGTGTGATGCCGCACAAGAGCGACAGCTTGCCCAAAAATCAAAAGACTGAAACAGCCATGGTAATTGATTTCAAGAATCTCAGTTTATCTGCATATAATATCTTCTACATTGTTTTGTATTCTTCTGATGTACTACATCAGAATAGTTAACCTGATCCCTAATATAATGGCCATATCCAGCCAGAGCTATTCACAAAAATTGCCTTTCAAATTTCTTATCAACCTACTCACAATTGTTTACTACAGGCTTGCACTACAGTGGAAGTCCCTAACTCGGATAAAATACTCTCTATTTTTGTCTTTCCCAAGCAAGTTGGGAAAGAAAAGTGGTGCAAAAGCACCAATAAAAATAAGCCAAAACTGGGTCGAGTGCAACCGGCGCAGACCCAGTACGGGACGCTCTCTCCCAAGTACAACTCCACGACTTCCGTTGCCAGTGCGCATATACCGTCTCTAAAGACTCATTCTTTTTAAAATCCGCTTCGTGTCGAGATGTTTTTGCACGCTTATCAGTGTTCCACCAGCTCGATGTTTGATGATTCCTGATTCATTATACCACAGTGTATCCTTTGTATTCTCAGGAACAGTGTTTTATATTCTCTTTTTTCTATTATATGTCCATAATGTACATTTATTTGCTCTCTCTCGAGTCGCGCGCGAATTTCGCGGGCCACGCGGTTCGGACTTAGATTATTTCACAATTATTGTTAATGCTTTTTTTGCAAAATTTTCTAATTGTGTTAGAGTTAGGTTTCAGCGGGGTACCACTCCTACAGTGTTTCTTCTTTCTGTTGAGAGTAGTCTTCCTGTTGGGTGGTTCCCGGTCGACCGTCTGGGGTCTTTGTTTCTGTCACCTTTCTCTCTTTGGGGGTGTTCTGTTTTCTGATCTCACCTTCTCTGCTCCTCTCACCTCTTTCATGCCTAGGACAATTCCTTGTGGGCAGTGTCTGCTGCCTAAGCATGTGGACGATGTACATTCGTCGTGTTCCTCCTGTAATGGGTGTTCGGCCGAGCGGCCGTGTGGTGTCTGTGGAACATGGTCTTCCACCTTTTGGGCGTCTGTAAATCGTGTCGTTCGTTCTCGTGGCCGTGCCTCCCGCTCCCGTGGGAAAGGAGAACGTGATCGTTCAGGGCCTCCCAAGCCGACTTTGTCTGGTGAGAGTTATTCCTCCTCCGTGGGGGATGTGCGGTCTTTTCCTGTGGTGGATATTGCGGGAGCCGTTGAGTGTTCTGGTGTAGAGATGCCTGGTTCCGGGACTACGGTCCCCCTCCAGTCGACATCTGAGGCTGTCACTAGGGTTGTGACTCCTCCTTCGGAGCCGAGCCGGTGTGCTCTCTCCACTATTTCACCAGCCTCAACGACTCTCGACGTATCTACTACTGCTGCTGGTCCGTCTGCTTCGTTGTCTGTTTCAGCCGGCCTCGGCTTTTCGCTGCAGGGGACTGCAGAACTGTCCGATACTGTAGACGTGGGATATCGGCCCCAGCCTTCCCTGGCTTCAACTCGGCGAAGTCGGAAGGGGCTGCCGGCAGAGCCCATCGCTGTGGTCTCGTCGCCGTCGAGTACCACAGTTGTGTCTTTGGATTCGGATGTTCGTAGTGGAAACACTATGAACTCCGTGGCGTTTCCGTCCACTCACTCTGGTCACACGACCAGTTTTGGGGGACCAACGCTTTTTGGGCAGCCTGGACCTTCTGCCCCGCAGAGGTCCGCGGTGACTCTCATGAGTTCTCGCAATATTGATTCTCGGGGTGCATCGTACCCCTATACACGTCTGCCTTCAGATGTTTTGGCTGCCGCCCGTCGTCCCTCGTCGGGTGTTTTGGAGGATCGTGACCCTTCGATGGTTAAGAGGGTCAGAGGTGAAGCCACTTTGCCGGTTCGCTCCCCTGTCGAACCGGTCGGTACAGGCAGTGAGCTTAGGGAGGCCCTCTCCTTACTCACTCAGGTTCTCTCTAAGAGCCTTCCTGTTGCTTCCAGCGAGGCTATGGGTGGTTTCCAGGCGCCTCCTATGGCGCCGCCTCCCGGGATTGGAAACAGGCCGGTTTCCGATTCCTCTGGTGTCCCGACACCATGGGAGGCGTCGGCTGGTTTGCCCACGATGGGCTATGTGTCTTCTGACTCTGGGGAGGAGTCCGACATGCTTGAGGTTGAGGGCCAGCAGTCTTCGGACTTGGGGGCGGCTCTTGACTTTGTGTTTGAGTTTCTGCCTGAGCTCAAACCTGCTAACCAGCCGACAGTGTCAGCCTGGCCGCGATCATCGGTCGCGCGCCAACAGCCTATGGAGCAACCTGCTTCTGGGCGCCTTCGACCATGCCAGTCGGTACAGGTGGTTGAGGCTTTTTCAGCTTTGGATGCCAAGCTGAATTCCAAGGCTTTGAAGACTTCGTTCTTCACCAGGGTTGACACCTTTTTGCCTCCTGTGCGTTATCGTTCCTACGATTCCGCCAATCCGTCAGTCTGCCAGACTTTGACGGTTCTGGATCAGGACTCCACTTCCCTCGGGCTTTCCAAGCCCAAGTCTGCCGTCCTACGTCATTCCAAAGATCAGCTGCTGTTTCGTCAGCTTGATCAGCCTTCTCGGGGAGGCAAGGGCCGTTCCAAGCCTAACAAGTACCCTTCTGCTTCCTCTGTGAAGCAAAAGGCTGGTCCTTCTGCCGCCGCCTCTACTTCTTACTCACGGGGTAAAGGTAGGGGTCGGCAGAATCGAGGGAAGTCTCAGGATTCTTCATTTAGCAGAGGAGGTGGTTTCTCCTCTCGCGGGCCTCGTCGAGGCTCGAAATGAAGGTCCTCACCTCGACTCGTCCCAGGTTGGAGGAAGGATAGCAGAGTTCGCAGACCATTGGACCACCATCACATCCGATCCATGGGTGTTAGATGTTGTTCGGTCCGGGCTGCGCATATCCTTCCGACGGCACCCCACTCTGTCAAGGGTGCCTCTTCCAACCACAGTTCCTTCAGACGTTTTACGTCGGGAACTTTTGTCCACGGAGATTGCCAATCTCCTGGCAAAGGGGGCGATCGAGGTCGTCAAGAACGTTCAGTCAGTGGGTTTCTATTCCCGCCTGTTCTTGGTGCCGAAGAAGGACGGCCGACTCCGACCGGTTATCGATCTGAGCATCCTGAACCAGTCTATCATTGCTCCCAAGTTCCGCATGGAGACTTTCAGGTCGGTCCGCCAATCAATTCACCAGGGAGATTTCGCAGCCAGCATCGACCTGCGAGACGCTTACTTCCACGTTCCGATGCATCGGGCGTCACGGAAGTATCTCAGGTTCGCTTTTCTGGGGCGAGTTTACCAGTTCAAGGCCATGCCTTTCGGCCTCAACCTGGCTCCTTGGGCATTCACCAGACTGATGTCGCATGTGATAGCGTTCCATCGCACACAGTCCAGGGTGACTACTTCGGCATATCTGGACGATATCCTCCAGAGGCATTCCAATGCTGCCTTACTGGAATCGGATGTCGCCACTCTGTTGAGCTTGCTCACGTCGCTAGGATTCAGAGTCAACGAGGAGAAGTCGGACCTGGTCCCTTCTCAGTCGTTTTGTCATCTGGGGATGTCTTTCCAAACCAAATTCAATTTGGTGGCTGTTCCCCAGGCCAAGGCTGTGATTCTCTCAGCTTTTGCTCTGACTCTGTCCCAGTCCAGGTCCGCGACCGCTCGGAGTTTTCTCCGGCTGATCGGTCTCTGCGGTTCGGTGACGGATCTCATTCCTCTAGGTCGGCTGCGTGTCAGACCTCTCCAACACTTTCTGCTCAGTCGTTGGAGACCGAATGTAGATTCTCTGGATCAGGTGCTTCCGTTTCCGGACTCTCTGTATCCTCACCTTCTTCCCTGGACAGATGTTCAGTGGATTACGCAGGGTGTTCCGCTGGACTTACCCACGTCCGATCGCGTTCTGACGGCAGATGCCAGCGATCTCGGATGGGGTGCGACGTTGGATCCTCTCGGTCTTTCCCTACATGGGATGTGGGACCAGGATCAAGCAGCTCTACACATCAACCAGAAGGAGCTTCTTGCTCTTCTTCTGAGTTTCAGGCAGTGGATCCCTCACCTGTCGAATCGCCAGGTCCTTCTACTATCCGACAATTCGACAGTGGTTGCTTACATTCGGAACCAGGGCGGCACGCACTCGCTTCCGATGTACGAGTTAGCTCGGGATCTTTTACTGCTCGCTCAGGAGGTTCACGCCGGAGTGGTTGTTCGTCACATTCCCGGTCGTCTGAATGTCCTAGCCGACTCCCTGTCCCAACAGGGCAGGGTTATTTCCAACGAGTGGATGCTTCACAGGGCAGTGTTCCAGTCGCTTTGCGATCTCTGGGGACGTCCCCACATCGATCTCTTTGCGACTCGTTGGAACCATCAGGTGGACACTTTCGTGTCCCCGTGTCCAGATCCTCTGGCTTTTGCCGTGGACGCTCTGTCACTCGATTGGAACGGTCTAGTCGGCTACGCCTTCCCGCCAGTTCCGATTCTTCCACAGGTTCTCGCCAAAATTCGAACCTGCTGTTGTCGAATCATTCTGATCGCTCCCCTGTCGCCTCAGCGGGTGTGGATCAATCAGCTCCGCTCGCTGATGGCGGCGGTTCCGGCACGTCTCCCGCTACGTCGCGACCTTCTTTGTCAAGGTCGCCCGAGGAGGTTTCACGTCGACCCGACTTCATTGTGCCTTCACGCATATCTTTTGTCAGGTCCTGTCTCCTCCGTAGAGGTTTTTCGAGACGAGCAGTGGAGTGCATTTCTTCTTGAAGGAGGCACTCCACTGGTTTAGCTTATGCAGCTAAATGGAAGGTCTTCTGTCGATGGTGTGCTGATCACTCTGTTGATTATGCCAATCCTTCGATTTCACAGATTGCGGAGTTTCTGGTATATCTGTTTGATTCTCGGGGTCTCCAGCCTGTTACCATCAAGGGTTACAGGTCTATGCTTTCAGAGACTTTTTCTTATGTGGGGAAGCGTCGTATCGGCACTAATCCTTACCTCTCCAAGCTTGTTCGGCACTTTTCTTTGAAAAGGCCTCGGACTTTGCAGCTTACTCCACGATGGAATCTTTCATGGGTGCTGCTTTGCTTGGGGGGGGGCGCCGTTCGAACCTTTATCCCAGGTGGATATGCAATTTCTCACATACAAGACGGCTTTTCTGATGGCATTTGCTTCGGCCAGACGGGTTAGTGAGCTTCACGCTCTGTCGGTTGACCCGGCCTTTTTTAGGAGTTCTCCCAACAGTGTTACTTTTACCACTGATTGCTCCTTTTTGGCTAAGAATCAGTTACCAGATACTACTCCCCCTCCTATCTGTATCAGGGCTCTTCCCTCTGTTGAGGGTACTCGCCCTTTGCTCTGTCCGGTCCGTGCTATTCGCATTTATCTTGATCGGACACGCTTCATTCGGAAGGGCAGAAAACGTTTTTTTCTGTCTCTCATTCCGGGTCGACAGAAGATCTCTCCTCAATCCATTTCTCAATGGATTTGTCTTGCTATTCGTACGGCTTATAGTCGTTTAGCAGCTGGCGATTGTATTACCAATCGTATTTCTGCCCACGAGGTGCGGGCACTGTCTACCTCTTGGGCTTATTCTAACTCCGTCAAGTTGTCGGATGTTATGCAGGCAGCCTACTGGAGAAATGCTTCTACTTTCTCCACCTTTTATTTACGCCAGTTGCAGGAGCAGTCAGAGGACCTTTTTGCCCTGGGTCCTCTTTCTTCTGCTCAGGCTGTTGTCTGCCATAGCCATTAGGCTTCTTGAAGGTCAGTTTCAGCCTTGTGCTGTTAATGCCCTTTTTCTGTCTGTGTGTCACACAGGCTCATATGTCTCTTTTCATTGTCCTTTACCAATGATTGCGACATTCTGGTTGATAAGCCTCGGGACCTCTTCCTTCTGCTTCACGGTTCCAGTGCACTAGGGTTATGTGGGGGTTGGTTATGCGATTCCCTCCAGGCTTTTGTCTATTCAGCCTGTAGTAAACAATTGTGAGTAGGTTGATAAGAAATCTAAATTTTATAGTAAATTTCCTTTCTTATTATACCTACCACAATTGTTTACATGGAGGCCCTCCCGTCTTCTTTACGGGTAAAGAATCTTTCCTCCCCGCTGAGTCTTTAGAGACGGTATATGCGCACTGGCAACGGAAGTCGTGGAGTTGTACTTGGGAGAGAGCGTCCCGTACTGGGTCTGCGCCGGTTGCACTCGACCCAGTTTTGGCTTATTTTTATTGGTGCTTTTGCACCACTTTTCTTTCCCAACTTGCTTAGGAAAGACAAAAATAGAGAGTATTTTATCCGAGTTAGGGACTTCCACTGTAGTGCAAGCCTGTAGTAAACAATTGTGGTAGGTATAATAAGAAAGGAAATTTACTATAAAATTTAGATTTTAATATATTTTCCCAATTTTTGCCTTGATATATAGCTTCTGACCCTTCATTGGAAAAGTTTAGTGAGCTTGTTCCAATGAGAGATGATGAGCAATCTTTTGGTGGAGAACAAATTTAAAATTTTCATTTATTCAAGTATTTTTTTAAAAGTAAAGGTAAATTAAAGGGTTACAAAAATATGAGCCAATAACTGCTAAATGTCAATGATGTCCTTAAACACACCTTAAAATTTCTCTGATTTGTGAGAATCTGTTTTGATTCTTGCGAACTCCTATTGGGGGTATCAATTTTTAGTTTTTAAATAATTTAGAATTTGGAAGTATTATTATAACTACCCTTGTTAGTGCAACCAGTACATATTTCATAGTACAAAACAAATTTCATGTTAAATTACTTACCCTTGAGAGCCGTTTTTTAATTTTGGGGGGGTTTCTTTTCTTTCATGTTAATGTAGAACATGTGTTTCAACATACAGGTGTTTTGGTAGTCTTGCTGATGTAAGTTACTGAGAATACCTTCATGTTGGCTGTGGAATCTGATGAAATCTTGGCTGCCTGTGTATTGCCACATTATTATGAAGGAGCAAAAAATATGAAGAATTTTCCATGTTTTTCCAAAGACATTCAGGTTCTATGACAAGAATCAAGTGAATATTTTGTCAAAATCAAAGTTGATTCTTTTTGTTTTCCTTGCGAGAATCATTTCCAAGAACAGATTCTGATTTTCACATGAATTTTAAGCCCTGCTTAAACTAGTTTAAACTACATGTATTGTGGCCAGTTTCCGACTAAAATAAACAAGACCGGCCTTGATGGCAAGAAGATACAGATAACAAAAGAAGTTATGAACTTGATAGATAAAAACAGATAAGAATTATTGATATTTGTTAACCCTTTACCTAGCGAATTGGCCACATTCGCCCATGTAATTTACAAATTAAACAGAAAAAAAAATTTTTCCAAGAAAATCATATCATGTGACACCTCATTGGAACAAGCTCACTGAGCTTGTTCCAATGATGGGTTACATGATACAATTTTGTTGAAATGTTTTGAACATTTTTTTAAAAAACAATAATTAAAACTACTGAAGTGTAATTTGTTGGACAAATTTCGGGCTTTTCCAACTTTCCAATGTGAAAATGCAGACTACATATACCAAAGCAAAGTGTTTGAAATTAACTATTTCCAAAATGATAGACAAAAAGCATCCAAAGTTGGCTAATTTTGGCATTCTCTCATGGTTCTCTTTTTCACGCCCTCATTTTGCGTGGGGGTTAAATCTTGAGATTAACAAGAAAAATGTTACTAAGGTAACACATGCCCCCTCCCCCCTTGTGACCTTCACCTTGCTGATGCGGCAGAAACTATTATACGCGACACACCTTCTGACTGTCCTTAACATTTGTAAAAAGTTAAACAATTGTACTATGATTCGTTTCTGAGTTATGGCTGAGACACGAATATTGACCGATTTTTAGTGTGACCTTGACTGTGATGGTACGAACCCGGCTATGGTGTGTGACACATCCTCCCATGGTCCTTTATAACTGTGTGAAGTCTGATGACTGTGGCCCTAACCATGTTCAGTGTGACCTTGAAGTGTGACCGTGGCCTTGACCTTACAGACCTGGCCGTGGTGTGTGACACATCCACCTGTTGTCCTTTATAACTGAGCGATGTTAGATGTTTGTAGCCCTAATAGTTTTGGAGTTATGCTTGAGACACGATTTGTGACCTTGAACATATGAAGGTCAATTGTGACCTCACCTTGCAGATGCGGCGGAAACTATTATATGCGACACACCTTCTGACTGTCCTTAACATTTGTAAAAAGTTTAACAATTGTACTATGATTCGTTTCTGAGTTATGGCTGAGACACGAATATTGACCAATTTTTAGTGTGACCTTGAAATGTGACCTTGACCTTGAAGGTACGAACCCAGCTATGGTGTGTGACACATCCTCCCACGGTCCTTTATAATTGTGTGAAGTTTGATGACCATGAAGTGGCCATGACTGTTTTCGAGTTATTGGCTCGGACACACACACATATAGACGGATGGACACACATACACTTCAATCACTATACGCCACCCGACTTAAGTTGGGGGGCATAAAAAGTAAACAGTAACTTTCTTCTACAATCATTGTTGCATCTATCCATACCAAAATAATTGCTGCAACAACCTTGCAATTAGAGGAAATGAGTACAGAGGTTTGCAAAATTCACTGAAAATCAATTTTTTTTCTGACAGTATTATTCTTTACATGGCCAAAGCTTATGTTGTGTTAAGCCCCAAAGCATAACTTACAGCAGAGGATTTGTTCATTAGGCATCTCTACCTATAGCAAAACAAAGTGTTTAAAATGAACCCGCCCCGACAATTAACCATATCCACTTCCTTAGAAAGTGTACCGTGATCATTGCTAGATCTCAAATAGTGAATTATATTTGTCTTTTTGTCACTCCGAACACTTTCTATTGTTCTTACTTTTCTCAACATAATGTTGCTTACTGAAAAGAGTACACACTGCAGGCTGCCACAGTCCTTGTTTCAAAATCAACTACCATTTATGCACCCAAGTCATGGCGGGCAATGAAGTTATTTCGATGGATGCGATATTTGATGGGGAGAGTCACAACTTTGCATCCAAGTATGATGCTTATATAAATAATAATTCAGAAGAAGCATCTGAAACACCCTTCTCCTTGCATAGACACTCCTGTAACTATTATTCACCTTCGCAATTTCTGGAGAAAATTCCCGTTCAGAACAGGAATGTGTCTCTGCTTGGCCTCAACTGCCGAAGTCTTAATGCACATTGGGACTCCTTCTGTGACTTTTTGAGTGATATCCAAAAGAACGAGAACAGATTTGACATAATTGGGCTCACAGAAATTTTTAAAATACATGATCAAGTAAGCTACAACCTTGAAAGGTATCATCCATTTGTATATAACACCTGTCCAGAATCGGATGATGGGAGGGGTGGAGCTGGTATTTTTGTATCTGATAACATTCCATTTAAATTGAGGCCTGACCTAGCAATCTTTATTCCCCACGTGATCGAAACTATATTTATCGAGGTCAACCCTAGGAAAAGAAATTCGTATATAGTGGGCTGCATCTACAGACCCAACTCAGCACCTTTGGCAAACATCGACGTTTTCACATCTTCCATTAGTGATATATTAATAAAAATAAATGCAGAACACAAAAAGGCGCTGTTAACAGGGGACTTCAATATTGACTTACTGAACACAGAAAGTCATAGCAAAACTAACTTCTTTATCGATAATATGTTCGGTGACGGGTACATGCCGGTCATAACTCGACCAACAAGAATTACTGATCACTCTGCAACGATAATTGATCATATTTATTCCAATAAGGTTCCACCAAGCTGGAATCATTATCACAGACGTCTCCGATCATTTTGCAACATTTTACATAGAAGAAGTTGGAAGGAGTCCGATATCCCTAAAGTAAGTAATCCTACATTTAGAAGATCATTTAGTCGACAAAACGTTCTGAAATTTACGAACTTGCTACAAAACTGCAACTTCGACGTGATCTTCCAAACACCCTGCCCACATACAGCATATGAACACTTCATGAATATTTACCTACATGTCTTTGATGAAGCATTTCCACTGAAAAGAGTTATAAATAAACACAAAAAATTTATCAAACGTAACCCTTGGATGACATTTGGGCTTTGCAGTCATCTCTTAAAAAAAACAACCTTTACATAAAAAAGTTAAAAATGCCCACAGAAAAAAATATTCAAGATTATAAAGCGTTCAATGCGATCTTCAATAAAGTTAAACGACAAAGTAAGGCACTGTACAATAATGATATCTTGCGGGAAAATCAACAAGACTTGGAGAAGACTTGGCAAATTTTACGTAATGTAATAAATAAGTCCAAAAATTCACAATCCTTACCACGGACGTTTATTTCAGACGGAGTAGAGATAACGGATCCTGAACTGAGAGCATCAAGATTTAACATTTATTTCGCAAGTATTGGTAAAAACGTAGGCAAAGGTGTACCCCACACCGACACTGACTTCACAGAATTCCTAAAAGGAAATTATCCTAATAACTTCTTTGTTGCTCCAACTACAGAGCAAGAAATTATCCTTGTAACTAATAAAATTGTAGGGAAAACCACCGCTGACCTCAATAACATTTCTAGCCAAGTTATGAAGGAAACTATATCTGAAGTCGCACAACCCCTATGCCATATATTCAACCAATCATTCATGAATGGAATTGTTCCAGGTAACCTGAAAATAGCTAAGGTTGTCCCTATCTTTAAGGGAGGTAATGCTCAAGAATTAGGAAATTATAGACCAATAAGTATTTTACCCGTCTTCTCCAAGCTACTCGAACGTATCATGTGTACGAGGTTAACAAGCTTCCTAACTGAATTTAATGTCTTCTATAAACACCAATATGGGTTCCGAAAAAAACATTCAACTATTCACCCGATTATACAACTTCTTAACTGTGTAGTAGAAAGCAATGATAAACCTTCAAAAGATTCTACCTTGGCCATGTTTATTGATCTCTCAAAAGCTTTTGATACAATCAACCATGAAACTCCACTTAAGAAAATGGAATTCTATGGGATCCAGGGAACCTGTAACAAATGGTTTCGTAGTTACCTGTCTGACAGAAGTCAATATGTTCAATACTACTCGTACCGATCTCACCAATTAAGTATCAGGTGTGGAGTACCACAAGGATCAGTACTTGGTCCTATTTTATTCCTAATTTATGTGAATGACATTTGTAACAATACCACATTAAATCTACAATCCTTTGCAGATGACACCTCGATGTATACGTCTGACCACGATATGCAACTGCTACAAGCTAAAGTAAATGAGGAACTGGAAAAAGTATTTGATTGGTGTTGTTGTAATAAGCTACAGATAAACATTAAAAAATCTAAGATAATTCTACTTCACCCACAAAATAATACATTCAAAGCCAGTCAACTCAAACTGTATCTTAACAATAACGAAATGCCAGTAGTTGGAAATACTATGTTAGAAAAAACGATTAAGTTTTTAGGGGTACATCTTGATGAAAACTTGAAATTTAAAACCCACATATCGAACGTATGTTCAAAGATTTCTGGTGCAATATATTGCATTAACAAGGTAAAAAACATTCTCCTGAAAGACGCGCTAAAATCATTATATTACGCACTAGTCCACAGTCATTTATCATACGCCATTCAAATCTGGGGGAATGCATTCGCGACTGGAAAATTAGCCCTTCTACAGAAGCGTGCCTTGCGCACGATTAATCTAAAGAAATACAACAGCCACACAGACCCTTTATTTAAAAAGAATGGAATATTGAAATTTCAGGACATGTATAAACTGAATGTCTTATTATTTATGTACGACTGGCAAAATAAGAACCTACCCAAATCCTTTGATAACATGTTTAGTATACACACCCCTATTGGCACGCATACAAGACAAGCTGGACAAATTAGAGAGTACAAGACCAGAACACAGTTTTCAGCAAATCTACCCAAACATAACTTCCCTAAAATTTGGAATGAGTTAGAAAGCAGCCTCAAAACATTAACCCCCAGATCCCTGTTCAAAAGTATACTTACCAAAAAATTTATTGCAAACTACTCCCTCACTTCAACATGTGTTAACACACTGTGCCCGGACTGCAGACCAAGCAGTTCAAATCCACAAACAATCTAAAGGTATATTGCAGACTAATTGTTCCCTAATTCTTGATTATTAAACCACAGATTATGTGTGTGTTTGGCAGATCGTGGTCTGTCTGTGGTAGCAAAAATTTATTTGAATTCCGATATCTCATCCACCATGACCCAACATGAAATTATTGCACTTGCCCTGACACAAAACTTGGGTCCCAACTCTCCAACTCGATAGTTGAAACAAGGATTGTGCCTGCAGCAAAAAGTCTGCTCCGGGTGATAGTATCCAACATGGAAACATGGAGATGCCAGGAAGACAGCTAATCTGGCTATGGCGTCTCCAAACAATGCGCCCCTCACATTCATAATGTATTTGATTTCATGTGTGTAATGTTCCAATACCATCTGAATATATTGTTTTCTTTGACTGTTTACGTGATGTAATAATATCCCTTACGATGTTTGTGAGTAAGGTGAATTGTTGAATAAAATATCATTATCATAAATATCATTATCATAACCTTTTCCAAAATGACAGTAAGCAGTGCTGGAAATGAACAAAATTGAGGGGTGCAGTTTTAAGCTCCCGCAAAATCAGAGACGAGAGTAAATTGCAGCAATGTAAAAAATGTTAGTATATGAATTTTCGAGGGAACACTGTCACCAAACACCAGAAACCTTAACCCTTCGAACCCAAGTAGCCACTTTTCCAGCCTGGGACATGAAACGTCATAACGTCATTAAACAGGATGGCTGTTCAGTAAATGTGTGGGGTAGACAATGAATATTTTCAATGTGCAGCCCCGAGGCTGCACGTTGAAAATATTGATTGGTCTACCCCAAATAATGTATATGGACTGACTGGACTCTTCTAATTGCTGCCATTTAACTGTATGGCAGATACCACTAATGTTCAAAAGGTTAAGTGTATAAGGAATTGTTGAATTATGACAGCAACATGCCGCTGGCCAGTGTGTTGCTTTCTCAAAACAACACACATTTATATTCCCTCAAAGTATATTAGTGCTCCACAATATTTTTCAACAAGTGCATTTTTTAGCTCCTATAAAACAGAAATCACGGGTGCTGACGGGAGCAATTGCACTTGCACCCGTCTCATTTCAAGGATTAACAGTAAGATCATACTAATATAAGATGCAACCACAGCTAATTTTGGCATTTTTGGATGGTGCTCTTACCCTCATTTACTTGGGGGTTAAAGACGAGATTAAAACAAAACAGTAATTTTCTTCTGTAAGCATTCTTGCCTCTATGCATACAAAAATAATTGTTACAACAACCTCGCAATTATGAGAAACTTGCCCTTAAAGTTAGTAAATCTTGAAGATAAAATGATATATTCATATCATTTGTAGCCAATAGGGGTTAATTTTGAAATATTTTTGTGGTGATTTTAGTGTATCATATTATGCACTTAATGTGCAAACATCAATCACAGACTGAGTGTCTGAAAAGAGACATGGACTAATCTTGAATCTTGGTATTTGAATGAACATGTACAAGTTGAGGGTACTGCGATTAAAGGCCTGACAACTGGGTGAGGGTTAAAACTTGGAATATAACATATAACAGCAAAATTGTTCTTGGATGAATGCCCTATCTCTCATGGGAAAGGTTTTGAGACAGTATGGCTCCAGTGCTAAGAAATTGCATGTAAAAGTTGGCGAAAATAACAATTATTCCGACGGTACCCTTATGGGAAGTCTCAAATCTGCCAAGGGTTAAACTTTTAATAAAAACATATAGAACAAAATTTGTCATACTTTGACTGCTCCATGCAGCTATAGAAAACATTCAGAGCTCAATCAATTAAAAATGGAGTAAATCGTCACCTAAACTTACCAAATTCTGAATAAATTGGAGTTTTTTTGGACGGTACCTACTTTTATGCAACCAGAATGGGATAGGGTTAAACTTTACAACCAAACTTACAACAGCAAATATGCTTGGTAGTCAATTGTGAATACGTACATGAAAAGTGTTTGAAATTAAGCCTTTCCAAAATAATAGAAAATGCAACCCAAGTTGGCCAATTTTGGCATTTTCAAACGGTACTCTTATTCTCGCCTTCATTGTGCTTGAGAGTTAAATCTGAGATTAAAAAGTAAACAGTAACTTTCTTCCACAATCATTGTTGCATTTATCCATACCAAAATAATTGTTACAAGAACCTGATAATTAGAGAAATTTTCCCTTGAAGTTGGTCACTTTTGATGAAAAAAGCTATATTAATGTCATTCTTGTCCAATGGGGGTTAATATTGAAAGATTTGAGTGGTGATTGTGGTGTATCATATTATGCTCTAAATGTGTGGAAAATTTGAGCTAAATAACTGTAAACAGTTTTGAGACTTGCGAAAAAATGTTAAAATTTTGAAAGTTTTGGCAGAATATTTTGAAAATACCGCATTTCACTAGATTTTATGACATTACATAAGTATGCCAAATTTGGTTAAAATCATACAGCTTGTTTTTGAGCAGTTCAACAGACAGAGGAAAAAAAAAAGAGAAAAAAATAGAGAAGAAAAATTTTGAAAAAGAACAATAACAAGAGTCTTTCCCAAAATGGGTTTGGGAAAGCCTAATAATAAATTTTTATATCAACTGCATTGGGTAAAGTGTTAAAACAATTATTATCTGATAAAATGTAGTTTAAAAAAGGATAATAAAAAAAACAAGAAAGTTAACTTGTGATTCAGATAGTGAAGAATTTGTGCTGCATCAAGGATGAAACGAGAACCCTTACCCTGACAAATTTCCTTTAGCTGTCTGTAGAAAAACTTTCAAATCTTTTTCAAGATGACATATTTGATAAGTCCTTTGTTAAAGAAGAAAACATATTTATAAAATAGGATATCACTCCTGCATGTCTAACCAGTTCTTAACAGTTGTTCAAATAAACAGAAGTGGGTACAAATGAAATTTCCTTGTCATAAAATCACATTTTGTGTACTCACTTTTATTGTTCTGATTTCATGTTTAAACTGCTGAAGAGATTTAACCCTTTACCTAATGAATAGGATGTATCTACCCCATAATTTACAAGAAAATGAGCCATTGGAAAACAATTATTTTTCAAAAATATTTCAACAAAACCATGTGATGTGACCCCTCAGTGGAATGAGCTTGTTCCAATAAGGAAACGCATGATATGGTTTGGTTGAAATTGTTAGAAAAATTAGAAAAAAATCATATAGTAACAAATTTTGATATTGTGTGCATTGGTTAAAGGGTTAAATTATTATTAACATAACTAGAACAGCACAATCAAAATGTTTCCTGTGTTTTTTATTTAAAAATTTTGTTTATGACCACTCACTGAAATGGGCCCATTCTAATCTACTCAAAGTTTGCTAAGCACCAAATATTTGACACATCATTGTGAAATTTGCTTGCGACATATTTGCGATATTTTTGGATATGATTGAGGAATGTATTGAGATGGTCCCCAGTGTTTACATTAGCTCTCTTGACAGGCAGACTTTTCGTGACAGTCATGGAAAGCATGTACCCCTTGATTTTCATGATGTTTTCATGTACTGTCTATATGTACATAACGAGTAGGGTATTCAATCTTCATTTCAGCATAAACCCTTGTGATTTAATGATTGAATATGGCAAATGCAAATGTAAGAAGACTTTTGTCTGAAGCAGAAATGTGGCGGGCTGTAGGGATGGTGGAGCAAAGGGCTACCCCTCGTCAGGTTGGTGAAGCCCTTGGTGTGCTCCATGCGGTGATCACCAGAGCCTGGGCAAGATTTCAGCAGTATGGCACACCAGTAAGACGGCATGGTGGTGGCAGAGACAGGGCAACATCTGCAGCTGAAGACCGGTTTTTGATCATTCAGGCCCATAGGAACCGCTTTGCCACAGCAACCCAGCTTCAAAGTGACCTTCAGAATGCATCCGGGCTAAATGCTTCGATGCAGACTATCCGGGCAAGGTTGCACGAAGTTGGTTTCCAATCGAGAAGACCATGTATTTGCATTCCGCTGTCCCAGAACCACCACCAGGCACGATATGAATGGGCCACCATGGACCATGTTGGATGAACCAGAGAAGATTGGCGACCTGTCCTTTTTACAGATGAGTCAAGGTACTGCCTAGACCACACAGATAGATGTTCTAGGGTATGGAGAAGACCAGGAGAGCGATTCCATACAGCCCACATTGCCGAGCATGACCGCTATGGTGGAGGGGGTCAATCATGGTCTGGGGTGGCATCAGCAGGGATGGACGTACAGAGCTCTGTGTTCTTGAACATGGTATATTGACTGCACAGCGGTATATTGATGAGATCCTGGATGTCCACATCAGATTGTATGCATGTGCAGTGGGTGATAGATTCAATCTGATGGACGATAATGCCCGTCCTCATGTTGCCCATGCTGTCGGGGAGTACCGACAGAGGGAGGGGATTGACCGTATGGACTAGCCAGCAAGATCCCCTGACCTCAATCCAATCAAACTTGTCTGGAATGAGTTGCAGTTTGTAATTTCAGTCTGTCCAGTCCAGTCAAGAAGTGTCCAGGAGCTTGGTGCCATGCTGGTCCAAGAATGGAACAACATCCCACAAAGGACCACCAAGAACCTGATTGGGAGCATGAGAAGGCGTTGTTAAGCTGTATTTAACAGTAATGGGTCTTATACTCGATATTGAACTCATACCAGTTCACTCCGAAAACTTTTTGGCAAATTGAAAAATTTCCTCTTTTGCCAATAATATCCATTTTCCATGGTTATCGTATTCAAAAGCTAAAAAATAATGTCAAACACAAATAAAATCTTAATTTCTGTACTTAAATCATTAAAGATATAATTAAATAAAAAATATATACACTTTTCATTTCAACTAAAACGTAAAACAGGTAGTTGGATATACTTGGTGCTTAGCAAACTTGAGTAGTATATCAACAGGAGTTATTCAATAAACAGGAGTTTGAACATTTTTTCTGTATTACAGTGGAATCCTGTTAATTGAAAACACTTTGCTAATGAAAATTATTCAATTAACAGGAGTATTCAATTACTAATAACAGGGATGGCGGGCCTTTCCTGTATTCTAGAGATAACCTTAGCATTTATTCTCCTATATCTTGTTTGACAGAGCTCAATGAGCTCTGTCAAACAAGATATAATAGATTAAATGCCAGTACTGGATGTCCTGAGGCCAAATAGGTCAATAACCAAAGGAGAACTGGGGAGAGTCAGGGTAATTTCTCGACAGGTTACAAGATTTTTTATTGAATTAACAGTTGACTCTATAACTTATATTCAATTAACAGGTCAAATTTGTACTGGAGGTATGATAAATGGTTGTGTGTTGGAAAATTATATTCAATTAACCGGGTTATTCAGTTAAGAGATATCCAATTAAGTGGGATCCACTGCACTACATGCCTATTACCTTTCCTCCAGTTCCAGAAATCCGTACAGAACACGTTCCACACAGATTTCTATTGACAGACAATGTTTCCACCTCATGTCATGAATCCATCAAAAGAACTAAACTCTACCTAGTTTTGTAATCAGCCAATCAAAATGTCAGATTCTGAACCAGAGCAATTTGGAAGATGCAATGACAACTGATAAACTGAATGTCAATTGGAAAATGTTTTTGTTCAAATCCACCAAAACTAATGGAATTAAACTTATTCTGTGCTAAAGAAAATGTGAACAGACTGACAGACTTCCGCACGCATGATGGCAATAGCTTATCTTGACTTTGTCATGTTAAGCAAAAAATACAAACAAATAACCTGTTTGGACACAATTTTCATATATATTTTTCTGCTAATGTATCAATCTGTCACACATGAGTTTGTGTTTGTTTTTATTTTTAAGTAGAAGCTGTGTGATGTTTTTAAAGTTTTAAATTAATGGATTCTATGTCATAGAGACATGTAATAAACACTAAACACCCACACCCACAATATATGAATGCATTCGTCATACGACACTCATGCCATTGCAGAAGTAGGGAACTTGAAGCTGCACAATCAAGCCATACAATCAAGCCATACTGACGAATGCATTCACACATCGTGATGTTCTGTGTATGGCGTTATGTGTATTTCTGGTGCTGAATGGATTTCAAGGAGCTCTGTCAAGAAATATATAAGATTAAATGCTTGTATCTGATGTACCGTGGAATAACTCTTTACACAGGCGAATTTAGTAATTGTTGGAGTAAACAAATGACAGATGAAAAGATTTTTTTATCCAACTAACATGAGATTACTGAAAACAAGAGGCCCCAAAACCTGACAAAGTGGTTCAAAGAAGTATTTTGGGTCACATTCAGTTAGTCATGGTTCATCAACACTACAGAGGAATGAAGTCATGAATTTATTCATAACTCTAGTGTCCATGTCAGATGATTATTATCAAAAGTCTTCCTGACTGCTTCCAATTCTATCAGCTGTAGACAAGGACTGCCAAACGTCCAAGAGTTGTTTTGTCATTGCAGTTTGAAAGGCAAATTTTATGGTAAAACACTAAAGAATGTATTTGAAAAACCTTGAACCTAACCTTCCCTCATACTGCACTGAGTTAAATTTTGGGCTCCAATAGAGAGTCCAAATAATAACCTAGAGGCCCAATTTGAACAAACTTAAATGACCCTCCTAGAGATGTATACCGAATATGAAAGCATTCTAAATGGTGGATCTGAAGAAGATTTTTAAAAAGTTTCCTCATATTGCACAAAGTTAAAATTCTGGCTCCCATAAGCAGTCCAAATATTAACTCAGGGACTTGCTTTGAACAAACTTCAATCTGCTCCCCCCACCCTCCCCCGAGATATTGTGTGTACCAAATATCAAAATATTCTAAATGATGGTTCTGGAGAAGAAGATTTTTGGGAGCATGGTGGCTCAGTGGTATACTGATGGACTTCTATGGTAGAAGTGTCAAGTTCGATCCCTGACCGGGATGACCCATGGTGTATCCTTGGGCAAGACATTTTATCCTGGTTGCCTACATGAGGACACAATGACACCGTGTACTAAGACGTACTGCACAACGATGGTGCACATGTCTTCAACAGCTGTAACCCTGCCTGAGCAAAGCTTGAATAAAGGAGCTGACATTTGCTTGTCTCTGCTCAGTGGTTCTCTCCAGGTACTCCAGCTTCCTCCACCTGTTAAACTGTCACAGTCATGATTAGCCAATGTGCATAAGTATGTGACCTTAAACACGAGTAAATAAGTAAATAAATATAGAAGATTTTTAGGGAAATTTCTTCATATTGCATTAAGTTAAAATTCAGGCTTCCATAGGAAAACCAAATATTAACCTGGGGACTTGAATTGAACAAACTTGAATCTGGCCCCCCTTGAGATGCTGCATACCAAATATGAAAGCATTCTGACTGGTGGATCTGAAGAAGAAGGGTTTTAAAGAAATTACCTCTTATTGCACTAAGTTAAAATTTTGGCTCCATTAGAGAGCCCAAATATTAACCCAGAGACCCGATTTGAACAAACTTGAATCCGACCCCCTCAAGATGTTGCATACCAAATATGAAAGCATTCTGACTGGTGGATCTGAAGAAGAAGATTTTTAAAGAAGTTTTCTCATATTGAACAAAGTTCAAATTCGGGCTCCCATAGGAAGACCAAATATTAACTCAGGGACCTGATTTGAACAAACTTGAATCTGACCCCCTAGAGATGTTGTGTACCAAATGTCAATAGATTCCAATTGATGGTTCTGGAGAAGATTTTAAAAAAAAAGTTCAAATGCATGGGCACTATCAGACTTATGCCCCTTGTGGTGCCCCCTGTGGGCGTGGAAACTTTATTTGAACAAACTTGAATTGACATATGATAAGGAACATGCACATCAGATTTGGTTCAATTCGGCCCATTGGTTTATGAGGAGAAGTTGATAAATGTAAAGTTAATGCCAGACAGATGGACAGACAAATGGATGGACAGACAGACAAAACGTGATCAGTTAAGCTCCCCCTGAGCTTTGCTCAGGTGAGCTAAGAACCTCTATGCACTTAACAAGCTACATTTGTATTAAAGGTTAGGTAAATGGTTCAGAATTTGGAAGTTATATCTACCAAGAGATTGCAATAGTGCTGATATACCCTCACCAGTACCAAGTGGAGGGATAGAGCTATGTCGGGACAGACAATATCTCTCACCTGATTGTCCTCCACCTAGCCACCCACTCCAAGGGGTAAATTTTTCCCTTCAAAACTGAAGCAAAAGAAAAAAAAATTTACCTAATGCCCACCCACCCCTCCCCCAACCCTGGGGCAATTTTTTTCTTTGCACAAAATCACCTGAAATCCTTTACTAATTATTCTAACGCCAGAAAAAAAAAAAAAATTTCCCGCAAAGCCCACCCTTACCCCCTCCCTATCTATGAGATAATTTCCTTTTTTTCATAAAATCATTCAAACTGCATTTTCAAAAAAAATCATCTGACCAGTCTGGCTAGAAACCGACAGAAACCACTGCCAAAGTAATTTGACTATTGTACAAAGAACTTCTTCATGGTTGAATGTTAATGAACCTACTCTGAGACCACATGTTTGTCAAAGTTTTGATGAAGATCTTTGAAAATTAATAGCTCCCAGTGGACAGTGTTAAAGAGATGCCTATAGTCCAAGGTTGCCTATCACAGTTAATTAATTATTATACTATGTGGGCAGTAGCCCTCCTTAACCTTAATCAAGGATGGAATTAAAAATGAAATGTCACTGGAAATTGCTTTAGGCTACCAAAAAGTGAAGACTGGTATCACTTGTCAATACCACCATTTTTTTTTTTATTACTCCTTTACCCATTGCAGACGATACCAAAATTTATTATTTTCAATATTTTTTCTAATTTTTCAAACATTCCAACAAAACCATAGCATGTGACCCTATATTTTCTCAACTGTTCAATTTGTACATTACGTGGGCAGATGCAGCCGATTCATTAGATAAAGAGTTAATATTTATTGACATCAATTTCAAATGTGTTTGAGCTTTGTAGATATTAACACCAGAGAATCTTGTCTAGGGCTGCATGGTATATCGATAAGCCAATACATACTGGTATTCAAACCAGTATCGATTTAATACCAGTTTAATAACAAAAATATTGGTTTATCGTTATTATTTATTTTTCCACAATTTAATTTTCAAGATATCTTGAGTTTTTAACTCCAGTCCAGTCTAGTCCCGAATAAATAATATTATCCCATCATGCAACAAATCGGCCGCATCTGCCCATGTAATATAAAAATTCAGCAGTTGAAAAAATATTTTTCAAAAACATTCAATGAAACCATATCATGTGAGCTTCTCAATGGAATGATCTTGTCAAGCTCATTCCAATGAGGGGTCACATGATATTGTTTTGTTGATTTTAGAAAAATTTGATAAACTAATATTAAAAATAATAAATTTAGATATATGTGTTGGCTAAAAGATTTTTCAAACTGCATCATCAAGGCATGCTAATTCATTCAACTGTGATGGCTATAGTCCCAATTGTGGCATGTATGTTCAGATATCTGAACAGTCTTTCAATATAACAGTATACTGCGGTATTTATTTGAATACCAATACCGGTATTCGATTTAGTATATCGTACAGCCCTAATCTCATCAATGTTCAAACATCCAAAAAACTACTTCGTAATGAGAAAATATAGTGATCATCCTCAAGTTTAGTGGGTGGTCATTACATCAATACTGTTAAACTGTTGTATAATTTATGAAATATACATGTAAACACAGTATATAACATACAAAGGTGCAGAAATTAATCCATTTTTGATCAGTTTTAACATATTTAGTGTCCACCACGATGTTTTTAATATGTATTGTTACTCTGACCTGCCCAATAATAGTGATGGCTGAATAATGGCTGAATAATAATCATGGTCAGGATATCTGAGTGGACATAACAATAGTGAAGGCATTCTCCCTCTATTCTTCACTTCCAAATATTCTTGCAAACGATTCTAGCAAGGAAAAGGAGAAACAACATTGATTCTCTTAAATGTTCATAAAAGCCTGCATGTTTGAAGCAAGATAAGAAACTCACCAAAATTGGAACTACCCCCTAAGGGTTAAACACAAGTAAATATATAAATATGAGGTTTGTTTTTCACTATGAAATATGTACTAGTTGCCAAGCCAGAAAATAAGAAGACTGTCATCTGCAAAATGAGGTCCCCAGAGGGTGAATTTAGTGATGCTACCCTGCATAGCAGGGAAGCATCACTAAATTTACCTTCTATGAACCTCAATTTGAATCAGGGTCTCAAAACTAAACAGAGAGGTACCCAGATGATAAATTTGCCCACTGTATGGGGTAGCATCGTCAAATTCACCCTCTGGGGACCTAATTCTGCAAATGTCAGACTGCTTATTTTACAGGCCTGCTAGTTGCACTCACAAGGGTGTAACAGTATTCAAAAATTTTAAATTATGAATTATTTAAGAACTGAAATGGACTCTAGCAGCAGAAGTTTGTGGGAAACCTAAGTGATTCTTGCGAATCAGGGCTAAATTGTCGTAGTCCGAGTTGGTTATGGGCCGGCTTGGTTATGGGCTAAGTTTGTTATGGGTTGAATTGTCCTGATACTGTCAACAGTAGTCCAGCAATAATGCAAATAAATATCACGTAGATATTTAAAATATTGCAAACTGTCAATGGAATTTGCCCAAGTGAAAATGGATTATCGATTATATACCAACAATAAATTGATCCAATCTAGGTTTGAAGGTATGACAAATGTTTATCCAACAAGATAAGGATTATCAGTTTCATGTTACCTAATTTTGTAGTACGAGAACTGAATATGTTGACATTGAAGAATTAAAACTCAACTTAACCATCAGTTGTGGATGTCAGGGCTGTATGGTGGCTGCAGCATATATCACTCACCCCACTCACCCGCTGTCTGAATACTGAATAGAGGTTTGTGTGCATTGTCCACTAAAAGTATCAATAATTTGATATCGGAATTGAATATTGGTTGATTGTCAACCTTCTGGATGATGGGTCATTTTACTTATCAGCCAATCACTGACTGCTTATCAGTTAGCATTACCAGATTTCAAAATGCATGCAATACCTGAACCTATTTGAAAAATGTACCCATGGTTAAAATACACAAAAATACTAATGAAATAAGATGTGTGTTGATATTCACTGGATTGAGTTGATGTTTATTTTTGTTTTCTTCTTTTCTGAATTGCATAACAGCCCCCCAAAACCTCCTGATATTTGCCAGAACTTTTGACGCCTGTATTCAACCTGATCATATATGTCTGATCTACATACAGCAGTATGCTGACATGGAGTATAGATTTAATTGATTTATTTACCTATTAAAACTGACTATAGAAATGTTTTCCATTTATCACCAATCAAGTACACACCTTTTATGTTGACGACTACTGATTTCATGCTGTTTGTGTAATGAAGTGAGACTTCATTATTCATAGCATTTTGGACTTGAATATTACTTTCATATTGTTAACTGGTAGAATGCTAAATTTTAGTAATCAGGCATCAATAATCAATAAGTGTTTTGCTGCACTTTGCTGGAGAGTGTTTGCAGACACAGTGGTTGAAAAGACTGGTAAGTTTCTTCTCCTGCCCCCACCCCTGCACCCCCCACCCCACCCCTCAACAAAATCCCAGTGTTTAGAGTAACTCTATCACTCCTAAAATATCCTGCCAACTCTAAAAATGTTATTGTGTTAAAATCGGTGCATCTGTATAAAGGGTGTGCACATTTTGTAAATCTGTGTAAAATTGAAAAGCAAAGTTTAAAAAACTCCATTATTCGAAATAAAACACAAGTTGAGTCATATTTAGCGCTGTACCATTTCTGCCATCATTGTTTGCTAAAAAATATATCTATCCTACACACAACAAACTTTTCTCTTTTCCAAATTTGTAGGACACTTTTAAATAAAAATGAAAGTGTCAATGACACTGTAGCTCAACTTGTTAAGATATGTACATGTATAGTATGTGACACAGCAATAACAAACATCTACGTAATGACCTGATAACAAAGGTACATATAATGTATTGTAACGGTCTGTACATAAATACTGACCGTAGCCTGTAACAAATGTATAGGTAAAGTATTGTAAAGGTGGGTGACAGTCAGATGCTAAACTAGAAAAGAAATCTTTGAGTCCCAGAGTGGGTCTGACTGAACCCCAAAATATTTGTTCTCATAGCACAGTGAAAACAAAGGCACCCCAAAACACACCGGTTCCTGTCCCAAGGTGATAACAAAGGTACCCAAGAAGTTTCGTGAAGATAAGTTCATAAATACGAGTCGTATAGAAGTTGTGACAAAAAACTGATTGGACCTAATTTCGGTACAAAATGGCCACTGGCAGCTATCTTGAATTTTGGACCGCACCCAGAAACACTCGTTCTCATCCCAAGGTGATAACAAAGGTACCCAAGAAGTTTCGTGAAGATCGGTTCATAAATACAGCCTCTAGCCCGAGTTGTATTGACATGTGTACTTACTGTGTACAAGTAGCACTGAATAAATCAAAGTTCATCTAATTTGCATAATTTCTGCACGAGAAAAAAACCTGTACTACATGTGATGTATTCCATGTTACTAAACATTCATACAAATATTTATTCAAATCTGAACTTTCATACAGAAGTTCTGTACAAAAAACTGATTGCACTAATTTTGGTACAAAATGGCTGCTGGGGGCCATCTTGAATTTCGGACCACACCCCAAAACACTCGTTCTCATCCCACGGTGATAACAAAGGTACCCAAGAAGTTTCGTAAAGATCGGTTCATAAATACGGCCTCTAGCCTGAGCCGTATAGAAGTTGTGTACAAAAAACTGATTAGACCTAATTTTGGTGCAAAATGGCCACTGGTAGCCATCTTGAATTTTGGACCACACCCAGAAACACTCATTCTCGTCCCAAGGTGATAACAAAGGTACCCAAGACATTTCGTGAAGATCGGTTCATAAATACAGAATCCAGCTCGAGCTGTATTGACATGTGTACTTACTGTGTGTAAGTAACACTGAAAAAATCAAAGTTCATCTAATTTGCATAATTTCTGCATGAGAAAAAAACCCGTATTATATGTGATGTATCCCATGGTACTAAACATTCACACACAAAATTATTCAAATCAGCGCTTTCAAATGGAAGTTCTGCACAAAAATCTGATTGCTCCTAATTTTGTACAAAATGGCTGCCATCGGCCATCTTGAATTTCGGACCGTACCCAAAAACACTCGTTTTCGTCCCACGGTGATACCAAAGGTACCCAAGAAGTTTCGTAAAGATCGGTTCATAAATACTGCCTCTAGCCCGAGCCGTATTGGCATTTGCACTTACAGTGCTGAAAGTAACACTAAATACATCAAAGTTAGTCTAATTTGCATAATTTACGCACAAGAAAAAACACCATATTATATGTGATGTATCCCATGGTACTAAACATTCATACAAAAAATTATTCAAATCAGAGCTTTCATGTGGAAGTTCTGCGCAAAAATCTGATTGTACCTAATTTTGTACAAAATGGCTGCCACCGGCTAACTTGAATTTCGGATCTGACCCCAAAACACTCGTTCTTGTCCCACGGTCGTAACAAAGGTACCCAAGAAGTTTTGTAAAGATCGGTTCATAAATACAGCCTCTAGCCCGAGCCGTATTGAATTGTTGACGGACAGGTGGACAGACAGACAGAGGGATGACTGGCCATGGCAAAAGCTCAAATTTGACTTACGTCAAAGTTGAGCTAAAAATTTAATTAAGTAAAAAAAAAATCCTTACTCAAGAGCCCTTCATAAAATTCTAATATTCCCCCATCTCTACTCTCACCAATGTTCAAACAGTGGATGGTCACACCATCATAACATTCTGATTTCTAGACTTATCAATTTATCTAAATGCAGGTATATACAAATATATAACTTACAAATGTGCACCTAGACATCTGTTTTTATTAGTGACAGGTCAATTATCAGTAATGGTTATCAGCATCTCTTATTAAGTCTGATATCGTTATGATATTGGTCTAACGCAGTAACATGGTAGGTACAATTATGGTCAATAACCAAAACCTTAATATCGAGTTCAAGGACCTTGATGACATGCAATTTACTGTGAAAATTCATTCTGGGCTCAACAATTTCTGATTTAACAAATAATTAATAATTTGTTCCTTGTAAGCATAAAGGTGACATTTTTTTTACCTCAGGATCTCGACATAATAACTTGAGATCATGACATATGTACCTTGAGATCTTGGCATAACATCATGATATCTTGACGCAATATTTTAAGATACTGGCATACATATCTCGAGATTCTAACTCAAGATATCTCTAGATCTTGACATAATAACTCAACATATCTCAAGATCTTAAAATTATGTCGAGTTCTGAAGATATTATGTCAGACTCTCGACATATTATGTACTGATCTTAAGAAATTATCTCAAGATCTCAAGATAATTAAATTAAGATTTTGAGATTTCGAAATATTATGTCAAGATCTCAAATATCATGTCGAGATCTCAAGATACATATGTCAACATCTTGGGATATTATGTAGAGATCTGGAGACAAAAAAAAATCTTCATGTCCTAAATCAGCCACCATATGATTCAACATGTGTTTTGAGAAAATAACTAAAGGATGAGTGGAACTTCACAAAATCTGCCATATATATATTTTCCACCATCACATAATTTGGGCACAATTATCATAATTTGGGCACAGTGCTTAATACCATCACTAATTTAGATGTATTTAAAGGCCTCCTTTCTGATGAAGATGACAAAACAAAGTCATGTGAAAATAACATAATGCTGTTTCTTACATAACTCTTTACCCAACAAATCAGCTGCATCCTCCAATATAATTTACAAAGTGAGCAGTAGAAAAAACAATATTTTTCAAAAAAATGACAACAAAACCATATCATGTGACCCCTCACTGGAATGAACTTGACAGGCTCGTTCCAATGAGAGGTCACATGATATGGTTTTATTGACTTTTTGGGAAAGATTTGAAAAAAATATTAAAAATAAATTTAATAAAAGGATTAATTTATTTATTTATTGGGGTTTAACAAGAATTTGACAGCTGGGGTCATCTTGTGTCGGACAGTTTTACAGGTGGAGAAAGCCAGAGTACCCAGAGAGAACCACCGAGCAATGGCGAGCAGCTGCTAGACTCCCCAACGTACTTACTCCACACAAGCAGGGTTAGCATTGGTTGAAGACAAGCAAGTGCACCATCGATGTGCATATGCCTTAGTACACAACACCACTGTGCCCCCACATGGGCAGTTGGGATTAACTGTCTTGCCCAAGGACACAACGCGATTGCCAAAGGTGGGATTCAAACCGAGGATCTTGCTACCTGCATCTCTACCTACTGAGCCACCGCCCTCCCAAAGGATAAATAGGAAGCATACAAATGATGCAATTGAAAAAATCAACTGTTCGGTCCCTAGCATAATTTGGAACCATCAGTTCAATGGCTGGAAAGTTTAAAATTTGGGATTAATGCTTCAAACTAGTTATCAGGGAGTGCGGTGGCTCAGTGGTAGACTGTTGGACTTCTATGCTAGAGGTTCCGAGTTTGATCCCCACCCGGGACAACCTGCATTGTGTCCTTGGGCAAGGCACTTTATCCCGGTTGCCTACATGGGGGCACGATGATGCTATGTACAAAAGGCGTACTGCACATCGATGGTGCTCATGTTTTCCACTGCCGTAACCCTGTTTGAGCGGAGTTTGAACAGAGTTGGAATGCTGAGGAGCTGACAGTTGCTCGTTGATGCTCGGTGGTTCTCTCCAGGTACTCTGGCTTCCTCCACCCGTAAAACTGTCACGGTCATGATTAGTCATTGTGAATAAGTATGTGACCTTAAACACCAATAAATAAATAAATAAATAACTAGTCATCAAATTATTTTGGGACAAAAGTGTAAACATATAAAAATGGGTGAAAAAAAAACACAAGCTGAACTACACCCCTGTGCTCAAAAAAGCAGCTCTTTCTTGATCAAATCATGATCTGGTTATGATACACACCAGTGGGTAGAGATTTCATAAATAAAATATTTCAAAATCAAGATCAAATCAAGAAAAACAAACAAAATGAGATTACTTGAAAATTATCGAAATAAAAACAAGAATCTCTTAACTAGAAATTCTCCTGTAACAAATAGGTGAATCTCACTTAATAACATCTGAGATTTCATGTTCTCATTTTTATTTTTCAAAAGGTGGAATTTTGATTTTTTCAGTGTTGAAGCAGGTTGAAGAAGGAAACTTAGGAAAGTGGACAGAGGCCAGATCATAAGCCAGTCGCAATGTAGCAGAAATTGTCACTCCTCTTTGTAATCGCAGTACTGTATACACCATGCCCAGAAAATTCTACAGGCCAGGATTTCTACAGTAATTGGAAATGAGATTTTGGTTTCAAAGTTTTATAATTATCCCATCACACTTTACAAAACATGATTCCATCTATTGCTAGATTGCATTTTCAGTGACATGATCAATCATAACCGCTAAAAGATAATGAGTTACTGCAACCATGGCAGCTACTCCTTGCCTGTACAATTTAAACAAATGATGCTTTTATTCTCCCACGGATTGCCTGAAAAGCAATAGAGCAACTGCTTTTTAATACACCCGCCTACATTTATTTTTCAACAGCTAGAGTCATATTATGTCAAACATTTTTATGGGTGGAGGAACCCAGAGTACCCAAAGAGAACCATCAAGCAGCAGCCTGCAGCAAGTATCCATCGCCAACTTACATGGGACTGACCTGAGCATTTAAAAATAAGAGCCAAACTTGGAATCAAGTTTTCTGATCTACCAGCCAGATTTATTTCTTGACCGGTAGAATGCTAAATTATTGTCAAAATTTGTACAGGTGTTTTGTCTTGTTCCAAATTTATGGGAAAGTGCCCATAGGCACTCTCCCATAAATTGTACCAAGGCAAATCCACACAGATGGTATAATTTCACTTTAAATATAATATGAAGTACATTTGGGAGCGCAGTGGCTCAGTGGTAGACTGTTGGACTTCTATGCTAGAGGTCCCGAGTTCAATCCCCATCCGGGACGACCCGCGTTGTGTCCTTGGGCAAAGCGCTTATTCCGGTTGCCTACATGGGGGCACAATGACGCTGTGTACTAAGACGTACTGCATATCGATAGTGCACATCTTCAACCGCTGTAACCCTACTTGAGTGGAGTTTGAACAGAGTTAGAATGTTGAGGAGCTGAAAGTTGCACGTCGATGCTCGGTGGTTCTCTCCGGGTACTTCCGAGCATCCTCACCCGTAAAACTGTCATGGTCACAATTAGCCATTGTGCATAAGTATGTGACCTTAAACACAATAAATAAATAAATACTAAATATGAAGTACATTTACAGAGCGTGAGGTCTTTAAATTGCAGCACCTTCATTTATACCAGTATAAAACCCAGATATGGGCATCAAGCACTCTACAAGTTAACTGTTGTTATATTACGCTTTGATCATGATTTTCTTGTTTTGATGCTTTAAGCTGTGTTGGACATATATCTGTGAATTTAATTGCATTCTTTTTTTTGCATAATTAAAGTTGTTTCTCAAATGAATGAAAAGCATTTTTATTACACCACAATAACCATTCATTTCCACAGTAGTTCCTAGTCAAGTCTTGGGATGCCAAAGTGAACCAAATGGAGGAAATGGGGTCTTGCAGTTACATGCCAGCTTAGAATCCTACATTTGAGATTCAGGAGCCAAATCAGAATTTTAGGAGTTATATTCCCACTGGGTATATATTAGGTCTGTCCATGCAACTTAGTAGTACTGACCCTTGTTATAGGCCCCAATTATAATACCAGAATTGATATGTCCTTGGCTAATTATAAACAATTGATACTTTTTAAAATTAATTTTAATTAGGAAAATCAGACTGCGGCTGGGGATGATGACTCGTTTGCACTGATTGACCTTTGAAAGTACATGTACTTATCAACATAAGATGAGTCCTCACATTTCTACTGCGCTTGTGAGTAAAGGGAAAAGTCTAATATCCTCCCATACAATGTCCAAATAACAGATCATCATACCAAAGCTGAAACGGTTAAGGGGTTTTCTTGATTGATTATTCATGTGGATTAACCTTGGTTAACCGATTAATCACTTGTCCAAAGAGATATCTGAATAACTGCCATATCGTTGATGATTTACAGCATGAACCTTTTACCCAATGTAACAAACAAAATTTAAATTTGCAATGTTTTCAGTTTTTGTCTCAAAAAACATAGCTTATGACCCCTCATTGGAATGAGCTTGTTCCAATGAGGGGTCATAAGCTGTTTTGAGACAAAAATTGAATTTTTTTTAGTAATTTATGAATTTATTTTGCAAGTATCGTCTGCTACCCGCAATGGGTGAAGGGTTAAGAATTACCATTTCCAGCTTCTGATACAGTATGATGATCATGCAAGTAAGCAAGTATGCCCTCAAGTAACTTGCATGCTTTTCTCTGTCTCATATAATTGATGTGAGTCAGTGTGACAATGTTTGCCTGTTTTGTAGCAAGTTTGTTCTTTTGTTGACCTATATAATACAGTAGTTCAAAAGTAACAGTTAATCGAACAATTACTTTTTGGAACAATCATGATGATCATTGATTAATCGGTTAACCGTTTCAGCTCTACATCATATACTCACCCAAAAAAGAAAGTGTGCATTGCAGAAATTGATCAAACTCCAAAAAAATAATTTTGTAGGTGTAACGAGTGTTAACCTGTTCATGAATAAGTTATATTGAACACAAAAACAGCTTTCCCCGTTAAAATTGCATTAACGTTAAATGACGTGCTGCACGTTTGTGAAAAGGCATGTTTTGCACGTGGAGAGTCTGAAAATTCATGCAGCAGTGTGAATCCTTGGGTATTTAAACACTAAAGTAAGGCCTTCCTGTTGTTCACATTCCAACTTGCGCTGCTGTTAAAATGACTCCACATTAGCATGCCAAGATTGACAATGAATCAACGTCTCCTTGCCCTGGGTATGATTAGAGCTGGCAGAACACACAGAGAGGTTGCCCAGCATTTGAACTGCCACCGTAACACTGTAGACAGGCTAGTCCATCGACATGCACAACATGATGACATTCGAGACCGACCCCGCTCCGGGAGACCCCGAGTTACCACCCCTGCAAAAGATCAGTATATCCGTGTCGTCCATCTCTGGAACCGGCAACAAACGGGAGCGACGACAACCAGGAACATCCCTAACCTGAGACAGATACATCCTCAAACAGTAATCAACCGGCTGAGAGAATACGGCTTACGTCCTCGAAGACCTGCAATTCATCCGACTTTGACGTTACGTCATCGTCGTGCTCGACTGCAGTGGTGTAGACAACATCTCCGGCATCCCTTACACTGGTGGCGACGTGTTTTATTCACAGATGAATGCCGTTTCCATCTTTCATCATCAGATGGCCGCCAGAGAGTGTACAGACGTCGAAACGAACGCTACGCAGATCCATGTGTCATGGAGCAAAACCATTATGGGGGAGGGTCTCTCATGGTGTGGGGTGGCATCACGGCCCATAACAGAACTGAGCTGGTCATTATTGATGGCAATCTCAATGCAGCCAGATATCGTGATGAAGTGCTTACATCTGTTATTGTCCCATTTCTGCAACGTCACGGCCCGGCGTCATTCTACAGCAGGACAACGCCCGACCCCACGCAGCTCGTGTTGTTCAACAGTATTTGCAGCAACAACAAGTGGATGTTCTTCCCTGGCCTGCAAATTCGCCTGATATCTCAACCATTGAGCACGTATGGGACGAAATGAAACGTCAGCTACGCCGTCTTCCCCATGCACCGTCAACGCTTGTGCAACTCCAAAGACAGCTTATCAGAATACGGAACAACATCCCACAACACTTCCATGCTAACTTGTTCGCTTCCATGAGGCGTAGATGCACAGCAGTAGTCGATGCAGACGGAGGTCATACCAGATATTGAGTGTGTGACTTTTGTGTTTGACCCTTAGTGTCTTTGACTCTCCATGGCACCAAGAGTATTCGTCGTAGCATAATGAAATTTCTCGTGTTAATCACAAATTGATTCATCTGTGATTGAATAAAATTTCCACAAATGAAAATGATAGATATCTTTTTTTAGTGTTATTTTTTAGCATGCACACTTTCTTTTTTGGGAGAGTATAGTTTTAGGTCAAGCAGCTTTATTTCAATGAAATTGGATTTCTCAAACTTCTTGACAACAAAACATCGTGACACACTCTTATGTTTCCTTGGAATTTGTGATTTGTTGGATCATAATATATAATGGCTCAAGAGCGAGCTTAATGGTTTGTGCTATTCAATGCTGACAAATACCCGAGAGCAATGTAAAGTCAGAATTCTAAAATCCTGATTTCAAAGGAAAACTACATGTAATGGATGCAAATAGTCAACAATGAGTCCATTTTTGAAGTGTCATTATCAAAATATTTAGGCGGCGCCCCCCCCCCCCCCTGGAAACCTTCCCCCCCCCCCCCCCCCAAGAAAAATTTCAGACACTGTTTTTCAATTTTCACTATTTTGATCTATTTTATCAACCAGTGAATTAACTCAGAGTTGTCAATTTACACCTGTAATTACATTGAATATAATCCCATGACTGAGTCTCTATCGTTATATTTGAAGTGTTTATTCAACACACAGATTATACACAACTATGACAATACGAAAAACGTTAACTAATTAACAGAAGAGATGAGTGGTTACTGGTAACTGAAAGTAGGAGAAATGCTCTCGCAAACAGAGGCTTTCCATGGGAGGGGGAGGGGGGGGGGGGGGAGTGAAATGATTAAGAATGGTAACAGAACACAATTTAAACAGAGTCCAAGAATGAGTCTACATTAAGGAAGCCATCTCCATAGGCTATACTGTCAATCCTTGAGCCCCTCAGGAGTGACAAAAATAATCTGGGCATCATGCCTTTTCTTCAGTTGATCATAAGTAAAATGTAGAGCTCCCCTATGAAGCCCCTTGATACAACCTATGTGGATTAATCTTAGTACTTCTAGAGGGTACTGAATACAAAATTTTTAATTCTTCAGCAAAATGGCCAATTCCGGCTCCCATAGAGAGCCCAAATATTAACCCAGGCTCTTGATTTGAACACAGTTAAATCTGACTTCCCTAGAGATGTTGTGTACCGAATATGAAAGCATTCTGACTGTTGGATCTAAAGAAGAGAAATTGTAAAGAAATTTCTTCGAATTGCACTAAGTTCAAATTTGGGCTACCATAGCGAGCCCAAATATTGACCTATGGATCCGATTTGAACAAACTTGAATCTGACCCCCCTAGAGATGTTGTATACCAAATGTGAAAGCATTCTGACAAGTGAATCTGAAGAAGAAGATTTTTGAAGAAATTCCCTCATATTGTACTAAGTTAAATTTCATGTTCCCATATGGCGCCCAAATATTAACCTAGGCACTCGAATTGAACAACCTGGAATCTGACCCCCCTAGAGATGTTGTATACCAAATATAAAAGCATTCCGACTGGTGGATCTGAAGAAGAAGATTTTTAAAGAAATTTTCTCATATTGCACTAAGTAAAAATTTGGGCTACCATAGTGAGCCCAAATATATACCTAGGGATTTGATTTGAACAAACTTGAATCTGACCCCCATAGAGATGTTGCATACCAAATATCAAAGCATTCTGACTGATGGATCTGAAGAAGAAGATTTTTTTAAATTACCCTCCATATTGAACAAACATAAAATCTGGGCTTCCATAGGAAGCCCAAATATTAACCTAGGGACTTGGTTTGAACAATCTAGAATCTGACCCTCATAACAATGATGTATACCAAATATTAAAAGATTCTGACTGGTGGTTCTGAAGAAGAAGATTTTTAAAGAATATTCCCCATATTACCCTATGTTAAAACTTCAGGCTCCTGTAGAGAGCCCAAATATGAACCAACTGCGCCTTTTAAAGCAAAATTTTTAATTTTTCCCATGCCGGATCGAACCATGGTCGACCCGGCACACATGTGCTTGGCACAGTGTGTCCAAATTAGTGGAATTTAGTCACTATGGGGGGGGGGGGGGGGGGGGTGAAATGATCCAGGATGGTCAATTCAAAAGTTAGTGGACACAAATAAATTAAAATAATGAATCTTGTTATTTGAGCAGAAAAAATAAAACTTTCTGGGGTATGTCGATGGAGGAATTGATCCTTCAGAAGCCAGAAAATTGTTCCTTTTAATGCCAAATTTTAAAATTTTTCCATGCCAGGCCAAACCATGGTCGACCCAGCGCACATGTGCTTGCCAAGATGTATCCAAATTAGTGAACTTTAGTTACTTGGGGGGGGAGGGGGGGGGGGGAGGGAGGGGGTTTATAAAATTATTCTGGATGGAAAAATGATGGGATTATGTACAGGTTGGGGAGGTGCCCCCCCCCCCCCCCCCCTCCACATGGCTCAGGGTATGTCGATGTAGGAATTGATCCTTCAGAAGCCAGGAAATTGCTCCTTTTAATGCCAAATTTTAAAATTTTTCCATGCCAGGCCGAACCATGGTCGACCCAGCGCACATGTGCTTGCCAAGATGTATCCAAATTAGTGAACTTTAGTCACTTGGGGAGAGGGGGGGGAGGGAGGGGGTTTATAAAATTATTCTGGATGGAAAAATGATGGGATTATGTCCAGGTTGGGGAGGTGCCCCCTCCCCCCCACATGGCTCCCCCCCCCCCCCCCCCCCCCCAATGCCCAACCCTGTTTGCAGGCCTGAACAGAAAGTTTTGGCCTTTGTGGTTGGGATTTTTTCTCATCATCAGCAAATCAGAATTTTGTCTTCAATTGTTGGAATACCATTCGGAACTTTCCAGGAATAGACACCTCAACTATGACTGAAACAACAAAACAAAAATCAGTGGCACTGACTATTCGAAAATACATCCCTTGTGTATCAATTTTCAGCCGTAAATTGTGACCCATTTGCAAACTTTATTCTGCTTTGCCATAGTGGATTACAGATTGAGTGGATAACTGGATAAAAACAAGAGGCCTCAAGGGGCCTTAATCACTCACCTGACAAAGTGGTTCAAAGAGGTATTTTGGGCCAAATTCAGTTAGTCATGGTTCATCATCACTACAGAGGAATGAAGTCATGAAATTATTCATTACTCTAGTGAACGAATCGAATTCGAACTTCTATAGTGAGCCCAAATATGAATCTAGGGAGCCGATTTGAACAAACTTGAATCAGATCCACCCCACAATGTTGCATACCAAATATCAAAAGATTCTACCTGCTGGATCTGGAGAAGATTTTTTAAGAAATTTGCCTGAAATGCACTAAGTTCGAATTCGGGCTTCTATAGTGAGCCCAAATATGAATCTAGGGAGCTGATTTGAACAAACTTGAATCAGATCAACCCCACAATGTTGCATACCAAATATCAAAAGATTCTGCCTGCTGGATCTGGAGAAGAAGATGTTTTAAGAAATTTGCCTGAAATGCACTAAGTGAGCCCAAATTTTAACTTTGTGCAATGCGTGGAGTATTATTTAAAAAAAAAATACTCTACTCGTATAGATTTTTGCCCAGAACCTCAAAATAAATTGGCTGTGCATTCATTTTAATTAAATTCATTTTGTTGGGATTCGTCTTGTCCGGATGACCAATTTCAATATTCGTCTTGTTGGCAATAAACCTATGAGGGGGGTGCGTAATAGCAAATTTACATGTGAAACATTTTATAATTTATTCAGATTATATTTGGTAGTAATGTGGCATAATTATTGATGCCTTTCACAACTTATAAATTATGGACACAAACGGACAGAGTCAGGGAAATTGCATTTCTTGTTTTTCTTGAATTTGAAAATTATTCCCCGGTGAAGGCAACGAGCCCCGTCCAATGAGAGAGGGGCACCACCTCTTGTACTAGCTCCATCTCGCTGCTACGCGGCTCGGACGATGCTGCGCGTCATATTCTTATGCCCCTGATGCAGATACCAAAGGCATGAGCGATGATCAAGAAAATTGGGAAATTAGTTATTAAATGGTGACTTCTGGCAGTTTTGGGGATGAAAAATCACATTATTTGTCCGTTAGAATAACGCTTTTAGCCGGGGAGAGGTGTGTCAATCACCTGATTGATCCAAAGCTGGTCATTATTGAATAAGTAAAACATAATTGTTTTCTGTTGAATTAGTGATCTTCATGTAGATTAAGCTAAAATAATAATAAAAATAATTGAAAATCTTGATCACACTCTCTTGTTTTTCCTCAACCATGTCATGTGCAGAGATTGTAGGACAAAATACCCTCGGTCAAAATACCCTTAGGATATAATACCCTCAAAAAAAATACCCTTAGGTCAAAATACCCTCGATAGGTAGGACAAAATACCCTCAAACCAAATGTATATAATGTTGGATTTTGGTTTTTTGGTGTTGGGTGGTAAATGCATCTAAGGCACTAAAAACAACAAATACCAATATTTTTAATTTTTTTTTTATTGAACTAAATAAATATGAAGCACAATACTGATGACACATAGCAAGTGACTATGAAGCACAATATAAATGGCAGATAACACAAAGTATGAAGCAAAACAAAATTTTTAACAAATATTCGTTTTAAATATCTGGTAATTATATTTTTGCGAGGAATAAATAAGTAAATTTTGATATTATTGATGAATGAGTTCTTTATTTCAAACTTAATGATATTCGCTGTCAGACAAGATATGTTTTTTTTATTTATGTCCACAGAAACGTGAATGTGGTGTCAAACAAAACGCGGTGTTCATTTTACTCAGGTTTTCATTCAGTCATTATTTTGTTGAAAATAAGAGGATTTTTGGAAATTTATAAAATATCTAATAATTATATATTCGAGAGGAATAAATAAAAGGAGTTTTGGAAATTTACCTTTGTATTTCACATTAAAATATTATTATTGGATATTTTATATGAAATTTAATATATTCAAGTCATTTTATCTAATTTGACTTAAGCTCAAATTTCTTATAAAATATATAATAATTATATGTTCGAGAGATATAAATAAGATGAATTTTGGAAATTTACCTATGTATTTCACATTAAAATATTATTATTGGATATTTTATATGAAATTTAATATATTCAAGTCATTTTATCTAATTTGACTTAAGCTCAAATTTCTTATAAAATATATAATAATTATATGTTCGAGAGATATAAATAAGATGAATTTTGGAAATTTACCTATGTATTTCACATTAAAATATTATTATTGGATATTTTATATGAAATTTAATATATTCAAGTCATTTTATCTAATTTGACTTAAGCTCAAATTTCTTATAAAATATATAATAATTATATGTTCGAGAGATATAAATAAGATGAATTTTGGAAATTTACCTATGTATTTCTCACCAAAATATTATTTTGCATACAGATATATAAATATATATTCAACAACTAAGATAGCCTTATGACATGACCAATGCCTTGCATAAACTCCTCAAGTGATTTTGTATTGTCACGGAAACTAGTACACAGATTTCTTAAACACTCTTGGTGTTTCTTAGTAACCTTTTTTACCCTTTTCCTGGGAGGAGCACCTCGAGAATCTTCCAGGATTGCAGTGCTTACAAAGGCAGAATCCTTCCGCAGTGCATCAATTGTTACCCAAACAGATGCATGGTGATAGCCAATTAATTTATTGAAACCACTGTTCCAAGATTCACACAAATTATTGGTTCTCTCGTTATCAGACAATGTTGCATCACAAACATTCCACACACGAGGGGGGAACAATGGTGGCAACCTTCGCATTCTCACAGAAGGAATATCTTCTTCATTTGAAGATGGAGTGTTGATGCGTCTAAATGTACCAGACACAAATGTAGCATTAAAATAATCAGTTAAAGGTTGTAGAACATCTGGTGTAATTTGTAACAAATAATCCATTCCTTCTTTCACTTTCTCAGTTGGAAGGAAAGCAAGCCCATCTAACATTGAACAAAAATGACGTATTTCTGGATCACTTTTATATAACTCTGAAAGACCAAGAGCCTGTATTTTACGCCATGTGCACTGTGTCAAATGGTAAAAGCAACCCTGAAATGTAACATGGCTCCCAAAAGTAGATAACACAGAGTTCATCATAGCTTGCTCAAAATCCATTACACATTTTGTTGGGTCTGGTGTATAGCCACAACTGTCACAATATGTTACAATAGCTTGTAAAAACTCCTCATAAACCATCTGTGATTTACCACTTAACAATCCATATACACAACTAACAGACCCTTCACCAAGTTTACATCTAATAACATATAATTGTTCAAACATTTTAGGAGCTGATGAAAAGCACCCATCCATAAACCACACGCTAGAACGACAGAGGAGACGTAAAGCAGGTTTTATAGCAAATACCAACATTCGTTTGTTAGATTCTGTCCCATTATCGTAAATTAAAAAAGGCTGAAAGTCTGGTTCACCAGTAGTTTCCCACTCATCGTGTATTTCTAGTTCTTTTGAAGATTTTGGATCTTTAGGAAGTGTTCCTTGCTTTGTCCTCCTTATCATTCGTTTGATATTGTCCTTAGTTCCAATAGCCATCCTGACACCAGATGGCTGCTGCTGTAAAGTATCGGCCAGTATCTGACCTGGTCTTCCTCTATTTACAGATGATGTCTCTTTTATTACATTTTTCAACTTTGATGCTTCCACGAGCTCTTCATTTTGCCCATGACTATGCTCAGAAACTTTTAAAATGTTTGTCATATCCAAATCAGTTGTTGCAATAGCGTTGCAGTTGTATGCTATTCTGGCAGAACAGTTCCACCGAATATTTGACTTATTTGCTGCCTTTTTTGTGTACATATAACCTCCATAACATAATTTGTGACCTCCTTTGTTACTTTTTATGACCTCCATACTGAAATGATACTGCCACCAATTTGTACCCTCTTATATACTAAATGTATGTTTATAGAAGAATGTAAAAACAGCCTACTTCAAATGCAGACACATCTTTGATTTGTAAAGGCAGCTTGGCAATTTAAAACATATTATATCAGGAGAGATCATAACAGATTAGCTGAACCCATACACTGTTTTTATAGCAATAATGTCAGCAAAAGTAGACACATCTTTAATGTCCTGATCAAGACAGTTTGCTAATTAGGAAGCTGTTTATTCTATGAAAACAGATTAGCTGAACTCATACACTGTTTTTATAGCAATAATGTCAGCAAAAGCAGACACATCTTTAATGTCCTGACCAAGACAGTTTGCTAATTAGGAAGCTGTTTATTCTATGAAAACAGAACCCATCCGGCTTGACCTCCCACCCCACCCCCACCCCCAAGAATACAACATTATATACATTTGGTTTAAGGGTATTTTGTCCAAGGGTATTTTGTCCTACCTGTCGAGGGTATTTTGACCTAAGGGTATTTTTTTTGAGGGTATTATGACCTAAGGGTATTTTGACCGAGGGTATTTTGTCCGGATACCTGTGCAGAGGTGTTAAAACAGATGTTTGTATGGAGGATAAAAGCTTCTGTTGCTTTTTTTGCGCCACCCAAATGTTATTTCACACCTTGTGCAAGTAGTGGTTAATTCAATCTACATGTACTTTAATTAATACCTTCAAACAATCATTAGTTTAACTGCATAGCCCTACAACCTAACAATTCGACTTACACATTTTGCACTTCTGATCTCAAAGTGTGAACACCTCGACTGCCATGGAGTTACCTGCTAGACTTGAGAAAGCCTTATCAGCTCCGGGCGTCTCATGCCCTATCTCCTGGACTATCCAGGAAATAGGCATGAGCGTCTATCTGAAACTGGAGTTTGAAGTAGAGAAATCCAATACACCACCCTTTTCGGGGAGAGGTAGTACCTTTGGAGAGAGGATCCCTCTCCCACTGGTCCTCACCCGAAGGGGCACGGAGGTCCTGAAAAGAGAGAGCCGAAGAGAAGGAAGAAGAGTCCATCGACCAAGCGCAGGGACGCCCGACGCTTGGAGGCATTCCGGAATAGGAAGAAAGAGTTGAGTGAGGGGATGGAGGTTGTGGAGGCAGCCGCCAGTTCCCCTCCTAGTCCCACTGGTACACTCAACCAACTGCACCTTCTGAGCTGGTACAGCTGGATGTGGAATGCCCAGTGGAGACTGAGGAGGAAGGGTGTGTTCCACTTTGGTCAATTCCACTTTAACCAACTCCATTTTGATCAATTCCACTTTGATCAATTCCATTTTGGCCAACGTTGGTCAAAGTGGAATTGATCAAAGTGGAATTATTTGTACAAGAACCAAATGTGGGTAGGGGGTGGGGGTGGAGTGTGTGATTCAAGGGTTGATAAAAAAAATGAAAGGACACTGTAGCTCAACTTGTCAAGACAAAGACATGTACATGTACAGTATGTGACACAGCAATGACAAACATCTAGGTAATGACCTGATAACAAAGGTACATATAAAGTATTGTAATGGTCTGTACATAAATACTGACCATAGCCTGTAACAAATGTATAGGTAAAGTATTGTAAAGGTGGGTGACAGTCAGATGCTAAACTAGAAAAAAATCTTTGAGTCCCAGAGTGGGTCTGACTGAACCCCAAAATATTTGTTCTCATAGCACAGTGATAACAATGGCACCCCAAAACACACTCATTCCTGTCCCAAGGTGAAAACAAAGGTACCCAAGAAGTTTCGAGAAGATCAGTTCACAAATATGAGGTGTGTAGAAGTTGTGACAAAAAACTGATTGGACCTAATTTCGGTACAAAATGGCCACTGGCAGCCATCTTGAATTTTGGACCGCGCCCAGAAACACTCGTTCTCGTCCCAAGGTGATAACAAAGGTACCCAAGAAGTTTTGTGAAGATCGGTTCATAAATACAGCCTCTAGCCCGAGCCGTATTGACATGTGCACTTACAGAGTATAAGTAGCACTGAATAAATCAAAGTTCATCTAATTTGCATAATTTCTGCACGAGAAAAAAACCCGTACTATATGTGATGTATTCCATGTTACTAAACATTCATACAAAAATTTATTAAAATCAGAACTTTCCTACAGAAGTTCTGTACAAAAGACTGATTGCACTAATTTTGGTACAAAATGGCTGCTGGTGGCCATCTTGAATTTCGGACCACACCCAAAAACACTCATTCTCACCCCACAGTAATAACAAAGGTACCCAAGAAGTTTCGTAATGATCGGTTCATAAATACGGCATCTAGCCTGAGCCATATAGAAGTTGTGTACAAAAAACTGATTAGACCTAATTTCGATACAAAATGGCCACTGGCAGCCATCTTAAATTTTGGACCGCACCCAGAAACACTCGTTCTCGTCCCAAGGTGATAACAAAGGTACCCAAGACGTTTCGTGAAGATCGGTTCATAAATACAGACTCTAGCCCGAGCCGTATTGACATGTGTACTTACTGTGTGTAAGCAGCACTGAAAAAATCAAAGTTCATCTAATTTGCATAATTTCTGCACGAGAAAAAAACCTGTATTATATGTGATGTATCCCATGGTACTAAACATTCACACAAAAAATTATTCAAATCAGCGCTTTCATAAGGAAGTTCTGTACAAAAATCTGATTGCACCAAATTTCGTACAAAATGGCTGCCATCGGCCATCTTGAATTTCGGACCGGACCCCAAAACACTCGTTCTCGTCCCACGGTGATAACAAAGGTACCCAAGAAGTTTCGTAAAGATCGGTTCATAAATACGGCCTCTAGCCCGAGCCGTATTGGCATTTGCACTTACAGTGCTGAAAGTAACACCAAAAAACATCAAAGTTAGTCTAATTTGCATAATTTACGCACGAGAAAAAAACCCGTATTATATGTGATGTATCCCATGGTACTAAACATTCATACAAAAAATTATTCAAATCAGAGCTTTCATATGGAAGTTCTGTACAAAAAACAGATTTCTGCATCGTCGGTACAAAATGGCAGCTGGCAGCCATCTTGAATTTCGGACCGCACCCAAAAACACTCGTTCTCGTCCCACAGTCATAACAAAGGTACCCAAGAAGTTTCGTAAAGATCGGTTCATAAATACGGCCTCTAGCCCGAGCCATAGCAGCTTGGCACTTACAGCTCTGAGAGTAACACTAAATAAATCAAAGTCAGTCTAATTTGCATAATTTACGCACGAGAAAAAAACCCGTATTATATGTGATGTATCCCATGGTACTAAACATTTATACAAAACTTTATTTAAATCAGAACTTTCATACAGAAGTTCTGTACAAAAAACTGATTTTTGCATCATCGGTACAAAATGGCCGCTGGCAGCCATCTTGAATTACGGACCACACTTAAAAACACTCGTTCCCGTCCCAGGGTCATAACAAAGGTACACAAGAAGTTTCGTAAAGATCGGTTCATAAATACGACCTCTAGCCCGAGCCATAGCCAATTGTTGACGTACGGACAGACGGACAGATGGACAGATGGATAGACAGACAGACAGACGACGGGCCATGACAATAGCTCAAATTTGACTTCGTCAAAGTTGAGCTAAAAAACCAAATTATTTAAATGTTTGTTTATTGCATAAAAGTATGCAAACATGGAATGTCACCATAAATTACTCAATAATCAGGATTATAATTACTCAATTAGGATTAGGTAAAAAGGTGATATGGACATCATAATAAGAGGTTTACCCCCATTAGTCAGACACCCCATTTGTCATACACCCCAGCTGTCAGACAGTTAATTAGGGATTAGCTGAAGTTAAAATAGATGATTACCTATTGTTATAAATGGAACAACCCAGATATATACAATTTGAATTAAATTTAGTTTTAACATTTTGTTTGGTACTTTTTTTTTGTTTTTTGTTGACATATAATCAAAATACCTTTTAAATATTTTCTGAAAAATAATCAAAACATAAAAATCACACATATATTGTGTAATAACACTGATAAATTCAGGCTTTCTGGTGCAAAATTCAAGATTTAGGTCATGCCCGACCTTACAGAGAAGAATCTGAAGTTGGATAATCGCCTAAATTCATCACTACACTGCAAAAAATATAGGTTCTCTTTAGAACCAAAACTGGTTCTAATCATGTCCCTGAGATGGAACCAGTTCTGTTTAAGCAGTATTTATTTCAAATCAAATAAATTTATAAAGATTAACATTAAATATTAACAGAATTAAACATAAATTGAGGGGGTTTCATGCGTAAGTTTAGAGCTTATACGAGGTTGTCTCAAATCATTATTAAGCAAAGGAGATATGAACAGTTGGCATATCAAACCAGTTTTAGTTCTATACTATTTGTTTCAAAATGTTTGGCGAATGCGTTGACATACCTAAGAGGATTAGCTGACATTACCCTAGTTAAATAGGACTTTTCTATAATTTCATTGGCAAAATTAATCATATATCTTTAGCACTACATCAAATTAAAAATAGAAAATTCCAGCAAGTAACATTCTTAAAGATAGCAAATAACTTTCAATATCGTAGGCTGGTATTTTTAATGATTGTAAAACAACTTTATCCTAGACTTTTCCCGTAGATATGCTTCTATTGCGTCTGAACTACACAAGTCCTAACTATGCAAAATGTTTTTACCATTGAAAATACCAGTAAGAAACATTAATTATTGAACATTGTCAACACACATAACAAAATACATACAATTGTCAGTGCCTAATAACAAATTTGCAGACAAAAATCATCACAAATAGCTACTCAAATCAATATCTAATACTATATTTTATCTTATAAAAAAATAAGTCTGAAAAATTCAAAACAAATAAGTACTCAAAATATCATTACCTAATAACAAAAATCAACAAAAAATGAGAATAAATAACATTTTTTTTATCTTGTTGGTCAAAGTGGAATTCACCAGAAAATTACTCTTTATGTCAAGTTGATCAAAGTGGAATTGATCAAAGTGGAATTGATCAAAGTGGAGTTGGTCAAAGTGGAATTGATCAAAGTGGAATTGACCAAAGTGGAAATAACCAGGAAGAACTGGAAGTTGCATTTTCACCACCTCCCACGCCTCACTCCCCTCTTCATTCACTACCGGATAGCCCGGGAGTGGAAATCGCAACCGAACAGCCACCTCAATCGTCAGCCACCACCTACATCGACTTGGAAACTGTAAACAGAACCATAGCGGAAGCCAACAGAATGATAGCAGAGTGCCAAGAATACAAGAAAGAATCCCAGAAAATATCCAACGCAGCATTAACATCACTCCAAAACATGAATCAACCATCATCGTCATCGCCATCCATATCTCCATGCCAACCACCTCGTAAGAAAAAGAGCCGTAAGAAGCCCAAGCGGGGATAAGCCTCCTCCCTCCTCCTTTTCCTCCTCTACCACGCCTTGACATAATACAAAAACATACAAAAAACATACAGCTAACGAGGGTCGAAAGGGGCTTGTTCCTCATACCGTCCCTGCGCGCCTTCGGAGCACGAAACCATTTGTTCGATTGCTAACAATTCAGTTGAATGATTTGTTACCTGAGAGAGAGTAAAGATTGTAATTAAGTTTATATCTGATTTGTTTTTAGCTCACCTGAGCGAAGCTCAAGGGGAGCTTTACTAATCGCTTTCTGTCCGTCGTCCGTCCGTCCGTCGTCGTCCAGAGTAAACTTTACAAAACCAACTTCTCCGAAGAAACCACTGGCCCATTATTTTTCAAATGTTGGGTAAATGTTTATTACCTAATGTCAATTCAGATTTGTTCAAATGAAGTTGCCCCTCCTCCTGGGTGGGGCCACACCCCCAAGGGGCACCAAAATTTTTGAAAATCTTCTTCTCATGAACCAGCAGTAGCAGAGACTTGATATTTGGTATGCAGCTTCCTTTTGAGGTGTAGACTCAAGTTTGTTCAAGAAAAGTTTGAGGGGCAATATTTGGCGACTTTATGGGAGGGGCAAGAATTTTGGCCCCACCCCAAATTTAAGTTTTCCGAACTGAGAGGCCGATTTGAACCAAATTTTATGTGAGGGCTTATTGGGTCATAAGTACCTAAGTTATGCCAAAAAATTTTTTTTTCCCGCAGCCCTGTGGGAACTGCAGGAGCTAAAAATAGAAAAAAATTAAAACGTCCGTATCTCCAAAAATGCACGGCACTGAGAATTTTCATTTGGTGTGAAGCTTCCTTAGGACAAACAGAAAGGATTGGTCAAAAAAAATTGCCATCGGTTTTATCATAGGGTACAGTTTTGGGACTTTGAAAAAGTGCTGAGTCAGCGTCAGCACTTTTTAACACTGTAGGCAATGGGAAAAACATTAAAAAATCTTCTCCTCCAGATCCAGCAGGCAGAAGCTTTTGATATTTGGTATTCAGCATTGTAGGGTGGATCTGATTCAAGTTTGTTCAAATCGGCCCCCTGGGTCCATATTCAAATATGAGAGGATTCTGACTGGTGAATCTGAAGAAGAAGATATTTAAATAATACTCCACGCATTGCACAAAGTTAAAATTTGGGCTCCCATAGGGAGCCCAAATATTAACCCAGCAACTCAATTTGAAGAAACTTGAATTTGACACCCCTATAGATGTTGTATACCAAACATGAAAAGATTCTGAGTGGCCGATCTGAAGAAGAAGATTTTTAAAGAAATTTCCTCAAATTGCACCGAGTTAAACTTTGGGCTCCAATAGAGAGCCCAAATACAAACTCAGGGACCCGATTTGAACTAACTTTAATCTGATCTGACCCCCACCCCCCCCCCCCCCCCCCCCCCTCCTAGAGATGTTGTATACCAAATATGAAAGCATTCTGACTAGTGGATCTGAAGAAGAAGAAATTTCCTCATATTTCAGTAAGTTAAAATTTGGGCTCCTATAGGGAGCCCAATTATTAACCCAGGGACTGGATTTGAACAAACTTGAAGATGACCCCCCTACAGATGTTGTACACCAAACATGAAAGGTTTCTGACTGGTAGATCTGAAGAAGAAGATTTTTAAAGAAATTTCCTCAAATTGCACCAAGTTAAACTTTGGGCTCCAATAGAGAGCCCAAATCTTAACCCAGGGACTCGATTTGAAGTTTGAACAAACTTGAATCTGACCCTTCCAATAGATATTGTATAACAAATATGAAAAGATTCTGACTGGTGTATCTGAAGAAGATTTTTTAGAATTGTTTAAAAAATTTATGGGTGCTATCAGAGTTATGCCCTTACTGGTGCCCCCTGTAGGCGCAGCAAGTTTATTTGTACAAACTTGAATTGACATATGATAAGGAACATGCACACAAAATTTGGTTCAATTTGGTCAAGTAGTTTGTGAGGAGAATTCAATAATGTAAAGTTCACGACGGACGACGACGAACGGCAAGTGATAAGTTAAGCTCCCTTCGGTGAGCTAATAAACTATTGACAAAATAAGTTATTTACTGGTGTTTAAGGTCACATATTTCTGCACAATGGCTAATCATGACCACGACAGTTTACAAGTGGAGGAAGCCAGAGTACCTGGAGAGAACCACCAAGCAACAGCGAGCAACTGTTAGCTCCCCAACATACTAACTCCACACAAGCAGGGTTAGCATTAGTTGAAGACAAGTGCACCACCAATGTGCAGTACGCCATAGTACACAAACCCCACCGTGCCTCCACGTGGACAATGGGGGTGAAGTGTCTGACAAATAAGACTTAAGGATATAAGAACTGAACTCACTACGGAAATACACTCTTGCTCAAGTCAGACAGTGAATGTGGGCGAGCAAGAGATGAAAAATAAAAATATTAATGATAACTGCTCAGCAACTACTGAAGCAACCACCACAAAAGAGCATAATTATACACTTTATAAATCTCTTTTTATGAATTTCCTCTATAGTTAATGAAAAAAAGAAGTTTTCGTCCTGTCAGGATTCGACTTCTTGGGATATTTCAGCCATTCGTCTTGTTGGGATGACACCCCTCATACATCTTACAAGTATAAACAGTGAACATAAAGTTTCTTGCCTGATGTTCCCTATATGGGTTAACATGGGGGGTCAATTGTTTCGGGTTTTTTTTATTGTTCTTTTTTTTGGGGGAGGGGGGCATATGTTCCAAACCCCCTCCCCCCCCCCCCCCCCCATAGCTACTCCACCGATTCATACCCATGATCACCGTAACAATCACCTAGAAAAAGCATAGTAGGCCTAATGCAAGCACTACAGTGGAAATAAATAAAGGTAATATTCCCATGCTGTTGGGGCTTCTTAATTTTTTAACATGTTTCCTTTTAACAATGTACATTTGTTGTGTAAAGAACCTCTTCCTTTAAACCCACTTCTACTGAATACCCATCTACAATTAGATTCATCCATAGTGTATTTCAAACTGAGAAAAAATGCTAAGTACACGGCAATTGAAAATGCCTTGAAACATGCCTGGTTGGCTTCAAACCAAGTTCACCGACATTTTACAGAATGAGGCTCGTGGGCAAGGGTGACACTACAGGAGATGGTAGACCCTCGTAAAGCAGGCTTTTATCCCACTTTCTTACCTCACCAACCTGCTTCCATGAGTGTCCCCATTCAAATAAAAAAATAAATCTATTCCCCCCCCCTCCACCTTCACATACACACACAGACGGGAATTTTTATTGATTTCAATAGTAAATCCGAAGGAGGGGTATGCCCAACGTACATCAACTGTCAGTCAATCAACAAGGGATGAAAACAATTTATTTATTTATTTATTTATTTATTTATTTATTTATTTATTTATAGAGTGGTGTTTAAGGTCACATACTTATGCAAAATGGCTAATCCTGACCATGACAGTTTTACGGGTGGAGGAAGCCGGAGTACACGGAGAGAACTACCGAGCATCGATGAGCGACTGTCAGCTCCTCAACATTCTAACTCTGTTCAAGCTCTGCTCTGGCAGGGTTACAGCGGTTGAAGATATGTGCACCATCAACGTGCAGTACACCTTAGTACACGGCGTCATCGTGCCCTATGTAGGCAACCGGGATAAAGTGCCTTGTCCAAGGACACAACGCAGGTCACCCGGACATGGAGACAAAAACAATAAAGAAGAAAAGAAAACTTTTTTCGGAATAGTTCGGGCCTCAATTCCATTGGTCGGGTATAAAGTGGAAGAAATATGTTTATCCGCTCTCTAAAATGCTAGCGTGATGGGCCATTTCTTGTAAGAACAATACAAATAAACGTAGTAACATCATCGTAATGGAATAATGTTGTGTTTTCGAACATAAATTTTTTGTTCATTGGGCGAGTTTGCGACCAGGAGTTTATTTGTGTAACTATATTATATCGCTGCAACACTAGCTGCTATCTGTTGATGCATGTCGTCAGCGTTCTGTTTGAAGTCTGGTTTTCCCACTCATCTATAATTAGGTTCGATAGGTGGGTGGTGGACCCGTATATTACAATGATCACCGAGTGTGATGAAGATGGGTTTTAAATGGAGCGTACACATAATGTTCACGATAGGGCCATTTGGTTTTTCAGTTATTACCAAACAAAATAAATAAAACCGAACCGTTTTTTGGTTATACCATCCATCTCTATTGAGAAGTGATAATTGTTTATACATTCAGCATTCACTGAATACTGGAGATCAGTATTACAGGATGGACAGTGCAATATTTTAGAAAACAGATGAGATTATTATATATTCTACATAATATTACTTTTGTTGCTATTGAGTAATTTATTTTGAAAAGGTGTTTCCAAAATTTTGAAGAAAATTTTTTCCACTTGTGAACCAGGATTCTATTTTGGAAAAACCCATGGAGCCATTACTTGTTAATATTTCCATTTCAACTTTGCTGCATGTTTTATTGGAATTTATTGGAGACTGCTGGATATTTGAGTGAACATTTTATTACAGCTTATTGAATACTATTTCTGCAGACACATTCTTGGACATTATAATACCAACTGAAGGAAGTGCAGTGGCTCAGTGGTTATGGCACTGAACTTCAAACCAATGGTCCACGGTTCAATCCCCACCAGTGTCCTTGGGAAAGGAAAGTGTCGTCAAACCCCATCTATAGATTAAATCTGGAGAGTTTCTTTACTCAAAAGTATTGGGTGTAAACAAATTCTTATGATTAACTTCTGTCAGTATTCCCACCTCTGATGATCCATAATTATAAAATAAATATACACAAATTATTCATCAAAGTGAAGGTTGTGATGCATAGAGCATGAAAGTATATGCAATCATCTCACAAGAGTTGACAGCAGGCACAAGTGATTCCTGGAAGTCTGGTGCTGTATTCGTACCAGAATGGAAAAATAAAATATTTCCTGTGAACAACTTATGGTCAAATGTGTTTCAGATAACCAAGAACAAAGCTAGGCATTGAAACAACCTACGATGCAGCAACAGGAAGGATTGCATTTGGAGAAAGGACAACATGGTCTGCATTTTGTATTGAAGATGGATTCCATGACAGATGGACATGCACATATCACTCGAACAAGAACAACACTAGGAAATCAAACTTCTTCAGAACACAGTGACAGAGCTCTGTGGGGATAAATTACAAATCTCTCAGCTTTGTTTTCATTGGATGTTTGTTTATATTTTGGTCAAGGTCATCTGGGCCTAGACACTATTATTATATGCAGATTGCACAGATGCCATATTACTTGCAAGGTATCATGACACCTTGTTAAATTTAAGAAGAATTACCGATATGAGATTGTTTTCTGATGAAAATTTGTGGTATCAAGTGATATGCGCATATCTGACATTTATTATCAGTTCTGGTTCGAATATGGCAGCAGACATCCAGGAATTTCAAAGTAAACAAATTTCTCTTACTTATATAGCTCCTCAACTATGTAGTATAGTGATAACACAGGGGTTAAAATATCTCCCTAATCACTTGCTCAGATGGAGTTAGAAGTAATCTGAATGTGAAAACCTTTTTAACCTCAAAATGTTTAGGAGCTCAAATTTATGTCTGTCTGTAAGGAATTAGTAATTTCACTATCAGTGGAAGAAATATTATTAGTAACCAGGGTTGGCTGATTTAAATCAATCGATTTACAAAGTGTCAGGAATATTTTCAAACAACTTGGAAAGGAGCTCAAACATTGAATGCATATTAAGTGTTGAAATACAGTAATTGGACAGTGCTTATGACAATTAAAACTAATTTGTAAAGTAGGAAAATACATCCCACAGTCCCACTGTGTCTTGACCACTGAAATGTGTTGTGGTTAGTTAGATATTCAGAATAAGTTTAATAAGCTTATATAATTCAAAGCTAATGTGAACAGATCATATTAAAGTTAACATAGATTTTTAACCATATACATGATACCATATATACTCGCCCAAAAAAGAAAGTGTGCATTGCAGAAATTGATCAAACTCCAAAAAAATAATTTCGTAGGTGTAAAGAGTGTTAACCTGTTCATGAATAAGTTATATTGAACACAAAAACAGCTTTCCCCGTTAAAATTGCATTAACGTTAAATGACGTGCTGCACGTTTGTGAAAAGGCATGTTTTGCACGTGGAGAGTCTGAAAATGCATGCAGCAGTGTGAATCCTTGGGTATTTAAACACTAAAGTAAGGCCTTCCTATCGTTCACATTCCAACTTGCGCTGCTGTTAAAACGACTCCACATCAGCATGCCAAGATTGACAATGAATCAACGTCTCCTTGCCCTGGGTATGATTAGAGCTGGCAGAACACACAGAGAGGTTGCCCAGTATTTGAACTGCCACCGTAACACTGTAGACAGGCTAGGCCATCGACATGCACAACATGATGACGTTCGAGACCGACCCCGCTCCGGGAGACCCTGAGTTACCACCCCTGCACAAGATCGGTATATCCGTGTCGTCCATCTCCGGAACCGGCAACAAACGGCAACGATGACAGCCAGGAACATCCCTAACCTGAGACGGATACATCCTCAAACAGTAATCGATCGGCTGAGAGAATACGGCTTACGTCCTCGAAGACCTGCAATTCGTCCGATTTTGACGTTACGTCACCGTCGTGCTCGACTGCAGTGGTGCAGACAACATCTCAGGCATCCCTTACACTGGTGGCGATGTGTTTTATTCACAGATGAATGTCATTTCCATCTTTCATCATCAGATGGCCGCCAGAGAGTGTACAGACGTCGAAACGAACGCTACGCAGATCCATGTGTCGTGGAGCAAAACCGTTATGGGGGAGGGTCTCTCATGGTGTGGGGTGGCATAACTACCCGTAATAGAACTGAGCTGGTCATTATTGATGGCAATCTCAATGCAGCCCGATATCGTGATGAAGTGCTAACACCTGCTGTTGTCCCATTTCTGCAACGCCACGGCCCCGGCGTCATTCTACAGCAGGACAACGCCCGACCCCACGCAGCTCGTGTTGTTCAACAGTATCTGCAGCAACAACAAGTGGATGTTCTTCCCTGGCCCGCAAATTCGCCCGATATCTCACCCATTGAGCATGTATGGGACGAAATGAAACGTCAGCTACGCCGGCTTCCCCATGCACCGTCAATGCTTGTGGAACTCCAAAGACAGCTTATCAGAATATGGAACAACATCCCACAACACTTCCATGCTAACTTGTTCGCTTCCATGAGGCGTAGATGCACAGCAGTAGTCGATGCAGACGGAGGTCATACCAGATACTGTGTGTGTGACTTTTGTGTTTGATCCTTAGTGTCTTTGACTCTCCATGGCACCAAGAGTATTCGTCGTAGCATAATGTAATTTCTCGTGTTGATCACAAATTGATTCATCTATGATTGAATAAAATTTCCATGAATGAAAATGATATATATCTTTTTTTAGTGTTATTTTTTAGCATGCACACTTTCTTTTTCAATGAACCCATCAGAAATACTAAATCAACTCTGAGAACAAGCATCAGTGAATTCGGAAATTTGCAAGTAACAAAAATAGGCCGATTAAATCGTCAGATGTGTTCCCATACAAGCAACTAGTAGAAAGCTGTATGACGGAGGGCCACCCTGGATGCCGACATTATATACACCATACATGGTATGGGTACATATAGAAATGGATTGGAGGAGTGCCTAATTTGATGGATAAAGGGTTAATATCTCTGGATCAAATTATTAGATTTACATAAAAAATGAAAGTGTCAATGACACTGTAGCTCAACTTGTCAAGACAAAGACATGTACATGTATAGTATGTAACACAGCAATGACAAACATCTAGGTAATGACCTGATAACAAAGGTACATATAAAGTATTGTAACGGTCTGTACATAAATACTGACCGTTGCCTGTAACAAATGCATAGGTAAAGTATTGTAAAGGTGGGTGACAGTCAGATGCTGAACTAGAAAAAATCTTTGAGTCCCAGAGTGGGTCTGACTGAACCCCAAAATATTTGTTCTCATAGCACAGTGATAACAAAGGCACCCCAAAACACACTCGTTCCTGTCCCAAGGTGAAAACAAAAGTACTCAAGAAGTTTTGTGAAGATCAGTTCATAAATACGAGCTGTATAGAACTTGTGACAAAAAACTGATCGGACCTAATTTCGGTACAAAATGGCCACTGGCAGCCATCTTGAATTTTGGACCGTACCCAGAAACACTCATTCTCATCTCAAGGAGATAACAAAGGTACCCAAGAAGTTTTGTGAAGATCGGTTCATAAATACAGCCTCTACCCTGAGCCGTATTGACATGTGTGCTTACATTGTGTAAGTAGCACTGAATAAATCAAAGTTCATCTAATTTGCATAATTTCTGCACGAAAAAAAAACCCTTACAATATGTGATGTATTCCATGTTACTAAACATTCATACAAAAATTTATTCAAATCAGAACTTTCATACAGAAGTTCTATACAAAAGACTGATTGCACTAATTTTGGTACAAAATGGCTGCTGGTGGCCATCTTGAATTTCGGACTACACCCAAAAACACTCGCTCTCATCCCGCGGTGATAACAAAGGTACCCAAGAAGTTTCATAAAGATTGGTTCATAAATATGGCCTCTAGTCTGAGCTGTATAGAAGATGTGTACAAAAAACTGATTAGACCTAATTTCGGTACAAAATGTCCACTGGCAGCCATCTTGAATTTTAGACCGCACCCAGAAACACTCGTTCTCGTCCCAAGGTGATAACAAAGGTACCCAAGACATTTCGTGAAGATCAGTTCATAAATACAGACTCCAGTCTGAGCCGTATTGACATGCGTACTTACTGTGTGTAAGTCGCACTGAAAAAATCAAAGTTCATCTAATTTGCATAATTTCTGCACGAGAAAAAAACCCGTATTATATGTGATGCATCCCATGGTACTAAACATTCACACAAAAAAATTATTCAAATCAGGGCTTTCATATGGAAGTTCTGTGCAAAAATCTGATTGCACCTAATTTTGTACAAAATGGCTGCCATCGGCCATCTTGAATTTCGGACCGGACCCCAAAACACTCGTTCTCATCCCACGGTGATACCAAAGGTACCCAAGAAGTTTCGTAAAGATCGATTCATAAATACGGCCTCTAGCCCGAGCCGTATTGGCATTTGCACTTACAGTGCTGAAAGTAACCCCAAAAAACATCAAAATTAGTCTAATTTGCACAATTTACGTACGAGAAAAAAACCTGTATTATATGTGATGTATCCCATGGTACTAAACATTCATACAAAAAATTATTCAAATCAGAGCTTTCATATGGAAGTTTTGTACAAAAAACAGATTTCTGCATCGTCGGTACAAAATGGCGGCTGGCAGCCATCTTGAATTTCGGACCGCACCCAAAAACACTCGTTCTCGTCCCACGGTCATAACAAAGGTACCCAAGAAGTTTCGTAAAGATCGGTTCATAAATACGGCCTCTAGCCCGAGCCATAGCAGCTTGGCACTTACAGCTTTGAAAGTAACACTAAATAAATCAAAGTCAGTCTAATTTGCATAATTTACGCACGAGAAAAAAACCCGTATTATATGTGATGTATCCTATGGTACTTAACATTTATACAAAACTTTATTCAAATCAGAACTTTCATACAGAAGTTCTGTACAAAAAACTGATTTTTGCATCATCGGTACAAAATGGCCACTGGCAGCCATCTTGAATTTCGGACCACACCTAAAAACACTCGTTCCCGTCCCAGGGTCATAACAAAGGTACACAAGAAGTTTCGTAAAGATCGGTTCATAAATACGACCTCTAGCCCGAGCCATAGCCAATTGTTGACGTACGGACAGACGGACAGACGGCCAGGCGGACAGACGGACAGACGGGCCATGACAATAGCTCAAATTTGACTTCGTCAAAGTTGAGCTAACTATACAGCACAGCACATCAGTAACCCGAATTCATATATAAAGTAACCTGATAATCGGATTTAATATTTTTTGAGTTATCGCATGCCAAACAAATGGATTGGAGGAGTTCTCAATTTGAAGGATAAAGGGTTAATATCACAGGATCAAATTATCAGATTTGCACCAAAAACTATACAGCTCTGCACATCAGTAACCTGAACACAAGAAAAGAGAATACACTGGTGGAGGAGAACCTATCCAATCGTGTATGTAGCGAAATAACGGCAGAAGAAGTACGGAACGTGGTCTCGAAATTAAAAAATGGTAAAGCGGGAGGGACTGATGAAATTCCGAACGAATTCCTCAAAAATGGAGGGGAGGCACTTATTGAAGTCCTGACAAACCTTTTCAACCTGGCTCTGCGAAAGCAAGAGGTCCCCAGAGAGTGGAGGGAAAGTAAGGTGTCGTTCATACACAAAAAGGGGGATAAGGAAGTTCTAGATAACTATAGGGGGATATCAGTTAGTAGTAACATCGGAAAAGTATTCTGTAAGGTCATATACGGTAGACTAGAGGAAGTTATTGAAGAGAAAGGTTTTTTTAGGAGAAATTCAAAATGGTTTCAGGAAAGGACGAAGAGTCACTGATCACCTATTTACACTCACCCAACTGATAGAATCAACAAAGGCTGAAAAGAAAAAGGTGTTTCTGGCATTTCTAGATGTGAAAAAAGCGTACGACCGAGTGTGGAGGGAAGGTATGTGGCGAAAGCTCGAGGGCATCGGACTGGGGGGTGACTTTGTGGGAATCATGAAAGCACTGTATACAGATGTGCAAAGCCAACTCAGTCTAGGGAGTATCACTACAAAACGAGTCCCTATGGATATAGGCCTCAAGCAGGGGTGTATCTTTTCACCGATTTTGTTTGCATTGTATGTTAAAGATTTAGGGGACGAACTAATTCAGAGTGCGGAGGGGGTAAATGTTGGAGACATAAAGATACCAGGCTTATTCTTTGCGGACGACATGGTGTTAATGTCTAGAACTGAACAGGGGCTAGAGAAACTGCTGGAAATTGTTGGTAGATATGGGAACACTTGGCGGCTCGAACTAAATGAAAATAAAAGCAAGGTAATACCCGTTGGACGCAAGGTAGATATGACGAAGAGATGGAGAGTGGGGGAGTTCTCAATCCCCGAAGGGGAAAGCAAACAAATCACTGTAGGAGAAACGGGAGAGTATGAGTATCTAGGGGTAAGCATAAATATAACGGGAAGAGGGGTGTACAGAAATTACTCAGCCAAACTGATTCTGAAGGGGAAAAGAATTCTGAACCAACTAAAACTTTTAGGGAAAAATAGTTTCAATAAGGTCTTTGTGGGGAAAACACTGTGGGAGAGGGTGGGTTTACCAAGTATAACGTATGGCACGGACGTGATTCCATTAAACCAAACCGTTATTAAGAAGTTGGAAAGTACTCAGAATGATGCCGGCAGATGGATAACAGGGTCGAGTAATGCTGCAGCTTTGGAAGCAGTAAGGGGGGAGCTTGGGTGGATGAAAATCAAGGACAGGGTAGATTTGGGAAAACTGTGTTACTTTAACTACTTGAGAAACCTGCCTGACAACCGGTGTTGCAAATTGATGCTCGATACCATTTGGAATTCTAATATAGAAACGGGGTGGTCAAAACATGTGAGGGAACTAATGGACAATTACTCTATAGAGGTCACAAACATAGAAGTAGGAATGAAAGAAGGCAAAAGGTTTGTCAAAGAGAGAGTCATGGAAGACTGCAATCGAAACTGGCGAGCAGGGGTTAGCGTGAAAAGATCACTGCAGGGGTTACAATATAAAGAAAAGCCAGCTTTTGAGAAGTACCTAGATGGCACCTTTTGAGGGTCACTGCTGTTCAAACTGAGATCAAGATCACTGGAGCTTCGGGGAAAAATTGGGAGAGATGGGGAAAAGGGATGCCAAATGTGCCACTCTGGAGTAGTGGAGACCCTGGAACATTTTCTCTTGGAATGCCCACAGTATATACCTCATAGAATAAAATTTACTGGAAGAATAATGCAGAAGTGGGGTGAAGAAACAAAGGATAGATGGCTGAAGGGGGACACGAGGGAGAGGGTAGGAATGCTTATTGAAGAAATTGAAAAAGAGGAAGTGAGGGACACTATTAAGCAGTTTATATCTGAATGCTGGGAGGAGAGGAGGGGAAGAGGGGGTGGGGTGCAGGGGGAATGATGGCCTTCTCTTATGAGGACCGCGACAAATCAGCGGCTGGCCAAAGAGTTATTATTATTAGTATAAAGTAACTTGACAATCCAAGCAATATTTTTCAGCTTATCGAATGCCAAAGGGAGGGATTGGTGGAATTTTCAATTTGAAGGATAAAGGGTTAATATTTCAAGATCAAATTATCAGATTTACACCAAAAACTATACAGCTTGGCACATCAGTAACCTGAACACAAATATAAAGTAACTTGACAATCCAAGAAATATTTTTCAAGTTTTCGAATGCCAAAGGGATTGGAGGAATTTTCAACTTGAAGGATAAAGGGTTAATATCTCACGATCAAAATAACAGATTTACACCAAAAACTATACAGCTCGGAACATCAGTAGCCTGAAGATATATATAAAGTAACATGACAATTGGATTGATATTTTTTGAGTTATCTCATGCCAAAGGGATTGGAAGAATTCTCAAATTGAAGGATAAAGTGTTAATATCTCAGGATCAAATTATCAGAGTTACACCAAAAACTGTACAGCTCGGCACATCAGTAACCTGAACTGACAAATTCAAAGTAACTTGACAATCCACGCAATATTTTTCAAGTTATCGAATGCCAAAGGGAGGGATACGGACGGACGCCAGACGGACATTCTAACACGTTCTTACTTGTGGGTTTTTTCCCCATGTTAAACCCTAACCCCACAAGGTAAAAAAATTAACCCCACAGAGCAAAAAATAACCCCACAAGTGGCCACTGCACTAACACAACCCCACAACAACCACTGACCCTAAATTGTAAACCCCACAATGTACCTCTGCTAAGCCTGGATGGACGGACAGATGGACAGATGGACAGACAAAGGATGGACGAACGACAGATGGCCACTCCGGATGTTGGCATTATGTGTACCATACATGGTATGGGTACACATAAAAATGATTTTCTAGAAGTCATCTTCTTTCAAGCAAGCAAGTATATTGATGCTGTGACAATGAGAAAATGTAAATTTCAATGATTCCTCTCTACTTCCATCTATGCTGTCTATTCTCTGCCAAATGTAATCTGACATTCTTCCACTCACGCCACCCCAAAGGCTGAAATGGGTAACAGAGGTAAATGCTTTAGAATCAGTTATTTGTGACCATTCTTCGGGTAGCTTTTGATATAACCTGCTGCCAATACTCGCTGTTTCTCTTATTTAAAGAAATCATGTGGAAAAAAATATCCTCTCATGAATAATTTATGGTATGAAAATAAAAATCAAATAAATCAATTAAATTCCCAAAATCTGATATAAATCTAAAAAAATCTATTTTTTTAATTTTTTTTTTTTTTAAATCACCAACCTTGTTAGTAACACTGTATTTCAGCAAAGTGTATGGGCTTCTAATACCCTTCTGAGATCTATACTTCCTGAGGCTGAAAGCCGAAGGAAATACAAAGCTCAGAAGGGTAGTACAGTCCCGTACACCCTGCTGAAACATTGTGTGAGAAACTTATTACCCTGCCCTTCAATGTGTCAAGTTTTGTGCTATCATATAATCCCCAAACGGTGTTCCAGACTTCCAGTGACGGAAACTTTGATAAAAGTAATAATCAGAGAAATTGAAAGAAACATATCTTTCTTTATTATTAAACAAGAACAATTTGGAGTCATTTCCCTTTGATTGAACTCAAACATTTGGGAGACTTCGATTCAAGGACTTTGGGAAATGATGCAGGCCTTTTAAATTCATTTATTTTGTGGGGTATCACCCTATGTATACTTGTTTTATTCAAAATTTTCGGAATATTTTCTTGAAACAATATTGTTCTCATATTTTTTGTGAGTCTGAGACTGAATGTTTATTATTACTGACGAAAATGTTTGAGGCAATGGGTGAAAGGGAAATTGGTGAAGTGTAACCATAGAATATGTCTGTACACCCCTTTTAGCTTTCGTGTGATATTCGCATACACCCTATTGAACTGTGTTCACCCCATTGGAGTTAAATCTACCATACTGGATGCATTGGTTACTGACCAATCAAGAAGCTTGTGTAATTTCAAGTTAAAACTGGTTAGAAGGGTAATAAAATCAGATACATATAATAATAATAACACTTTGACCGGCCACTGATTTGTCACGGTTCTCAGGTGAGAAGGCCTTGGTTACCCCTGTACTCCCAACTGCCTCCCTATTCCCACGCTTCTTCTCTCCACACAGCACTCGGAGACGAACTACTTTATGACATCCCTTGTTCTATTCTTCCCAATCTCTCCGATTAGCATATTAACCCTCTCCTTTGAGTCTCTCACATAGTATACCAATTTGACATTTTTTATATTAGAATGTCATCTGATCATTACCAACCCCCCCCCCCCCCCCCCCCCCCCCCCCCCCCCCCACTGCCCGTGACACAGATGTTGCAGTGACTTGAGTAAGGTAAAAACTAAAAGTGGCTATAATATCTCAAGCTAGCGTCTCTCCGCGACCATAGTTAAGACTATAAAAGTGTAATATACTAATAATGTAACCATAAAATGTGGTGTAAAAAAGCCATAAAACTGATAAAAGTAAGGTAAAAAGTGGAGGAATGTTTCTGCCCAATTCCCACAGTTAACATTAGGAGTTTTGTAAACAGTAAACTAGGCCTACGCCATGACTACCAGTACCAATACTTGCAAGTACCGGTACCAGTGATTCCACTTATTTTCAGACCGAAAAGTTTTTTGACGTAGTACTAGTACTGCTAGTTATACAACAGTCAACAGTCAATTGTTTTCCGTCCGTTCAACTTCAAGTTCACATTAAAAATGCAAATTGCGGATGTTCAAAAAGAATTTATAATATAAACATGAAATGTACTAAATTCCTATTTCCCACCAAATCCAACCTTATTTTATACTACAACCTATCCTGTATCCATACCATTACCTCTCAAGAATTGGAAAAAAAGCCGAAATCCACCAATTCAAATTTCAAAATTCAAGTCCAAATTTCTCAAAATATCTTTCCACTGAATAAGAGTATTTGTTAAAAGTTTATATCGAGCCTGTCATTCAACATTGAACGGCTATTGACAAGTGAGAACGTATTATTGAAATGTGTTTGCCTTTCTATGCATTAAAAAGGTGTATAAATAATGTTTCACGAACGTTTTTCGAATCAATGCCACAAGAAGAAGAGCACGTGCATCGAAGGTCTGGGTCATGTCAATTCCGTCTAATATGGTTTGTTTCACTAAAGTTTCTTGGAATAATTTCAACACTGACACTGGTTGCTGATTTTGGCTTAGGGTCAATTTCCGATAATCTACCAGCGCGATGTTTTTTTGTGAACTAGCAGTACATTTACGGAATTTCAAAGAAAACAATCGTGCTAATTGTTAACTAACTATGATGAAGTTTAACGTTTGGAAAACCAATAACAATTAAAATCCTATCGCATGGTTCTACCTTGGTCAGCCCACTTCCCCCCCCCCCCCCCCCCCCCCACTCACACCGAGCCCTGGGTTCGTTACAAACAATGATTCAGGAATAAATTAATATTATGAAATAATATGACATAGTTTATAATTATATTATGTACTGTGGGGTGGAGGTATCCAGTTATGCTTATTTTATAGTATTATTTTATTTCTGAATCATTGTTTATAACGCGCCCCTGTGCACCACTCCATGGACCCTAATTCAACGATCTGAACGTAGCGGCTAACCAGCGGCTAGGGCCTATGTCCAGCTTCTGTTGGCATGCTCTACGACTTTTGTGTCAACCCTTCTTTATAGTGATGCCAAATTTTGTAATTACCATATTTCTTAAATTCGTAGACCGAACGCAAGAGTTGAGGTGCTCATTGCCGTTATAGGCCCATTTTAATCCAGATCATTTTAAGAACTAGGCCTAACTGTACAAACGAATATTTGTAAACTTGAGGTCACCGTCAACAATTTGCTTTTTAACCACATTGCGCTTCATCTTTTCACTTTTTCCCGCCCATAAGTATTAAAATAATTTGGACTGCATTGCGTTTAACATGTTCAGTGGTTTCGGGGGGACCCGTGGACATCAATTGTGTCCTCAAAATGGGAGAGTCATCCCTGGGCTTAAAACGACCGCGTAACACCCACTGTGTTACAGCCCTTGATGTGCTGAAACTTACAATAATTTGTTTGGATTTTATGTGTTGCAATACTCAGGGACGCCCCCCCCCCCCACTCCCCCACCCCCGCAACATGACCCTGGCCATCGGAAATTGTTGTTGTCCGTCGGAAAGATTGTTGCTTGCTTGAGTGCCCACATTTTCTCTAAAAGTCGTTAACTTGGAGGTTACCATTGCCCCAATTTTTATTATGCAAAATACCCTTGGGCCAATATATAGCATACCGGTCTATCAATTCTATGAAAGCGCTCGTTATTATACAATTATGGACTTTTGTGGTGGTGAATATATTGTGGTATGAATCTAACATTGACGGAGGCGTTACCCGAGGTCAATATAAGTTTTTTAGGTTTTTACCACCACAAAAGTCCATAACTGTTTTATTATATACACCATCCTCAAAAACAGTCTTCTATTTGTCAATTAAAAGTTCAATTATAGGCCTATCAACCAGAAATACTTTTATTTAACAATAAAATAGTTATAATCTGCAGAATAACATAAAATTAAACAATATTATAGAGAGAGCGTCGATTGAAATGGAACTAGAGAGGGGATTTACAGAAGCTATATTTAGAAACTTGACATTCACTGGCAAACCAGTGTACATATGGATCTTTGAGTAGGCCTACCAGTCACCTGCATATGACCCGGCCAATAGCAATGTGGTTATTTAAAAGTATATAGGCTAATAATAGTATTTGACAACTGAATAGTCATGTACACGAAAAATCATGTACTATTATTTTAAAATAAAAGTTCGCTAAACGAAAGTGATTCTTTAAATTTACAATAATAAATGAATGTTTCCGATCTGTTTCGTTCATTGTTGTTTTAAAGAAGTTTATTGAGTTGGGTTTCAAGTTCGTTCCGACGGTCAATGAGTTGGAATCGCTGTCGGAAAACTCTCGCCCCACCGTGATGGAAACTTTTGAGATCCTAGCTTCGGGCGTGCTAATAGTGCAAGAGCTTTCGTAGAGAAAGTCAACAGTGTCCAACCGTATGTATTCCCTGTCTCGAGAACCCATTACGTACATGGCTGCCTGTTTCAACAACTTACATTTCAATTGTAAATAGTCTAAATCCCTATTCATTTGTGAACCAATCTATATATCTTGTAGCCGCATCTATGTATTGGTTTTTTTCTGTTGTTTTTATGGAGAGGAGTTAACATAAGTTGTATAACTTGTACTCCAATCCTTTTTTCAAATTTATGGCAAATAAAATATGTTTAAACTAATAGTGCAGTCTGTGGGGTGTTCCCCATAAAATAGCATAGTAAACCATGGCACGGCCTATTGTTAAAAAAAAACTCAAACAATTGTAAACCCTAGTTTAGTTCCTGCTAGCACACACACAATGTAGTCACAACACTGTTAGATATATGCCTAGTTGTTGTAAGGTTGCGTCGAATCACAACGTTTTCAAAGCATGTCTTTTTCCGACGCGAAATAAGAAATTGTCGAATGGTGCAACACAGAAATTGTGTTGCAACCTTTTCACAACGTGTACGTAACGCTGAGTGAGAAGTGGCTAGAGGGTCTTGTGCATGGGTCCATACGTGGTACCCCCTTCGAATTTTCAACTGTAGGCCCTCTCCACTCCCATTCCGTGCTGCGGACCATCTAACTTTTGCGAAAACCATTTGATCCCCCCCCCCCCCCCACCCCCGGGAGAGAATGTTCCAATATGCCCAACTGCTGAAGAAATCCGAATGCACCATCTCCCCTTATCTTCGAAATATATGGCAACGATCTTTGGGAGTTGGAAATCGTCTCTGCAGTGCAACAAGGCGCCATCTGTGATGCTTTATTGAAATATTGACACCAGCCAGAAAACACCAGGAAACGTGGTTAAAAAATCACTTCATGCCTGTTAGAAACTGCCACAGATAAAATGACACGAAATCTTCTACCATAGGTCATGAAATTTCTAACTATGGGGTGGTTTGAGGCTTAAAAAATTATTGAACATTTTGGCCTGGCTTGGGAGTTAGACAACACCATTCCACCCATTTCTGTCGCCGTTCCCGTAAGATGTTGTTAAATGGTGTGTACTTTGTTATCACGATGTTTTACAACGTCTCTACAACGCTAAGTAAGAAATTATTAAAAGTTGTAAGATTGTCTATGTTACCACAACGTTCCACTTCGTGACTACAACATTAAATTAGAAGTTGTTAAATGTTGTAACACGGTTGTGTTGTCGCAGCGTGTCTACAACGTTAAATAAGAACTTTTTAAACGTTGTAACAGTGCATGTTGCTCGCAGAGTTTCTACAACGTGTCCACAACGTTTAGTAAGAAGCTGTTAAATGTTGCAAGATTGGTTGTGTTACCCCACAATGTTTTCACCACGTGACCACAACGTTAAGTAAGAAATTGTTGACTTGATATTTATTGCCAACGTAGGCCTAATGAAAAACGTTGTCACAATCTCAATGAGAGTCTATAATTTTACCATCAACGTTATTCGCCACCATTTAACAACAAAAAATGCAACATTTCCACAACGTTGTTATAACCACAAAGTGCTTGCTGGGGTTTACCATTGTGTTTTTGGACAATGTCATGATTTAATAGGGTGTGCCGGGAGATGACTCAGTGGTTAGAGCATTGGGCTTCAAACCGAAAGGTCTACTGTTCAACCCTGACAAGGGGTAAAGTTCTGCGCTATGTCTTCGCTATGGGCAAGGCACTTCATCCCGGCTGCGTTCGAAGGAACTGTGTGCAAGCGAACTGCTTGAAAAAGGCACATTTACCTTCAACACCTGCAAACCCTGCTTGTGTACAGTTATTACGCTGGGGAGGCTGACAGTTACCCACCGCTGCTCGGGGTTCACTCCGGGTACTCGGACTTTCTCCACCTGTAAAATGTCCGACACAATGAGACCCTGGTTGTTGAAACTGTCGTTAAACCCAAATAAAACAAACAAACAAAACAAACGCAAGCAATGGTGTGGCATGGTGCTTTTTAACGTTTTGAATGCTGGTAGTATCTTCCATGCCAGTTCAATGGCAACAATTAGAAGAGGCTATATTCATTATTTGGGGTAGACCAATCATTATTTTCAACGTGCAGCCTCGGACCCCACACATTTACTGAACAGTCATTCTATTTAATGACGTTATGACGTATCATGTTCCTGGCTGGAAAAGCGGCCAGCCAATCGGGTTCAAAGGGTTAACGAATTTTTTACTTTAATACGATACATTTGGCTTCTGGTGGATTATACCCACCCCCTCTCTCACAAAGATTTGGATCGTCAATGCTTAGTGGAAAAGAGTCGTCGATAAAAGCAATACATTCTCCATGCGAGCAAAGTATTTGATGTTATGACACTTGGCAGACAGTGAAGGGTGCGTGCCCCTTGTTTGTTTTTGACGAATATACCTCGGGAAAATATTCCTTTCGGTCAACAAACGGGAAATACTTAGTTGGTAATATACCCTTTAATAAGTGCATTATCGACTCTGTTCATATAAATACAGACAATATAAACTGTAGTCACGGCGAATGCTTGCCAAAGGAAACGCAACGGTACATTCAATATTATTTTCACCTTTAACGTCTCTCGTATCCATGTGCGAGCTGAATAGAAGGTTTAGAATTCATTATTGGAATAGTTTAGTGACAGTGCTGTAGCATCTACCAATCTGTTAAAACTTTTAACCTTTTACCGAGCACAAATAGAAGAACGACACTTTCAATTTAAAAAAAAAAATTCTTGAATAACTATTGTTTTTTCATGTTTGCCCTAAAACATATACCTTATGACCGGACGTAAATAGGGGACGGGTGAAAGGGGTGTGACCCCCCCCCCCCCCCCCATCCCCATATTTTACCAATCGGGACATTTTCATCTGGATTCGGGTCTAAGGTATCAATTCGCTTTTAATCATGTAACCAGGGACGTGGCCACCCCCCCCCCCCCCCACCCCCCTAAAAAAAATCTTGGCCAAAATTTCCTATAATTGGAAATTCGGAGGGCAGGTCATGAGTAGTTGAAAAATTCATCTGCTAGTCTGGATTTTAGAGCTTCTTTGGTGATGCTGTTGTCTCCTTCACTTCCCAAAATTCCAACTCGGTTTCAAATCGGCAAAAATGCAAACTGTTACTATTTACAACTACAGTGTACACAATATCGAGCTTCATAAGTATGCATGATGTCAATCGGTACGAGACATCTATAGTACGTTTACTTATCACAATAAAAAAATCCTCGAAATGCACTTCAAGAAAATCACTTCATGTAAAAGCATTATCCTGAGTTAATTCCATCATTCACAGTTACAAAATGATGAAACATCGAAAATTGATCATTCCTGCATAAGAACTGATTTAATGTTAGGACATTGTGAATTGCTCAAAGTTCACGGCTTGAGCATTAATTTTGTTCAGCACATATTCAATTCCCAGAATAATACCAAATAATAATAACCTGACTCGGATAATTCTATCATAAATGTGTTGGCATTTCAGTTACTAGAATCAATTTTATGCCCCCTTTCATGGCTTCAATTTTCAAATTTTTTCTCGGTAGTGAATTTCTAACTAGGGGGAGGGGCCGGGAGGGGGTCCCCTCCCGGTCCTTCCATCTAGTTGGAAATTCACTACCCTACATTCCCCCAATCGAAAACTTTAGCCACGTCCCTGCGTGCACCTTCTTATAGGATTACGGTAGATTTGCTTCTTGGACTTATGTCAGACAAGTAGTCGGTCTCATTGCAAATGGAGTTCTGGGGATATTGGAGTCTCAGCATTTCTAAGTTTGAGTCCGGTACGTTCTAATTAAATGAGACGTAAGTAAGAAGCTCACTCATCACAGCTACTTCAAGTTTTTGAACATTTCTTCAGTCAGGACTTGAGTCATGCATGCGTATGACGGTTGGGTCAAAGTGGGTTTACCAACCCTCTCATACCCCCACCCCACACCAATCACCTTCGCGACGCTCCTGATTATGACCACCCTATTGAAACGAGCTCGACGAGCAGGTTCTAATGATGAGCCATCAAGTATGTTTTGGAAGAACAATTGGAAAGAAAATTTAAATTTCAAAGTTGATATTTGTAAATAAGGCTGAAGTGTTTTGACGTTACCTTAGGTAAAGGCTTATAAGACTGGCGCATATTCTTCGCAAACGTATAAGATTGGCGGCCGACAAGCAGACAACATAATAAACAACAAACAGTTCAGGAGTAGTAAGAAAACTCAGTTCAACTAGAGAAACACAATTTACTGCATCCAGTAAATTCAAGTCTGTGTGAAAGGGTTTAAAGCTTCAGAAATAAACAAAACAGAAAGAAAATTTATGGAGGCTTAGTATTGGTGGTGAAATATTTTTACAGAAATCAGAAATAGGTTTTCGTTAATAGTATTTAAAGATATTCATAAAGGAAACAGATCAATTTTTCCAAGAAACCAGAAAAAGCACATATGTGCACAGCATTCAAAGGGTTCGATCAAGGGATCAGAAATGGACATTTTTTGCTTTGCTCTGCAAGTTATTTGAATGATGTTTAGAGCAGCATTGTGAGTATGAAAAGGGTTAACATTATTCCCACTGAGATAAAATCTTTGGAGTCCACATTGAAGTCTTGAGAGGGTTAAAAACATTTAACTGAATAATTGATACTTTATTTACTTGCAAAGCAAAGGGTTTCTCTCAACTTAGTTCCAGGAACTTACATCTGATTATAATAACAAGATTACATTTAATGTTTGACAGCTAACTCCATTGATGTTTACACTGTCTCCAGTGTGAATAATATAACATAGTATTGCCTGGGGATAGTTTACTGTATCAAGAAATTGGAGGTTGTGTAAACCATGTGGCCGACTGGGCCATACTCAAGGGCTCTAGTAACCTGAAAAACATAGGTGACCGAGAACTTGTGACTGCCTATCAGTATGCCAAAGATCAGCGAGATAGGACAATTCGTTTTCGAGTTATCGTGTGGACAAGGAAGTGAGGAGAAGACAGAAGAAAAGAAACCGTACAAAAGCAATAGTCTGTGTGTTTCACGTGGACTAATTACATATCTACCAACGGCGTATTCTAAGTTATTTAATCGTCCCGAAGAACAGTCTCAAAAGTTATGTAGGCCTACCCTTCTTCACCGACCGTTTGTGCCTGTGGCGACCCTGCTGCCAACGCGTGTATGTACCGCAAATTATACAGTACTGACATTCCATTTTTTGCAATCGTTTCTCTCATATATTGTATATACACGGTGATCCCAAATTTAGTGTTGATAAACATTCTTCATGCGACAAAGGCAGCTGACTTACTACTTACAGCACTTCAAGGGAAGTAATATGCCTGGATACGAACAGGAGTGGTCTATAAACTGAACAAGAAAAAGACATTGCATTGCGAAGCAAATCCCTGGCACCCCTGATGAGCCAGTGTACAAGGAAAGGGGTAATGAACAACTAATAATATTGAATTCTGACAAATACAAAAGTTCTAACATAAATACAGACCTGAACCTAGTGGTGAGGGCGGGTCGGTATGGTTCGCCAATGACCCTGTCAGTCTGTCCGTCATTTATGTTGGCCAATCGAACAAATTGTTGCTCGCTCGAACGCACACCTTTTTTCTCTGAAAGCATACTTATGTTTCAAATATCGTTTGTTTGAAAGCACTCGTTGCAAATACTTGCAGGAAGACCTACGCTGCGCGTGTTTTTTTTTAACGTTGACTCGCCTTGAAAACAGTCCAGCACAGGATGCCAATTATACAGAATAGCACAAAAATACGACACAAATGCCGATTTTCGGAAATAACTCAAAATTTTGCTACCAAACATGTCGAGTTCTATACACCTGCCGAGGATGCAGTCGATCGTGCCAGTAAAGGCTGAGGGGAAAGGGTACGTTATGACAAATCATTACCAATAAACCAATTCCTTTTTGACCAACTCCCACTAGATCAATACTCAAAAGGCCAATTACCGTGAGACCAATTCCCCTTAGACCAACCGATATGTTCTACTTTTAAAATAATTAAGGTCTAAGGGAAATTGGTCTAACGGTAATTGGTATTTTAGGAATTGGTTTATAGTGGGAGTAGGTCTAAAGGGAATTGGTCTAGTAGGAAGACACCGTTATGACAAACAGAATAAATCAAATTACAATAAGACGCACATGATGCGACTCGAAAAATCGCAAAAATATTGCCACCAAACATGTCGGCTTAGTTATAAGAGGTAGAAATACATACACCTGTCGAGTTTGAAGTCGATCGGGCCCGTAGAGGCTAAAGAGATGGGGTGCATCTCAACAAACAGATTTACTCAATTAATTATAGTAAGATTTGACAGCCGAGTAGTCATGTATAGGAAAATATTGGTGTATGATTATTATTTTAACCCTTTACCTAACATAAAAAGCAGACGACACTTGCAAAAAAAAATAATTTTTGAATAACTATTTTTGTTCATTTTTTGTCTCAAAAACATAGGTTATGATCCCTTAATGGAACGAGCTCGAAGAGATCGTTCCGAAAAGGGGTCATAACCTACGTTTTTGAGACAAAAAATGTAAAAATAATGAAAATTAATTGGCTATTTTTGTGAATATGGCTGGCCGGTTTTCGGCCGTTACATTGGGTAAAGGGTTAAAGAAATACTTTCGTTAAACGAGAGTAATTCTTTAAAAAAATAATAATTAACGAACGTTTCCGATTTGCTTCGTTTATTTTTGTTTTAAAGAAGTATATTGCATTGGGTTCCTGTCGTCGGGCAGCGCTGGACACGGGGACACTGCCTGAAAATTTTAACCCTCGTCTAAACATGTCGGAAAACTTTGAGAATCCAGCTGCATAAATTCCCAGTAAAACCGAATAAACCAATTACCGTGGTTTTACTTCTACGAGACAATCGTAATGTGAAGCAGCACAACAAAATTTATTGAAATCGCATAATGGTAGAGGTAGTCCAAGGGCAATAACTCCCTCAATTTTTACCCAACTTTGACTGTGGTTTTTCAAAATGTCCAAGAAAAGATCACAAGTAAAGTTTTGTGCAGAGCACAAGCGCGTAGACAAAGGAACATGAAAAAAGTACAATTCGTGAAAACATTCAGTAAGATTTCACATTAGATTTACAGGTTTAAAAATAATTTACATTAAAATAAACATTGTTTGTGCGAAATTAAAAAATGAAATCCATAACATTTCATGAATTGTTTTAATTTAAATTGCATTATCTTATATGTGATTTTTTTTATTAGTCTTTAATGTTATCACCATCTGTGCTTACCATGAGAGAACATGAGCATAGATTAAAGTTTTGGCAAGTGTTTATGTCGCCCCTTTACTAGACGTTTGCACCCCATCTGTGTTGATCATATTTTACCATTGTATGAGAACAAATATAATCAAATCCATAACCCTACTTGCCTAATATGCCAGTCTTGGGAGAAAAATAATAATATATATTAAATTTACTCACATTGCCTTTAGGCTTTGGTAAACTGGCAAGATTTAAAAAAAAATAACAGCACTTGTGTTCAATTAGTCCTGACCTAAAGGTTTAATGTATTGGCATTATATAGTTCATTATTAAACAAAATCAGAAATTCAAGTTTGTGACAAAAATATTTTTTATTTAAGAACATAAGTATAAAAATAAAATTACATAATATACAATAATAAAATTGTCGATGACACTCTAGCTCAACTTCAATATGACAGGAATTTAATATTGCTGTGACCAAGTCAACAATAATTAATATGACATTAATTATTATTTGCTGTGACCAAGTCATCAACAATAAAATAATTACAAGTTGACTGCAATAGACTAAAGATTATGACCAATCATTTAAGTCAATTTTCTAAAAAATTAGATGGGAAATTGTCTTAAACCCTTGTCAGAGATAAAGAAGTCACAAAATATCATATTGGTGATAATGGGAACAATATTTTATGGCAGGCAGACCAAAAACACTGCTACATATCGATTCATAGATATGACCTCTAGCCCAATCTTTACTGACATGTACACTTACTTTGTGCAAGTAGCACTGAATAAATCAAAGTTAATCTAATTTGCATAATGTATTCACGAGAAAAACACCTGTATTATATGTGATGCATGCCAAGTTACTAAACACTCATATACAAAAATTTATTCAAATCACTACTTTTATATAGAAGTTCTGTACAAAAAAAAACTGATTGCACCTAATTTCGTTAAAAATGGTTGCCGGAGACCATCTTAAATTTCGTACCTGTCCCACAATGAAAACAAAGGCTCCCCAGAAGTTTCGTAAAGATGGGTTCATAAGTAAGGCCTCTAGCCCGAGCCTTATTGACATGTGCACTTACTGTGTACAAGTTGCTCTGAATAAATCAAAGTTGTCATCTAATTTTGCACAATTTTTGCATGAGAAAAAACCCATATGTGATGTGTTCCATTTTACTAAACATTCAAACAAAAATTTATTCAAATCACAACTTTCATGGTCTCTAGCCCGAGCCTTATTGGCATTTGCACTCACATTGCTGAAATTAATACTGAATAAATCAAATTTAGTCTAATTTGCATAATTTATGCGCGAGAAGAAAAAAATATTATATGTGATCTATCCCATGTACTAAACATTCATAGAAAAAATTATTCAAATCGGAGCTTTCATATGGAAGTTCTGCGCAAAAATCTGATTGCACCTAATTGTGTACAAAATGGCTGGCTGTGGCGATCTTGGATTTTAGACAGCAGCGGTATCTAGATTTTGCTCCCCTACAACATATTGGAATCACCCCCCCCCCCCCCCCACCCCACACATGATTTCGCATTATGGCTCAGCAAATGGTACATGCTAATTCTGAATGCGTCTCAATCTGGATAAAGGGTGTGTGGTTATGGAAGGGGTGGGCTCATAATTATTTTACAGTGATGATCCTGGCGCAACTTGTACATTATATCCAATATTCTCGGGTAAAAGAATTTTCCTGGGCATGCTTACTCCTGTTCAAAAATTTAACCCAAGATAGTTGCCGTTAGAAGTGAAAGTTTCAGTTCAATATCTTTGCATAATTTAGGAGTGCATTCCAACATTGCTCTTGTTGAAGGGTGAAAACGAAGTTGCACATAAAGTATAGAACAGTGATGACTTTGGTCCAAACATGAGTAACATGTACACTATATCGCATGTTCCCATGTTGAAAGGTTAAATTTCATCTACGCATGCTTATTTATGTCCAAAAAAATTACCCCTCCCCCACCCACACACACTTATAAAAAGTACAATGGTATGGTAAATCCCAAAATAATTGGTAATACCATGGTAATACCAGGTATTTTGGGACGTATTATGCTTTACCATGGTACATTTTTATAAGGGCCAAGTCAGCTGATTTTGAAAGTGCCAGATTTCAGTTCGATATCTCTGTATATGTAGGAGTGCACCCCTAGGTTTATACTTGTTGAAGGGTTGACACGAGTTTACACGTAAAATGCAACTTCCCATGTTTGGCCTACTCAAGATTAAAAAATATATAAACCTCAGTGTGAAATTTCAGCTAAAATTCAAATGTAGGTGCGAACTTCAGCTAGCAAACTCTAAAAGTCCATACGTACGCTCGGCCTCCTCTTGTTAAAGGGTTAATGAGTGAAGAGTTATCGTAGCAGGTAATATTCACTCTGCCTAGATTACTCCTTATCAAAAAGATTCACACACAGATGTCAGCTCAATATTTCTGAAAAACGTTCGAGCTCCTTTTGTTAAAGGGTTAATGAGTGAAGGGTTATCGTAGCAGGTAATATTCACTACGACCACATTACTCCTTATCAGAAGGATTTACCCACAGATGTCAGCTGTCAGCTCAATATTTCTGAAAATGTAGGAACCAATTCCACATCGCTGTTGTGGATGAAAGGTTAATGCGGCGCATAACTCGATGGAAACCTCTCATTGAACCTGAAATATCGTGCACATGTTGACAAAATAGCCCAAAATGCAACAGAGGGCAGACACCTCACAGAACACGCGAACCAGAATCTTAAGCCAACTATTGAACGCACCAAGTTACACCATGGCGTATTTTTTCCTGCATCTCTTCTGAAATCGATAAGAGTACTGCTAAGTTTATCAAAGAAACATGTCCCCTCCACCAACCTATTTAAAAACTATTCTTATGTCAATTAAGCCAGCAGTGAATTGTTTGTGAATCTCTTTAATATTACTGACCATCAAAAAGTGAGATGTGCAAGCATTCGCTAAACTAATTAAACAAATCCACTGCATTTTTAAACGCCATACACATAAAACGTTTGTTGAAACGAAATTTACACAGCTTACAATTTGAAGCGAGTAACTTTGACCAATATAATGAATATATTTATAAAATGACGTATCTATAACGAGAAGGTGAATCCTATAATTTGAGAGTATGGAGGCCTTTATAAGAGAAACGTGTCCCAACCTATTTTTAAAACCCATTATGTAAAATCGTTTTCGGACTTTGAAACCGAAAGACTCGGAGTGTTATGACGATGTCGTTTATAATATATTTAAGTACGCCATAAATGCAGAACTATTTAATGCACGCTTTTATGGTTGCGTAATATTGTAACAAATTGTATATAAAATAAAAGGCCAGAATTAATTAAACCAACGAGAGTTAATATCGAATGTGTCCACAACAATAGGATTCCGTTTTTTATTTTTGGAGTCAATTCAAAAAATATCAAGAGAATTGAATTTTTCTCTCAATTGTGTCAAACGGTGCATCAAATAGCGCGCATGAGCGCTAAATAATATTTCGTCCCTTGAGTTCAACAAAGCGCCATCTGCATTCTTAAAGTATTGCAGATGATCCTTGTTGTACTAAAGAAAAGATATATGGAGAATATCTAGTGTTTTTGAGTGGATACCGAAAATTATCTTATGAGTGACCGAGATAAATGTTTATTTTTCGCGAGCGAAAATAACAATTTCTCTCGGTCACAAGTGAGATAATTTTAGATATCCACTCAAAAACACTCTATTTTCTTTTATTATACGCTTTTTATAAGAATCTGATAATTCCACCCGTTTCAACCATGAATGTTGCATGTAAGTAAACAGCGCATTGAATCATTAATACGCGGAAATGATTGATCGGCACTCGAAACAGATAGAGTCTTGCGATCTGATTCAGTTGGCGGGTTTCTAGTCCAAACATGGCCTGAAAGTCCGTAATATAAGTTTTCATTTGAAAGGACGTACCAAATCAAAAACTTATATTACGGACTTTTAGGCAACGTTTGAACTAGCGGGTTTCATGCATCAATTCAAGATGTATACGTGTTGAATTATTGCTGGAAATGATCGGTATCCACTCAAAAAAGATTTTTTTTTTCATCATACCTTTCTAGAAAAAATTGATCACTTCTAGTGATTATTTGACTCGTATTGACCTTGAAGTGATGCTTTGAAAGTCGCCATTTTGATTAATACCGTGAAAGTGAAAATTTCTATATCTTCATAGTGGGGGGTACGATTTCTATCTTTCCGCAATTTCTTCTATAATCTATTGTTTAGCCTATAATAAAATGTGTAAACTCCGGTTTGTGTGTCTACAAGATACGTTGTCAAACCGGAGAAGAACTTCGCAACTGAATATCACAACTTCAGAACTTACTAAAGGGTACAGGTGTGGTTTGGCAATTCAAGGGGTAATGGAAGTGACTGGGGTTGGACAAAACAGAATGATCAATACGCTCCTATTGCGACAGATCTCCCTTCTGCTACGCTGCTCCGCACGTCTTGTTGAAAATTATGTTCGATGTATAACTGGGCAAGTGGTTGTGAGACTGGCACCTGTAGTTGTTGCCAATATGGGTTAAATTGTACAAACGCGTGTGATAAAAATAATGCCAATAAAACAATAATTGTTCCAATTTTGGCGTTCATACACCATTCGACGAGAAATAACAAGTGTACTGTGGGTGTTATGTTTGTTACATCTGAATAATTAAAGTTCCGACACGAGTTGACCCTGGCGGTCGAAATGTCGTTAAACCCCAATAAAAAAAGGAAAAGAAAAAAAATACTTAAACTTCTATTTGGTTCTGCATGATAGATAAATTTTCGAATCTCACCACTGCAAAAATGGTAAAAAATGACGATCACATTACCATCGGACTCGTGGGGCTATTTAGACAGCTACGAAAAACTTCTGTATCTGTATCCGTATAGGCAAGTTTGTCCTGCTTGTGTATTATTTAGGCTAAATTGACTGGACTAATAGCCGCACGTAGAAAATTAATGGATGCTGATGACTTTTGCTGAAGTTCTCAATTTAATAACCAAATACCAAGGAAACTTCAAACAACAAAGAGCAATAGCACAGCACATAAGCAGAGGAATCGCCTTTTCGGGAGTTGCGGATCGCGAGGCGAAACAGTTCTGTTTTTATGGCGACGTCAGTGTGAATGTGAAATATAAAAGCAGGTTTCATCACCCCACAAATAATATAAAACAGACGAGGCCATACATTTTATGTTTGCAAATGTTGTAAAGACTCATTCATCAATACTAGTTATGAATGGTTGTGTTATTCATCCGTTCGGAATCGGAGCATAAAAATACGCCTGAACCACTCCCGAAATCTCATTTGCCGCGAAAATTCGGCTTCATATATCGTTTTTGTACATTTTCGAACCATATCGAGTACGTTTCACGTGTCCTATGTTGAATCTCACCCGGGCCGTGTCCCATGCATCTCAGCCCACTCAAACTCTGTGAGCGTAAATGGGACGGGCCTTGTGTTCCGCATTCTGGATGAGGCAAATAAACATCTACAATACTCTTGTATAGTGAGGTGGGGTCAGTAATTGTATAGCTGTTCACTCCACGTATCACTCGATACTTGCTTTACCTCGGTCAATTTTGTCTCATTTGGAATGGTCACAACTGGATAATCCTAACCAGAACAAAATGGGGATCGCGTTTGTATTGACTTGTATTCACTGTTGGTCCGTGGACTGCTGCGCGACGGATAAATGACCAAGTGCACCTAACTTAGAAAATATAATGTACTATTGGATGATATTGAGTGAAAACATGTTTCCGGGATCATTGTTTGGGCCATATCTGCAGTTTGTAATCGAACGATTGGCGCCAAATATATCTGGTTCATAGTATCCACAGAGTACATCTTACGATGTTCCTAGTACCGAACAACCGCCCTCCCCACCAGCCCTGCAATTTCCAAGTTTGCCAAGAGTCACCATTAATTGTTAATGTATTTCATTAATTGTATTATATCTTCCTTCTAAGTACACTGCCTGCGCTCCCTCATTGAAGAGAGCCATATTGGCTCTCTCCTGCGGGGAACACATGTGACGTTCTATGATTATAAAATGGAGCCCCGAATTTCGTTGATATTTTTACAATAATGAGATACTGATAGCAACAGAGTCAAGAATCATTCCATTTATAAGCCTCACTCAGTTTATGTAGTATCAAAAGTTGTCAGACGTCCTTGATTGGTTTCTATGGTTACACCACGCAACCACCGTGGTTGCAATGCAGAATGTGTATATACATAGTATCAGAGAAGTTATATATATATATAGTAATATATAGTGATGGTGGTCATAATCGCCATAATCGAGTTGAGTGCCTGAGTGGCCATGTGTGTTCCCACTGTACAAACTGCCTATGTATACATACAGACTTTTGTTTTCATAATATAGTATGTAACCACAGTATGTCCCCACAATCTCAGTCACGGCATCCGCCTTGTCTGCATTCTGAACAGTGCCAAATTAGTATCGGTAGCCTGGCCCGCTCGAGTCACCAAACAGGAGTAGCTCAGATAGCAACTAATCACTCTCCTTGCAGTAGTTCTATACGGGTAATGGAGTGTGTGTACGGTCTATCACCAGCCAGCTTGCTTCTAATTGCCTGTGTTGACCTAATAACATTATACATCCCAATCTGGTATATGTGACTCCTTTCTCTCTATATGTATGTGTATGTGTTTATAACCCCATGACTTAGAAAGACGCCGCAATAGAAGGGACTCATCTCCCGAGTATGATGGCAGTATACCAGCTCCTAGGGCTTAGGTCATATTTAAGGTACGCGTGTTTGGCTGATTTAAAATTAAAAGTCGATTGAGTGCTCTGCCACCCTCCAATAGTAACCTGGGTGAGTGAGAGTCATTTATAAAACTGTGACGTTCTTTATCCCTCCTTAGTATATTTCGAAATCCCATCTTTTCCCCATCTCATTCCCTTTTCCCCTCCATTCAACTAAGGGGAAATGTCAGGGACGATTCACACTTCATACTTATCTGCTCCGATCACAAACACAAACTCCCATTGAGTATCATCGATGTCTTATTAACCCTCCTCATCTTTTCGTACTTATCTCGAAGATAGTTTCCTCTTGCAGCGATTGTCTTCAGAGCTTCAGGTATTGAGATTACTCGGGGCCCGATTAATGACTTATGCCACCCCCCCCCCCCCCCCAGAAAAAAAAAAATCAAAATGTTAAGAAATAAAACTCACTAATAGTCTAATCACTAACTGATTTACCAGCAATATGTTACGGAATCTACAGTAATATCTTTCTATTCCAGGGTGAGTCTTGAGCGGGCTGGCTTACCGATTACGTAACGTGCCAAGAGACATGATCTCGATCCAATCACTTGTCCATAAATCAGTTGCTGGGTCTTTCAAACCTAACCCAGAATGTCGGCTATATTGCTCATATCATGTATTGCTGCTGTATATATTTTACTCATATCTTTTCTTTTTTCATACATGTTTGCTTTGCTTCTTCCTGTTTCTCGTCTTTCACTCTGACTCCGAGCGTTTGTTAGTTGTCAAACATATTACACGTCCCAGTTTCTCCCGTGGCGACCTCTGTTCTGGAACATACGATAGTCACTGCATACTTGCACAGAAACGGACCCGCTCCACCTTACCTCAATTTGAAACTCTTATTTTTATTGCTTTACCATGGATGACATAAACATACATAGAATACGGGTAGGTCTGTTCTCTGTGCGTGCGTGTGGAAGTGTACAGAGGAAGAATCAACTGGACGCTTACTGTGTCTTATTAATAAACCTCGTATTGCTTTACAAGATTATTGGAGTCACTCTAATGTTGGCTTTGGTGCACTTAATGGGCACTCTGAGAGGACTCGAGGAAATCAGTATTTATCAAAGAGAGGGACCTTCTTACAAAAAGCCAGATATAGTCACATTCTCAACAGTGGCATCCTCAGTTTATAAAAAAAAAACTTTCTGCCATTCCCCCTTGGATTTTTCTGCCGATATACCTTTCCCTTTCCGGTGATGTTGAATTAAATCCTGTCCCCTTAGTCTAAATAGTACGACTCCATCAAGTTGTGATTCGTCATTAGCCGGGTTTGAAATCTGCCAAATGAACATTCAAAGTTTAAAACCAAAAATCGATTCTCTTCAATGTGAAATGATGAATCATGACATTTGTGCATTTACGGAAACATGGCTAAGCTCTGATGATAGCAACTCTGATATCAATTTTGAAGGTTTTGATGAGGTACTTCGTAAAGACCGACAAACTAGGGAGGGGTATAGCTCTTTACTCAAAGCCTGGAATCTCATTTAGGTCTAGACCAGATCTAGAAATATCCCCTCTTGAATGCCCGTGGGTTGAGGTATTCGCAGGCACTAGGCCGTTTCTACTGGGGGTTTTCTACCGACCTCCGAATAGTGACTGGTACAACACGGTCGACCATTTGATTGAGCAACTATCCGGAATATGGTAGTAGGGCTATATCACCACTCCCACGTTCCGTGGAATCCCTTTCTAGTATGCGACAATACTTCTGGAATCCCTTTTCAACGTATGTGTCTATGCGCTGCATGTGTTGTGCGCACATTGTGCACATGCACACAAACACATATTGGCACATCCAGCATGTGTCAAAGTGCTGCATGCAATGTGTATGTGTACTAACACATAAGCACAGCTAGGTACCACCTTATATGTAAGGTACCCTAGCTTGCACTAGATCAAGGGAATGTAAAGACCAATACAGGCTTAGAGGAATGGAGCAATTTGGTGGCGCCTGTTAAAGACCTGACCGAGAGCACAGTCGAGAAGTATGAAGTAGTGCTACAAGTCAAAAGTAGAGGTACACCGCTTTAGGGATGGCAGAATACAAATGTATTGGGTGACTACAACAGAGGCAAATCATAGGACAGATAGTTGAATACAAGATAGAAGCCGATGGTAAGACTATCAGGAGCTGTATAGGAGCTAGGGACCATGTATGAGCTAGGAGCTGTATATGAGCTGTATAGGAGCCATATTGTAGATATCCTCAAATACCGAAATGTGTCCAAGAGCAGTATGTGGAGTCACTCGTTCGAGCAAATGCTATATAGCTCATTTGCTTGAAGGGATTCGAGTCGTTCGAGTAATGACGTTTTCAGTATCTGCTCGATAGCTTATTAGGGGAACTTTGAATAGGTATGAAAAATTTGTTTCAGCAAGCAGACTGTGTTCATCTACTTCTAGTAGAGGGAGACAATTTTGATAGTGATATGAATTGGGATTTGTAGTGCCAGTAGTGTAATGATAAGCACTAAAAGCCGTAGTAGTACCACAACATAGTAATGGTAAGGCTAGAATAGTAGTAGCTAGTACTGATGGTACAAGGTGGTAATGGTATAATACTGCAATTCTGGTAGAAGAATATAGTATCGGGTGACTACAATACAGGCTGTAAATCAAAGGACGGATAGTTCAAGACAAGGTGGAAGCCGATGGTAAGACTACCGGGATCTGTATAGGAAGTAGGAGCCATATAGGAGGTAGGAGCTGTATAGGACCCATGTTGTAGGTATCCGCAAATACCGCGATGAATCGTAGAGCAGCATGTGGAGTCAAAAGGTCGAGCAAATGCTGGATAGCTCATTTGCTCGATGGGATTCGAGTCGTCCGAGCGATGCCTGTTTGAGTCACTACTTTATAGCTTGTTTGCTCGATAAGATTTGAGTCGTTCGAGTAATATCTGTCCCTGCTCGATTGGATTTTGGGTTTGAGAATCGTAGATGCCTTCATTGTACATAAGGGAGATAACTCTGTATGGATGATACAGATTGCGGGGACTCGACTATAAGACTTGAACGAGGGCAGAGGTCGTAACAATGGGTAGCTTAATAACGTATGTAATAGGTCGAAAACGAGAATTCAGGGGGAATCCGATCCAGTAAAGAACTCCAGTTTAATAGAACGCGCCTTATAGCAATAGCCCAAAATGAGGCTTCGCCGTAAAACTGTTCCAAATGATAGGCTCTTCTACTTTACTGGAGTATACTTAAGAAAAAACCGAATAGGGTTGTATAGACAGAAAACAACAAAATGGATATATAGATAAAAGGAGAGCAGAGGATTCAGGAGGAATCCGAACTAGTAAATTTGAGTAATTCTAACCAATGATCTGGGGAAAATCCAAACCAGAAAAGTACTCTTATGTAAAGGAACGCACCCATTGTTGGAAAAGAGGGGATTATGGGGGAATCCGTACCAAATAAGGTGTTTTGGGGATTTGGAGGGATTGTCGAGTCTATTTGAGTAATTAGATACACTCCCATTAGATCGAATACACCTTCTGAACATACCCCCGTCCTGTTAGAGGGTTTTGGGTCACATAGCAATCACATGCTACCATAGAACAAGGATGGCGGCCTCCAGTATACAAAATGGGCGACGGAAACAGGTATCACCTCATCAGCACGCGCTGCGCGTGCGCACTGATACACATATCTGTACGGCAATGACGTCACAACATGTCCGCTCACGCGGGCTACCATGACAGCCCAACGCAGCGTAACTGGATCACGTGGCATGACATCACATCCAGGGTCCTGCTAATATGACATGAAACATACTAGACATACTACTTTGGAATCTTTCTGTTCTTCATTCAGTTGTTAACAGTAAACTGTGTGGGCTGATGTGATTTAAAACCCAAAGCGTCAATATCCGACTTGCCGCCCTATCATTTCAACTAAAATCAACAACTTTTCAATCATACGGTCATACTGTAACTTTTTGACAAGTGGTCTCCAAGCCAATCATCGCCAGGGGTGCTACTCAAGTACAGGTTGAAGGGGGCGTTCAAAGTGCGCGAGAAATCTTCTCTATTAAAACAGACCAGAGTGGTTCTAATATGCTAGTACCGTACATTACCATTTGAACAAACTCAGTACATGCAAACGGCAATCCTTAATTACTACACAAAATCTAGGGCCACGGATATAGATTGCCATCAAAATTAGCGAGTAACCGTGTCAAGTTTCGTCAACCCAAACACCAAACAGATCCGAGTTGCCTCCCCTACTTCAATTCAATCACAACTTCAAATTGAGTTTGATCAGGCATTGCATTATTAATGATGCATTGTTTTTATTGCGAAAAGTGGTGTTATTGCTGAGCAAATTTTGTTGCATAGCGTATTGTTTTGCATAATGCGGTTGTATAATACCTGTCATTTCGCGAATAATAGACCGATTTATAAAATAAGTATTGACACAAGCAACAGTCTAACTTTTTCTGATTTTCAAGTTTACAACTCCAAAACAAGTTTGACCAATAAATAAATTGATTAATAAATATTTTTGTGTCATCAGTTCCTATGCCCGACAATTAAACTGAATTATTTACTGTTAGCCGAGTACGTGATTGTAACACTTCGCCGACAGCTAAACTGGATATAACTAGTGACAAGGATATGGTTTTGAACAAAAACTTCATAAAATTTATAATTTAACACCTATTTAATGACAATCTTTTTTTACTTATAATTTAACTTTATCTGTAGACAAATACCGATGAAAAATAAGTTTGTTTAATGCCAGAATATCCTGGTGCAGAAACTAATTGAGGCATAGATACCAATCTCTTTGCTCCACGGGAAAACACATTGTCTGTAGCTAAATAGAGGACAAGTATATCAAAGAAGCCACAGGGCCGGAATTTAATATCCCACCTAACAATAGATTTGGTGGGGGTCTCGACTTCTCGAAGAACTTGGGAGACATTGTACTTCATACGATTATGAGTACATAAGAGAATCTCCGATAGATTTTGAGGTGCCGCCGAGTGACGACGTTTCTGCAAAGGAAGACGTTGGAGGAGGAGGAGGAGGAGGAGGAGGAGGAGGAGGGGGCGGGGAGGGAGGGAGGGGGAGGGAGGGGAGGGGAGGAGGAGGAGGAAAACAGACGCATTGCTCCTCGCACGCATGACACACCCACCTCCTGCTCGTCTCTTTCTTTCTTTGAGGTAAAGCATGAAGAGAGTGGAGAGTGATGTGACTACGGATCGTGAGGTGAAGTGGAGAATGATTTCTTGCAACTGATCATCCATCTTCAAACAATTCACTTCCTCTTTAACCCTTTACCCAACGTAATGGCCAAAACCGGCCAGCGCTATTCACAAAAATCTCCAATACATTTTCATTATTTTTTCATTTTTTGTCTCCAAAAAAGAGGTTATAACCTCTCTTTAGAACGAGCTCGTTCCAGTGAGGGGTCATAACCTATGTTTTTGAGACAGAAAATGAAAAAAATTAGTTATTCAAGACTTTTTGTTTGCTAGTGTCGTCTGCTTTTCATGTTATGTAAAGGGTTAACACAATCCCGTTGAGGGAGCATCTTTCTCGATATTCGGTATATAAAGAGTCTAAACGATGCAATCAACGAAGAGAGGATGCATGAAGAGTGACAAAGATGGGAATGAGCGCGACAAGAACGACAGGACGCTGGGGATACTGGGACTTGATCGCACTCGACAGAATAACTCTCCATTAATTCTCCTACAACATCAACGTCCACAAAACCAACTAAGCCTCCTGCTCGTCTCTTTCTTTGAGGTAGAACATGAAGCGAGGTGAGAGTGATGTGACTATGGATCGTGAGGTGAAGTGGAGAAGGATTTCTTGCAATTGGCCGTCCACCTTCAAGCATGTCACTTCCTCCTTAACAAAATCCCATTGAGGGAGCATCTCTCTCGATATTAGGTACGTCCAGAGTCTAACCGATGCAATCAATGAAGAACGGATGCACGAAGAGCTACACAGATGGGAATGAACGCGACAAGAACGACAGGACGCTGAGGCTGCTGGGACTTAACCATACTCGACAGAATAACTTTCAATCAATTATCCCAACATCAACGCTCACTAAACCACTGCCTAAAAAGAAGAAAAATATAACCTCCAGACGATGCTAACACGTTGACCTGCAGACTGACTTTTTCTACCTATGCATGTAACTTCAATTGCTTCGACATGGAGTGACATTTAAAATTAATACAAAACAGGATTAACTAGAGAAACGGAATTTACTACAGCCAGTAAATTTGAGTGAAAGTGGTGAAAGCAACAGAACTAAATCATATAGAAAGATAATTTATGGAGACTTATTTTCGGGAGTTAAATATCTTTAAAGAAATCAGAAATAGGTTTTCGTAAACAGCATTTAAAGATTTTCATACAGGATTCAGATAAAATTTGGCAAGGAATCGGAAATAACTTCTGTGCATAGCATTAAATGCGTTCTATAAAGGAATCAGCAATGGATATTTTTGACTCTGCGCACATTTTTGAGAGAAGAAATACCTTTATGAACTTCAGAAATGCATTAGCGTTATAAAATGCAATTTCAAGCAATTCTGAAAGCTGCTCTTAATGAGATCTGCGTGACCCTAGTAAACTGGACCCAAATTATTAACTTCCACGGTGTTTCGACTCATTTGGTGTTGGTCCTAGATCCATGTGTCATATCATGTTTGAGACATGAATGGGACCAACATTAAAAATTTGTGGCCCCCGCCAAATTTTTGGAGAATAAAAATACATGTATGAACTTTCGCAATGCATTTGGGGTCATAAAATGAGATTTCCAGCAATTCGGAAAAATCACTTAATGAACCCTAGGCGACCTCAGTGACCTTGACTCATGCTTTGAACTTCTATTGAGTTTCGACCCATTTGGTATTGGTCGCAGGACCATATGTCATTCCACACTTTAGTTATGGTCATGACCTACTTTCAATATTTTTGGTCCCTGTCCGTTCTAAGTGTGAAAAATACATGTATGAACTTCAGCAATGCATTAGGCGGCCATAAAATGCGCTTTCCAACAACTCTGAAAAATGCACCCAATGACCCCTGGCTGTCCTCAGTGATCTTGACACAAGTTTCGCATCTCCGCTGAGTTTTGATTCATTAAGTGTTGGTCCAGGTCCATACGGCATAACATGCTTGAGATATGAGCGTGACCTACTTTCAATGTTTTTTGCCCCTGGCCTTTTTAGTGTGAAAATACATTATGAACTTTAGCAATGCATTAGGCGGTCATAAAATGCGATTTCCAGCAATTCTGAAAAACGAACTCACTGGCCCGGCTGACCTCGGTGACCTTGACCCATATTTGAACCTCCATTGAGTTTAGACTCGTTTGGTGTTGGTCCCAGGTTCACAGGTCATACCAGGCTTGAGATATGAGTATGACCCACTTTCAAATTTTTTGTCCATGCCGACTTTTTTGAGTTTTAAAATGCATGTATGAACTTTGGAAATGCATTAGTGTCAAAAAATGTGATTTCCAGCAATTCTGAAAAATGCATTCAATGACCCCTGGGTGACCTCAGTCACCTTGACCCATATTTTGAACCTCCATTTAGTGTCCACTCATTTGGTGTTGGCCCCAGGTCCACACATCACTCCATTGAGTTTTAACACATTTGGCGTTGGTCCTACATCCATACGTCATACCATGCTTGAGATATTAGCGTGACCCACTTTCAAAATTTTGGTGACACCCACTTTTTATTAAGGGGTCAAAAAATGTGATTTCTCGCAATTCTGAAAATGCACTCAATGACGCCTAGGTGATCTATTGACGTCAATTCTGAAAAATACACCCAATGATCCCTGTGTGGCCTTAACCCATATTTTGAATCTCCATCGAGTGTCGTCTCATTTGGTGTTGGCCCCAGGTCCATACGCCACACCATGCTTTAGATATAAGCGTGACCCACTTTTATAAATTTGGCCACGCCCACTTTTTTGAGTATAAAAAAATGCATCTCTGAACTTCGGAGTGCATTATGGAGTCAAAATGTGATTTCCAGTAATTCTGAAAATGCACTCAATAACGCCTAGGTGATCTCAGTGACCTTAACCCATATTTTGAACCTCCATTGAGTGTTGACTCATTTGGTGTTGGCCCCAGGTCCATACGTCACACCATGCTTAAGATATAAGCGTGACCCACTTTCAAAATGTTTGGCCACGCCCACTTTTTGAGTATAAACCATGCATGTATGAACTTCGGGAGTGCATTATAGGTAAAAAAATGTGATTTCCAGCAATTCTGAAAATACACCCAATGACCCCTGGGTGACCTTAACCCATATTTTGAACCTCCATTGAGTGTCGTCTCATTTGGTGTTGGCCCCAGGTCCATACGTCACACCATGCTTTAGATATAAGCGTGACTCACTTTTAAAACATTTGGCCACACACACTTTTTTGAGTATAAAAATGCATCTCTGAACTTCGAAGTGCATCATGAGGTAAAAAATGTGGTTTCCAGCAATTCTGAACAAGAAGCCCCAGGGGGCCTTAGGGCGCTCACCTGACATGGTAGTCTAAATATCAAACCAGGGACTTGACTTGAATACGCTGCGTACGCCCCTCCTAAGAAAAGCATATACCAACTAGATGAAGCGATTGTGCCCACATAATACACAGGATTTTCCTTTTATTTTCAGTTCCTGCACTTTTACGTCCCAAGATTGAGATAAATGTATAAAAAACAGATTTTTTTTCGGAAATTCCCACCCGGACCTCAAATTTTCAGTGTAAAAAAAAAAAATTTGTCTTAAAATTGACCAAAACGCATAAAAAATAAAAAAACTGATTTCCGGATTTTGGTCCAAAATTTCTAAGTCCGGACCGGGACCCCAACTTTTCAGCCTAAATATGAACCCAGGGATTTGGCTTGAACAAACTTGAATCTCACCTCCCTAAGCATGCTGCATCCCAAATATCAAAAGATTCCTATTGGCAGATCTGAAGAAGAAGATTTTTAAAGAATATTCCTCATACTGCACTAATTTAAACATTTGGGCTCCCATAGAGAGCCCAAATACGGACCCAGGTAATTGATTTCAATAAACATGTGAAACAATCTTCCAAAGATGTTATATGTGAAATTTGAAAGCTTTTGGAGCAGTGGTTTGGGGGAAAAGTAGTGTTAAATGTTTTTCCCATTACCCACAGTGTTAACAAATGCTGACTCAGCACTTTTTCAAAGTCTCCAAAAAGTACCCCATGATAAAACCGATAGCAATTTTTTTACCATTCCATTCTGCTGGTCTTAAGGAAGCTTCACACCAAATAAGAATTCTCAGTGACGTGTAGTTTTGGAGATAAGGGCGTTTTAATTTTTTTCTATTTATAGCTCCTGCGGTTCCCATGGGGCGACGGTAAAAACAATTTGGGCATAAATTAAGTACTTATGACCCAATAAGCCCTCATATCAATTTGGTTCAAATCTGCCTCTCGGTTTGGAAAATAGAAATTTTGGGCTTGGCGAAAATTCTTGCCCCTCCCAGAACAAAGGCAAATATTGCCCGTCACACTTCTATTGAACAAACTTGAGTCTACATCTTAAATGGAAGCTGCATACCAAATATCAAGTCTCTGCTACACCTGGTTCATGAGAAGAAGATTTTTAAAACTTTTGTGCATTTTAGCCCAACCCCCTCCTCGATATGAGCAGAAACCCAATTTGAAAAAAACCCAAATGTCCCTACATAACCGCTACTCATGTGAATTTTCATTCAACTGCAGCCAGTGGCTTGGGAGAAAATGACCCAAACACCACCTTCACGACGTACGACGTACGACGGACAAAAAGTGATCAGAAAAGCTCACCCTGACTTTCAGTCAGGTGAGCTACAAATGCACTCAATGCCCCCTGGGTGACCTTAGTGACGTTGACCAATATTTTGAATATCAACTGAGTTTCAACTCATTTGGTGTTGGTCCCAGATCCATACATTATACCATGCTTGAGATATGAGTGTGACCCACTTTCAAAATTTTTGCCGCCTCCACTTTTTAGAGTGTAAAAATGCATGTGTGAACTTCGGGAATGCATTAGGTGGTCAAAAAATGTGATTTCCAGCAATTCTGAAAAATGCACCCAATGACCCCTGGTTGACCTCTGTGACCTTGACCCATATTTTGAACCTTCATTGAGTTACTAGTCATTTGGTGTTGGCCCCAGGTTCATATGTCATACCATGCTTGATATATGAACGCGACTCACTTTCAAACAAAAATTGGCCACGCCCACTCTTTGAGTGTAAAAATGCATGTATGGACTTTGGGAATGCATTAGTGGATAAAAAATGTGATATTCAGAATTTCTGAAAAAATTAACTCAATGACCCTTGGGTGACCTCAGTGACCTTAACCCATATTTTGAACCCACACTGATTTTCGACTCATTTGGTCTCTGGTCCCAGGTCCAATGTCATAACATGCTTGAGAAATGAGCGTGATCTACTTTCAAATTTTTTGGCATCTGCCCTGTTTTTAGTGTGAAAATACATTATGAACTTCAGCAATGCATTGGGCGGTCATAAAATGTGATTTCCAGCAATTCTGAAAAATGCACCCAATGACCTGTGGGTGACCTCAACCCATATTTTGAACCTCTATTAAGTTTCGACTATTTGGGGTTGGTTCCAGGTCCATAGGTCATACCAAGCCTAAGATATGGGCGTGAACCACTTTCGAGACACCCCAAATACCCCAGGAATCTGAAAAACGTAGGTGAAGAAGAAAGAAAGAAAAAAAGAAACCATACAAAAACAATACTCTGTGTGTTTTACACAGACTAATAAGCTATTACCGGTAATTAAGTCCTTCGGGTTCGAAAGGAGTAATACAATTCCATAACACACTCTGCGAAGCTTCGGCAAGAAAGTGCGCAAAAACCACTGGTTGGTCCATCCACTCGATCGTTAGAAATAGGCGGCAATATTAATTATTTAGCCTACCGTACTTAACTAAGCAGGAATATCCTCCCATTCACGAAAATCGCCTTTAGAATTTTATTATTTCTTTGAATTTCTGTTAACCCAGTATAGCTTATCGCCGCTCATTGGTACTATCTTATAGAGCGCGTTCCATTGAAGGGCCACGAGACAAAATACAGTTTTTTTAGTTACTCGAGAATTTGTTTGGGCAGTGCAACAGAAGCGTATTCGGGACATGGTAAGAAAAAAAACCCCTCAGAATTCTGACTTTAGAACTCAGAATTCAGACTTTAGAACTCAGAAATCTGACTTTTGAACTCAGAATTATGAGTTTGTAATCTCAGAATTCTAACTTTAGAACTCAGAATTCCTACTTCGGAACTCAGAATTTTGACTTTGTAATTTCAGAATTCTGACTTTGTAATCTCAGAATTCTGACTGTATAATCTCAGAATTCTAACTTTGTAATCTCAGAAGTCTGACCTTAGTTCTCGGAATTCTCAATTTGTCTTCTCAGAATTCTGACTTAGGAACTCAGAATTCTGACTTTAGAGCTCAGAATTCTGACTTTGTAATCTCAGAATTCTGACTTGGGAACTCAGAATTCTGACTTTGTAATCTCAGAGATTTACAAAGTCTGAAATCCAGAATCAGAATTGTGAGTTCTAAAGTCGGAATTCTGAGTTAAGAAACTCAGAATTCTGAGTTATAAATTCAGTTTTCTGAGGTAAGAAACTCAGAATTCTAATGTCAGAATTCTGAGTTCTAGTCAGAATCCCGAGTTCTAAAGTCTGAATTCTGAGATTAGAAACTCAGAATTCTGAGGACTAAAGTCAGAATTCTGAGATAAGAAACTCAGAATTCTGAGTTCGAAAGTCAGAATTCTGAGATTACAAACTTCGAATTCTGAGTTCCAAATTTAGATTTCGGAGTTCTAAAGTCAGAATTCTGAGTTGTTGTTTTTTTTTACCATATCAAAAATACGCTTCCGTACAGTGTCGTCTTCTGTTCGTGTTAGGTAAAGTGTTAAAGCTTTATAAGGAAGTGGCTATATCGCGGGCACAGGCTCCCGTGAAATAGCCTTTAAACTATATCTCGGGTGCCTGTGATATTGCGTGTTAGCTATATCCCGGCCTCTCGCGAAGTAGCCTGTTAGTTAGCTATATCACTAGCTCTAACCTTAACTTTAAAACGACTGTTTCTAATGTAAAGAAAGAAAGAATCATTTTATTGTATATCTTTTTTATTTAAATATTTTATATATAGATATATATATACATATGTAACAATAACATTATTTTGAATGGCATTACGGTTTATTAACTGTCCTATCGAGTTTTGAGTAATTCTCGCTTCATTTTTGCGCAGATTTACCAAATTCTCTTTCTGGTATTTTTGTATATCATTGTCCAACTCGAAAAATTTGGAAAAGGTACGTCTAACTTCAAATCGATTTATATTTAACCATAGAATGTATGACTGTCGAAACAAATAGTAGCAAATTTTTTTCTGTGTGAGAAATTATAATTAATTGATAACATATACTGGTTGTGGAGATCTGTTCTGATTCACGAAGGAGTTGATGAAATAATGTATCTGATTGTTCAATAAACTCCTTGCGGTTTTTTTTTGTCCATTCTCTCTTGCTGTTTTATGGAGGCTTCCAATGCTGATTCTGAGGCAGCGTGTGTGGCCCTCACGGAGGCATCCATCCAAGATTCCTGATCCGGATGGAGAGGAGAAACTGGAGTAGGAGGCTTAGAAGAGCCAGTTTCCGTCTCCGTCTCCGCCGCGCTGATAACTTCTCCATCCTCCAGTTTGTCCCTCAGTGGGAGGCAACTGGAGTGTGGATGGGAGTTACAGGAGTCGGAGGTGAGAAGATGGTAGTGGCTTCTTCGGTCTTCTTCTCCGCCTCCTCTTCCTTCTTCCTTTTCAGAAAATCTACCGGTCGTCGGGCATCTCGGCGCCTGGTCGATGAACTCTTCTTCTTTTTATTGATCCTTGGTCCTGTCGCCTTCAGGTAAGGACCAGTGTGAGAGGCGTTCCTCTTACGAAAGATGCTATCTTTCCCCGAAGGAGGCGGTTGGTGGTCTTCTGTCACAAAGTCCACAGTCAGTTGGCCGTTCTCACCTTTTACTTGGAGATTCCAAGCAAGGGGGGTGAGAGATGTTCAGCGCTGACAGGGCTTTCTGTATTTTCAGTGGTATTTCCATTGTAAAGTCCAGTGTGTTTAATCCGTATTCACACCTTGGAGTCCAAAGTGTGCAGAGTGGAGAAATGAAATAACTAAGCTAAACTAAACGAATGGTTTTAACGCGCCGAAGGCGCGCTGTGACGTTATGGGAAAAGTCCCCTCGATTACGGTGTTATATTTTGTTAATTTTGTGACAGCGTCATCAGCATCATGTCTACTCGGTGTAAAGGAGGAAGAGGATTGGAGTTGATTTTTCTAGTTGTTATTCTTCAGGCAAGTATAGTCTGCCGCTTTGGGTTTTGTGGTGAAGATAGGCCTTCATCGGCAAGTATAGTCTGCCTTGGGCTCTTTAGCTGGTGTGTATGGTTTCGGCGATTGACAAGTGAAAGAAACAAAACGGACCTTAACAAGGTTCCACCCAACCTGAACACTCCTGGTTCAGGTAACAGGCCTGCTATTATCATTGGGTCGGGGCATGTTGTGCGCTAGAGGGGCGCTTTACAAAAAAGTGGCCAAGAGATCGGGGCGCAGGACCAACGCTCGCCTCCGTGGGGGTGGATGCCCACCTCCAAGGATGGAGTGAAGGATGTGCTGAGACCATAACGGTTATTGCGTTGCCATAGCGGTTATTGATATCCATAGCGGTTATTGTTATCAATAGCGGTTATTGGGGAAAAAGGTAGAGTCTGAAAAATAGTTAAAAAAAAATTTAGACTAAAAGCGGCAAAAGGTAGAGTACAGTGAAGAAGTGTGTGCATTTGTAAGGTCTTTTCTGGATGTATTTCTGATGAGTGTGATTTTCAGGCAAGTATAGTCTGCCACTTAAACGAGTGTTGGAGCTATCACTGGCAAGTGTAGTCTGCCTCAAGCTCTTCTGTTGGTTGTTGTTGTTCTGGCTGTTGTGACGTTGCTTTGTTGGCTGTCGAGGAGTCTTTCTTACAGCGGACCACAGACCACTATTATACTGTAACCACGTGGTCCGCAATATAGCCAATCAGCTATTTCTCTGGAGCTCGTGACAAAACTTGCACGCTGTATTATAGTGGCCTGTGAAATAGCCACTCCGTATATATAAATGAAACAAAAACAGGAGTCAGAAAATGACCTCGTATCCCCCATCACAAACGACGAAATAATGAATATAATAAAAAAATGCAGAAACTCTTCCTCACCCGGCGAGGACGAGATTAGCTACAAAATCCCAAAACAAAGTACTAACTCGCTAATAACTAGACTTGTAATCCTCTATAACGCATGCCTCACCCATTGGTACTTTCCAAAATGTTAGAAAGCAGCCATTGGTGCCATGATGGTGTCATGGCATCAAAACGAGTGAAATGTAATAACAAAATAACAAGAAGAAAACGGCAATGGTTTGATGATAAATGCAAGGTACTAAAGAAACAATTTGATAAGATAGCAATGGAAAAAGGAAACTTCCCATTTGATAGATCTCTTGCTGTTAACTGAGAACAAAAAAACTTGGCTTCTAAGAAAATTGGGCCACTCCACTAACATCACTCTAATGTTATATGGTGATCCAGAGAAAACTGCTTTGGAAAATGCCAGTATATTCAGTGCGGTACAAGAATATATTTGGGAAACAATCAGATTCGAGTGAATAATTATTAAACAGTGGAATTGAATCCTTGTGTTTTGCTCTTGTTGACTGATTTCTGATAGTGCACCCCAACCCGGACACGTGCACTGTTGGCCTATTATACCTTCATCTGTATACCAGAATGCCTCCATACCCGATAGGTAATGGATATATAAGAGATGACGAGGTATTGTGTGGTACTTTCTTTCTAATTCATTCGATCAGTTTCTGTTTATGTACAGTTGCACTTGCACCATTGTAAATGTGTGTTTCTGTAGGGTACAGTGTTAATATAGGCATTGCCTGTTTGCCAAACCTCATTTCAATGATGAAATAAAAATATTGTTTAAAAAAAAGAAAAAAAGAGGTAATCAGACTGACGCAGTCTTGATAGTTCACACAGTCTTGGGCAACATTCTGTCCCAGAATTTCATTACACAGACTCCCTAACCCGCTGAGTATTTTCATGATATTTTTCATTAAATTTAGTCTTGACTAACTGAAAAAACTGGGCTTCCGACAGAGGAATGCGATTCAACGCGAAGAAATGCTATATTCTAAGTCTGAAGAAGAAAAGCCACAGATTCTACACCCTTAACAACCACATTTTAGAACAAGTAACATCAAACCCGTACGTAGGTCTGCAAATATCCGAGGACCTAAAATGGAAAGAACATATAAACAACAGCACCAAAAAGGCCAGTTCAACCCTTGGGTTCCTTCGCAGAAATTTCCAACACTGCCCAGGGGAATGTCGCAAAACAGCATACATTGCACCAGTCAGATCCATCATGGAATATGGGGCAATCATCTGGGACCCACATACTAAAAATGAAATAATTAAACTGGAAAACATCCGAAGAAGAGGTGCGAGATTCATCGCCAAAGACTACAAATCTAGGGAAGACGGCTATATGACGACAATGCTGGAGGACTTAAAATTACCAACCCTACAAACCAGACGCCAACAAAATCGTCTGATATTCTTTTATAAAGTCTTATAAAATTCCAAAAATCAAAACGTCAAATTAAAGCTAAACAATACACAGACTGCCAAACATCAAACATTGTAAGTTCTTCTGCAAACAAGAGGCCCCAAGGGGCCTGAGGGCGCTCACCTGACATGGTAGCCTAAATATCAACCCAGAGAATTGATTTCAACAAGTTGCATCTGCTCCTCCTAAGAAAAGCTTATACCAAATATCCAAAGATTCTGACCAGTGTATCTAAAAAAAAAAGATTTTTAAAGAATATTCCTCATATTGAACTAAGTTATAATTCAGGCTCCCACAGGGAGCCCATATATGAACCCAGGGACTTGGCTTTAACAAACTTGAATCTCACCCCCCTAAGGATGCTGCACACCAAATATCAAAACATTCCGACTGCTGGATCTGAAGAAGAAGATTTTTAAAGAAAAGTCCTCATTTTGAACTAAGTTACAATTCGAGCTCCCACAGTGAGTCCAAATATGGACCTAGGGACATGGCTGAAGAAGAAAATTTTTAAAGAAAAGTCCTCATTTTGAACTAAGTTACAATTCGAGCTCCCATAGTGAGTCCAAATATGGACCTAGGGACATGGCTTGAACAAACTTGAATCTCACCCCCTAAGGATGCTGCATACCAAATATCAAAACATTCCGACTGCTGGATCTGAAGAAGATTTTTAAAGAAAATTCCGCATTTTGAACTAAGTTATAATTCGGGCTACCACAGTGAGCCCAAATATGAACCCAGGGACTTGGCTTGAACAAACTTGAATCTCACCCCCTAAGCATGGTGCATACCCAATATCAGAAGATTCTGCCTGCTGGATCTTGAGAAGAAGATTTTCAAAGAAATTTGCCTGAAATGCACTAAGTTCAAATTTGGGCTCCTATATTGAGCCCAAATATAAACCCAGGGGGCCGATTTGAACAAACTTGAATCAGATCCACCCCACAATGTTGCTTACCAAATATGAAAAAATTCTGAAGCTGGATCTGGAGAAGAAGATTTTTTAAGAAATATGCCTGAAATGCACTAAGTTAAAATTTGGGCTCCTATACGGAGCCCAAATATAAACCCAGGGGGCCGATTTGAACAAACTTGAATCAGATCCACCCCACAATGTTGCTTACCAAATATGAAAAAATTCTGAAGCTGGATCTGGAGAAGAAGATTTTTTAAGAAATTTGCCTGAAATGCACTAAGTTCGAATTCGAGCTTCTATAGTGAGCCCAAATATGAAACTAGGAAGCCGATTTGAACAAACTTGAATCAGATCCACCCCACAATGTTGCATACCAAATATCAAAAGATTCTGCCTGCTGGATCTAGAGAAGAAGATTTTTTAATAAATTTGCCCGAAATGCACTAAGTGCGAATTCGGGCTTCTATATTAAGCCCAAATATGAATCCAGGGGGCCGATTTGAACAAACTTGAATCAGATCCACCCCGCAATGTTGCATACCAAATATCAAAAGATTCTGCCTGCTGGATCTGGAGAAGAAGATTTTTGAAGAAATTTGCCCGAAATGCACTAAGTTTGAATTCGAGCTTCTATAGTGAGCCCAAATATGAATCCAGGGGGCCGATTTGAACAAACTTGAATCAGATCCACCCCGCAATGTTGCATACCAAATATCAAAAGATTCTGCCTGCTGGATCTGGAGAAGATGATTTTTTAAGAAATTTGCCTGAAATGCACTAAGTTCGAATTCGAGTTTCTATAGTAAGCCCAAATATGAATCTAGGGAGCCGATTTGAACAAATTTGCATCAGATCCATACCACAATGTTGCATACAAAATATCAAAAGATTCTGCCTGCTGGATCCGGAGAAGAAAATTTTTTAAGAAATTTGCCTGAAATGCACTAAGTTCGAATTCGAGCTTCTATAGTGAGCCCAAATATGAATCTAGGAAGCCGATTTGAACAAACTTGAATCAGATCCATCCCACAATGTTGCATACCAAATATCAAAAGATTCTGCCTGCTGGATCTGGAGAAGAAGATTTTTTAATAAATTTGCTTGAAATGCACTAAGTTCAAATTTGGGCTCCTATATTGAGCCCAAATATAAACCCAGGGGGCCGATTTGAACAAACTTGAATCAGATCCACCCCACAATGTTGCTTACCAAATATGAAAAGATTCTGCCTGCTGGATCTGGAGAAGAAGATTTTTTAAGAAATTTGCATGAAATGCACTAAGTTCAAATTCGAGCTTCTATAGTGAGCCCAAATATGAATCTAGGAAGCCGATTTGAACAAACTTGAATCAGATCCACCCCACAATGTTGCATACCAAATATCAAAAGATTCTGCCCGCTGGATCTGGAGAAGAAGATTTTTTAAGAAATGTGCCTAAATGCACTAAGTTCGAAATCGGGCTCCTATACTGAGCCCAAATATGAACCCAGGGGGCCGATTTGAACAAACTTGAATCAGATCCACCCTACAATGTTGCATACCAAATATCAAAAGATTCTGCCTGCTGGATCTGGAGAAGAAGATTTTCAAAGAAATTTGCCTGAAATGCAGTAAGTTCAAATTTGGGCTCCTATACTGAGCCCAAATATAAACCCAGGGGGCCGATTTGAACAAACTTGAATCAGATCCACCCCACAATGTTGCATACAAAATATGAAAAGATTCTGCCTGCTGGATCTGGAGAAGAAGATTTTTTAAGAAATTTGCCTGAAATGCACTAAGTTCGAAATCGGGCTCCTATACTGAGCCCAAATATGAACCCAGGGGGCCGATTTGAACAAACTTGAATCAGATCCACCCTACAATGTTGCATACCAAATATCAAAAGATTCTGCCTGCTGGATCTGGAGAAGAAGATTTTTTAATGTTTTTCCCATTGCCTACAGTGTTAAAAAGTGCTGACTCAGCACTTTTTCAAAGTCCCGAAACTGTACCCTATGATAAAACCGATGGCAATTTTTTTTTACCAATCCTTTCTGTTGGTCCTAAGGAAGCTGCACACCAAATAAACATTCTCAATGCCGTGCAGTTTTGGAGATATGGGCGTTTTAAATTTTTTCTATTTTTAGCTCCTGCGGTTCCCACGGGGCTGCGGGAAATTTTTTTTTGCATAAATCAAGTACTCATGACCCAATAAGCCCTCACATAAAATTTGGTTCAAATCAGCCTCTCGGTTTGGAAAATAGAAATTTTGGGCGGGGCAAAAAATTTTGCCCCTCTCATAACGACGCCAAGTATAGCCCCACAAACTTCTCTTGAACAAATCTGAGTCTACACCTCAAAAGGAAGCTGCACACCATATATCAAGTCTCTGCTACTGCTGGTTCATGAGAATAAGATTTACAAAGATTTTGGTGCCCCTTGGGGCGTGGCACCACCCAGGAGGAGGGGCAACTTCATTTGAACAAATCTGAATTGGCATTAGGTAATAAACATTTAGCCAACATTTGAATAAAATTGGGCTAGTGGTTTAGGAGGAGAAGTCGATAATGTAAAGTTAACGCCGGACGGACGACGACGGACGACGGACAGAAAGTGATTAGTAAAGCTCCCCTTGAGCTTCGCTCAGGTGAGCTAAAAACAACAGCAGACCAGTGGAAATTCCATCAAGCAGAACAGAACAATATAGAAACTCTCTCTTCGTCTGCACGGCAGTACACTGGAACTATCTGGAAGAAAATATAGTCCGCGCACCGAACATTACGTGTACAGTGCATTAAAAATCTGAGTCCTGTTAATCAAGGGTAATTAAGATCAGTCAGCCTATAAATAGATTCTGTCAATCATTGACTGCAAGGGAACTATTTCAGTCTCCATGGTAATAAACAAGCTGGCTGTCCGTGTTGAGATGAGTGAGGAAATGTTAATTATTTTTACCAGAGAGAAAACTGGGATTGTTGAGGGTATTGTAACATACCACAAACTAGTGATTTACATTAATTTATCTTCTTTTATTACGGTAATTAAAACAACTATGTACATTATCAAATGTAAACTTTAGAAACATGACAGGTATATACAAGTTTAAGGAAAATAAAAATTAACCTCAACAGTATAACTAGACAGGCATAACTTGTAGAATAAACTGAATTTTCAAATTAAAAAAAAAACCTGCAGAACTATGGTCTGATTTGTTGACAAACAAACTGGATAACTTGACTAGCGTCTGATCAATCGACGGCGAAATTTGGAAAGTTGGATGATGAAATATATCTTCGAGATGTGAATTTCTGGCAAGACTTTATTCATCAAAGTTGTCATTACTTACTTTCGGTCTGTCGCTCCCAAAGTTTGATACATTATCTGTCCAAGACAAAAAGGAAAACACGCGAAACAAATGTGTTTACAAATTAAATCCGAAATTGAATTTCGATCAAAATAGAAATCCGGGGGGTGGGGGGGGGGGAGTATTATCTATCGGCTGAGAGATGTAACGTCATTATTGATATTTAGACGCATTGTGCCATTATAGGCTTGCTTGGCTCTTATAGCCAATGACGGCCCGATACGTTGCGCGCCTTCTTCTTGTTGGGCATTAATATTAATATTATAGTTGGGGAGATTAAGAAAGTGCCAGTGAGAAATATTATAAAACGAGTACTGGGACATTACAAAGGACAATAGGATTGGGATGACACGTGTGGGACAGGGAAAATGAAGGCCTTTTCAGTAGAGGGGAGCGGCAAATTAATTAACGTCTTGTGTCGGAATTAAAACTTCTATTCTTCGAGTAGGCTTCAGAATTAAACTTGGCGAGTAAGTTTAATTCTGAAACTTGCGAGTATAAAAATTCCGAACGCAGGCGGCAACGTATTTACTCTTCTGAAAAAAAAGAGATGGGCCTGTAAGATTGGAACGGTAATGCGAAAAATTAATACAGTTCGCAAATATTTTCCCATAGGCTTGATGAATTGGACATTTCGCATTTCAGTGTGGGAGTTTCGGCCTCAAGCAAGACGACAAGAGTGTATCTAGGGAGGGTCATGGAGGATGTACGACCGCCTTCCCGAATCCCAAAGGTCCGCAGCCGATATTCTCCACAGTAATATAATACATGCCTACATTGAATTTGATTCACTTTCCCTCAACATGAAATCTTTGATCACTGCTGATATCACATATTGAATACTCCCACCACCGGACTATCACCGATGGCCAAAGGTCAAGTTGGAGGAGATTATGGGAGGAGGCCACCCCTCCTATAATCTCCTCCAACTTCACCTCTGCCAAGGCTTGGCCCCTGGCCAAGTTTTTAGTCTTTTTAGTTGCCAGACATTCTCATCCTTGAGTTGCATTGTGGGTGACCCCCTAAAAAATGCGGGCTACACCTCTTAATGGACGACCTTACATTAAGTCCATAGATTTCTACACTATACTGGCTCCACACAAGCATGGTTAGCATTAGTTGATGTGAATGAGGTAGGTGATGAGGTGGGGGCTGCTAGAAAAGTACGTAGGACAGATGAGGGGGGTCCAGGCCGGAGCAATGCTGTATAGCGTTTGGCGTGGACTATCAAAAGTGGTAGGAAAGGGGGGCCAGAGAAGCAGGTAGATAGGGGTGTAAAGTCCAAAGGCAGTGGGGAATGCAGCACCAGAAACAGATTTGATGTGCTCGATTCGGAAGAGTCAGAGGAGGTGGAGGTAGTTGCAACAGATAGTAGCTTGGGGTCTAGGCCAGGAAAAAGGAGGAGGGATCCGGGAGAAGACCAGGGGAGTAGTCCAGGTAGTTCAGGGCCTGGAAAGAGACGGAGGGACAAGGATAGGAGTAATCCTAGGTCAAAGATACCGATACCGATATTGATTCCGAGTGGGGCTGTTGGAGAGGAAGAGGACGCTGTAAACAATAGGAGACTAGAGGAGATAAATAGGGCGAGGGCCAAAAGTAAGTTGGTGGTTGCGGGAAGTAGCATAGTTCGGGGGATCGACAAGGTTGTCTGTGGTCCGGACAGTAAAAATAGAACAGTTTTGTGCTTTCCGGGGGCTAAAGTGGAGGACCTGAGGGATAGAGTGGACGGTATTGTAGCTGGGTCGGGGCCTGATCCGGTAGTGGTATTACATGTGGGATCCAATAACATCAGGGAGAGGAAATCAGTTCGTTTGGTGGACACATACAAGGACCTAATTAGTAAGCTACTTAGCAGGAATGCTCGGATCATCGTTTCAGGGGTGCTCCCCGTTATGGGTGGTGGGAATGAGAGGAACTCGCTGATTATGGCACTAAACGAGGAGCTGGAAGAGCACTGCAAAGACTTGGGAATACATTTCACTGACCACTGGGATTCATTCTGGGGACAAGGCGAGTTGTATGGGCGTGACGGATTGCATTTAAGTAAGATGGGTACAGACCTGTTGGGCCAAAAAATTTTACAGGTGGCTGGGCCTTTTTTTGGAGAAAAGGGGGGTAGGGGACCACAGCCGATAACCCAGAGGGGCACAAATGCTGGTAACATAGGAAGAACAACAAACATGCACAACACAGGGACATACCAGAGTTATAATAATGTGCCAGTGATGACAAAAAAAACAAAGATTCATTAAGTTTGGGTACTGCAACATCCAGTGTCTGCACAAGAAAGTAAGCGAAATATCAACAATGATGGACGAAGGAGACTTCGATATAATGGGTCTAAGTGAGACGTGGATACGACGGGATGAGCGGGTTGATCAGATGAAGGGTTGCGTGTGGATAGGAGCTGGGCGAACTGAGGGTCAGAAACGGGGTGGGGGTGTTGGCATCTACGCTAAAGAGGAATTACAGCCCTCATTGATTACAGATCTCACAGAAGCAAGGACTCAGATTCCAGTATCCAACGAAATAGTCTGGGCAAAAATCAAGTTAGGAAGCAGGAGTGTTGCCGTTGGTGTTGTATACTTAGCAGTGGAGGGAAGTAAGCCCGAGTGGAATGATTCAATATATACAACTCTTAGATCGAATATCACAGAGCTTGAAAGCAGAGGGTTCAGTATTGTCCTAATGGGGGACTTCAATGGGCACATCGGGGATAAGGAGGAGGGCATACAGGGAGGTGATAGGAAAATTAACACGAATGGGAGGAAGATGTTGGACCTATCAAAAGAGCTTGGTTTAAAGATCCTGAACAGGGATGCGAAATGTAAGGGTAAATGGACCTGGGGGAGGAACGATAAGAAAACAATAATTGATTATATACTCACTGACATTAGCGTATGGAGGGAGGTTATAGATGTAGAAATAGATGACGAGGGAAAAAATGACTTGGGTAGTGATCACAACCTGATAACAGTTAAGATTATGGGCAAAAAGACGAATAGAGACAGAAATACCTTCAAGGAAGTTTGGGGACTAAAACAAGGAGCCGACTGGAAGCAGTTTCGGGAAAAACTAAAACCAAGTCTTGAATGTATACCTAGGGATGCAAATGTCCAGAGTATTTCAGATGGCATAGTAAATAGCCTAACAGGGGCAGGGAAGGATTGTATAGGAAGGGTGAGGGTCCCAACGAGAGAGCTTGGATACAGGGTTAACGAGGGACTGAAAAAGGCTATAAAAGAAAGGAAGGTAAAATGCGCTGCTTACAGAAGAAGTAGGAAGCTTAAAGGGGTGGATAACAATGACACGAGACTAATGAAAGGAGAATATGAACTGGCACGGAAAAGGGTGAATGAGATAAAGAATAATAATAGGAAGGAGCGCAATTGCAGTCTTGCCAGAACAATAAAGAAAACGTGGGGTTCGAGCTCAAACGTATTTTGGAACTGGGTAAATAAACGGGGGAAAAGTAGTGTGCAGAGTATCAAAGTGGATGGGGAAAGTACAGAAGATAAAGGCCGTATCGCTTCAGAGTTAGTCAAGCACTGGGAAAAGATAAACGATAGGCGATGGGGCAGTGGGTCCCCACCAAAAAGAAATACACTGGTGGAGGAGAACCTATCCAATCGTGTATGTAGCAAAATAACGGCAGAAGAAGTGCGGAACGTGGTCTCGAAATTAAAAAATGGTAAAGCGGGAGGGACTGATGAAATTCCGAACGAATTCCTCAAAAATGGAGGGGAGGCACTTATTGAAGTCCTGACAAACCTTTTCAACCTGGCTCTGCAAAAGCAAGAGGTCCCCAGAGAGTGGAGGGAAAGTAAGGTGTCGTTCATACACAAAAAGGGGGATAAGGAAGTTCTAGATAACTATAGGAGGATATCAGTTAGTAGTAACATCGGAAAAGTATTCTGTAAGGTCATATACGGTAGACTAGAGGAAGTTATTGAAGAGAAACGTTTTTTAGGAGAAATTCAAAATGGTTTCAGGAAAGGACGAAGAGTCACTGATCACCTATTTACACTCACCCAACTGATAGAATCAACAAAGGCTGAAAAGAAAAAGATGTTTCTGGCATTTCTAGATGTGAAAAAAAGCGTACGACCGAGTGTGGAGGGAATGTATGTGGAGAAAGCTCGAGGGCATCGGACTGGGGGGTGACTTTGTGGGAATCATGAAAGCACTGTATACAGATGTGCAAAGCCAACTCAGTCTAGGGAGTATCACTACAAAACGAGTCCCTATGGATATAGGCCTCAAGCAGGGGTGTATCTTTTCACCGATTTTGTTTGCATTGTATGTTAAAGATTTAGGGGACGAACTAATTCAGAGTGCGGAGGGGGTAAATGTTAGAGACATAAAGATACCAGGCTTATTCTTTGCGGACGACATGGTGTTAATGTCTAGAACTGAGCAGGGGCTAGAGAAATTGCTGGAAATTGTTGGTAGATATGGGAACACTTGGAGGCTCGAACTAAATGAAAATAAAAGCAAGGTAATACCCGTTGGACGCAAGGTAGATATGACGAAGAGATGGAGAGTGGGGGAGTTCTCAATCCCCGAAGGGGAAAGCAAACAAATCACTGTAGGAGAAACGGGAGAGTATGAGTATCTAGGGGTAAGCATAAATATAACGGGAAGAGGGGTGTACAGAAATTACTCAGCCAAACTGATTCTGAAGGGGAAAAGAATTCTGAACCAACTAAAACTTTTAGGGAAAAATAGTTTCAACAAGGTCTTTGTGGGGAAAACACTGTGGGAGAGGGTGGGTTTACCAAGTATAACGTATGGCACGGACGTGATTCCATTAAACCAAACCGTTATTAAGAAGTTGGAAAGTACTCAGAATGATGCCGGCAGATGGATAACAGGGTCGAGTAATGCTGCAGCTTTGGAAGCAGTAAGGGGGGAGCTTAGGTGGATGAAAATCAAGGACAGGGTAGATTTGGGAAAACTGTGTTACGTTAACTACTTGAGAAACCTGCCTGACAACCGGTGGTGCAAATTGATGCTCGATACCATTTGGAATTCTAATATAGAAACGGGGTGGTCAAAACATGTGAGGGAACCAATGGACAATTACTCATTAGAGGTCACAAACATAGAAGTAGGAATGAAAGAAGGCAAAAGGTTTGTCAAAGAGAGAGTCATGGAAGATTGCAATCGAAACTGGCGAGCAGGGGTTAGCGTGAAAAGATCACTGCAGGGGTTACAATATAAAGAAAAGCCAGCTTTTGAGAAGTACCTAGATGGCACCTTTGGAGGGTCACTGCTGTTCAAACTGAGATCAAGATCACTGGAGCTTCGGGGAAAAATTGGGAGAGATGGGGAAAAGGGATGCCAAATGTGCCACTCTGGAGTAGTGGAGACCCTGGAACATTTTCTCTTGGAATGTCCACAGTATATACCTCATAGAATAAAATTTACTGGAAGAATAATGCAGAAGTGGGGTGAAGAAACAAAGGATAGATGGCTGAAGGGGGACACGAGGGAGAGGGTAGGAATGCTTATTGAAGAAATTGAAAAAGAGGAAGTGAGGGACACTATTAAGCAGTTTATATCTGAATGCTGGGAGGAGAGGAGGGGAAGACGGGGTGGGGTGCAGGGGGAATGATGGCCTTCTCTTATGAGGACCGCGACAAATCAGCGGCTGGCCAAAGAGTTATTATTATTAGTTGAAGACAAGAGCACCATTAACGCGCATAACGATTTAGTAAATTTCGCCACCGTGCCCCCATGTGGGCAATCGGAATTAAGTGCCTTGCGCAGCAGATTTCCGTTGCTAAAAACCAGACATTTTCATGTACGGGAAGATGTGCGATGTTTATTGAGGGAAATCATCCATCCATCCTCGAATTCATGTCTAAGTATATTTACAACAACAAAAAAAGGAAATTCGGAAGGAAGTTGACTTCCAAGACAAAATGTCCTCCAATACGCGCCCCAACATGTTTTTGGTCGGAGGTTTGGTCAAGGGTGAACAAGAAATCGCACAATATTCTCCGAACGAGACAGAATGTGGGGAAGAAAACTTCAAAACCGCATTACTGGACCATCGTGACTAATGCACCATCCCCCGTCGCATCAAAGCCCAACAGGGATATCTGCGACGTACAGACACAGACAGACAGACAGATACGTTTTCGTTTCGGTGTTTTCTTTAATGAGTTTAATTAGTTTAGTATTTATTCAATAACTGACATGTGTATACATTTCACAATAACATTTGACTAACAAAAAATGAACAACACTAGATACAAAGAGTATACACAAAACAAGAAAGCATATTGTTGTGTATTAGAGGGATTCGACAGAAAGCTAAAGCTTATGTAGGTCGTCTCCCTGTCAACGTATAACTTACTCCTGTAGGTGGTACAGATGAACGGAAGAGCCCAAACGTCGTTGCATGAAGGCCGATATCCTCCCTTCATTGTAAATTTACAACGTTAGTTGCTACGATTGGAGATCAAGAGGGTTAAGCGTCACATCAGAATAGATACGGAGCAGAGGAAGGCGCCTCGACTGCCAGACAACGACGTGTGGGATTGTTTAAACTTCAATGTGAAATGAAGGGAAAAACAGAAGAAAGAATAGAAGCACTGATAGATCGAAAGAAGAGGAAAGGAACTAATATGATGCAATCAGCTTGAATACATGATACATAGAGATTATCACCATTATGCGGATGCAAAGGAGCATGGGACCTCCACTGACAGCACACGACGAGTCAAGGACCAGTCGTGATCTATCCCCAGAGGCCGGTACAAGACTCCGACGCATACTTTGCACATGCAACAGATGATAATGATGTATTTATCAGGCAATATCTTGGGAATAAGTCTGAGTTAATACAGACCAAGTACATGTTGAATGTATGTTAAGTAAAATTTACACACAAGAGAATCGTAAGTAGGCAATTTATTAACTTCTAGTTCATTTAGTAGCGAATTAGGTGTAAGTAAACTTCAAGGCGCTAGAAGTTGGAAGGCGCGAGAGGGCATTCCACAACAGGCGTTAGACTTTCCCACTCGGAATGGGGGTGGGAGCGTAGTGTTGGGTTTCAACTATTGGAATCGCTTGCTTGATAAAATGAAGTCATGTACAACTTCGGAAATAAGGTAGTTTTCATCGTTATTCAAGAATTGTGAGCCAAATAGAAGCATGGATGTATCTGCTACATATGGGAGTAGATTAATCGTATAATTACGAGCGTTTGAGAACAAAGGACAATGAAAGAAAAAGTGATCAGTAGTTTCACGTTCACAACGCTGGCAGAAGGGACTGAGTGATAGGTGATTATCGAAAAGATGGGAATTAAGACTGCTACAGTGCAACCACAGCCTACAATGGTATATTTGAGCCCTGCGAGATTTCGCATTACTATAGAACTTTGATGGTCTTTGGTTACCATTATTGAGAAACGTTTTAAAGTTAATCAATGATGAGTTCTCGCGGACAGGTAACGGCAACTTATTCCACTGGTCCGTAACGCTGGGGATGAAAGAAGACTGATACAATTGCGTTCGGCAAAAAGGAACGCGGTGGTTTTCACTGGATCGGAGACTGCGTGATGAATTCGTCAAAGAGATAAGTGGTGGAACTTTGTTGGAAATGTATGGAGGTGACATGTGATGATACATTTTGAAGAACTGAATTAGTTTATGTTTGTGGCGTCTTTCTTGCAAGGATTCCCACCGGGTTTCCGAACATAATAACGTTTTACTGGCACTAACTGTTGCTCCGGTGATGATTCTTGCTGCTGCAATTTGTATTTTTTCGAGTTCCGCGACATTTGTCACAGAACAATTATCCCAGACAGTGTCTGCGTATTCAAGAAGTGGTCTAATAAAGGCGAAATGTATTTTTTCTTTAATTGGTATCCAACTCAAAAATGTCCTAAGTCCTACGTCGATATGTACCACAACCTATATATACCAGTGGATATGTACCACATCGGCAGTCGATATGTACCACTTGAAAAGTCGATATGTACCACATGAAAGGTCGATATGTACCACTTGAAAAGTCGATATGTACCACTTGAAATGTGAATTAGTTTTGATAAATATGCTCGATTTTTTTATTTCATTTTCTATTTATTTTATAATTTTTTTTCCCTTTTCTACACGTCAAAAATATTATGTATTTTTGTACTGTTTTTCTCTGGATAATTTCGGTAAAATTCCATTGATAATGTTAAATCTTTGATGCGGTACTCTACATTAAATTTTTTTAAAATAGCATTCAGTGTCGGTATGTTGGCAAAGTTACTAATATGTCGTTTGTTTATTCTTTAATCTTGAAACAAGCTTCGGAGAAAAGTGAAATGCCAATTAAGACAGTATTTATAAATAAACACTCCACTGCCCAAGCAATCTCCATAATAACTTGAAGAAGGATGGGTAGTTGCAATCAAAACATATGCTAACTGGAAGAAGGACGAGGAATTGCAATCAAAGCATGTACTGACTGAAAGAAGGATGGGGAATTGCAATCAAAACAATGCTAACCGACAGAAGGATGGGTAATTGCAATCAAAACATATTATGAGCAACGCCTGTTGCCGCGCACACTTTATCCTTTGATAGTATTACTTCAAAATGTTTATTCATTGACCGACCAAGCCAGAAATCTGAATAAAATCCAGTGGCATGCAGGTATTCTCATCACAACCGGCGTTACTGTTTGGGTTTCTTTTCTCTTCTCCCGTTAAATTTGCCATCGCACAATGTTACATTCTGGTGGGACTCAAACCTCTACCATCGCCGAGCTGGAACCGAGTAGACCCCACTCTCTAACAGTTTTAATGGCGCTGAGGGATTGAGTATTGACATCTAACACTCCAACGTAAACTGCCGGGAATTATAACCGCGTGCATACCCCCTCAGACTCCATTTGATGCAATAGGAAAGCTAGGCCTGTGTGATCAAAGTGAAATAAAATAAGGTTAACCGGATCGCAAGGGATTTGTAAATCCCACATCGTCCCTGCGTGCCTTCGGCGCGCTAAAACCTTTTCATTTCTTCTATTCTCATCAGTTCACCTCACCATGAATAACCCTGGACTGGGTGCAGTTCGGAATTAAGGCCTCGCCAAGATGCCTTGGAATGTGATGTGTGTAATAGATGGCGGCATCGACTTTGCGGAACTGGGATGAATAGAGTAACTTATAGAAAGACGATGAAAGATCAACGAGATGGAATCATTGTCAATTGGTCCTGTCCTGACTGCTCAGGGCCATTAACCACAGAAACCGACATGGATATTGAAGAAACCACAGCGGAAGCAGCAGCGTCCTTCAATGTATCGCTACCTGTTGCCTCTGTAAATGCTGAAATGGAGCAATCTCTCGGGGAAGAGGAAAGATGGTCCTGTGACATACAAAAAAATAAAAAATGGCACAAAAATGGGTGGAGACCTGTTGGCAGACAGCAATGGTTATACATATACAATTAAGCGTCAAACAAACGCGGGTACCACGTGGATTTGTAGTAGTAGGGGGAAGAAATGTTATGCTACGTTCATGCAGTCATTCATCTTTTCTCGTGGCGTCCGAAGTCACACACACCGAAAGAAATGGTTTCGCGCGCCGAAGGCGCGCAGGGACGATTTGGGGAACATGCCCCTTTCGACCCTCGGTGACAGTATGTGAGTTGGTGTTAGTCTGGACGTGGCAAAGGAGTAGAAGGAAGGAGGAGGTTTAGCCGCGTTTGTTCTTTTTCCGGTGCTTCTTCATTGGAGGTGGTTGCGATGGCGATGTTGCTTGTATTTTTTGGATTTCTTGGGCCGCTGTGGTGTGCTTCTCTTCAGGACAGTATTTTTCCAGTACTTCACGGGTTCTTCTGAGGACTTCTTCTACTGAGAAGTTTTCCGGAACTGTCAGGTCCTGGCTTTCCGGCAGTGAAGGAAGAGGGGAGTGAGGGGTCGGAGGTGGTGAAAAGGCAACTTCCAGTTCCTCCTCAGTCTCCACTGGACGTTCCTCATCCAACTTTACCGGCTCAGGAGCCGGCAGTTGATTGGGAGTACCAGTGGGACTAGGAGGGGAACTGGCGGCTGCCTCCAGAACCTCCATCCCCTCACTCAACTCTTTCTTCCTGTTCCGGAATGCCTCCAAGCGCCGTGCGTCCCCGCGCTTGGTTGATGGACTCTTCTTCTTCTTCCTCTCCTCAGGGCCTCCGTGTCTCTTCGGGTGAGGACCAGTGGGAGAGGGGATCCTCTCTCCAAAGGTGCTACCTCTCCCCGAAGAGGATGGTGTTTCGTCTTTTACAACTTTCTTTACTTCGAATTCCAATTTCAGGTAGACACAGTCCAGGAGACAGGACATGAGATGCCCAAAGCTGAGCTGGTCTTCTCCAATCTATCTGGTAGCTCCATGGTAGTTAGATGTGAACACTTTGCAATCAGAAGTGTGAATGAACGGTCACACACACCCTGGAAACCCATGTGCTTTATTACTAAACTCTGCAAGAGCTATTGTTAAAGAGACAGCTAAAAATGGTTTGTATACGTCATCGGGTGTCATTGCAAAACAAGCCCTAGAATCTCTTCCAATGGACGGCGTTCCACTCCCAAGATTAGATCAGCTTGCACGGTCAGCTAATAGGGCTAGAGAACAACTTCGACCAGCACACCCAAAAGATTTAAACTTCACATTGGATGAGCAGAACATTCCACCTGTTTTTTTTCTTCAGCAAGATATTAGTAGTATGTCTCGCACGTTTGGGGCCTTATTTGGGGGACCTCGGAAGTGACGTCATGTCATGTGACGTAGTGGCGCCATGTTGTGTTGTCATGGTAACCCGCGTGAGCGGCCATGTTGTGACGTCATCTCCATAGTGATACGTGGTGTGAGTGCGCATGCGCAGCGCGTGTTGTTAGGGTGATACGTGTTTCCGTCGTCCATTTTGTATACTGGAGGCCGCCATCTTGGTTTCTATGGTAGCACGTGACTGCTATGTTACCCAATTGTTCTGCAATAAGACGGGGTATGTTCGGAGGGTGTGTTCCTTTGTAGAAGAGTAAATCTAATTACCACAAACAACCCGACAATCTCTCCAAATCAAATGTTCTCCTTTTCTGTGGTCTGGATCCGTGTTGGCTATCAAAGCCACTGGTCTGTGATCTGGTAATCTTCTTGGTAATTTGTTTCTTGAAAATACACCCAAACATATTCTCTTCAAACAACTATCTGATCGAAGTGCATTCTCTAACTGCAACGTGTTCATGTCGAATAATCGAAGATTACTTGTCTATTCTTATCCACTTCTATGATGTTCTGGAATTCTGCATACACCAGTACGTTGATTGTGGTTGGTAATGGGTTTTCGAAATGGACTTCTAGTCTCAAGTTTCCTCTCTTCACCAGATCGAAGTGTTGTCCATGTGATAGATCTGGAGTCAGGTCGAATACGAATAGGGTGTATCCATTTATGTACTCTTCTCGGCTGATGTGGTTTCCTTCATTCTCATACATTTGTTCAGTTCCTTGGAACAGAGTTGCATAACATCTCGCCACTTCTTGTTGTTCGAATCTAGGTTGTAATGGTTTGGCTGGAATCTGCTGCCCATCCACGTACAATGCCAAGTAATTGATTTTGTAGTTCTTGAAATTATATGGATTCTTTGAAAAGTTTCCATTGAAAGCATCGTTGTCTACACATCCCACTACGATGGTCTAAAAATACGTTTTCTTGTGTGATGCTCAGATTACCTTTCGGCACTGAAAACACCTTGGTTTCCACACGATCGATAGGATATTTTGCAGTTGCTTTTGTTAGTGCTTTCTCGTGAGCCATTCTCACGAATGATTGGAGTCTCTCTTTGCGTACAAACATGGATACATCTAGAATTTTGATCTTGTATGTAGCGGTATCGGCCATCAATGCGAAAGCATCTTTGGCACTATTCATTTTAACATGAACATTAACTCCATTCAGCAAGTAACGAGTTTGGAAAAACATGTCCAAATGTAATCTTCCAGTCATGTCCACGATTTTACTTTTCTCTATAAATTTCTTTCGAAGAAGAAATCCCTTGTTATCATCTGTCAAATCTTCCATGTGTCCGGCCGTATCCTTGTACCATAATGCATTAGTCAGTTGTGACTTCTTGGCAGCTGGTCCACAACTCAACAAAGTTTCTATGAAAGCTCTGTAATGATAAGTGTTGTTGGAAGGAGATACCAGTTTTTCATTCAAGCTGATATCGATTTGATTAAATAAGAAATGCATCCATAAATTGACTGGGTCCACTTTGGCATCGGGTGCAATTGACGCCCCATTGGAATTTACAACCGTTGCTTTAACATACAAGTATGTCTGTGCCAAATTCAAATAATCATCTCCTAATCCTGCAATGTGGAATTCTATTGGACCACTGTTTCCTATAGTCGCCAAAGGCCTGTGTTATACCCATTGCCCATGTTCCACACTAGTCTGTGTTGGTGGTATGGAAAACAAGTCGAGTTCGCTGTTGACACACTCACAAGATTTTTCATTAATGAGAGACATCATGCACCGAGATGGTCCTGGGTCTGAACAGTTCTCCTTCTTTTTGTCGATTTGCTAGTTTTGCGTGGTGCGGGCCTTTTTATACTTTTCCTACCGGGTGGTTTTGAACCACCAACCACTTCATTCCAAGCTCCTGCACCAGCCTCTTTGACTCTTTTGATTGCTGCCTTTTTTACATTTTTCCCTTCAATGACATCTTCGGCAAAGGCTGCTCCTTTTCTCAATAACTGTTTTCCCATGGTCCTGGCTGTAGTTTTCAATAAAGGTAACACCATATTCTTCAGTCCTCCCAATATACTTCCCAAACCACATCCTCTCTGTATTTGAGCTCCAGAAAAAGCCGGTAGACCATTCCCAGCTTGTTTCGTGTAATATTCTTCATATAATTTGGACTTACAACAATAAGTCATGTTTATGTGAAATGAAGAGATCTACGATTTCTGAAATGAAGTGTCACTGTCATTTTCCCGAACTCGAATGGTACTATGGCTCCTGTGTCACCCCTTATATACACCTGGACGGTACTGAAATTTTTTCGTTCTACTGGTACATAATACACATTCTCAAATGTTTTAGAGATGATATCCCCATATTTTCCACGCACGGGTACGATACGAAGAAGTGGTATTCTTGTATCTCCTACGACTTGGTCACGAACCAAGTCACAATATACATAGAGTGAATAAAATCCTTGGTTGACATCGGCAACTCTGGAAGAATTGTAAGTTCCTGATTTAAAAACACACTCATTAAATCCCAAAATATTTTGAAGAGTAGGGCTCAATGTGACCACGACTCCATCACGTACCGTGATACGAACTTTACCAGTCACTCTATCCAGTTCAAAAGCTACCTTATCGTGACGAGGCAAGAGTAATTCTTTAACACCATTGATAGCTCGTATCACATCAGTGGGGTCCGAATAACGACCTTCCTTGAGAGTAAGTCGGTAATTGTTTTTCGAAGACCAGAACACTGTAACGAAAGCTTCTTCTCCACGAATATTGAACCAAGTATTTGGATACTGAATCTCTGCCAGACCTACTTCCCATTCTCCCGTGAGATTCACTGGTTGTGATAACTGAGTGGTGTACGTAGTCAACGTGTTTTCTGGAAACACGTTCATAGAACTATTACTTGGTAGAGTCAAATAAAACATCACTTTTTCTTAATGGTTGGATTTGGTAACAAATATCCTATGCTACTACTCAAGAGAGCAGTCCACAACTTGCTGTCTGTGTTTTCGAGAGTGAGATTAACGACACTGGTAATGATGATGATATACAAAATGATTATTTGTGAAAAATAAGTGATCTCGCTCCTTGGAATTCTTTTACCAAACAGAGGCCAAGAACCGTTCGATCCTTTTTCCATTTTGAAGAAACTTCAGAGGTTCACTTCCTTTTATAGGTGAGCTGACTCTGTTTGATCCACGAATTGAACGAAGTTGGGTATCCCAACCACTTTACGAACAATTCCCTTTTCTTACCTCGACCACGTTTCTTGAGTATGTGTTCGATTTTGTAAATAATTTTATGTGAAACTCGCTGAAGCTCTTCAGTGTAGAATGACCCTTTCAATATTTCTCCATTATCATCTTGTAATATGTATGTGACTGGATGTCCTTTCTTGATGGCTACTACTGTGAATAACTCTTCGGTCCAATTGGGCAAATAACCTTTCTCAAAAGTTTTCTTAATTTTATTGATTCTCACTCTGTCTCCTACTTTGTACTTTGGTGTCTTGTGTTTTATGGGTTGTCCATACAACCTTTGCCAAACCTCTTCTTGATTTTCAAAGTTCACGGCAATGGGGGCCATACCTACACTGCGATGATGAGAATGATTATATGATTTCACCAAGTTTTGAAGTGGAAAAGTTAGTGTATTGTTCTTGGTAAAATATTTCCACATTTTGGTTTTCAAAGTTCTATTGAATCTTTCTACTATGGAACATTTTGTTTCCACATTTTGTGTTGTGAAAAAGTCGACTTTGTGATCTTTGAGAAAATTCTGAAATTTTCTGTTTAGAAATTCTTTGCCTTGATCAGTTTGTAATTTTTCTGGTTTACGACCTTGTTTGAAAATTTTACTAAAAGCTTTCACGATGGAATCACCAAGTTTGTTTTGTAATGGTATCACCCAAGCATATTTACTAAACACATCTATACATGTCAACAAAAATTTTATGTTTTTGTTGAATTTACTTATGTTTGGAACATCTACCAAGTCAGCTTGCCATTGTGCATCTATACCACTAACTATTACTTTTCTTCTACGAAATGTATGACGAACAGGTTTGTGAAGAGTGTATGTGTCTTGAGTCTCTAACCATTTTACAACTTGTTTGTTTTTTTTTTCTTGGATGCTCTACGAAGAGCGTCTACACCACCAAAACTACCAGGCACTTCAGAATCATAGTACAATGCTTCCATGACTGCCTTGTTGAAGTGTCAACTCTATTTATACCTTTTTTCGGTCCACTTTGGCGTTTCTGTTTTCTTTGGTTGTTTTGGTTCCGACTTTATCGGTGCCTGTTTCATAAAATCCCAACGTTCTTTATGACCAATTAATTCTTGGGGTATGTTACTATCTCTCAAAGCTTCGGCCAACATTTCCCATCCCTTTGGTTGGAAAGATTTTCGTCTTCTAAGTAAATCGTTTAGAAGATCTGTTACATTCGACCCTACCACTGTTTGATCTTTGTAGACTAATTCACCCTTCTCATTCCAAGATATATTTGGGTCACTTCTAATACGATTCAACAACAACTTGCCCTTTCTCTTCATTGTCATAGGTACAGAATCGAGAATGTCTTCGTCTTTATTATCTTTCTCGAATTCGACTTTAATTGGTCGAGGAGCCATTACCTTTTGTTGAAATGTCAAGTATCTTTGTAAAATTTGATTATATTGAGTCATCTTTTCATCAGCCGAAAGAAAAGGGGCATCGAGAATATCTCTCATTTCTCTATCCAGTGATGAAACAGCCAGTTCATTCGGTTGTCTTGGAGTCTCTTGTAGACGTTCCAATAACATTGGTTCTACCAAAGCCATCTTCTTTGCATATTCCATCATCCAAATATACCTTTAACAGCACCCAATAGTACAGGAGGTAGCAATGCCCCCAAGAATTCCCCTTTCTGCAAGATTTGTCTCCTCTTTTTGTCAGAGGTACCTTTGTTTGCCACTGCCCTCACCAGTTGTTTCTGACGAACGAGTTTGGTTCTCTGAGCTTTGGTCAGAGGTACTGCTCCCTTCAGTATATTCGAGGCACAGTCACACAAACAAGTTATCAATTCTTTGTCTGCATGTTTTAGTATGGATTTGACGAGTGCGGGTTTCGATTTAATAAGAACCCCGAGAAGAGCGATGTTGCGCTTGAGACGGTCAGACATGCTTCTGACTCGAGTCAGACTTGTTGCTCCCCTTTTATACTTTTCGGAGGTACACATATTGGGTTTCCCCAGGAAAAATTTGACTTCTTAATCTCATGTGTTCAGGAGTATCTTGTTTGAGATCTATTAAAATGTAACCATATGGTGTCAAAGTGGCATCTTCGAAAACTTCTCTCAGAAACTTGGAATGACCAGGATACATCTGTGCTGCCAAGTGTGAAATCTGAGAACGATCCCTAGGATTTTTAAACAAGATCATGTAATGACTATTGAGAGCTACAGTCCTATGGACTTTATTTTTATCGAATAAATTTTGAACAATGTAGGTCACACTAATGTTACGGTGATGACTACCTTTAGTAAATAATCTAGACACTCGAACATCTGCATCGAGCATCAGATCATCCAATATGACTAAACTATAAGATTTTAATTCTTGAGGGAGACCCTCTACGAATTCTACTTGGGGTAAAGTATTGTATAATGGTTGCCATTCACTATAACACCAAATGATGTGACTTGGGACAGGTGATATAATATTTTGAACGTTTTGAATAACCTGATTTACAAAGGATGATTTACCACTACCCGTGGGACCACACAATAAACAAGTGAATGGATGTTTCCAACGAGGATCCATCTTTGTTGTTCTATGTGGGTACTACTTCCCTTTTATACCTTTTGGGGAGGTGGCCCCCACTGAACGTGGGGACTACTCCCCCTTTTATACCTTTTGGAGAGGTGGCCAATATGAACCGTCATCCAAAAAATATTTAAAATTGGTGGCCCTCTGACTTACTGGCTGGGGACAGTTTAAGTTTGTTTGATATTTGTCAAGAAGATAAACATCAAATAACTTAAGCGTCATTACCACCTTTTTTCTTGTTTCTTCATTTATACTTTTTTACTTCTTTTTTCTTCTTTTTTTTTTTATAAAAAAATCATCTATTTACAACATCTATTTACATCTTCAATTAGAATCCAATTGTAACAGGTTTCTTGATGGTCATAAATTCAATCACCAAATCCATAATACAACGTCTCTGTTCATTTGTGAGAGGTTTCTCGAACATATCTTCATATTCTTTCTGTACTGGTGGTGGATTCATTCCAGAAGTATTATGGTGCCACAGTAGATGAACATCATTCTTGTTAACTCTTTCAAGTGCATCACTAAAACACGTTATAATCTTTTCTTCTTCAGACATCATTTGGCATACATTATGCTGAATATGACTTGGGTGATCGACTGTACATCCATAGCATTTTTCTTTCATTACAGCGTCAATGTTCTCTTCGACATAATGAGCATATGCCAATCAAAGTTCATGCTGCAAGCGAACTTGCCTGAGTTCACTATCAATTTCATCAACGATCAATGGTCGTGGTTGGGTTATTCTCACTGTGATCTTCTTCTTCTTCTTCAAAGGTGGTTCTTGATTTGGTTTTTTGAAGTCTTCGTGGTTAGTAGGTTTAGTGTCTTCAGTTAAAGTTGTTTGTTGGGTTTTGATGGCTGCATCTACTTCTTCTATTTGAGATTTCAAGGCATTCCATTCTTCTAAAGATAGAGCAATACCAGTCTTCGTAGGATAAGGTTTCTGGTCTTTTCCCTCAAAGTATCTTCTGAGATGAATCTTCAGTTCACCCTGGTACTGGGTGACGTTAGCATAAGTCTGCTTGGTGCCAATTCGGAACATCTTCTCTGGTCAATGGTTCGATCATGAATGATGCCAAGTCCATGCTTTGCCTAATCTTATATATCTTTGACGGACGTGATTGAAAACATCACCCCAGTTGAACAAATTTTGATTGCGTTTTTGATTCTTGGTTGGGGTTTGTGTTTGTTTCCTATAAGATTATAGGTTAAAGTTGGAAAATTTAGAAAATTAGTATAGAAAGTAATGGGAAAGAAACACAATGAGAATACAGAAATTTGATTGGTTGATTAACTTTGATCTGATTGGTCAGTTTGGCAATCAAACTGCAATCTTGATCCTTAAACTGTAGGATATGGCCCTCTGCATTTTATACTGGCTTGGGACAGGTCAAGCTACAAACCTCTGTCCAATGGAGATAAGTCAAATAGCTCCAGTGCATTCCCACCCCCTACAGTTCGTATCCTCTTTGAGGGAATTTTTTTTTTGTTCATCAAAAAAGAAAAAACGAAAACAACATGTCCAACTTAGCAATTTAGTTTTTCTATCATAAAAATTTCCCATTTCTTTTAAATATTCACAACAGAGAATTTCTTAGTAATGATGATGATGATGATTTATTCCTTTGGTTATACAATAGGGGTAGCCTAAAAGACACCAGGAATCAACTTTAAAAAAAACGAAATGAAACTAAAAAGTAAAGAAGTATCATCTGGTTCCAATAGGTGTAACCTAAAAGATACCATGAATCAACATGTCTTTTAAAATAAATGGAACTAAAAAGTTTTGAATGAAACTAAAAAGTAAAGAAGTATCATCTGGTTCCAATAGGTGTAACCTAAAAGATACCATGAATCAACATGTTTTTAAAATAAATGGAACTAAAAAGTTTTGAATGAAACTAAATTTTGAATAAAGAAGTATCATCTGGTTCCAATAGGTGTAACCTAAAAGATACCATGAATCAACATTTTTTTTTAAAAATAAATTGAACTAAAATGTTTTGAATGAAACTAAGTTTTGAATGAAACTAAAGAAGTATCCTCCACTTCCAATAGGGTCAGCCTAAAGTATATCAGGAACATGATGATGATGATGATAATGATGAAAAAACTCTTTGTATTAGAATAAATAAAAAAAAGATTGAAAAAATCTTTACACTAAAAAAAATGTATTGCCTTGTAAGACTTGCCATTTAGAATTTTTTTTTAAGACTGCCATAAAGGACTTTAGAGAATGCCATATAGGACTTTAGAGAATGCCATATAGGACTTTATGAGGACTGCCATAAAGGACTTTTTACTTTGTGAAAAAACTTGCCATGTAGGACTTTATGAGGACTGCCATAAAGGACTTTAGAGAATGCCATAAATGACTTTGAGGACTGCCATAAAGGACTTTAGAGAATGCCATATAGGACTTTTTACTTTGAGAAAAAACTTGCCATATAGGACTTTAGAGAATGCCATATAGGACTTTTTACTTTGAGAAAAACTTGCCATGTAGGACTTTATGAGGACTGCCATAAAGGACTTTAGAGAATGGCATATAGGACTTTTTACTTTGAGAAAAACTTGCCATTAAGGACTTTATGAGGACTGCCATAAAGGACTTTAGAGAATGTCATATAGGACTTTATGAGGAATGCCATAAAGGACTTTAGAGAAAAACTGCCATAAAGGACTTTAGAGAATGCCATATAGGACTTTATGAGGACTGCCATAAAGGACTTTAGAGAATGCCATAAAGAACTTTAAAAATTTGATGAGCCTAATATGATTGAGTAGACCACCTAAAAACCATTTCGGTTTTTTTTAGGAATTTTTTTTTATCAACTAAATAGAACTTTTTTGTAGGCAAAAGCTAGACTTGGTTCAGGTTGTAGAAAAATATGACACTCACTCAATTGTTTCTTCTTTAAATCTCTAGTGGTATGGTACTAACTCCATCTTCTAAAACTCTTCGTTTTGGGTAGAAATATGATAGTCCATCTCTGCTCTGCTGGTAGGTATACATAGTGTTGTCATTCATCACAAATCCTCGGTTGATGCCAGATCCACTTTGTTGAGTCTTCAAAACTTGCAAATATCTGTCTTTCGTCAAATCATTGTGGCGTTTGCTGATTCCCTTACAACTGAATTTATTGGTGGCTCCGAAACAATAATATGTTTTACTACACAGTCCAACAATGCCGGTTCCTTGCCATTCTACCTTAAACAAGCCTGGAGTTCTCCTGTCAAAACGCTTTCTTTCTTGGCAGCATGAGGGTGACAGCCATTCTTTGCCTTCTAATTTGGTTTTCACATAATCATCTCTGTGGAAATCACAACACTCTGATGGAAACCACTTGTGATTCTCTTTGTAAAATTCTACTCTCTTCTCTGGTTTCACTAATTCATCTATGGATGGTGACGAAGTACATATATATGCAGAATCTGTGTCCATTTCAGCATATTCGAGATCTTGGCGGTTGATAAAAGTATCGATGACATCATAATAGAACTGAAGCATCCGGAGTTTCGCATACTGGTAAACAAAGAATCCGATGTGAAGTGGCAGATCCAACTTGATGGTCTTCTTGTTGAGTTCGACTTCATATAATGTATCATCTAATGGATTCAAGGCTCTGAAGGACATATCATTTACAGCTTTGGTAACTTCTTCGTCGTCGCAATAGCACACACGTCGATGCTTCTCTTTGTTGGTGACGGTTTTGCCATATCCAGAATTTCCCAACAGCTTCATGGTGTCGGCAACGATCGACTTGTCAGGGTCAACATCTCCTTGTCTTCTTGCTTCAGATACTTCATCTCCATTTTTTTCAAAACATCTTCTTGGTTTATATTGGATAACTTGATAGACGTGATCAACTTCAATACCATGCTGGAGGTACCACTGCAGTAAAGGGGTTGCAAATAACATTTTTTCCGCTCCATAGCTTCCGATCAAACTTCTACGGGGTTTCTTCATGATTCCATTCTTCTCGGCAAAGGCCTTCATGTGTTCACCAATATCATCTATGGAAATATCTGTATTCTTGAAGATAGGTGTCATTTCTTCAAAGTACTCTTTCAGGTGATCTGGTACATGTATATCACATTCGACTAAACCAAACAGTTCACCGGACTTCACTTTGTTCATTATTTCTTCCTCTGTCATCGCACCATCTACTTTGTCTGAAAAGTTCTCTTTCAGGAAGGCTTTGAGTGTGGCAGCGGTCTTCTTCATCTCTCTCCACTCACACTCCCAGATTTCAATAAGTTTATAGCCCAAATCGGTGATGTACTTTGCATTGGTACGGGTGTCTTGTAGCAGTTCTTTCATCGGTTTATCTCTGACTTCATTATGGATGATAGGAAGGCCATTCTTATCTTTCATGAAGGTATGTCCGTGCCAGAAGCAGCCATGGAACTGGTATACAGTCTGTGTCTCTTTGCACCAACCATCAACAGGCAACTGTCTTCGACCAATCATTTTTTCAGCTCCGTTAAACTGATGTCTGATGTGGATGTCATCTCTCATGGATAAAAACTCTAACCATTGTTCAGCCATTTTACCATACTTCATTGGATGTTCTGGTTTAAACTGGTTTTCTTCACGACGTCTAATACTCCAACCCGTTGGCATCTCTTGCATTAGGCACCAAAGATATAATGCATTCGCATCAAAGCCTATAATACTTCCACAAGGTTTTGCTTCTTTGCCATATTTTGTTTCTCTGATTCGGGTAACATCTTTCTCGTGGTATCGGTTGAAGATAATTGAAGGTCCACCAACGATATTATCTTTCACCAAGTGATGCAAATCTTTATTCTTCTGGTTAAATAACGTGAAGTAAGTGTCATCATTCATGGTCTGGAACAGGTATTTCAACGTGAGGCCCGGAACACTGATACCATCTTTAAACATGTCGATGTGGCATTCTTGGTAGAAAGTAAACTGCTTGTCAACTGCTTCAAGGAATGGTTTTACATCTCGGTTATTATACCAGATCAGAAAATCACGGAAAGTTGTCATCTCCAGGTCGTTCCATACATGCTGGCAGTACTGGTATTCTTCATTGGATATATTTTCTTTCTTGAGAGAACTGTAGAAGGCTTCATGGTCTGGTAGGTGGTCTTGATCCAATTTGTTCAAGCTGTCGATCCATTCATATGGTAAAAATCCCTTCGTCACGGAGCAGCCAAATGCTTTCAAAAACTTGTCATAGCTGAATCCTGGAGCGAGGTAGTTGCAAATATCAACAAACTTGAAAGATTCTGTCGAGACGCACATATAGTTATTCGATTTCTTCACTGCAAACTTGAGTGGATTCTGTCTCTTCAGGTATGTCATCAGTTCACGCTTGACTACATTCATATCATATTTTCCAGAGTTGAATCCGATGACGGGCATCTCTTGCAGGTAATCTTGAAATTTCTTCTCCAATTTTTGTAAAGGGTGCATCTTGGATGTATCTTCTCCAGTAGCTCTGGCTTCGGGTTCCAGCGTTTCATCAATTTTCTGTCTGAGTTTAAACAAGGTCCAAGCATGATAGGTCTGCATCAGTTGGTGGCAATGAGATGAAATAGCTGTGAGGTATGTCATCATTTCTTGGTATTCTGGAACATTACTACATATGCCCACACTCAATGGTCGGTGTTCTGCTTCCCATATCAGTTTATCACTGTCAGCAGGTAGACTGGATTTGACAAAGTAACTTTCAAAATCAAACGTTGCACGGTATGGAAAAAACTTCTTCTCTTCAGGTACTTCTCTACCTTCATCTTCTAACAGATCAAATATGGACTGGGATGGATGGTATACACCGCCAACATACTGGTAATTTACTTCATCTGTACAGGTTTTCTCGTGACTCCGAAGACATCGGGCAGATTTCCATAATTTGCCGCATTTGCGGCATTCAAAGGATTTGCAGTATTGGTCTATATCGATGATGTAGCTAAAATGGTTCTTGTAAATGTTCACATACATGGTATCTTCATACTTTCTGTGAGAATCTCTGTACTAATTTGGCAACAATTTGGTCATCATCATTCTTGACAAGTTCATATACTTGGATATTTACTTCAAAACATTCCTCCAAGTCAGGTAATTCGGCTAAAGTTACTCCACGGAATTCATTCTTTGGCTTCTTTGTATACTTGTTGTACATGGCATCTGTTGTATTATTCAATGTGTGTGCTTTGGAACCACTCCATAAAGCTAAACAGCGGAATATGCACAGGTTGTCATCATAAAAAATAGTTATTTTTATCTTTCACCAAAGCATTTACTGCTTTGTTCTGGAGAATGTAGTCAGGAAGATCTTCTACCATTCCAATTGGGTGGTCTTTCAGCTTGTTCACATAAAATGTGACGTTGGTAACTCTCTCCACAAGTATTTGGTGTTGGGTCGTTTTAATTTGCCCATTCCAGGATATCTTCTTCCGTGACATCATCAAGGAATTCTTCAAAGTCTTCTTGGCAGCATACAAGTTGTGGAACATCAAGTACCCGGGCGTTGTTTTGTGATGGATGGTAATACTTCAGTTCATTCGTTTCATTGTGTCGCAGGATAAAACCAAAACTAAGATTAATTTTAAATCTTAGCTGTTGTGGCAGAAATATGGTAGTCATCAATTCATCAGTCATCATCTTCAGGTTCACATCGTTGATCCGGTAGTTATATTGGTCTTGGACTCTTCTGTTCATCATGTGGCGAGTTCTAATAGAACTCCAGTTATCTTCGTACACGGTCAATATCTCATCTGGCTCTTCTTCAGACATCATATTCTTTTCAAACTCCATTGGGTCAACATCATAATGGGTGGTCGTCGTGGTCCGTGGTTGTTTAGGTGGTCCCCTCTTCGGTTCATCAGTCTTCCTTTTAGATGGTACAGGAACTGGTCGGTGGGCAACGCTCTTGTGTCGATTAAAATGGAGTAGTTGGTTGAACTCCTGGCCGCATTCCATACATGTATATATCTCCAAACATTTCTTCAGGTGTTGATCCAGCTTGTCTTTCCTCGTAAAGGTCTTGTTGCAGTTGGTACAATCGTGGGTCTTCTTCTCTCCGGTGGCGTGCTTGGTACGCACATGGCGGTTTCGGTTGCAGCGGTCCGTAAAGGTCTTTCCACACTCTTCATAGGCGTAGACATCAGTTCTGGTAACGGCAGTAGCAGCTTCAGACATCTTCATAAATTTTTTGCAAAGGCAAAATTGCTATAGAAAACTCTCTAGCGATGTGTTCAGTTCGAAGGATCGAAACAGAATGACGCAACGTTATTCTTCTCCGGAATTTATTTCGACGTGACGGACGTTTTTGAAAACGTCACGACGTCACAACGTTTTTTCATCGATATTTTCATTCTCGATGGGCGTTTGTGTTTGTTTCCTATAGGATTATAGGTTAAAGTTGGGAAATTTAGAAAATTAGTATAGAAGTCAATGGGAAAGAAACACAATGGGAATCCAGAAATCTGATTGGTGGATTAACTTCGCTCTGATTGGTCAGTGTAAAAACATCTTGATCCTCATTAATTTTATTATTTAAAATCATCTAGTTAGGGGGGGTCATTTAAAGAAATTGCTAAATATAGACACTAACAATTAGTTAGGGGGTCAGTTAAGGATGTTACTAAAAATAGAGCGTAGGAATTTATAAAAATATAGTTCCATGTAGAAGCAGAGGATTCTGGGTAAATTTGTCCTATAGCACTACGTGCTATTCTTAATAAGGAAATAAAACGTCATGGGATCCAAAAAAAAATGGGAACATTACTCCACTTCAAACGAACACACCCCCTCGGTATTTCGTGCTACTCTTAATAGGGAAATGACACGTCATGGGATCCAAAAAAGGGATTCTTAAAGAATTCGAAATAATACAACTTGACGGGTTTATTTGGGTAATTAAATGAGGATTCTGGGAAAATCCGAACCAGAAAATTACTCCACTTCAGTCGAATGCACCCCCGGTACCCTCTCGGTACTATAGCACTACGTGCTAAGCCGATCAATTGGGGAAATAAAGTCAATTTCGGTGATTTCGGGTGGATTTTGGTGATTTGGAGGGATTGTCGGGTTGTTTGTGGTAATTAGATTTACTCTTCTACAAAGGAACACACCCTCCGAACATACCCCGTCTTATTGCAGAACAATTGGGTAACATAGCAATCACGTGCTACCATAGAAACCAAGATGGCGGCCTCCAGTATACAAAATGGACGACGGAAACACGTATCACCCTAACAACACGTGCTGCGCATGTGCACTCACACCACGTATCACTATGGAGATGACGTCACAACATGGCCGCTCACGCGGGTTACCATGACAACACAACATGGCGCCACTACGTCACGTGACATGACGTCACTTCCGAGGTCCCCCACCGAGGTCCCCCAAATAAGGCCCCAAACGTGCGAGACATACTACTGATATTCAACTAAATGGCCGACGCCATATTATACTAGCTACAGAGTTACAATTGAAACACCTAGGCAACTCCAAAGTATGGTTTATGGACGGAACGTTCAAAGTTGTGCGTGAACCCTTTGTTCAGTTATTTTGTGTCCACAGTTTTTAAAAAAATGGTGGAACTTTAAAACAGGTCCCATTATGTTATGTTTATATGTCGCGCCGAAAGACCAAGGACTATAAGGCTGTTATAGAAGCAATATTGAACTTAGTGCCACAGAGAAAAGTTAAGGAATGTGTTTTAGACTTTGAAAAAGCGACATGGGCAGCTTTACGTAATGTTTTACCAACAGTGTCTATTCGTGGCTGTTGGTTCCATTGGAGCCAGGCCGTTTATCGAAAGGTTAAGGAATTAGGACTGCAATGTGCTTACGTTAAACAATTGCCTATTCGGGACTATATAGACAGTTAATGGCATTGCCACATTTGTCTCACAACCATATAGTGGAATCTTTTGATGCATTGAAGGACAGATGTCCAGCATTGTCAGAAAACTGAATAAACTTGTGAGATATTTATAGAAAACATGGTTAAAATCAGACAAGTGTCCACCTCAGTCTTGGTCTACATTAGACGACCTATTAGGACAAATAATGATGCTGGGGTGGCATTATGCCATACATAATGTTGCAAAAACGAACTCTTTAAACATGTACAAACTTTTTCAAATTATTCACGAAGAGGCTGATATGCTTCCACTACAAGTTCGTCTTGTGTCGCAAAAAAAAACTGTATAGATATCAGAAGAAGAGCACCAAAACGAAACATACCGCTTTAATGAAACTGTGGGATGTGTATGATGATGAAAATAGGCAGATGAGTACTTCAGAATACCTCAGACAGTGTGCCCAGCTTGTAGATCATTCTGAGGATTAAATAGTTGCATCAGTCCGCCAGTAGCAAAAAAAAAAAAACCTTCCAAAGTGCTTTTTTCCCGATTTCATAGTGTGTACGGTATTTTTTTTTATTGTTGTTCCCTGTGTGTATAGAACTTGGAAAAATACACAGTAAACAACAATAAAAAATTACCAAACATAGTTTGAAATCTGAAAAAAATCAGTCTGGAAAAGTTTGATAATTTCAAAGAAGAGATCAACGTAAAAACACCAAGAAAATTCCTGTCCCAGTCCGCCTGTAACAAAAAAAAACCTTCCAAAGTGCTTTTTTCCCGATTTCATCGTGCGTTCTGTAAAAAATATATCCCTCTCTTTGTTTTTAACATGTATATCAAAACACAGTATATATATATTTAAATAAAAAAAGATGTAGAAATATTATGTGTGTTTGTCTTATCTTTTCTGATTATATCCCATCCTACAGGGCGTACCTGCCGTACCATACCAAAGATTGTAGTTCGGAATTTTTGTTCAGGTCTGAACAACCAGCATCCGATGACTACGGACCCACAGCAAAAAAAAGGGTGTTGAAATGGCAGTTGGAACACATCCTCCCATACCATCCCCACAGTGGCGCAACGTGCCTCGATGATCCTGCATCATTTTTCGGGCAAAATCTTCCACCCCCTCTAAAAATTGTCATGTACATCTATGCTGACTATCCGATTTGTTTGTGTCGATACCCCAAAACCATCCCGAAAGTTGGAGGGAAAGTCCCCGCCATATGGCGGTACAAATCAACTTCTGGGTGGTACATATCGACTTTTTTGTGTGGTACATACCGACTTTCTGGGTGGTGCATATCGACCGACGAGTGGTACATATCGACCGTGGTACATATCGACCGTGGTACATATCCACCATACCCCGAACTGGACACCAAAGAAAATATCAAATAAGAACCCACACTCAAGCATTGTTTCAAAAAGTTAAGATACGTCTTGGAAATTATTATATGTGGTATTTACTTACTGATAGAAATGTTTTCGTGTGTGTTTCGATCATTAATCGGTGTTTTCTTTGGTATCCAACTCAAAATGAGTTGGACACCAAAGAAAATATGAACCCCACACTCAAGCATCGACTCAAAAGCCTAAGATACATCTATAAGATTATGTGACATAATGGAAATTTGTTCATAGAGAAAATGTTTGCGTATGTGTTTGTGCATGTGTTATTATATTTTCTTTTCTCTTTTTTTGTTATTTGCAATAAAGATATACCATCAATTCTTTGTTGTTTTTGCTTGGCAAACACCCAAGCCAGCTGATTAATTCTCAGATTTACGGTGTCTTCACACCAACGCCGACACAATTCTTGATCGGCGACGTTGCTGTGAAAACACCAACCCGTGAATTAATTAGCTGGCTCGCTGATCCAGCTGTACTTTTTAGTGTCTCTCAGAGATAATTTATCGTATAATTCACAAAAAGTTAACTATGAAAAGTCCATTTCAACTTATCCTGTCTCATTTGGTCATAATTGTTCTACATAAAAAAATACGCAGATTGAACAACAAACAACGAAGAAAACAAAGTTTATTTCCCAGCTTCACCTTTTCTCAAGTTCGGACTGGGGTTACACTTTTTAGTGTATCCCAAAAGAACCACTTCCGGTGCTCAGCTTTCGCTTTTTTTGACAAGATTTATTTATATTGGTGACAAGCACTGTTCAGCTTAAATTATCCTATCGTTTATAGCAAAGAAAGACTTGTTCTCTTTGCACGTGCAGACTTGAAAACCATAAAGAAGTCTGTGCATCTATTGAACATGAATGTCCCAAAGGCTAGAAAACTTTTGGGTCGCCTGAAATGTCTTCAAGAATGTATCAATTGTTTGAAAGGTTGCAAATCACTTCCTGAAGCGTTATGCTATATTCCAGCTGAAATCGAGTATAAAGCAACAAAGAAGCACACCTTCAAGATTTACGAGAGCCCACAAAAGCAAAGCAAAAAGATAGGAGCTTTGAACTGCACAACGGAGTCAACAATATTCGCCAGCGGAGATGAGCTCGACAACTCTCAAGGGAAATGGCTGAAATTGAGAAGAGTAAGGACTACGACTACAACTTATAAGGGGGATTGGGGTCATATTAGAAGAGTTAAGGCGACTATAGACAAACGTTGATGACCGAGAACCAGTTGTGGGGAGAGTGATAAAGGTGTACAGTCATTTTACCGATATCGAATCTTTACCAAATGCGGGTCACTTCAACTTTAATCACGTCGCAAAAATCGAAAGGTAACACAAAGTAACAAAACTTTGAATCAAAAGTTTCATTATTATTGTACTCTTTAAATGATAAAGTTAAAGTGTTATCTGGCATCTGCATATTATGTTATTTAGTTGGAAATCATTAACACCCTGTCTAGTTTCCAAATTTCGTGTATGGGAATTCCCCGTTCTATTTTTTTCACTCTTCGACAACAGGGTTATTCCATCGGACCGAGACTTACTTTTCGGCTGAAAGCATCGCCATTTCATTCACCTTTTAGCAGGAGGAAAAGCACATATTTATCTGCATTCTATTTTTCACGATGAATTTAGTTTTGCTTGCGTGTATTTTTACCTATTTCGAATCGGCAAAATCTACACTTGATCAATAAGAAATAACTCGAGATTGATTGTTTTTTCCGAACTTTTCTCGGTCAACTAGAACAACTGCGTAAATCAAAGAGACGTGAACTGTATCTGGGTCACTCTGTGGAGTATGTTGTGTCAGTGTTTGCAACAGCAAACTGACAAATTATGTGGGGTGGGGTGCGGGTTGGTTGCAATGGCAGAATTCCATAAGGTGAAGAATAATTGTGTAAATGGTGGAGTGGGAGGATAGGGTGAGGATTTGAGTGATTCCCAGGCCGCACAACCCCAAACTGTTTTGAATGTGATCAAGTTACCCTGCTATTACCTGTGCCACCACCTCTCCACTTGTGATCAAGGGAAGAGTTGGGGGGGGGGGGGGGGGTCATAGGCAAAACGCCAGTTATCTTGGTAAATATTATATGGTCACATTTAAAATTAGTGGTAGCGTGACCTGGACATCACACATACACACACACACACACACACGCACACACACACAGTCTTGTCTACCCTACATACCGAGGTACCCCATTGTTTGTCCTTTGTGTGGACTAACGGTTTCAACCTCGTTTTGCCGGTACAGTTCTGGGAAAACAACCGAGGTAAAGGGTTTCTTTTGTCTTTTGTACCTCGGTAAGGCGAAACACGCAAACTCTTTTGTCTAGTTACCTCGTCAAGTTGGTAAGACAAACGCACACACACACACACCACACACACACACACACACACACACACAACCTCATCCACTCAGCCCCCTCCCTCCCCCCCTCCTCCCCCCACACGCCAGACTGGGATGCTCTTAAGTCATTCAGATCACTGCCGTCAGGGTGGTGGAAGCAGTTTGTGGGGACTTTTTGTCATTTTTTTCTTTTTGGGTGGTGTCTGGAGGAATAACATTGTTTCCTGCAATTTTGCCCCCCCCCCCCCCCACCCCACCCCACACACACACACACACACACACACACACACACAGAGGGAGAGAGAGAGTTATGGGAGACCGGCCATGGTACAAAAATTAATTACATGTAATTTTATTTTATTTTTTATTACATAACACAGAAATTCTGTGATATTTTATTTTATGATTTTCTAACACACAAGATACTGTGTTTTATGTTTGTTATTTTATATTGTTAACTGTTTTGTTTTTAAAAATAAAAATAAATCATAATTTAATCATTATATTAAAGAGTTCTTGTGATTTCATGATCAGGGATTGCTGAAAGTGCTGGAGATGAAAACAGTGAGGGGAACAAAGGTTTGCTTGAAGCCAAGTACCAGTAATTATGGCACATCTACATTTCTTGTGAGTTCACTTCAAATTATGCCATGGCTGCTTAGCAGCAGCCATGACATAATTTGACAATAATCTTGAGAAACAATGAAACTTGGGGAAAATTATTTACATGGAACAAGAAATCAGAAAGTGGGCCTACAGAAGGATGTGTGGGGTCACTGACTGGGGTGGTTGGATAGGGTAGGGTGGAGTAATGTAGGTGCAAAGAGTTAACAGTTTCACTCCTGGAAATTTTGAGGGGTTTATTCCATCCACATACAAAATTACTGTTAGGGAAAGTTCCTAAGATGTGAAAAGGGGTGAGCTAATTAAAATTTGAAATCTGCTACCACGCTGCAGCAGATTTCGAATTTTAAATTACTCATCCCTTTGCTATCACAATCTAGAAAAATATTGGTTGATTTGTCACCATATGTGGAGTTTGAAGCATGCCTCAGCATATGAGTGGCTCGTTGTATACATGTGTTCAGAGATAGAAGGCATCAGGGGCTAGGAACCAGGGGAAGGGGGGGGGGGCATGTGCCCCTCCAACTTTCCTCCATGGGTATATGTATGGGTAATATGAATAAATATGTACTAATGATAGATTTTATGCAAAATATTTTGTTTATAAAAGATTATTATTATAATTTGTAATAATATACTATTTATGAACAAAGTTGTGGGTTTTAACCACGTATAACGTATGTAGTATTGGAGGGAAAAGCCACTATTGTGGTGAATTCCAGCTGTATTGGTATGTGCTAATGCCCTCCCAAGTACAATATGCTTCCTACGCCCCTGGAGGGCATGTCAAGTTGATCAGAGGCCCAAATTCTCTTTTACACACACCATGTCTATGCATGGGTAAATCATATCCATCCTTCCTAGCACAGCCCATGCAAATGTTCCCATTGCCAAGTTGGACCAGCAGGTCGTACAAGCCTATTCGACTTGGAAGAGCCTTTTATTGATTAACAGTATGCCCATATTGGTCCAAATTCCTGCAGAATGCCTTGTGGCATTCTCCAGGAATTTGTAGCAATATTACACTATTAGATATATTTTTTCATAGTTAAAGTGTGAACGGTATTTGTAAATGTTTATTTACTTGTTACGTATTATTTCAACTAGATAATCATGGATGAAAGTTGAGGATGCACCTGGCCCCCTCCCCCCCCCACAGGTCACCGGGGCTCATCAACACAAAATATTCAAAATAAGCAAGCAGATGTGTCTCCTGTTGCACCAGAAACGAAATATTTAATTTGCTAATCCGTTCCCAGTGGTTAGTACTGGTTACACGGATATTTAGTCCTTGGAACGTCAGTAACGCTCATTGTTGTCGCCTAATTTCGTTTTAAAACACCCCCAAGTTGAAATCCATGTTATCCAACGCACGGAAAAGAAAACTGGCCAACGATTTCACTCAGTATGTGAAAGAACATAACCGTGTTTCAAACTATGGCATTTAAAACAAAAAATTCCAGCAATTAAGTTCAATTTACGAAAAGATTGGTGGTGATTTGATTATCATAAATTGGTTCGAAAATGGTAAAATGGGTAGGTCCAATGATTTCCTTATCCATAAAATATAACATTCAGAATAATTTCCATTTTTTATCACATGATTTGGGATACTTTTCTGAATTGAAACAGCATAGAAAAGTTATTGGTGGAGAACATTTTCAAAATGAAATCGGATATGGTCTGAAAGTGGTTCGAAATCAGTAAAATGACGGTAGGTTAGAGGACGCTGCAGTCTAGGTAAAAATAGTCCCAACCTGGGCTCTCCAGTAATTACACTCCGGGCAGGCCCTACAAGGTCCAAGTTCAAACGGTATAGTTATTTGCACAGTTTTTTCAGCGTGCATCCTCAACAGCATATCAAGGAATACAGGACCATATTCACTATCATTCAGTTGAAATGACTATGGATTCCTGCAGAAGGATGATTTGTGAACGATTTTGATTGAAGTGGTCTTACCTTTGATTCTGCTGGTAAACACAAGAAAGCATTTTGTCTCTATTTAACAATCACTTTAAAATCAACTGTTCTCCATTGTTTTCGTCAGTAGTCTTGAAAATGAACAAGGTCAACCAATTTAAACCATGCATGGAAACATATTTAGAACATGGAGAAAATGTTTTTGTATGTCATTACGGCTCAGCTAACTCATCATAGTGAGTTAATAACTTATAATAAGTGGTTATAACAACTATACAAGTTGGCATAAATCACCATAATGACTCATTAACTGGTTATAATGAGATAGCAAATTTATTAACAGTTTATAATAGAGCTGGATGATAAACTAGTATTTCAATATGCTTCGATATAATTTTTTTGTAACCGGTAAAACATTGCCTGTCTTGAAAAATTATTGGTATTTCAAAACCTTCGACATCAGGAACAATGAGGTGCGATATTTATATTCTTGGACTTTTATTCACAAGTTGCCTTGCCTGAGAAAGTTAATGGAAATATAATTAATAAAACAACATTATTTGCAAATGCTTTCTTTATTTATTGACGGGTAAGGGTAAGTATTGTTTCCTCACCAAAATGACATGTCTAACGAACTGATCCATCAAATTTAGTTTTTTCAAACAAAGAAAAAAATTGCCTAATTGGCACAGTTGGGTGGGTGGGGGGGTGGTGGGGGGTGGGGGTAGGGGTGGGGGGGGGGCAATAACTCCCGACAATTTTCATCGGTTAACTGTTGTCGTCAAACTTGAGGTAGACATTGTTCCTAAAGAGATATATACCAACAAAATTGATATTTGATTACTTATGTCTAAGTTGTTCCATAAACAAGCATTACACAATATTTTTTAAAAGGACAATAATATTTTTGGAAAGTGCAATAACTCCCATAATTTTCATCGGATATCGCTGGTCATCGAACTTGACATACATGTAGACATTGTTGCTGTAGAGACATAAATCGAAAAGAATTGAAATCCAGTTCTTGTTGTTAAAGTTATGCCATAAACAAGCATTATACAATATCTTTTATCAAACAAAGGGCAATAACTCCCATGATTTATATCGAATTTTGCTGGTCATCGAACTTGACGTAGACATTGCTGCTATAAAGCCATATACTGAAAAGAATTGAGATCCGTGTTTTATTGTTATTTTTTAAGGTTTAACAGCACTTTAACAGCCAAGGTCATATCATGTCGTGACAGTTTTATGGGTGGAGGAAGCCGGAGTCCCCGGTGAGAACCACCGAGCGACGATGAGCAGCTGCCAGCTCCCCAACATCGTAACTCAGCACTGCAGCACAGACAGGGCTAGATTGGTTGAAAACCAGCACACCATCGTCGTGCAGTACGCCTTAGTACACGGCGTCATCGTGCCCCCCATGTAGACAATCAGGGTGAAGTGCCTTGCCCAAGGACACAATGCGGGAGTCTGAATCTATCTCTCAGACAGTCACCAATCCTAGGATTGAAGGGGCTCTATGTTGCTTAACTTCGGTGATCTGACAAGAACCTTTTATTGTTAAAAGTTTTGCCATAAACAAGCATTACATGATATTTTAGCTCAACTTTGGCGAAGCCAAATTTGAGCTTAATCCATGGCCAGTCGTCCGTCTGTCCGTCAACAATTCAATACGGCTCGGGCTAGAGGCCGTGTTTATGAACCGATCTTTATGAAACTTCCTGGGTACCTTTGTTATGACCGTGGGACGAGAACGAGTGTTTTTGGGTTCGGTCCGAAATTCAAGATGGCAGCCAGCCACCATTTTGTACCGACGATGCAGAAATCTGTTTTTTGCACAGAACTTCCATATGAAAGCGCTGATTTGAATAATTTTTTGTATGAATGTTTAGTACCATGGGATACATCACATATAATACAGGTTTTTTTCTCGTACGTAAATTATGCAAATTAGACTAACTTTGATGTATTTAGTGTTACTTTCAGCACTGTCAGTGCAAATGCCAATACGGCTCGGGCTTGAGGCAGCATTTATGAACCGATCTTTACGAAACTTCTTGGGTACCTTTGGTATCACCGTAGGATGAGAACGAGTGTTTTTGGTTGCGGTCTGAAATTCAAGATGGCCACTGGCAGCCATTTTGTTCGAAATTAGAGGCAATCAGATTTTTGCGCAGAACTTCCACATGAAAGCTCTGATTTGAATAATTTTGTGTGTGAATGTTTAGTACCATGGGATACATCACATATAATACGGGTTTTTTTCTCGTGCAGAAATTATGCAAATTAGATGAACTTTGATTTTTTCAGTGCTACTTACACACAGTAAGTACACATGTCAATACGGCTCGGGCTAGAGGCTGTATTTATGAACCGATCTTCACGAAACGTCTTGGGTACCTCTGCTATCACCTTGGGACGAGAACGAGTGTTTCTGAGTGCGGTCCAAAATTCAAGATGGCTGCCAGTGGCCATTTTGTACCGAAATTAGGTCTAATCAGTTTTTTGTACACAACTTCTATACGGCTCAGGCTAGAGGCCGTATTTATGAACCGATCTTTACAAAACGTCTTGGGTACCTTTGTTAACACCATGGGATGAGAACGGGTGTTTTTGGGTGTGGTCCGAAATTCAACATATCCACCAGCAGCCATTTTGTACCAAAATTAGTGCAATCAGTCTTTTGTACAGAACTTCTGTATGAAAGTTCTGATTTGAATAATTTTTTGTATGAATGTTTAGTAAAATGGAATACATCACATACAGTACAGGTTTTTTTCTCGTGCAGAAATTATGCAAATTAGATGAATTTTGATTTATTTAGTGCTGCTTATACACTGTAAGTGCACATGTCAATACGGCTCGGGTTAGAGGCAGTATTTATCAACCTATCTTCATGAAACTGCTTGGGTACCTTTGTTATCACCTTGGGTCGAGAACGAGTGTTTCTGAGTGCGGTCCAAAATTCAAGATGGCTGCCAGTGGCCATTTTGTACCGAAATTAGGTCCAATCAGTTTTTTGTCACAACTTCTATACAGAAGTATACAGCTCGTATTTATGAACTGATCTTCACGAAAATTCTTGGGTACCTTTGTTTTCACCTTGGGACAGGAATGAGTGTGTTTTGGGGTGCCTTTGTTATCGTTGTGCTATGAGAACAAATATTTTGGGGTTCAGTCAGACCCACTCTGGGACTCAAAGATTTCTTTTCTAGTTTAGCATCTGACTGTCACCCACCTTTACAATACTTTACCGATACATTTGTTACAGGCTACGGTCAGTATTTATGTACAGGCCGTTACAATACTTTATATGTACCTTTGTTATCAGGTCATTACCTAGATGTTTGTCATTGCTGTGTCACATACTATACATGTACATGTCTTGACAAGGTGAGCTACAGTGTCATTGACACTTTCATTTTATTAAACAAAGGGCAACAAATTCAATAATTTTCATTGGAAATCACTGATCATTGAACTTGACGTAGACATTTTTGCTATAGAGACATATACCAAAAAGAATTGAAATCTGTTAACTATTGTTCAAGTTATGCCATAAACAAGATTTGCAGAAGATTTTTATAACAAAGGGCAATAACTCCCATAATTTTCCAGGGATATTGGTGGTCATCGAACTTGACGTAGACATTGTTGCCATAGAGGAATATACCATAAAGAGTTGAAATCCGTTAACTATTGTTCAAGTTATGCCATAAACAAAGTTTGGATGGACGGACAGGTGGACGAAGCTCTATGCCATATTCCTCCCTTGCAGAGGATAATAATTTGTATCCGTCTTTCTAAATAATAGCAACAGCTTTCCACAGCAGGGAAGGGGGGGGGGGGGTGGAACTGTTACAGTGGCGATTCATACCTTTGCTATTGTAAATACTTTTGAGTTCAACTCAATAGTCATCAACAGTTTATGATTTCAGTGAGCCCTAGTGGTTCAACTGGTCCCTCAGAACAGGACTCTATACATTGATTACTAAAACTTCCCAGGATGTTATGACACTGAACGATATTATCGAACATCGCGATATTTTTTTAAAAATCGACGATATTTCAAAATTCTAATACTGTCCAGCTTTAATTTCTAAAAAACATTTCACCCATGTTCTAAATACATTTCTGTATGTGGTTTAAATTTACTGACCTCATTTTTTTGGCGTGCATATGCGCAAAATATCTGGGACGATTCTTGGCACAATTCATGGGAAATTCAATTGCTTTATTTTCATTTATGTGCATTGTCTTTAAACTATACACGCAAAACAATCTGTAATACATATATATGCTTTTATGCCATCTTCGTTTTTTGCAACAGTGACATGAAAACAACCTGACTAGAAAATCTGACCCATTTTTTTGATAGGTGACATTGAATACCATTGGTCTTGTTAGCTCACCTGACTGAAAGTCAGGGTGAGCTTTTCTTATCACTCTTTGTCCGTCGTCCATCCGTCCATCGTCTGTCGTCCGTCGTCCATCATCCTGCGTGAAGGTGGTGTTTGAGCCTCTTTCTCCTAAACCACTGGCCACATTTTAATTAAATTTCATGTAAGTAGTGGTTATATAGGGGCATTTTGATTTTTATGCAAATTAGGTTTCGGCTCATATTGAACAGAGTTGTGGGGAAAAAATGGCCAAATTTTTTGAAAATCTTCTTCGAATGAACCACCAGTAGCAGAGAGTTGATATGTGGGATACAGAGTCCTTTTGAGGTTTAGAATCAAGTTTGTTCAAGAGAAGTTTGTCGGGCATTATTTGCCTTCGTTACGGGAGGGGCAAGAATTTTTGCCAGTCCCAAAATTTCTATTTTCCAAACCGAGAGGCAGATTTGAACCAAATTTGATATGAGGGCTTATTGGGTCATAAATACTTAATTATGATCCGTCGATACCGAATATTGCAAATTTTCTGGTCTACTTGTTTGACGATCTCAAACTGCAGCCGGTAACTATTAAGGGCTATAGGTCTATGTTATCAGACACTTACGCTCATGATGATAACTTGGCAATTGGATCTAATGCTTCATTATCCAAACTAGTTAGAAATTTCTCTATCAATAGACCTAGAACCCTCAGATTAATTCCTAAGTGGAATTTGGCTTGGGTTCTGTTGAAGCTTAAAGAAGCTCTGTTTGAGCCGTTGGACTTTATACAGTTCAAATTCTTGACCTATAAAACGGCATTTCTCTTAGCCTTTGCATCCGCTAGAAGAGTTAGTGAACTTCATGCTTTATCTGTTGACGAATCTCACTACCGTAGTGTGGGTAATACCATTACTTTAACTACAGAAGTGGAATTTTTGGCTAAGAATCAGGCTCCAGATAAACAGCCTGAGCCTATTACCATTAAGGCTCTGCCGTCTACGGACAACTGTAGACCTCTGCTGTGTCCAGTCAGGGCTATGCGTATATATAAATGCCGATCAGAGTTTACAAGAAAAGGAAGGAAACACTTCTTTCTTTAATTCCTAACAGAAAGGATATTTCTGTTCATTCAGTTGCTAGATGGATTCAGTTGGCAATACTCATCGCCTATGAAAATCTATCTTCAAATCAGCATTCTGTAAATAAGATATCAGCGCATGAAGTTAGAGTGCTGTCCACTTCCTGGGCTTATTCTAACTGTATAGCCATTGCTGATGTCATGAAGACTGTGTACTGGACACAGCCCTCAACATTTACCAAGTTTTACCTTAGAAATTTCGAGTCCATCTCCGGTGACCTTAGATGTTTAGGTCCTTTTTCTGTTGCTCAGGATATCATCCACTAAAATGATTACATCTAGAATTATTTAGGCAGCAGTGATGCTGTTCTGCTGCCCTCTTCGTTCTGTGGTCATGTACCCAAGAACAAGGGGAAGGGGGGGGGGTTCCCTTTTGATCATCTGGCTTTATAGTGAAAAGCAAGGGAAGACCTCCTCCGGTGTCAGTAGCTCCGAGTCGGTGCTGGGATGGTTTTAATGTGTAGCTCAGTGTGAAGCAAATAATATGTCTCATTTATGTATTGTTTTTAAAGTGTAGCTCACTGTGAAGCATTTGTATATGTCACATGTCAAACAGGCGTTAATATACAATCCTCGGACACTTTTAAATGAGTATAAAGAGTCTCATTCTCTGGACTGTCTTTATATATTGGCTTACCTTCACCGAATTAGCATAACTGGTTATACTGGCATTAAATGGAGAATTTTATAATATGTAATACTCAATTACATTGTTAGTGTTATGTCTTTCTCGTTTCTCGTAAATGAGAAAGACATATAATTCCTTTCTCTCCTATTCTCCCGTAAGAAATCTCCTTTATGAAGTGGTTGAGTAATTGGATTTTCTTTTATGTCCTAGGCCCTCCAGCCTTTTTACGATTCAGCTAGTCTGGGCCATTGGTTGTTGTATAAAAATATTATAAATTCAAAGTAATTTGTATATTTTTTATACTTACCAATGGCCCAGACAGGTATGGCCCTCCCATGAGTGGGCACTCATTCCTTCCCACCGTTTACAACCTTTAGCAGACAATTTTAGAAAGAATGATGGTTGGCGCCAATTTCGGTGTCTTCCTGGATACTGCACATGCGCAGTTCGCAAAAATATGGAGGACCAGATAGGACATAAAATTTTCGGTTTTGCATGCAAATTTTGGGGATTGAGGGGCAAAATTTGTGTTTGTCCCTGGATTATTTTTTGAGTTAGCACCAGCTAGTCTGGGCCATTGGTAAGTATAAAAAATATACAAATTACTTTGAATTTATAATTTTTTGGTCACGATCATTCAGCCGTGACTGCCGAACCATCGTGTGACCTAGATTTCTTTAGCAAGTCTGCAAGTTATATTTATGAAGGGATTTCATTGCAACCTGTAGGATGACTCCTTTTGGAATAATTTTACTGTAACTTGGTAACTTTGATTGACATACATAAACTCTGAAGCCCACATTAATGTCGGGCCTAAATTTTTTAGTACAGTAGAACCTGTCTTGAGAGACCACCCTTTTTGCCAGGCAACAGTGGTCTCTCAAAGCAGGTGGTCTCTCATAAGAGGTCAATTACAGAGTAAAACAACCAAATTGTACAAGGTCACAGTGGTCTTTCATGACAGGTGGTCTCTCACGGCAGTGGTCTCTCACGACTGTGGTCTCTCAAAACAGGTTTTTCTGTACAGTCTACACCTCAAATTATTCTTATTGAAAACATAGCATACAGTGAACAGAAATTAACATATTCTCAATTATCACAATTCTTGTGGTATTTCATAATCCTTTCATAAACATTGAACATTATCCTTTTCATCAAACACAACACACAGTCAAGGAAAGCTACAGTGTCATTGACACTTTCATTAGCTTAACTTGACAAAGTGAAGATAAGCTATTGCCATCACTCGTGCGGAAGCTTGTGTTTTTAGTCCATATGCACAAAATATTAAAGTGATTCTTTGGGTGATAACTCCACTCTATGAATGATTAAGTGACAATCCACTCCACATACTGTAAACTGCCATTCAAAGTTTTCAGATTAAATCAAGCCCGGTGTTCACAAAAGCATTTTTTTAGCTTAACTTGACAAAGACATGATAAGCTATTGCCATCATGCTTGCAGAAGTCTGTTAGTCTGCAAGTTAGTCTGTGAGTCTGTTCACATTCCCTTTAGCACAGGCTGCACCTGGTAGTTCTTGTCCGATCGTCACGAAATTTCATATGCAGGTTTGAGGTTATGTCTAGATGAGAACATCCCCTTTTGGTTGTGATTGGTCAACCGTGATGGTTGCCCGAGCCCAAAACCTGAAAACCTTTAGCACAGTCTACAGATTGTATTTATGAATGGATTTCATTGTAACTTGGGAAGATGACTGTGTGTAATGTCTAGATGAAAACGTCCCCTTTTGGTCATGATCTGTCAACTGTGATGGCTGCCCAAGCCCAAAACCCAAAAATTTTAAGCACAGTCTACAGGTTGTATTTAATATGGAGGGATTTCATTGTAACTTGGTAGGATACTCTGTATCATGTCTAGATGAGAACTTCCCTATTTGGTCTCGATCTGTCAACCATGACGACTGCCCGAGCCGAAAACCTAAAAACCTTTAGCACAGTCTACAGGTTGTATTTATGGAGGGATTTCATTGTAACTTGGTAGGATGACTGTGTAATGTCTAGATGAGAACGTCCCCTTTTGGTCGCGATTGATCAACTGTGTCGGCTACAGGGGCCCCAAAGCTCAAAAACCTTTAGCACAGTCTACAGGTTGTATTTATGAAGGGATTTCATTGTTACTTGGTAGGATGACTCCAGATAATGTCTAGATGAGAACGTCCCCTTTTGGTCGCGATTGTTCAACCGTGGCGGCTGCCCGAGCACAAAATATGAAAAACTTTAGCACAGACTACAGGTCATATTTATGAAGGGATTTCACTGTAACTTGGTAGGATGACTCAGTATAATGTCTAGATGAGGACGTCCCCTTTTGGTTGTGATTGGTCAACCGTGATGGCTACACAGGCCTGAAGCCTGAAAACCTTTAGCACAGTCTACATGCCGTATTTGTGAAGGGATTTGTAACTTGATAGGATGACTCGTTTTGGAATAATTTCATAGTAACTAGGTAACTTTGGTTGACATACATCAACTGTGAGGGCCACATTAACCCACCCTTTAATTCTTTAGTACAGTCTACACCTCAATTTTTTTTTATTGAAAACATAGAATACAGGGAACAGAAATTAACATATTCTCAATTATCACGATTCGTGTCGTATTTCATAATCCTTTCATAAACATTGAACATTATCCTTTTCATCAAACACAACACACAGTCAAGTTAAGCAACAGTGTCATTGACACTTTCATTTTTAGCTCAACTTGACAAAGTCAAGCTGAGCTATTGCCATCACTTCTCGTCCATCGGCGTACGTACGTACATCCACAATTTCCTTTGGCACACCTCACAGGTCACATTTATTATCAGATTGCTTTGAAACTTGGTATGCCTGTTTGGGGTGACCTGTAGATGGGAGCTATCAATTTGCTTCAATTTCCGTCAAAAAATGTTGCCACGGCCAGCGTTCTTATAACTTAGTTTAGTCTGACCTCGATATTTCCCTTTGGCACACCCTACAGGGCACATTTATGATTGGATTACTTTGAAACCTGGCATGCTTGTTTGGGGGTGACCTCTAGATGGGAGCTATAGATTTTCTTCCATTTCCTTCAAAAAATGTTGCCACGGCCAACGTTCTTAGAACTTATTTAGTCAGACCTCAATATTTCCCTTTGGCACACCCTACTGCAGGCCACGAAATTTCACGCGAACGATCGTTTCGTTCACGGGATGATTACGCAAATCCAAAAACCCGCGAACGATGTTTCGTTCATGCAAAAAATATGACGTGAATGAAATTTTTGAGTCCAAATTTTTTGTTGTTGTTCATTGATGTGTCAGTGTGCCGTGGTACCCTGATCGCCAGATAAGAAATACAACGGATGAGTATGAAGTAGAAATGGTAGTTTGTCCTGTTGCTTGAACTTATATAGTACAGTATTTTACTCGTGCGATTCTAAACACAACATTTCAACATTTATTTTCACAGACATTATGTAAGTATAGTAACTGTCAGCACGAAAGCATGAAACATATCAACCATTGTGGGTTTTTCCGTGGTTGTGTTCTATTTGATATTGGTGTAGATTCAGCATGTTTTTCCCCTCATTATTGTTGCGTGCGAATTCACCCCAGTTTTTTTCATATCTTATGGATGAAACAAAGGGATGTAGAGATTGAGATTGAAGACACTAATTTTAGAATTTGGACTTAAATAGTATTTGCCGTGGCGTTGACATGGAAATGCAGAAACATATTCAAGGAAAGGCTTGATATAACGTTAAACATTTATGTGGGTCGAAATGGCATGGGCCTGGAACACCTATAGTTGTTTCACTAATAGACTTCAATTTTTTGGTAAACACGCATGCACTGGTGTTTGTTTTATCTTTTATGAATGGTGCGGTGATCTGTCAATATTTTCTCATCCCCAGTCCTGAGGTCTTGCATCCAATGATGTTTATCAGCGAAAGAATCTTATACTGACTCCAGCCTTCCTTTGCTGACATTGACAACACCAGCCACTGGTATTGTCTATGTCAGCAAAGGAAGGCTCGAGTCACATGTAATATTCATTAATTGCGGAATGGCTTTTACGTCAGTATTCATTATTGCTCTAATTTATTATAATGAATACTAATCCCTTTAAATATTTTGTTTCTTAATGGTTTTACCATATTGGTATAAACGTAAACCTGTACAACTTATGTCAACCACTGAATATTTCATCTCATATCTTGTTTTAATCATGTAACCTTTCGCGTAACCGATTGGTTGCGCAAAAATAATTAACGTGAACGAAAAAATGGGTTACGCAAGCCCAAAACACGCGAATGAAAAATGGGTTCCATAAATTTTTGAAATTTCGTAGCCTTCTACTGGGTACATTTATTATCGGATTGCTTGGAAACCTGGCATGCTTGTTTGGAGTGACCTCCAAATGGGAGCTATCGATTTTCTTCCATTTCCGTCAAAAAATGTTGCCACGGCCAACGTTCTTAGAACTTAGTTTAGTCAGACCTCAATATTTCCCTTTGGCATACCCTACAGGGCACATGTATGATCGGATTGCTTTGAAACCTGGCATGCTTGTTTGGGGTGACCTCTAGATGGGAGCTATCGATTTTCTTCCATTTCCGTCCGTCAAAAAATGTTGCTGCTGGCAATGATCTTTGAACTTAGTTTAGTCAATATATTCGTTTGGCATGCCCTACAGGGCACATTTATGATCAGATCGGTTTTAAACTTTGTATGCTTGTTTGGGGTTACCTCTAGATGGGAGCTATCGATTTTCTTCGATTTCCGTCAAAAAATGTTGCGACTGGCAATGACCTTCGATGAACTTAGTAAAAACTTAGTGCAGTTAAGCATCAATATTTCCCTTTGACACACCCTGCAGGGCACATTTATGATTGGATCACTTGCAAACTTGGTGTGCTTGTGTGGGGTGACATCTATATGGAAGCTGTCGATTTTCCTCCATTTCTGTCAAAAAATGTTTCCGCTGACCTTTGAACTTAGTTTAGTCAGACCTCAATATTTCCCTTTGACACCCACTTCAGGGCACATTTATGATTGGATAACTTTGAAACTTGGTATGTGTGTTCAGGGTGACCTCTAGATGTGAGCTATTGCTTTTTTTCATTTCCATAAAAAATTATTGTGGTTATCACCAGCCTTTGAACTTCTTGCATTTGTGCATCAATTTATCCCTTTTGCACTCTCTGCAGGGTATATTTATGAATTTCCATTGCCCCCCCCCCCCCCCCCCCCCCCAAAAAAAAAAAACAAAAAAAAAAAAAAAAACATTGCCACAGTCAATGACCTTCTACTTAGTGCATTTGTGCATTAACATCTTCCTTTGGCATGCCTCAGAGGGCACATTCATTATTGATTTTCTTTTCATTTCCATCAAAAACTGTTGCTGTAAGTAACAATCTTTGAATTTATTGCATTGTGCATCAACATTCTTCTTTGACATGGCCTACAGGACACATTTATCATAGGATTGTTTTTGAACTTGGTGTGCTCATTAGGCAAGAACTTTAGATAAGAGCTATTGATTAGCATTCAGTTAGGCAAGAACTTTAGATAAGAGCTATTGATTAGCATTCATTTCTGTGAAAAAAGTTGTCATTTACAATAACCGCTGAACAAACTGCAATTGTGTATCAACATTCTTCATTTAGCCAGTTTACATTTAAAAATGCATGGATAACTCTGAAGTTGTACACACACAATGCTGTTATGTTGAAATTTCAGCAAATAACATTGGTACCAATGATCTTCAATTTTTGCCATTTCATTTATAACTTACCAAGTTCAAGTTTGTCAAGTTGAGCTACAGTGTCATTGACACTTTCATTTTTAGCTTAACTTGACATAGTCAAGATAAGCTATTGCCACCACGCGTGCAGAAGTCTGTTAGTCTGTGAGTCTGTTAGTTTGTGAGTCTGTGACGTCTGTTCACATTTTCCTTTAGCACGGGCTACACACCGCAGTTCTTGTCTGATCGCCACGAAATTTCATATGCAGGTTTGGGATCATGTCTAGATGAGAACGTCCCCTTCTGGTCGCGATCAGGCAACTGGTGTTGCTGCCCGAGCCCAAAACCCGAAAACCATTAGCACAGTCTACAGGTCGTATTTATGAAGGGATTTCATTGTAACTTGGTAGGATGCCTCTGTATAATGCCTAGATGAGAACGTCCCCTTTTGGGCATGATCTATCAACCGTGATGGCTTCCCAAGCCCGAAACCCAAAAACTTTTACCACAGTCTGCAGGTCATGTTTAATGTGGAGGGATTTCATTGTAACTTGGTAGGATGACTCCATATGATGTCTAGATGAGAATTTCCCCATTTGGGCATGATCTGCCAACTGTGATGACTGCCCGAGCCCCAAACCCGAAAACCTTTAGCACAGTCTACAGGTTATATTTATTGAGGAATTTCATTGTAACTTGGTGGGTTGACTTCATACAATGTCTAGATGAGAACATCCCATTTTGATCGCGATCATTCAGCCTTGATGGGTGCCGGAGACCAAAAACCTTTAGCATAGGTAAAAGGTCATATTTATGGAAGGATTTCATTGTAACCTATTAGGTTGACTCCATATAATGCCTAGATGATGACATCCCCTTTTTGTCGTGATTGGTCAGATGTGATGGCTACAAGTGCCTGAAGCCTGAAAACCTTGAGCACAGTCTACAGGTCATATTTATGAAGGGATTTCATTGTAACTTCGTAGGATCAGTCCAGATGATGCCCAGATGAGATTGTCCCCTTTGGTTGTGATCATTCAACCATGAAGGCTGCCCGAGCCCGAAGCCTGAAAACCTTAAGCACAGTCTACAGGTCATATTTATGAAGGGATTTCATTGTAACTTGGTAGGTTGACTTCATATAATGTCTAGATGAGAACGTCCCCTTTTGTACATGATTGGGCAACTGTGACGGCTAAAGGTGCCCGAAGCCTGAAAACCTTTAGCACAGTCTACAGGTCATATTTATGAGGGGATTTCATTGTAACTTGGTAGGATGACTCCAAATAATGTCTAGATGAGAACATCCCATTTTGATCGCGATCATTCAGCCTTGATGGGTGCCGGAGACCAAAAACCTTTAGCATAGGTAAAAGGTCATATTTATGGAAGGATTTCATTGTAACCTATTAGGTTGACTCCATATAATGCCTAGATGATGACATCCCCTTTTTGTCGTGATTGGTCAGATGTGATGGCTACAAGTGCCTGAAACCTGAAAACCTTGAGCTCAGTCTACAGGTCATATTTATGAAGGGATTTCATTGTAACTTCGTAGGATCAGTCCAGATGATGCCCAGATGAGATTGTCCCCTTTGGTTGTGATCCTTCAACCATGAAGGCTGCCCGAGCCCGAAGCCTGAAAACCCAGGTCATATTTATGAAGGGATTTCATTGTAACTTGGTAGGTTGACTTCATATAATGTCTAGATGAGAACGTCCCCTTTTGGACATGATTGGGCAACTTTGACGGCTAAAGGTGCCCGAAGCCCGAAAACCTTTAGCACAGTCTACAGGTCATATTTATGAAAGGATTTCTTGGTAGGATGACTCCAAATAATGTCTAGATGAGAACGTCCCATTTTGGTCATGATAATTCAGCCTTGATGGGTGCCCGAGCCCAAAAACCTTTAGCATAGGCAAAAAGTTATATTTATAGAAGGATTTCATTGTAACCTGTTAGGTTGACTCCATATAATGCCTAGATGATGACATCCCCTTTTGGTCGTGATTGGTCAACTGTGATGGCTACAGGTGCCCGGAGCCCGAAAACCTTGAGCACAGTCTACAGGTCATATTTATGAAGGGATTTCATTGTAACTTCGCAGGATCACTCCAGATGATGCCCAGATGAGATTGTCCCCTTTGGTTGTGATCATTCAACCATGATGGCTGCCCGAGCCCGAAGCCCGAAAACCTTTAGCACAGTCTACAGGTCATATTTATGAAGGGATTTCATTGTAACTTGGTAGGTCGACTTCATATAATGTCTAGATGAGAACGTCCCCTTTTGGACATGATTGGGCAACTGTGACGGCTTCAGGGGCCCGAAGCCCGAAAACCTTTAGTACAGTCTACAGGTCATATTTATGGAGGGATTTCATTGTAGCTTGGTAGGATGACTCCAAATAATGTCTAGATGAGAACATCCCATTTTGGTCGTGATCATTCAGCCTTGATGGGTGCCCGAGCCCAAAAACCTTTAGCATGTCTGTAGGTCGTATTTATGGAAGGATTTCATTGTAACTTGTTAGGTTGACTCCATATAATGCCTAGATGATGACATCCCCTTTTGGTCGTGGTTGGTCAACTGTGATGGCTACAGCTGCCTGAAGCCCGAAAATCTTGAGCACAGTCTACAGGTCATATTTATGAAGGGATTTCATTGTAACTTCATAGAATCACTCCAGATGATGTCCAGATGAGAATGTCCCCTTTTGGTTGCGATCATTCAACCATGATGGCTGCCCAAGCCTAAAGCCCGAAAACCTTTAGCACACTCTTCAGATCATATTTATGAAGGGATTTCATTGTAACTTTGTAGGATCACTCCAGATGATGCCCAGATGAGAATGTCCCCTTTTGGTTGCGATCATTCAACCATGATGGCTGCCAGAGCCCAAAGCCCAAAAACCTTTAGCACAGTCTACAGGTCATATTTATTAAGGGATTTCATTTTAACTTGGTAACTTTTGTTGATATACGATAACTGTGAGGGCCACATACATTAACTGTGAAGTAGTAACCCACCCCTCAGCTCTTTAGTACAGTGTACACCTCATATTATTTTTATCATAAACATAGCATACAGGGAACAGAAATGAACATATTCCCAATTATCACAATTCTTGTCTTATTTCATAATCCTTCCATAAACATTGAACATTATCCTTTTCATCAAACAAAACACACAAGTTAAGCTACAGTGCCATTGACACTTTCATCTTGGGGTGGGGTGGGCAGTAGGCATATGTGTTTCATTAATGAATCCATTGCAAGCCCTAACAGGGTTTTGGGCTCCTCCCAAGCATAATATTCAGTGATTAGTACCTCTCTTATTGATTCTGAAATCATTCACTAAGAAATAGTGAGATGAGACTGGTGTATTGCAATATGAGATTTGGGGTGGGGGTAGGGGACTTACATGTACATGTAAGGATCACATTAAAGAATCACAAAACTCAGTTGTGGGGGTTTGGGCTCCCCAAAAGAGTAATTTTTCAATGCTAAGTACATTCTTAATTCTAAATTAGTTCACTCAGAAAATAGTGGGGATGGGACCGGTGAATCATGATACAGGAGTTTGCATTACATGCATCAGTTTGGGCACTAAAAACTTGTCATTTCATGATACATCTCAGTATCACTTTACCTTTTAACCATAGTGGACATCCATTTTGTTCTAGCAATATGTGATGATGCATTTGCATTCTGAGAATGTTCATCTCCAATAGTTCATCAACCCTTGATGTATATTTTGCTATGGGGAAAAGGTGCTTGTGCCATACATGTAGGATAGATCCCAATGACACCATACCTGATGGAGACTCACACATTCTGACACTTCATACTGTGGTGAGAGGTCTGTTTATGTGTATGTCTGTGGTAGCATGTATTATACATAATTGGCTTCCTTGCATGCCGACCAACATGGTAATCTGGGATAGGGACAGTATCTAGATTTGTATTCATACAGTATCACAAATCGTGTATCGAGATTTGGATAATATTTCAGCATAAGCCACATCGCCCATTACTAGAAAATATGGTCAGGTTAACTGGTAGAGTGCTAGAAGCTCATATTTGGGCTCCATTCTTAAGTGTGGGTACTGCAACTTGACGGCTTCGAATTCAATGACTATGCTTCATATTATCTTTGAAGGGATATTATTAAGGCCCCGCCGAGAGGCGGACGCCCTATAGTGATCGCTCTGTCCGTGCGTGCGTCCGTGCGTAATCCTTCTCTCTTAATAGATAAGGTTTTGATATTTGACATGTGGGTATATTATCTCAAGACGATGTGCCACGTACCACGGTTGCCATGCTTTGACCTTGAACTTTGACCTCAAGGTCAAATTATTCCGAATTCGGAGTTCTTTTCTGACAAGTTCGTGTCCGGGCTGTAACTTTTTTCCCTTAATAGATAGGGTTTTGATATTTGGTATGTGGATAGATTATCTCAAGACGACGTGTCGCGTACCAAGGTTGCCATGCTTTGACCTTGAACTTTAACCTCAAGGTCAAATTATTCCGAATTCGGGGTTCTCTTCTGACAAGTTCGTGTCCGGGCTGTGACTTTTTTCCCTTAACAGATAGGGTTTTGATATTAGGTATGTGGGTAGATTATCTCAAGACGATGTGTCGCGTACCACGGTTGCCATGCTTTGACCTTGAACTTTGACCTCAAGGTCAAATTATTCCGAAATCGAGGTTCTTTTCTGACAAGTTTGTGTCCGGGCTGTAACTTTTTTCCCTTAATAGATAGGGTTTTGATATTTGGTATGTGGATAGATTATCTCAAGATGACGTGTCTCGTACCAAGGTTGCATGCTTTGACCTTGAAGTTTGACCTCATGGTCAAATTATTCAGATTTTTTTTTTTTTCTGACAAGTTCGTGTCTGGGCTGTAACTTTTTTCCCTTAATAGATAGGGTTTTGACATTTGGTATGTGGGTAGATTATCTCAAGACGACGTGTCGCGTACCAAGGTTGCCATGCTTTGACCTTGAAGTTTGACCTCAAGGTCAAATTATTCAGAATTTGGGGGTTTTTTCTGACAAGTTCGTGTCCGGGAAAGGATTTTAATCAGATTTTACCTATTGCTTGAAATATTTTAGTATTACGGTTCACATCAGTTTATACCTAACATTGGTTAGTTGCTGCGGGGCCCGCAGAGATGGATTCCATCTCCGTGATATCTAGTTTAGTCTGTTATGATTTGCCTTGTTACAGTTTATGGGAGAGTGCCCTAAAGCACTCTCCCAAGAATTATAACAAGCCAAAGACAGTTGAACAAATTTTGATGGTCAAAAATAATTTAGCACTCTACCAGTTAACCCTTAGCACTCTGGCAGTGCAACAGAATTTTCTCCAATCACTGTTCTTCTGTTGTTTAACTATGAATTTAACCAATTATATCTTGTTTGAAAGTGCTCACTGAGCTCTGTCAAACAAGATATATTTGGTAAAATATCAAACTGCATTATGGGAAATATTTGCTGCTGAAAACTTTGCCATTTTTTTATACTATAACCCAGTGGCCCAGACTAGCTGGTACAAACTCAAAGTTATCAAGGGCCAAACACAAATTTTGAACCCCCCAATCCCCAAAATTTGCTTGCAAAACCAAAAATTAAAAGTCCCATCTGGTTCTCCATACTTTTACTCTCTGCAGCCATCAGGAAGCGACTGGAATTGGCTCAAAAATCATTCTTTGTTTGGCTCTAAAGGCAGCAACAATGAACTGACATCTGTGCTTTAAAATCTCCTTTTTTGAGGATGCCAGACACAAATCAATGCAAGAATTGGTGGATCCAAGGCTGTTATTGGATGATGGAAGTGTTCAACAGTGGTTTTAGACGTTCAGGGCTGTAACTTTATAATATTTATAAAATTATTTCATGTTTCCCAATTTTGGGACATACGCCTGACGTCATCATTTTTGATAATGATTATTCCACTGTTTGTTAAATATTCCTTCCCTATCCTTCCATGAACCCTTCCTGTTAAACTCTTAAGCTTTTTGGCTATTTTTTATTGAAAGTTTTTATTAAATTTCTTGGGAGTTTAACATGTATTACAGAATATTATTCTGTTTTTCCCCCTGATACGTCCACACCCTATAGGTGTTAGGTTGTTTAGACTTGCATTTTCTCGCCATTGTATCGTTTTTTCTTCAAATGAAGATCTAGCTTTGCATCTGGTAGCATTTAAATTGGTTTCTGACTTTGGGCCTTTTTGTGTGCCTGATGTCTTGTTTACGGTTTTTTCATTGACGTTGTTTTCATTGACAACGTCCTCATATTTAGGTAGTATTTTATCTTCTATTACCGTAGAATTACTGTAGGATACATGAATTATTATTCCGGTAGTGTAGCTCCAAAAATTTGGATTTTGTCCACACTTAGTCTCTATCTGGATGCCTTTGGGCTCTTAATGTTCCCTTTGGGAACTTAGGCATTTTTTCCAAAAAAGAATTTTCCAAAAAAATATTTTGAATTTAGTTTTGATTTCTATTATTCATGTATCTTAATTATATATTTTGTTGTGGAGTTTGGAGGACTGATATCGACTTTAGTCGATGCACTCCTGCGGACTCTTGTCATTCTGGTGTTCACTGGGATGACTGATGTTGGAGACGGGTGTCGTGGTACGTTGTTGGCAGTGAGGTTCTGAGGCCAGGCCTCTCACCGCGTTATAATTCATTTTGTCAGTTTCTATTTCAGAGGAACATGAACATGGTGATGATATTGTGACACCCATCCAAGTGTGCTACCATCGTCGCGCTCCGTTGAGCATATAGAGCTAGGCTGTGCTCATGATTGCAAGAATTAGGACCTTTTGTTAACGGTTTTAATCTCTTGCAAGGAGCTAGCTCGACTGGTGAAGCAGTTACTCCGTCCGTGGGAGACGTGACACTGGGTAAGTCCGTTGCGGTCGAAGGAAGTGTAGATGTGGTAGAGCGAGCACTTAAATATAAATAAGCTCACCCAGCGACGACGGAAAGAGGGAGGAAGTCAGCAAGTTTCTTGTACTCGGCGCGGTCTAATAGACCGCGAACAGGAGAGGCCCCTCTCTAACCTAACAACATTTGGGGCCAAATGTTGTTATGAGAAACTTGCACAAGCCGGAGTATATGTCAGCCCTCTGATCTGTTTAGTCTGCAGCCGGGGTCAGCTTCAGTCACGGCTTCCTCCACTATGTTTCACAAGCTGAAATGAAGTTTTCTGGTTGGAAACTTGCACGAGACGTCCACCCACCGCTCCGGACGCTCCATCTAGTTTGCAGCCGGGGTCGGCTTCAGTCACGGCATCCTCTGCTACATTATTAAAGCACACACGACCGCATCCTAGCTACCCGACTTCGGATATCCAACCTGCTGCGCGAAGAAGGGACCACTCTTTGCCCATGAAGTCGGACCATCCAGTAGCTAGGGAGACGAGGCCTCGATCATCGGGACATTTGGAGAAGAGATCCATCTCTGTCACACCGTCCCAGGAGCAGCAAGGGGCTAAGAAACAGAAGACCGCTGCTCCTCAGGCCTCGATGATGGACTTGCTGTCGCAGATTGTGCAGCTGATCGCAGCATCCCAGCAAGTGCATGTGCAGCCTCTCTCAGACTCAGAACCTGAGCTGTTGGACGGTGCTGGGTCAGTCCAGTCGTCTGTTCATGCAGATGCAATGGACTGAGATTCGCAACTGATTCTCTCGGATGCTGAAAGGGATAAGGAATAGGGCTGCTGGTATTTGGATTTTTGTACCGGTGACGGTATTGAAAACAATACCACGGTATACCGGTATACCGTGAAACAGTTCAGATTGAAAACAAAATAAAACTGAAATACATGTACCTTACTTTTAGGAAAGTGCTTGATAAATGTGATGTACAACTACAAGGTCCTAGGTGAAAAACAACTCATGTAATTCGGTACGTTCTAAGTGCTGAGTTTACTCTGAATGTAACATAATTTTGGAGTTCATTAATTTGTTGTTTGTCGGCAATCTGACAAAAAAATGTTTCAGATCACACATATTTACAATTGCAAAATGTGCAACAATTTTTGTCAAATATGACAGACGTGTGACGCCATCACTGGGAGAAAACATTGTCGGGTGTGATTGACACCTGCAGACTGTCATGAAACTGAAGAGTGATCACATCATGGAGGCGTGCTTAATATTAACAGACCGACTGGCCTGACATATGACAGTTGACATTTGACATTGTCATCTGAGGAAGTTTACTGCAGGAAGATAGGAGAAGGGGAGGAGCTACTACTGGTTGTTTGTGTAACCAGGCCCTTGGAATTCCATCAACTGGACACACATTTTGACAAAAAAGTTTTGTTTCCCACTGTTTTTCATGAAGCCACATATACGCAAGTAGCACAATGACTGGCTCAGTAATTAAACGCTTATCAGTCAAGAGAGGTTGACCATGTTTTTACAGGAATTAAATTGACAAAGACAAATTTACTTGTATCCGAGATTCAGATGAAAGCCAGTAAACCCAATGATAATTTTATGGCTTATTTTCGTATTAACTTTTTAGACATGGATTATTGTCGTTCTTCCATTCAAATCACTTATTTTCCCAGAGCAGTAAGTAATAATTCTGTCTATTGCTCCAAAAGTATCTTTTTTATTCATGATATCCCTTGCATTTAATATGTGTTTGCCCTATTTTCGCGCATTATTTATATTTTTATTTCAAGAAAACGCGAATTTCAAATCATAATACCAGACCCAAAAATTGTATACTGTTACTCACGGTATACCGGTATTCATTTTTGATGGACAGTTTTTAAGCGGTGACAATTTCAATACCGGTACCAACCGGTATACTGTAATACTGTACAGCCCTAATAAGGAAGAGGATTACCCTTCCCTTTCGGAACAACACATGGTTGCAATGGTTTTCATCCATCAAATTCTACCCTGATTTTGTTCCGACGAATCAGAATGCTGCGACAACAAGAGAGAAACCGCTGGCGTCAATGGATGCAGACTTTATACGGACAAAGGAAGAAGTTTTTTCTTTTCCGGTTCAGTCTAGGCAGGAGTCGCTGGCCTTCTGCCATGTAGACGACGCCGTATTCACCTCTCGTGAAAAAAGGCAGTTTCTTAACTACATCTTCCATAAACATACCGTTTCTTGGACCATGTTCATTTAAAACGGTTGGAGAAGATATTCAGAGAGCTCCTCTGTGTTTGAATGAGCAGGCCGGGGATCTAGATGTATCCTTGTCTGCATCATTCACGATTCGCTCAGACAATTAAAACGGCAATTTCATCAAGTAGAGCAAATTTGGATGCAATGTCTTACGCAGATCACCATACCAGAGCTATGGCACAATGTCTCAACGGGAAGGAATGTGAGGACGTTTGTACCTCTCTTAGAGTTCTTTCCAGGGCAATTTGTATACCACGTATAACTCCACCCTAACAGTGGCTAATCTGGAGTTAATCAGACGTGATGCTGCCCTTGCATCGTCATCACTTATAGATGACAAGGTGAAAAGCTCTCTCCGGGTCGCTCTGGTCTCCGGACATACTATTTTTGATGACAAGCTTTCATTAGTCTATGAACAGGCTACTAAGAAAGCCTCAAGTGCTCTGCTATTGAAGTTGGCGTCTCAACAACCCGCTTCAGCAGACAAGAGTAAAGGAGGACATTCCAGATCTAAATGTCAAAAGGGAACTCCTCACGAGGGTACAAGAAACCCTCTTACAATTACTCTGGAAGTCGTCAATGTAGCGACTCGGGAAAGGGGCATAGGTCTGATCGGGACTATCGGTCAGATGCCCCTAGCCCGACGGGACGAGGTTCTTCGTGGGGAGGACGTGGTTTCTCCTCCTGTAAGCCTCGCAGGTCAGACAGGTGATGTTCAAGACCTCTATTGCTTGCCAGTTGGTGGAAGGGTATCAAACTTCGCGAGATACTGGATAGCAGTCACAGAAGATCAGTGGGTGAGAAGTGTAGTCTCGGACGGCCTACGCCTATCATTCCGAATGGAACCCCCACTAAAAAGATGTCCACATCGGACAAATCTTCCATCGGATCCTTTCAAAAGAGAGTCTCTCCTAGCGGAGGTACAGGCTCTCTTATTAAAGGAAGCAATAGAGGTCGTCGAGAATTAAGATTCTCAGGGTTTTTACAGTCACCTGTTCCTCGTACTGAAGCCCGACGGCTCGTTCCGACCGGTAATAGACTTGAGCTGGATAAACAAGCTTATCGTGGTTCCAAAATTCTATATGGAGACCATTCGGTAGGTAAGAGCGAGCATTCGAGTGAACGACTATGTGGATAGGATAGATCTCTCGGATGCGTACTTTCATGTCCTGGTACACCTGGCATTTAGAAAGTACCTTCGGTTCGCCATACAAGGGATGTTTATCAGTTCAGAGCAATGTGCTTTGGTCTGAACCTGGCTCCCTGGGCATTCACTCGAATAATGAACTCAGTAATGTCATACTTCCAAGCTCATTCGTCTGCAGTAACGTCGGCTTACTTGGAAGACATTCTGCAGAGATACCGCAACAGAATTATTCTTCAGTTCGATGTTCAGAGTCTGCTTCTATTACTCCGACGTTTCGGTTTCATCGTAAACGAGAAAAAGTCGGATCTAGCTCCGTCCAAATCGTTCACTTACTTGGGGATGAGCTTCGAGACTCACAACTATCTGGTTCGTCTGCCGTTACTCAGAGCAAAATTAGTCAGTTGTTATGCTCACTTTTGTCTACACTCAGATGCATTAACAGTGAGGGAATTCATGTGACTGATGGGGGTTGTGCAGAGTGGCTGTGGATCTTATTCTGATGGGCAGTCTACGCATGTGTCCCCTCCAGATAGGCTTTACTCAGAACTGGAGTGTGAAGATGCATTCACTCAAAACCAGTATTGTTTTAACGGACCTAGTAAAACAAAGGGACCAGATTTGGCCAGATCTTCAGTGGTTAACTCAGGGAGTTCTGCTGCAACTGCTGGATCTGGCTTTCACGATTGTGACGGATGCGAGTCAGACCGGTTGGGACGCAACTTGAATTGTCAGGGTATTTGGGACTCTCTGTTCCTAGAGAAACACATAAACATCAAAGAGATGATGTCAATATGGCTAGCTCTTCAACATTGGATTCACATTATAGCGAACGTCCTTGTTCACATCTTTCTGTCCGTCATATACCGTGTCGTCTGAATGTACTAGCAGACTCGCTCTCTCGGAAAGGTCGCCTGTTGCCATCGGAGTGGACTCGCAACAAGCCAATATTCAGGCAGATTTGCTACCAGTGGGATCGTCAGATGATAGATCTGTTTGTGACACACCGGAACAATCAGTTACCGATGTTCGTGTCACCATACCCACATCATCGAGTGTACGCAGTAGACGATCTCATGGAAAGGAATGATAGGATATGCGTATCCTCCAACTCCATTGATTCAGCAGATTCTGTTAAGATTAAACAGTCTCCTTGCGAAATCCTGCTAGTAGCACCTCTGCTGTCACAGAAACCTTGGATCAATCTTCTCAGGTGCCTGTTAAGGGACGTTCCTTGGAAGCTTCCTCCACTAGAGGACCTTCTTTATCAGGGGAAATATTTGTTCTTCACATCCTTCTCCGCCCTTAGTGGCATTATGGAGTCTGTTGGACTTGAGGGAGCCTTGATGTTCCTATGCTATTTGATGACTAACACAAGAACGATTGAAGTAATGCGGGTAAGGGGGGTTTGATATGACTTTGAATCCCCCCCCCCCCCCCCCTCCCTCTCCCCACCGCCAATGTGTTAAGAGGCGATTTCCGGGCAAGACGTAGTTTTCTTCCCGTAAGCCTCGTATGAATTTAAGCAAATACATGCATTTCATGACTTCTCGATTGGCGGCTGGGTCGTATTCTATGGCGACCTCATGGGCACATCCACTGTTTAGTTGGTTGGTTTCCTGTGGTTGTTCGTCTATATGTCATATACAAGCATATGATTCATCATCAATAAATTGCTAGCCTTTGGGTACCTGGGAGGCTGTCTTGTCAGTTAACTGGTATTCAGATGATTACATGTGTAATTTCAATGTTCACGCGTACAATAAATGCATTATTAGGCAGACGCATTATTTTATGTTATGGACCTTAGAAACAATGAATTATTTCAGGGGCGGTCCGTGTCAAGTCTGTTAATCATAGCTCGTTCCATTTCAAGATCCAGGTTTCTATTAATTTCGGTCCGCAGTCGAATACACTTTGTCTTACACTCTTGTATATTCGCACATTTCTAGAAACATAGATATCGGATAGTACACGTCGGGGAGTGTTATTACTGGAATTTAAGCACCAATTTATTAATAATAATTAATACCTGGGTGCCTGTTCGACAAATATTTATATTGTTATTTGGTACCCGCTTTTACTGATTCCAAAGTGCTCCCCTCTTTATTTTTGAAGAAGATTCCTTCAAAAAGGGGGGGGGATTTTTTATCTCTCCTCCGGCTTAATAAGTATGTAACTATGAGTGAAGCTGTTTTGTCTGTAATTATATCCTGGATACAGTTTGTGTTTTATTGTATATGGCGTATGTTTGTGGAGGATATCCTCTCATTCTCAAATACGCCATCCTAATTTTTGGGGCTCAGTCCGGACTAGCCTTAAAAATTGGGAACTTGTTACATCCAAATTAACATAGTCTTCATGCTAAGAATGCAGAATTACTTGAATTTGGCTCCTTATTTATGATATGTCTTCTCTATTACTCTATAGAGAGACACACATGTAATTCCTTTCAAATTTAATTTCCTTTCACCTTGGATTACAGGCTTGGAACTTTGTTGGTCTACTAATTCTGAAGTCCTAGGCCCTACGCCCTTTTACTATTCAGCTAGTCTAGGCCATTGGGTTATAGTATAAAAATATTATAAATTTAAAGTAATTTGTATATTTTTTATACTTACCAATGGCCCAGACGGGTATGGCCCTCCCATGAGTGGGCACTCATACCTCCCCGCTGAGTTATTATGTAGTACTCTTTTCTACAAAGAATGATGTTGGTGCCAGTTCCAGTCGCTTCCTGACGGATGCGCATGCGCGGAGAGTAAAAGTATGGAGGACCAGATAGGACTTTTAATTTTTGGTTTTGCAAGCAAATTTTCGGGATTGGGGGGGGGGTTCAAAATTTGTGTTTGGCCCATGATAACTTCGAGTTTTGCACCAGCTAGTCTTGGCCATTTGTAAGTATAAAAAAATATACAAATTACTTTAAATTTATAATTTTGACATCAGAGTGCAGAGGGTTAATCAAGAGGTTCCAGGCAATGTAACTACACAGCTTTCTTTAGCCATACAAACAAAAATCACCATTTAACTCTTGATTTAGTGAACAAATATTTTAAGAGACCAACTGCATATGCCATTGAAAATAAAAGACACAAGTTGTGGATGACTTTTATACACCAAGATGAGTTGTCACGTGACTTTGGATTGAAACTGCAATGTGATTTGTCTCAGTGAAGGAGATTGTTTTATGCCATTTAACAACATGCAGTACAGTAGAGCCCACTTAATTGGATATCTCTTAACTGAATAACCCTGTTAATTGAATATAATTTCCCAACACAAAACCATTTACCATACCTCCAGAACAAATTTGACTTGTTAATTGAATATAGATTATAGAGTAAACTCATGTTAATTGAATAAAAAATCTTGTAACCTGTCAAGAAATTACGCTGACCCGCCCCAGTTTTCCTTTGTTTATAGACCTATTTGGTCATCCAATACAGGCATTTAATCTATCATATCTTGTTTGACAGAGCTCATGGAATTCCGTCAAAGAAGATATAATAGAATAAATGCTAAGTTTATCTGTAGAATACAGGAAAGTGACACAATCCCTGTTAATTGAATACTTCTGTTAAATTGAATAATTTTCATGGGCAAAGTGACTGTTCAATTAACAGGGTTCCACTGTACTGTCATCACAAAAGAGTCTTTTTTCACCATCAGATCGAAGTTCAATCACAGCATGCATACATGTACATATACACTAGTTGGTTACAATTTCATAGATAAAATTACCCTGACATCAAGACCTCATAAAAAAACAAATGGAAATAGAATTATAGATTCAGTGTTCTGGTATTTCTTTTTCGACGGGTGAGATTGCGTAGAGTATTGAGGGGATGTAAGTAGACAGAGAATTTCAACTGGATTGTACCACAGTTGCGATCATATAAGAATTCCCTGCCCACTTTTGTGATCACAGTACTGCACATATATTCCTTATTTTTAGCTTAACTTGACAAAGTCAAGAAAAGCTATTGCCATCACGCGTGCAGAAGTCTGTTAGTCGGTGAGTCTGTGAGTCTGTTCACATTTTCCTTTAGCATGGGCTACACTCCGCAGTTCTTGTCTGATCGTCACGAAATTTCATATGCAGGTCGGTCAATCGGTATGGCTGCCCGAGCCCAAAACCTGAAAACCATTAGCACAGTCTACAGGTCGTATTTATGAAGGGATTTCATTGTAACTTGGTAGGATACCTCTGTATAATGCCTAGATGAGAACGTCCCCTTTTGGGCATGATCTGTCAACCGTGACGGCTGCCCAAGCCCGAAACCCAAAAAACTTTTAGCACAGTCTGCAGGTCATGTTTAATATGGAGGGATTTCATTGTAACTGGGTAGGATGACTTCTTATGATGTCTAGATGAGAATTTCTCCATTTGGGCGTGATCTGTCAACCGTGACGACTACCTGAGCCCAAAACCCAAAAACCTTTAGCACAGTCTACAGGTCATATTTATTGATGAATTTCATTGTAACTTGGTGGGTTGACTTCATATAATGTCTGGATGAGAAAGTCCCCTTTTGGACATGATTGGCTAACTGTGACGGCTACAGGGCCCCGAAGCCTAAACACCTTTAGCACAGTCTACAGGTCATATTTATGAAGGGATTTCATTGTAACTTAGTAGGATGACTCCAAATAATGTCTAGAGAACGTCCCATTTTGATCGCGATCATTCAGCTTTGATGGGTGCCCGAGCCCAAAAACCTTTAGCATAGGCAAAAGGTCATATTTATGGAAGGATTTCATTGTAACCTGTTAGGTTGACTTCATATAATGTCTAGATGAGAACATTCCCTTTGGACGCAATTGGGAAACTGATGGCTACAGGGGCCCGAAGCCCGAAAACCTTTAGCACAGTTTACAGGCCATATTTATGAAGGGATTTCAATGTAACTTGATAGGATGACTCGTTTTGGAATAATTTCACTGTAGCTTGGTAACTTTTGTTGATATATGTTAACTGTGAGGGCCACATACATTAACTGTGAGGTCATATTAACCCACCCCTCAGCTCTTTAGTACAGTGTACACCTCATATTATTTTTATCAAAAACATAGCATACAGGGAACAGAAATTCCCAATTATCACAATTCTTGTCTTATTTCATAATCGTTTCATAAACATTGAACATTTTCCTTTTCATCAAACACAACACACAAGTTAAGCTGCAGTTTCATTGACACTTTCATTCCAAATAAGCTGGAGATTTAATTGAAAGGAATTATGTCATTTGGGTTGATCTACTTTTAACTGGTAGAATGCTAAATTATTTCTGGTCATCAAAATTGGCTCATCACATGTTTTTGCCTTGTTAGCTCACCTGACTGAAAGTCAGGGTGAGCTATTCTGATCACTTTTCGTCCGTCGTCCGGCATCCGTCGTCCGTCGTGAAGGTGGTATTTGGGTTTTTTCTCCCAAACCACTGGCCGCATATTAATGAAATTTCATGTGAGACTTTGATTTTTTGTCAAATTAGGTTTCAGCTCACATTGAGCAGAGGGATGGGGCAAAAATGCTCCAATTCTTAAAAAATCTTCTTCTCAAGAACCAGCAATAGCAGAGACTTGATATTTGGTATGCAGCTTCCTTTTGAGGTGTAGACTCAAGTTTGTTCAAGAGAAGTTGGAGGGGCTATATTTGACGATGTTAAAGGAGGGGCAAAAATTTTGGCCCCGCCCCAAATTTCTATTTTCCAAACCACGAGGCCGATTTGAACCAAATTTTACATGAGTGCTTATTGGGTCATAAGTACCTAATTTATGGCAAATTTTTTTTCCCCTAAAACCCCGTGGGAACCACAGGAGCTAAAAATAGAAAAAAATGAAAACACCCATATCTCCAAAACTACACGGCACTGAGAATTCTTATTTGTTGTGAAGCTTTCTTAGGACCAACAGAATGGAATGATCAAAAAAAATTGCCATCGGTTTTATGATGGGGTACTTTTTGGGGAGTTTGAAAAAGTGCTGAGTCAGCATTTTTTAACACTGAGGGTAATGGGAAAAACATAAGACTACTTTTCTCCGAAAGCACTGCTCCAAAAGCTTTAAAATTTCACATATAACATCTTTGGAAGATTGTTTCACATGTTTATTGAAATGAATTGCCTGGGTTGATATTTGGGCTCTCTATGGGAGCCCAAATGTTTAAATTAGTGGAGTATGAGGAGTATTTTTGAAAAATCTTCTTCTTGAGATCTAGCAATAAGAATGTTTTGATATTTGGTATGCAGCATCCTTAGGGGGGTGAGATTCAAGTTTGTTGAAGCCAAATCCCTGGGTTCATATTTAGGCTGAAAATTTGGGGTGCGGGTGGGACTTAGAAAATTTTGGACGAAAATCTGAAAAAATTTTTTTTTGTTTTTTATGCATTTCTGTCAGTTTTAAGACAAAAAAAAAAAATTTTTTTTTTACCCTGAAAATTTGGGGTGCAGGTGGGACTTAGAAAATTTTGGACGAAAATCCGAAAAATTTTTTTTTGTTTTTTATGCATTTCTGTCAGTTTTAAGACAAAAAAAAATTTTTTTTTTTTTACCCTGAAAATTTGGGGTGCGGGTGGGACTTAGAAATTTTGGACGAAAATCCGAAAAAATTTTTTTTTGTTTTTTATGCATTTCTGTCAGTTTTAAGACAAAAAAAAAATTTTTTTTTTTACCCTGAAAATTTGGAGTGCGGGTGGGACTTAGAAAATTTTGGACGAAAATCCGAAAAAAATTTTTTTTGTTTTTTATGCATTTCTGTCAGTTTTAAGACAAAAAAAAAATTTTTTTTTTTACCCTGAAAATTTGGGGTGCGGGTGGGACTTAGAAAAGTTTGGACGAAAATCCGAAAAAAAATTTTTTTTTATGCATTTCTGTCAGTTTTAAGACAAAAAAAAAAAAAAAAAAAAATTTTTCCCCTGAAAATTTTGGTGCGGGTGTGACTTAAAAAATTTGGGACGAAAATCCGAAAAAAAATTTTTTTTGTTTTTTCTGCGTTTTGGTCAATTTTAAGACAAAAAAAATTTTTTTTTTTTTTTTCCCCTGAAAATTTGGGGTGCGGGTGGGACTTAGAAAATTTTGGACGAAAATCCGAAAAATTTTTGTTTTTTATGCATTTCTGTCAGTTTTAAGACAAAAAAAAAATTTTTTTTTACCCTAAAAATTTGGGGTGTGGGTGGGACTTAGAAAATTTTGGACGAAAATCCGAAAAATTTTTGTTTTTTATGCATTTCTGTCAGTTTTAAGACAAAAAAAAATTTTTTTTTTACCCTAAAAATTTGGGGTGCGGGTGGGACTTAGAAAATTTTGGACGAAAATCCGAAAAATTTTTGTATGCGTTTCTGTCAATTCTAAGACAAAAACAAATTTTTTTGTTTACACCGAAAATTTTGGGTCTGGGTGGGACTTCGAAAATTTTGGACCAAAATCCGGAAATGTTTGTTTTTGTTTTTTATGCATTTCGGACAGTTTTAAGACAAAAAAAAAAATTTTTTTTTTACCCTGAATATTTGGGCCCGGGTGGGACTTCAAAAATTTTGGACCAAAATCCATAATTTTTTTGTTTTTTGTTTTTTATGCGTTTCTGTCAATTTTAAGACAAAAAAAACATTTTTTTTTTACACCAAAAATTTGGGGTCCGGGTGGGACTTTTTGGACCAAAATCCCCAAAATTTTTTTTTTGTTTTTTATGCATTTCTGTCAGTTTTAAGACAAAAAAAAAATTTTTTTTTTACCCTGAAAATTTGGGGTGCGGGTGGGACTTCAAAAATTTTGGACCAAAATCCATAATTTTTTTGTTTTTTGTTTTTTATGCGTTTCTGTCAATTTTAAGACAAAAAAAAACGTTTTTTTTTTACACCAAAAATTTGGGGTCCGGGTGGGACTTTTTGGACCAAAATCCCCAAAATTTTTTTTTTGTTTTTTATGCATTTCTGTCAGTTTTAAGACAAAAAAAAAATTTTTTTTTTACCCTGAAAATTTGGGGTGCGGGTGGGACTTAGAAAATTTTGGACGAAAATCCGAAAAATTTTTGTATGCGTTTCTGTCAATTCTAAGACAAAAACAAATTTTTTTGTTTACACCGAAAATTTTGGGTCTGGGTGGGACTTCGAAAATTTTGGACCAAAATCCGGAAATGTTTGTTTTTGTTTTTTATGCATTTCGGACAGTTTTAAGACAAAAAAAAAAATTTTTTTTTTACCCTGAATATTTGGGGTCCGGGTGGGACTTCAAAAATTTTGGACCAAAATCCATAATTTTTTTGTTTTTTGTTTTTTATGCGTTTCTGTCAATTTTAAGACAAAAAAAACATTTTTTTTTTACACCAAAAATTTGGGGTCCGGGTGGGACTTAGAAAATTTTGGACCAAAATCCAGAAATTAGTTTTAGCGTTTTTTATGCGTTTTAAGAAGAAGAAAAAAATTTAGGCTGAAAGTATTTTGTTTGGGAAAAAAATCTGTTTTTTATGTGTTTATCTCAATTTTGGGACGTTAAAGTGCAGGAACTGAAAATAGAAGGAAAATCCTGTGTATTGTGTGGGCACAATCGCTTCATCTAGTTGGTATATGCTTTTCTTAGGAGGGGCGTATGTAGCTTATTCAAGTCAAGTTCCTGGTTTGATATTTAGACTACCATGTCAGGTGAGCGCCCTCAGGCCCCCGGGGCCTCTTGTTACAATTTATGGGAGAGTGCCCATAGGCACTCTCCCATAAATTGTTACAAGGCAAATTTATACAGAATAAATAAGTTCACTTCCAAGACAATATAAAGCACATCCTCAGAGTATAAAGCCTCCATGCTGCCGTTCCTGCACTTCCAGCACTCTACCAGTTAAAGATGGCTGATTTAAACTTTTAATATTTTAGTTTAAAGAAACGCCCAAATTAGATGAGATTGAGTATGAGAACGATTCCTGGATTCTTCTATACTCAAGTAAAACATCAACAGATGAGCCTTTGCCTCTGCAAGCTGTGAATGAAGATGCTGAAATCATACAGAAAGATAAAGATGGCAAGACCACAAAGAAAGATGTAACTCCCACCAAACTATACAGGTATAATAAAGGGGCAGGTAGAAACATTTTCTCAGCAGGGGATTAAAGTCTTAAATGTTAAAAAGTGACTTGTTTACATCAGACAATCAATTGAGAGCTTCACATAGAGACTGAGTTCAGTTTACACAAGCTGGTAGTGAGAAAAGCTATTCTCCCCCCACTTCCAATGTAAGATATGTGTGTCTCATGTGAGAAGGCCATGTGAGATAGATATCTATCTCACATGACCCACGTGACCGGCTTATTGGCATATTTAATGAGTGCAGGCCCACTCAATCATCGCATGTTCTTCTGTAAACAAACAACATGGTGTCACGTTTTGGAAATATTAGCAGACGAACGTTTGTCAAAGAAAAAAGAAATAAAAACATAGACTGCAAAACTTGACTTTTACATGAATTTTTGGGTGAACGTCATTATGAGTGGAGAGAGTTGAACGAATTTCCCATCGAAAAGTTATGCGAATACATTGCAGAATTCATAATATGACAACATCGGAATGTGTCGGTGTTCATTTCTCTACAGATATTTAATCCCGGTCTTGTCGTCATTGGGATTTAATTTTGTGATATATACCTGAGGTATATACAAACCTTTTGTGTGCTCTTTCCGATAAGCAAATTAATTTTTTTCAGAAATGGACAACAAAATTGGTTGATATAGCTGCATGTGCAAGTGGGGTGGGTGTGAGATGGGGAAATCTCACCCTCGAGACAAGATATTTAGTCCAGACACTTGGCAAGCCTCGTGTGTGGCCCAAATATCTTGCCCTCAGGTGAGATTTCCCCATCTCTTGCCCTCACCCATCAGGGATAATAATAATCTCACTTTCAGTTTGAAACCACTGTTTGTATTTTGTGTTTTATAAGCCATTGCTATTTTTGTACATACATTGATGGGTGTACATGTATGAAAAAAATGCATGTCATGAATACAGAAGCTGTATCGCCATTTCATAGTGACACACATCACTGGGCAGGGACCAGCCTACAAGGCGAAGTAGGCGATATCTTCGCCCTTAACACCAGGTCTTTGCCCAATTTCTTTCTCTGGGCGAAGTTGAAGTCGCCTTACAGTTTTGAAAAGTCGCTGAGAAAAGTTATTTCCGGCGATTCCGTTGCTAACTTCGCTTGGAAAAAATAAAAAAAATAAGTGTAGTGAAAGCAAATAATTGGGCAGGTTAAAGAATTACTAAATATATTGATTTTACTTCCCATAAAACCCCAAAATAATACCAACCACGGCACAATTTCGTCAAGACAATTCAAGTTTTCACTAGAGTAAAGTTAGATGACAAGACGAAAAATGCTCAAGTTCTTTTTTAATGTTTCATTTCAAAAGTGATTTGATAAACTGAATTTAACCCTTTACTTGATATAGCTTTTTGAGAAATAATATTTTTTGCTCACTTCTCCCTATTTTCAACCTCACTTCTCCTTAAAACCTTGGGTGGGAGAAGTGACTTCTCCCTGAATTTAGCCTCTAGGCTGGTCTCTGTCACTGGGTAGAGATTTTGTAAATAAAATACTCCCTAATCCAGTATAATTAAGACCAAATCGACAAAACAGATGAAAGTAGCATCTCTTATACAATGTTTGTACATGTACATTTGTTTGTTGAACTGTTAGTTTCTACAGTGTTGTGGAGAGGAAAGTGCACAGACAGTTTTGACCCAGTCGCAGTCCTGTCATGGTACTGTATTAATTGGCAGTTCTGTGACCAAATGGTTAGAGCATTGAACTTTGAACCGAAAGGTTGATGGATGGATCCTGATCCTTTCTGTGTCATTGGGCAAGATGCTTAATACTGATTGCCCATAAGGTGGGGGCACAGTGGCGCTGTCTACTAATGCATACTGCACATCGATTGTGCTCTTGCCTTCACTGTACTTGTGTTGGATAAGTGAGTTGTAGAGTCTGACAGTTGCTCACCACTGCTTGGTGGTTTTCTCTGGGTATTCCATCTTCCTCCACCTGCAAAGCTGTCTGATACAATATGTCCCTGGCTGTTGAAAGTGTTGTTAAACCCCAATAAAACAAACAAACTGTATTAATTAATTGTATGATTGTCACCCTAGATTGTGTATACCTAAAACTTAGTTACAAGTGCAAAGCATGAACATTCAGTAACATTTACGAATGTACATTTGATGACAACAGATATCTGTACTTTGTAAATAATTTAATAAATATAGCATTTAAAATCATAAGCAGTTTTATTTTGCAGTTTAAAGGCTCTAATGTATATTGTTTGTGGACACGCCAAGACCTTGTCTTAAAGGTACAGCATGCTGAATTGAGTATGCACAAAACATTTCATGTTTGCAGACAACTGAATATCAAAGTCCTTCACAGAATTCAGTGATATGAAACTATATGTGGGATGGACATATGGATGGACATGCGTATGGACGAATAGACAAGGATAACACTTAATGACCCCCGCCAAATTGGCAAGGGCATAAAAATAAGTAAATCAGTAATATGCATAAAATGTCCCAAATTTCTAAAATGCATACAAGAAACAATGAATGTCAGAGTCCTTCACGGAATTCAGTAATATGCATAAAGTGCCCCAAATTTCTAAAGAAAACCATATAAGAAACACAAACAGGTTTTTAGCACCCTGACCACCAGGAACATAATGGTGCTCAGGGTGCGAAAATTAGGGCATAAAAATAATGCCCTGATATTAGAAATTTGATAGTAGAAATAAGGAAGAGTTTATGACTACTTTATTGAATTGAAATGCAGTATTGTGACCACAAAAGTGGTATTTTTCATGATCAGAGTGCGACTCAGTTTCATCAGTGGGTCAAGATTTCGTAAATTAGATATTGTGAAAAAACAAATGCATCAAGGAAAACAAACATAAATGGCATCTGAGATTTAGGGTTCTTGCATTTCTTTTCTGTATTGTGTTTGCGGGAAGGTAAGTGGAATGTATTTATTTATTGATGTTTTAAGGTCACATATTTATGCACAACGGCTAATCATGACCGTGACAGTTTTACGGGAGGAGGAAGCCAGAGTACCTGGAGAGAACCATTGAGCAACGACGAGCAGCTGTCAGCTCCCCAACATCGTAACTCCGCACTGCAGCACAGGCAGGGTTAGATTGGTTGAAGACATGCGTACCATCGACGTGCAGTATGCCTTAGAACACGGCGTCATCATGCCCCCACGCGGGCAATGGAGATGAAGTGTCTTGCCCAAGGACACAACGCGGTTGCTGCAGGTGGGATTCGAACCGAGGACCTCTCAGCTTGCAGCCTGCACCTCTGCCTACTGAGCCACTGTGCTCCAGGTAAGTGGAAAGAGAATTCGTTATGTCTGCTTTTGTGATCGCGGTACTGTAATTACATTTATGTCACAGTATACAAATACAAAGTCAAATACAAGATAAAAAAGGAACTCCAAAAGCATAGATGTGTACTATAGGGAAATGGCATAGTCTTGTGACTGTCATCCCCCTCATTAATTAAAATAGTGAAAAAAAGCATGGTACTCAATTTTGAGGTGCGGAACTGCACTTTCACACCTTAGTGTGCCAGGATTAAAAAAGCAGTGCACAAAAAGAGCTAGCTTCGGGATTTTTCACATGTAGATTTAATCTTAATGTGGCAGACAGAAGCACCTATGAAGTGTTTTTATTCAATATGAGGGTGATTCCTAATACACAATAGATTATTTTTATGCCCTTGCCAATTTGGCGAGGGCCATTAAGTGTTATCCTTGTCTATTTGTCCATACACATGTCCATCCATATGTCCATCCCACATACAGTTTCCGGATGATAACTTTAGTTTGACTGAAAGAAATGAAACAAAATTTTATACTATAGGTTTATAACCACATAATACAGGTTGGGATTGAAAGTGGGCATGGTCTGATATTTTTTGACAGATTTATGGCACTTATCCAACTTAGAAGACATGTTGATATTGCTTTCTGGAAGATAACTAGTTTTACTGAACAAAATGAAAAAAAAATTGTATAAAGGTTTATAACTACTTAATACAGGTTGGAATTGATAGTGTGCCTGGTCCGATATTTTTGGCAGAGTTATGGCCCTTTTCCAACTTGGAGGACATGTTGATATTGGTTTCCGGATGGTAATTTGAGTAAAAGGTGTCCAATTTCAATCAAACTTGGAATATAGCTTACTGCAGATAATATCCCAAATGGGTTCCATTTTTTCATTTTAGGTGTGGTGTAATAATATTTATCAGAGTTATGGCACCTTTTGATATGCCCATTTGAAAAACAGTTATATTATGTAATGAGTCTGTCCGACAGTCCATCTGTCTGTCTGTCCATCTGTCCATTGGTATTACGCCAGTTTGAATTATTTATTGTTAACCAAAGTTGGTAGTAATAAAGGCCAAGTTCGAATAGGGATTCCATGCAATTATTTTTACATGAGTTACAGCCCTTTCACGACTTAGAATTTGACCATCAGTTAACATTTTTGGTTTCCGACCGATAACTCCACTACTACTTGTATCCTGGCTTGTATTCTGTTGGCAAATTGACATGAGATTTTGAATAAACTGATCAAAATAAATAATTTTAATTGCAAGTGTCGTGAATCACAACTTATGCAGACATGCTGAATAATCCGTTGTACATAAATAAGCACCCTCATATTGAATGAAAACGTTAAAAGTTTGAAACTCCTATTTCTAATGTTGCCTGAATTTTTTTCTGATGTTGTGGCATACAATTCCGAAATATATACATAATAAGGGGTTATTTGATTATTTTCACTGTTAAATCAATCATCAGGGTTTTTTTTTAATAATCCGAGCATTGGCCACCTGTGATTCAAACAAATCCTGGTAGGTGTACAAAAACAAAACACAAAGTTAGGTGATGTGCGCAGTCGGTCAATCCCATAACTAAGATGCATTAACCTTTAACAAATTGACTGCATGCGCCGATGTAATTTACATATTGAACAGCTGACCTAAAAATATGAAACAATTTCCTCGCCTTGTAAATAAGAGCAGTGAATGGTCACATGATATGGTTTTTTGACATTGTTTAAACATTTGAAAAAAAAAATATATAAAATAACAAATTTTGATATCATGTGCATTGGGAAAGGGGTTCTTTTTCATTATAACAACTTACCAGCTTGGCTGTTGTTGATAATGTCATTCCAAAGTCAGTTTATTTGTAAAATTAAATGAGATCATATGTATAATTTTGCTCTTTCCATATATTCTGGGTGTGAAAAGACAACAGAAAGCTTCTCAAACAGACGTGTTAATCTTTCAGTATGACTGTCAGTGAGATCTGGGTGGGCTGTCAGGAAGATTTCCATAGCTGTCAGGAAGATTTGCATGAACAGCAAGTACATCAATAATTCACATTTCGTGTTTGCTTCATCTACCGCCCCCTACTCCATCCCATTTAATTTTCTTTGAACAGTTTAAATGGTATTTGTCAATAAAAGCACACAAATAATATATAGATAACACTAGATGCAGCTCTCTGATCTTGTCCCAATGACGACTGACATCCATATTGAAATGTTTTTCTTGACAAAGTTCTAAAATATTCAAGGTTTTCCGAGACCTATATCAGTTTTGGCCACCGTGTTGCAATGTGGATACTATTAAGTACTTTACAATTGTTTCTGGTAATTCATTATCCCTCCATACTAATTAACTACTCATCGATGGTTGATTAAATGGAGGTAGATGATCATGGATGAGGTGTCATCCCAACAAGACGAATCCCAACAAGATGAATGGGTGAAATATCCCAACAAGATGATCCCAACAAGACGAATCCCAACAAGACGAAAACCTTTTTTATTAATTATAGGCTAGCAGTTTATGGTGCAATAATAATTAACAAACAACACAAAGTCTTGTCTCTCTCTATACCTTGTCTCGACAACAACACTAAATGCAGTGTAGTCAGTCAGCTTTTTAGCTCACTTTGACAAAGTCAAGCTGAGCTTATCTAACCGCTCAACACCATGTTTTAATCTTCTCTTCCAAAAGCACTGAGCCAATTCAAGGTAAAGGTTGTGTAAGTGATGGTCCTGAAGGGGCATTGCATTTTTGTTCAACTCGGCATGACCAGCCTTATAGGGAGGAAAGGAGGAAAAAGCTCCAAAATATTTTTAAAATCTTCTCATGAACCAGTGTGTACAATGACTTAATATTTGGTATGGAGCTTTCTTTTGAGGTGTAGAATCAAGTTTGTTCAAACGAAGTTCGTGAAGCAAGATTTGCCTTTGTAATGGGCGGGGCAAGATTTTTGGCCCCGCCCAAAATTTCTATTTTCTGTACCAATAGTCCGATTTGAACCAAATTTGTTATGTGGTATTATTGGATCATAAGTACCTAACTCATGCAAGAGAAAAATTTTCCCGCATCCCCGTGGGAACCCCAGGAGCTAAAAATATGTGCATCGAACTAGGAGAACTCAGAATAGGATGACATTGCAGTTTGTCTGAATATATACTTATGGATCATTCACCTTATTGAAGTCATGGTGAATGATTAACTGTTCACCGTGATTTTATTGGGGCCAATCGATGGATAAACAAAAATTTTGGTCCCCCCAAATTTAGTGACCTGAATTTGAATGGCAATTTTTGTGAATAAAGCTGGCCATTTATATCTGTTACATTAGGAAAGGGATTTAAAAAACAAACCTGAAAACAATTTTTTTGAGCACCCCAACTTTTTCTTTTTATTCAACAGATGGCAAGATGTTGTAGAACAGACCTATTCTTTGTTTTTTCCTCATCAGAAGAAAAACATTATACTGCCTGATAAGAATGCTGTGCAGCAGCTGCAAGAGACACTGTGTAACTGGACATTGGAGCATGATGAAACACTTGTTGCATTCATGAAACAGTATATCAAGAAGGACTGTGAAAATCTTGGTATTTTGGAGGACTATGTAGAATCCCTTGAAGTATCCTCTTCCTGTGTAAGTTACTATTGTTGGTCACAATTAACCCATTTGGCCTCATTTTGTCTTTGATCACTTTTACTGCAGCAGAACAGGTGTCCCAACATTCAGTATCTAGGTACATTTCCATGTTACATTCATACCTTGGAAGTTGTTTTTAGCAAGTCCTGCCTGCCTGCCTTTATAGACAGTGAAGACTTGCCTAGAAACAACTGGAAATCACAGCATGTGGTAAAAATGTATAAAAGTCTCAAGGCATTTAAGGCTTAAAGATTAGATTGTAATGATTTGTTGTACAACTTGACCTGTTATTTGCATATTAGTTATAGAGTAAATTCCTGTTAACTGAAGAAAGAATCTTGTGAGCTATCAAAGGATTACTCTGACATCCACTGAAATAATGATGTTTATAGCTGAATCTGGCATCAATACTTCCAACATAAGTATTTAATCCATTATATCTTATTTGACAGAGCTCCATGAGCTCTGTCCAACAAGATATAAAAGAATAAATTCTTAGTTTATCATTTGAGTACAGTAAAATTTCTGGTAATTGATGACTCCTGTAAATTGAATGTTTGTGGCCAAGTTGCTCTTCAATTAGTGGTGTTCTACTGTACCCTAGAACAGGTGCCCAAACATACAGACCAATGGCCCACACACTAGTAGCATGGCAGCTCAAGCTAAATAGTAGATTCAAGCCATAATTTTTGAGGATGTGTGTTGATATAGTAGTTTAGGCATTGGACTCATGATTGTCAGGTAGAATCATCTCTTGGCTTGAGTTCCTGGTAAAGGAACAGAAACTTAAAATCTTCAGTGTTTGATTGTTATCCCCCCGAAAAAAAATTTCGGGGGATATAGTCGTCACGCTTTTTTTTTTTGTCCGTCCGTCCGTCCGTCCGTCCGTCCGTCCATCCGTCCGTCCGTCCGTCCGTCCGTCCGTCCGTCCGTCCGTTTACATTTCGTTTCCGGATGATAACTTCCCTTGAAATAGTTTGATTGTAACCAAACTTGATATGTGGCTTAAACATATAAAAATACAGGTCAAGTTCGAATCCGGGTTCATCCTGATTAATATTACCAGAGTTATGCCCTTTTTTAATTTAGAAAATCTTATGATTTTTGGTTTCCGGATGGTAACTTCCCTCAAGATAGTTTGATTGTAACCAAACTTGATATGTGGTGCAAACATATCAAAATACGGGTCAAGTTCGAAAATGGGTTTGTCCTGATTAATTTTACCAGAGTTATGCCCCTTTTCAACTTAGAAAATCTTATGATGACCACACTTTTTTCGGGGGGATCAGCTGCCCCGTGGATGTGGCAGCCCTCTAGTTTTAATTCCACATACTATTTATTTATTTGCTCTACAATTTGTTTTACAAAACAATTGACTGGTAATCTGCTACATTTGATAGGAAGCTGTACTCATGGATTTTACCCCCCCCCCCCCCCCCCCCAACGTTATCTCCACTGCATTGTACAGTAATGGAAATATCCCTGGTGTGAATAAACCATTTAGACTGCGGCAAAAAAATACCTACTTCAGTTAGCCCCCTTACGGCATCCCAAATGAAGAGTACAGGTTGCGTATTGTCAAAGCATCAGTGCTGGGCCTAAAATATGTGTAATCTTATTTCATTAAATATTAAAATCTAAATGAGTTTTATTCGAAAAATATTGGAGCTTTCTAAAGTGAAGGCTTCATTTCAGAAAGCTCCAATATTTTTAGCTCACCTGAGCAAAGCTCAAGGGGAGCTTTACTGATCACTTTCTGTCTGTCGTCCGGCGTCTATCGTCTGTCGTCCCACGTCAGTTCAGTCGTAAACTTTACAAAACCGTCTTCTCCTCCAAAACCACTAGCCCAATTTTATTCAAATGTTGGGTAAATGTTTATTACCTAATGCCAATTCGGATTTCTTCAAATGAAGTTGCTCCTTTCCCTGGGTGGTGCAACGCCCCCAAGGGACACTAAAATCTTAAAAAATCTTCTCCTCATGAACCAGCAGTAGCAGAGACTTGATATTTGGTGTGCAGCTACCTTTTGTGTTGTAGACTCAGATTTGCTCAAGAGAAGTTTGAGGAGCTATATTTGCCTTCGTTATGGGAGAGGCAAGAATTTTCGCCCCACCCAAAATTTCTATTTTCCAAACCGAGAGGCATATTTGAACCAAATTTGATATGAGGACTTATTGGGTCATAAGTACTTAATTTATGGCAAAAAAATTTTTTCCGTCGCCCCATGGGAACCGCAGGAGCTAAAAATAGTACAAAAATTAAAACGCCCATATCTCCAAAACTACACAGCACTGAGAATTCTTATTTGGTGTGAAGCTTCCTTAGGACCAACAGAATGGAATGGTAAAAAAAATTGCTCTCGGTTTTATCATGGGATACTTTTTTGGGACTGTGAAAAAGTGCTGAGACAGCATTTTTTAACACTGTGTGTAATGGGAAAAACATTTAACACTACTTTTCTCCAAAACCACTGCTCCAAAAGCTTTCAAATTTCACATATGACATCTTTGGAAGATTGTTTCCCAGGTTTATTGAAATCAATTCCCTGGGTCCATATTTGGGCTCTCTATGGGAGCCCAAATGTTTAAATTAGTGCAGTATGAGGAATATTCTTTAAAAATCTTCTTCTTCAGATCTACCAATAAGAATCTTTTGATTATTGGTATGCAGCATCCTTGGGGGGGGGGGGGGGGGAGTGGGGGGGGGGGGGTGGAGATTCAAGTTTGTTCAAGCCAATTCCCTGGGTTCATATTTGGGCTGAAAATTTGGGGTCCTGGTCCGGACTTAGAAATTTTGGACCAAAATCCGGAAATGAGTTTTTTGTTTTTTTATGAGTTTCAGTCAGTTTTAAGCCCAAAGTTTTTTGTTTTTTTTACACTGAAAATTTGGGGTCCGGGTGGGACTTAGAAATTTTGGACCAAAATCCGGAAATTATTTTTAGTTTTTTTTATGCATTTTGGTCAATTTTAAGAAGAAGAAAATACATTGTTTAGTCTGAAAATATTATGTTTGGGACTTCGAAAATTTCCGAACAAAAATAAAAAAAAATCTGTATTTTTATACTGTACCAATGACCCAGACATAGCTGGTGCTAACTCTTAAAATATAGGGCCAAACACAAATTTTGCCCCCCAATCCCCAAAATTTGCATCTAAAACTAAAGAAAACATGTCCTGAAAGGCCCTCCACACTTCGCCCCTACTGCGCATGCGCAGTGTCAAGGACGTTCCGAAATTGGCGCCATTAATCATTCTAAGTTTGGCCCTTCATCAGTTAACATCTGACTGATCTTTGTGCTTATAAATCTCAGTTTAAATGATGCCAGACACATAAATATTAGTGAAATGGTGATTCTAAGGAGGATAGAGAAGGAGGAGAGGAAAAGAATGTGTGACAGAATATTATCAGGGCTGTAACTTAAAATTTTTTAATGAAATTATGTTAAGTTACCTATTTTCAAGGCAGCAGCCATTTTGTTGTCATTCTGATTATTTAGTTACACTGTTTTTTTTAAGTGTTTTCCTCTCTCCCTGTCCTTTAAGTTCCCCCTTGCTATTCTCCCATGCTTTTGGCATAGTTTCTGTAATTATTATTACTAAAATTTCTTGGGAGTTTTAGCTGAATAACAGAATGAATTCTGTTCTTTCCCCATGTTTACGTCTTCACCTACGGGTGGTTAGGCATTGTGTTCTGCATCTACCATCTGATGTTCTGCAGTTTCTTCCCTGGAAGTCTCTGTTTTGCATCAGATAGTGTATTTTTGGTAACTGATTTCGGGCCTGGGTGCCTGGAGTCTTATTTTAGTGTTTTTACACTCATTGTTTACATTTACAACAGCCCTCTGTGTGAGGGGGGGGATTTCTAAAAAATAATATCTTTATGTTATTTTAATCTTAACTAGATACATTATTATTGTTCGTAAGTGTTGAATAAATTGTTTAAAATATTTTTAAAATTTTTGTCCACACTTAGGCTTGGGATCCATTGGGGCTCAACGTTACTTTTCAGAAACTTGGGCTGTTCTGAAAAAATATTTTTTCAAAATATTTTGATTTCAATTATTTTTTCTATATTAATGGATCATATTATTATTATGTATTTTGATTGCCAGAGGTTAGTGCGAGTACCAGGACTTGTTTTCTTTTCACATTGAAAGGATATTGATCAATTGTTTTAAGAGGAAGTCTTCCTCTGACTTTATTATCATTCTATATGTGGTCAGTGTACTCGCATTAACTCCTGTTCTGTATCGTATGATTTCGATGACAATATGGGAAGCGTATGTCACGGTATGTTGTTGGGGATTTGGACACTCCGGTCCTTTCCCCGCAGGGTCACTCTACTTTATCAATTTCTATTTCAGACGATCAAGATTAGGGTGATGTATCTGTGATGTCTTCCAACAGTGTGCCTCCGTCGTCACAATTAATGAAGGGCTAGCGGAAAAGTGCTCATGTAAATACGCCAATTGCCTAAGAGGACCCTAGTAGGTTCGACGGCCTTTGACGTCCGCTAGCTCGCCCGGTGTAGCATCCATTCACCGAATGGTTCGGCAGCCGGGTTCGTCCGTTGCAGTCTAGAAGGAATTTTGGGGTGATGCGAGCACTATAAATTAACTTAATGCACACCCAGTGACGGCGGATCGGAGGGAGAACGCAGGAAGCCTTTTAGTCCGGTTCATAGCTCGTTCCGGTCCATCCGGGCGGCAAGCGAGAGAGGCCCCTCTCTCGTTCAACAACATCTGGCCCCAGATGTTGTGGTACAAAATGTGTCGCAAGCGGAGCATACGTCCGTCGCTCGGGACGCTCCGTTGTATAGGCAGTCCGCTGAGACTGCTAAGGCTTCCTCTTCTCGTCAGCGCACACGACCGCACCTTGGCTGCGTGACCGCCGATATATTACCAGCTTCGCCGATCAAGGATTCTTCGGCGACCAGGTCACACCATCCGGTAGCCAGGGATACGAGGCCTGCAGACTCCGGATGTTCGCATAGGAAGTGTGCGGGAGTCAACGTACACGGAGCTTCCGGCGGCAATGCATCGTAAGACCGCTACTGCACAGGCCTCGGGAACAGACGTGCTTTCCTTAATAGCACAGTTTATCGCAGCATCCCAGCATCAACTGAATCTGTCGCATATATTTTATCCGACGATGCTGGGTCGGGACGCTCCGCGGAAGCGGGTACGGACGTCCGAAAGTTTCATCCGGTCCGACGGGATACCGAAAGGGATTCGGAGGATTTCGAGCTTTCCCTTTCGGAACAACATATGCTGTTGTGTATGTCATCTGACTTGGTCTTCTACAGCTTCTTTCGTCGGACCAGAATGCTGCGATGCCGGATAAGAAACTGATAGCGTCGGTGGACTTAGAAATTTTTGGTTCGGTTCAGGGACATCGTCCCTCAGTTCCGACATAGTCCAATAATGTCACACAAACTTTCGAATTATTGAACGACGCTATATATATTATTATTTTATGCTTGCTATCCAAGCATTTCTGGTTTCTTGTTCGAAGAGTTATGGAGATGTCTTTCAAAAGTGTGCCTCTGTCGTCATAGTTAATGAAGAGTTAGCGGCAATAAGTGCTCATGGAATATGTCTATCGCCTACGGAGTGACATTCGCTAGCTCACCCGGTGTAGCGTACATTCATCGAATGGTTCGGCTGCCGGGTTCGTCCGTTGCGGTCTAGGAAGGATATTTGGGTGATGCGAGCACTTTAATTACTTTAGTACTCACCCAGTGACGGCAGATTGAGGACAGATCGGAGGAAGCCTGTTAGTCCGGTTCCTGGCTTGTCCAGGTCCGTCCGGGCTGTGAGCGAGAGAGGTCCCTCTCTCGCCCAACAACATAGGGGACCGCATGTTGTGGTTCAGATATTTTACATTCGGAGCATATGTCCGTTGGTCGGGATGCTCCGTTATATTGACAGTCCGAGAGACTGTCTTTAATGCTTCCTCATCCTCACAGCAGGGCACACGACCGCACATTGGCTACGTGACCTCGAGTATCCGATCAGTTTCGGCATTCAGTGATTCCACGGCGAATAGGTCGCGCCATCCGGTAGCCAAGGGACACGAGGCCTATACACTCCGTTCGCTCGCATATTGGTAGTATGCACGGGGTAACGATCACGGAGCTTCCAGCGGCAATGCATCGTAAGACCGCTTCTCCTCAGGCCTCAGTGACGGACGTGCTATCCGAGTTAGCACAGTTGTTTCGCAGCATCCCAGCAATTGACAGTTTCTCGGTCGAATCAGGAATTATCCGACGGCGCTGGGTCGGTGCGGTCCGCGGTTGCATCAGCTACGGACGACCGAACGCTTTATAGGGTCCGACAGGATGGCGAAAGGGATTCGAAAGATTTCGAGTTTTCCCTTTAGTAGTATCGGAAGATGCCTTTCATATCTTCTGGCATTATCTTCCAGTGATTATTATTTCGGACTTCATTGCTGCGATCTTGGATAAGAGACTTATAGCGTCATTGGTCTCGGATTTTTCGATCGGTTCAGGGACATTGTCCCTGACTTACCGACGCAGTCCAATATTGTCATTACAACATGTGTTTTATTTTTCGACGCTATATATATATATATATATATACAAGCCTGCTACTAAGCATGATAGTTTAGTTTCTTGTCCGCGTTGCTCATTTCTGCCATTTTATCATTTATACAAATAGTTTATTTTGGCAGAGCAGGGCATACCGAGAGTTCATATGCGTCTAGACGGTGTGATTAAAGACTGCATATATTCTTTTTCGCCGTTTATGTCTTTTCCAATTTCAATGTTGGGAACGACATTATGTATAGTAGACTTAACTTAGACGCTTTATTATACGTAATCCGCCTTACTAAGGCGTTATCATTACGTCTTCAAGAAAAGATTTACGGGATATTATTCTCAATGTAATTTCTTTTGAGGGCAGTAGTTTGTTCACGTATAACTCCGCCCTTCAGTGGCTGATTGGAGTTAGTTAGACGTGACGCAGCCCTAGCTACATCCACACGCGTGGATAGTAAGGTTAAGAACTCTCTCAGAGTCGCTTCATTCTCGGAGGAGCTTCTCTTCGACGGCAACGTTTCGGCAATCCATGAATTGCTCGATTTATACGTTCTCTTGTCTATCTAGTGTTACAAGAGATTCAGACTGGGGCAAACATTCGGTGGTTGACTCAGAGAGTGCCGCCGTAGTTGCCGGACCCGAGTGTGGCTGTTATGACGGTTGCCAGTCAAACAGATTGGGATATAATACTGATCCCTACAGATTCGAAGTGCCAGGGTCTTTGGGTTCCGCAGTCTTTTAGCAATCAGTTTAACTTCCGCGGAATAATGTTTTTTAGGCTTGCTTTATGTCATTGCATGAACATTATTCAGAAACACATGCCCAAATTCCTGTCCTTTAATTCGACAGTAGTGGCGTATCTCCGGAACCAGGGAGGCACTCTTTCGTTTCCGTTATTCAATTTAATGGAAAGAATCCGTCTGTTGGTTATAGTACACCAAGTTCAGTTTTGGTCCGTCATATTCCGGGTCGTCTGATTGTTTTATCGGACTCCCGTTCTCTTACGGGTCGCTTGTTGCTGTCAGAATGGACTCTCAACAAACAAGTATTCAATCAGATTTGCTATCTATGTGAGCGCCCAATGATGATTTATTTATGACACAGCTTGCTAATCAATTGCAGACGTATGTGTTGGCTTGTCCAGATCTCTGAGCTAATATTGTTAACGCTCTATTGATCTATAGGACGGAATGATAGGATACGCGTATCCTCCGGCGCTGTTGTTTTAGCAGGTATTGCTAAGATAAACAACCACAATACATTTCTGTTGATAGCATCTCTATCTTCACAGAGATCATGAGTAATTTACTCTCTTGTCTACTGTGGGTCTTAACGTGAAATCTTCCTCTATGTGAGGATCTTTTTCACTGGGTAAATCGTGTCATCTTTATCACAACCAGCAAGGTCGCAACCTTCATGTATTCCGTTGTGTGGTCCGTATTGCATTGTAAGCACTGTACTGGACGAGCTTTGGACGCGATTTCTTACTATAGGAGATCCTCTTCTTCGCTATTCTATGCGGCTAATGTGGAGGCTCTTCCGTCGTGGTGTAGGGATCATTATGTTCATATTGTTGATCCCTCCATACTACTCATTGCTATTTTTTAGTATACTTGTTTCACAAGATCTACTGCAGCCTGTTATTATTTAGGTTATAGGTTTATGTTACCTCATACCTATGCACTCTACGATAGTTTACAATTGAGTCTTTTGTCTCTTTATCTAAGTCAGTTAGTAACTTTTTGATAAATAGACTTAGAATCTTTAGATTAAATTCCTATACGGATTTTAACTTCGGTTCTTATTTAGCTAAGTAATCATTTGAGCCTCTGGAAACAGTAGTTTTCAAATTCTGACCTTTTAGACAGTAATTCTGTTGGTTTCTCTTTTACTGTAGAGTCAGTGAGTTTCATGCACTATCGATGGATGATTTTCACTTTCATAGTTTCGGAATCAATACTTCCGTTACTATTTAGGTTGGATTGTTGCATAAGAGTTAGGCTCCTATTATCCGGAACCTATTATTTTAAGGTCCTTCCGTCTTCGTATCGGCATAGGCCTTTACTCTTTCCGGGTACAGTTTATGTATTTATAAACAGATATCTGTTTATTACAAAGGGCGTAAGCTTCTTCTGTCTTTGATGTCTAGTAGAAGGACGTTACGCTCCATTTTATTGTTAATGGATTCTATTAACTATCGGTACTGCTTATGGTATATCATTGACTTAGCAGTTGTGCTTAAGATTTCGGCTCATGAAGTAAGAGTTCTTCTACTTCTTGGGCTTACATTAATAGTGTCGCTATTATAGATTTTTGAAGGCCGCTCATTGCGCTCAGCCATCCACATTCATGAATTTTATCTTAGAAATATCGAGTCCATTTCTGGAGGCCTCTATTGTTAGGTCTATTATCTACTGCTCAGAATGTCATTCACTTAACAGTTGCTACTATAGCTAGGTAGGCTGTCTGTTTCGGCAGTGTCTCCGTTCGGCTGCCCTCTTCGCTCTGGGCTATTTGACCCAGGGCAAGAAAAAGGGGGGGGGGGGGGAGGGTGTTCCCTTGGGTCACTTGTTTTACTATGAAAACAAGGGGATACCTCCTCCGGAGTTAGTAATTCTGAGCTGTTATTGGGATGGTTGTTTAGTGAGAAGTTTAGGTTTTTAAAAATTCATTCAAGTCTTAGTTTTTAAAGTATAGCTTTTGAATATTGCATATGTCAACGGACATGATTATGCAATCCTCAGACACTTTTAGGAGTATAAGAGTCTCTATTCTCTAGACTTACTTTATTTATTGGCTTACTTTAAAAATTATTAGTATAAGGATTATATTGGATATTAATAGAGTACATGGATGTATGAAGCTCAATTTTGGAAGGTGTTGTATCTTTCTAATTTATCATAAATAAGAAAGATACATGTAAGGCCTATTACTTCTTTTTCCCTACAGGGTATGACTCTATTTTATTTTATTGAGCGTATTCCATTTTGCTCTATGTCCTTGGCCCTCCAGCCTTTTTACTATTCAGCTATGTCTGGGTCATTGGTACAGTATAAAAATGTTAAAAAATTTATAGTAATTTATATATTTTTTATACTTACCAATGACCCAGATGGGGATGGCCCTCCCAGGAGTTGGGAACTCTTGCCTCCCCGCTGAGTACATAGCGCTTACCAGGCACTGGTTATTAGAATGATTAATGGCGCCAATTTCGCAACGTCCTTGACACTGCGCATGCGCAGTAGGGGCGAAGTGTGGAGGGCCTTTCAGGACATGTTTTCTTTAGTTTTAGATGCAAATGTTGGGGATTGGGGGGCAAAATTTGTGTTTGGCCCTATATTTTAAGAGTTAGCACCAGCTATGTCTGGGTCATTGGTAAGTATAAAAAATATATAAATTACTATAAATTTTTTAACTTTTTATGCGTTTATCTCAATTTTGGGACGTAAAAGTGCAGGAACTGAAAACAGAAGGAAAATCCTGTGTATTGTGTGGGCACAATCGCTTCATCTAGTTGGTATATGCTTTTCTTAGGAGGGGCATATGTAGCTTATTCAAGTCAAGTCCCTGGTTTGATATTTAGACTACCAGGTCAGGTGAGCTCCCTCAGACCCCCTGGGGCCTCTTGTTTGAATAAATCCCCACCGAAGGTATGCATGCTCTGCAAAGCGCTGGTCTGGGGTTCCAGCTTAAATGTCCCTGGTTAGCTTAACACCAACCTTGAATTTCTTCCCAACACTAAATCTGAGTAAAGGCTATCATAATTAAACATCACGGATACCGCCGCTATCCAAATTTTCGAGAGAGACCCGATTTTCTTCTGCATATTTTTTGCCTTGGCTCAGCCTTTGAATAAAGTCATGAATCAGAATGTTGATAAATTTCTTCTAGTCGGTCACTACAATAATGTAAATTCTAATAAAAAATGATTATGAAAAATATTTTCACTCTTCTTAATTAATGAAGAAGAGTGAGCATATTTTTCATAATCTTTGTGATCAGAATTCATTTTTCTTAAAAAATTAGGAAGAGTGAGTGCAATCACTCTTGTGATTTTAGGAAGTGTCGCATTCAGCTCTCCTTGTATTTTCAAAATCGACAGCACTGCAGACGCTTCAGCATATGGTATGTACAATTCAGGGGAGCGCGGTGGCTCAGTTGGTAGAGGTGCAGGCTGCAAGCCGAGAGGTCCTCGGTTCGAATCCCACCTGCGGCAACAGCGTTGTGTCCTTGGGCAAGACACTTCATCTCCATTGCCCGCGTGGGGGCACGATGACGCCGTGTACTAAGGCGTACTGCACGTCGATGGTATGCATGTCTTCAACCAATCTAACCCTGCCTGTTCTGCAGTGCGGAGTTACGATGTTGGGGAGCTGGCAGCTGCTCGTCGTTGCTCGGTGGTTCTCTCCACCCGTAAAACTGTCACGGTCATGATTAGCCATTGTGCATAAATATGTGACCTTAAACATCAATAAATAAATAATATATAATGTACAATTCAGTCAGCTCCCTTGGGTATAAATAGTTGAAGAGGGATGTATATGGAGAGCAAACCTACACAACAAATAAATAACAATGCATTATGGGAACTGTTAATTTTTTACCTTGAAAGCATTCCAAATTATGAGCATAAGAAAATAAAATGTCCTGAAGGTTGAAGCTACCATCCAGTGACAGTACTGGTACACATGACTAATCTGAACATAAAATTGATTTTTGAGTTGACTCATTACTAATGAGTCAACTCAGAAGTCAATTTTACGTTCAGTTATATGTTTGATTTTATCAATAATAATCTCCCATTCTGAGTCTCTAAACTTTCCAGAGTTTGCTATTCGTTTTGATATTCTCATAATGTTTCCTAACGTTTTTGTCTTCAAGCGTGTTCGTGTGTCTGTTTTCACTTCATTCATTAAACTGAATAGTCTCTCATCAGAAGATGTGCCTGCTGGAACTATGCAGCCTTGGGTGAGAAGTTTTGTGCATTCGTGAAATGAACCCAGTAGGTTAGTTCTTGCAAAGTCAGTGAGAAACTGGTTGGGCGTATAATTCTCCCGCAATTTAATATTCTTCTCGCATTGCTTTTTCTGAGCTTGGGTGGAATTTGGCATCGTGGCAGTTTCTGATGTAACACAGTCCCAATATTGCTTTTTAAGAGAATTCATAAGTTCTAAGAACCGACTGAATTGTTTCATGGCTTCTTGCTTATTAATGTTCGGTAAAACTGCAACACAGTCTCCCTGATAAATGTCATCCCTTCTATTCCCGTAGAACTCCAGAAGTTCATTCAACTTATCTCTTCCATAAACTCTTAACATCACTCTCTTCAATTATATTGCGGGGGTCAAATATTCCAAAGCTGTTCAGTAAACTGGCGGTATCAAATGCACGTTCTATCTCTATTATGAGATCCTCAATAAACTTGATCGCTACTACTGATATGAATGAGATAACCATCTCGTTGTCGATGGCATGATCAGTCGTAGCGGCGTCTTCTCTAAAGCCTCTTGTACAGTCATGAACACGGCAGGTTTTTTCGCTGATTTACAAATTGCCTCCATAAAGTGAGAAGTGTATTGTCGACAAACTGCAGTTGTTTGTATATCTTCATTAGATGCACAAAAGTCAATGCTAAACGATGGCACCAACAATTGATATACTTTGAGTACGGAGCTTCATGCCTAATCATTCTTTGGACCCCCCCATGTTCACCAGACATAACATTAGTGCCATCAAGAGTGACAAAATAAATTTTTTTCATTGTGGCAGCATATGTATTTTTGAGAGGAATTAAGGCTAGCAAGTGTTCAGTAATCGCACCCTTTGAATTTGCGCATCTCCCAACTATAGTTAATTGCTGAATATCTGCATTGTCAGAGGACTCATCCGCAAGGAGAGTAATAAATTCAGCATCTCTAATCTCACACCAAGCCCTTTCCTCTAAATATTCACTCATACAGGAAATCATTTCCTCGTTAGACTGGTGTGACATGTAACTAACACTGCCGGGAAGATGCAAATCAATATCCATGTCTTCCAACAAATCTGCAATGTCTTTTATTGACGTCGAATTGGCCCAATTTTTCTTCACTACCAGTTCCATACACTTGAAAATTTTCCTGATTTTCTTCCTATTTTCCTTGCCGGCAGTGTTTGATGCTGTCTGCATCTGTTGTACTATCATTCCAGTTGCCACTGTAGCCGCATGATGGTCTACACTGGTTTGCAAGCACTCGGCAAGACACATTGAATTTGAGTGTGGTTCGAATTGCCGTTTGGGATGGTCAGCTAACTTCACTCCCATATCAACCCATGATAGGTTGCTTTGTTGTATGCGGGCCAACAAAGGGTGCCGTCGTGTACACGTTGAGCAGACCCAGCCACCCTTCTCCATACTGTAGCAGACCCATGGAAACATTTCTATCCATTTATGCCGCGACCCTTCACCTGCGCAAGATGTTGAAGCTATTGGCGCATTGCTGCTTGTCTGGTCATCACCTCCTATTGTTGTGGCTTCGACATTCACATCCGTACTGCTACTTTCATTGTGATCCCCAAAAAACGAAGTAATTTTAGACGATCCTCTGGAGTCAACAGCTTTAAGTTTTTTAGTGTATCTTCGACTCATGACAGTACTGCCAGCATATGGAATGAATATTTATGGTGAAAGTAAAATTATTCCACCAATATGTCTCATGACGTCAGCACTCAGCTAAAATCCTGACATTGCTCACCAAGTGATTGCTTTGTCGTTTGATGTGATTTGATGCAGCGGCGAGATTTGTTTGAAATTAAATGACTACATTTATTGACAGTCTGAATAGATGTAGTCGCTCAATTTGAAACAAATCTTACAATACTGAAAGCATAATGGTTTGACGTTGGCTTGGCCGTACTAGGCTTTTATCTTTCAGGCTATTGTTCCAGATTTTAAGGTTAAAATTTGTGAAAAAAAAAGTGGCCGGTCACTGGCCGCTGAGCCATATTGGCTGAAACCCTGAGTAATGTGTTCATACAGGGCTCAGTTTAGCTTGATTTGCACATCATTTCACGATTCAGTTTCCAAATTTTGCTATTCAGTAAATATCGGTTTCAATTTAAAGTTCATCAACAGCTGATCAATTTACCCAAGTGAATAGTACAGTACGTGGAGAGTGTATTATCTCTAAATCACCCATAGAGTGGAAATTCCAACCAAGCAATAATTGCTTATATGTTGCAAAGCATAACAAGCACAAGCAAAGTTTCAGCCAATGGACCTGTGGGTTTTATCCGGAGGTCCATTGTTTGAAACATTGCTTGTGTTTTTAGTCCATATGTACAAAATTTGAAAGTGATACTTTGTGTGATAACTCCACTCCATGAGTGATTTAGTGACAATCCACTCCACATACAGTAAATTGCTATTCAAAGTTTTCAGATTAAATTAAGCCGGTGTTCACAAAAGTGTTTTCTAAGCTTAACTTGACAAAGTCAAGATTAGCTATTACCATCACGCGTGTGGAAGTCTGTTAGTCTGTTCACATTTTCCTTTAGCTCAGGCTACGCCCTGTAGTTCTTGTCCGATCGTCACAAAATTTCATATGCAGGTTTGAGGTCATGCCTAGATGAGATCGGCCAACTGTGATGGCTGCCCGAGCCCAAACCTGAAAACCTTCAGCACAGTCTAAAGATTGTATTTATGAAGGGATTTCATTGTAACTTGGTAGGATGACTCTGTATAATGTCTAGATGATAACATCCCCTTTTGGTCATGATCTGGCAACCATGATGGCTGCACAAGCCCCAAACCCTAAAACTTTTACCAAAGTCTACAGGTCGTATTTAATATGGAGGGATTTCATTATAACTTGGTAGGATGACTCCAGATGATGTCTAGATGAGAAGTTCCCCATCTCTGTCACCATGATGGTTGCCCAAGCCCAAAACCCGAAAACCTTTAGCACAGTCTGCAGGTCAAATGTATGGAGGGATTTCATTGTAACTTAGTAGTATGACTCCATATAATGTCTTGATGAGAACCTCCCCTTTTGGTCACGATCGATCCACTGTGACAGTTACAAGGTCCCAAAGCCCGAAAACCTTTAGCACAGTCTACAGGTCGTATTTATGAAGGGATTTTATTGTAACTTGGTTGGATGATTTGTTATAATGTCTGGATGAGGACATCCCCTTTTGGTTGCGATCGGTCAACCATGATGGCTACACAGGCCCAAAACCCGAAAACCTTTAGCACAGTCTACAGGCTGTATTCATGAAGGGATTTCATTGTAACTTGATAGGATGACTCATTTTGGAATAATTTCACTGTAACTTGGTAACTTTAGTTGACATACATTAACTGTGAGGACCACATTAACCCACCCCTCTGTTCTTTAGTACAGTCTACACTGCAAATTATTTTTATTGAAAACATAGCATACAGAGAACAGAAATTAAATATTCTCAATTATCACAATTCTTGTCATATTTCATAATCCTTTCATAAACATTGAATATTATCCTTTTCTAACCCCGTGGGAACCCCGGGAAGTAAGCAGCACTTGTTTACTGTGGTAAACCAGTTCCGCTTTACTAGTAAAATAGGACCCAGTCACCAATGCTTGGGGTGTGAGTCCTCTAAAATGGGCAACATGTAGATCAACGATTGACTAAACTTGACTTCATCTCCATGTTGTGTCACGATTAGCCATGGTGCATAAATATGTGACGTTAACCACCAACAAAACATTATCCTTTTCTTCAATGCAGTACACAAGTTAAGCCACAGTGTCATTGACACTTTCATTACTCTATCAGATCTCTCTCAGGTTGCAACACACTAAAACATCAGTGGGACAAGAGTTCATAAAAGAAATATTGCAAAAAACAAAAATGAGTCACGAAAACAAATGAAAATAGCATCCCCGATTCAATGTTCTCTCATTCTTTTCTGACTATTGCGATTCTACAATGCTGTTGGAAGAATGAGGAAAGATAATTTTGACTGGATCATGACCAAGCCTGAATATAAGCAACCTGTCATTTGCAAAATGGGGTCCCCAGAGGGTGAATTTGTTAATGATATCCCATACAGTGGGCCAATTTATCCTCCAGGTACATCTTTCCATGATTCAGACTGAGCTTCACGGAGGGTAAATTTTGTGATGGGTAGCATCACCAAATTAACCCTCTGGGGATGTCATTTTGCAGATGACAGTCTGCTTATTTTCAGGCTTGATCATGACCCAGTCATGATCCAATCAAAATTTCTCTCAGGTTTTGTTATTACAGTACAGTATTTGAGGTAGTCATGTAATAAGACTGCTCAGAGTGATGTTATAATTCCAAATCTTAATATTTATTTCAGGTCACACCACTCAGTGTTACTGAAATGATGATATTGTGTACACATTTTCAACTGTAATTATTTTATCCTTTTAGGGAGATGATGGTGCTGAACATCTTACAGATGGAAGTAATGATACATACTGGGAAAGTGATGGCAATGAAGGGCAGCACTGGATAAAACTGAGAATGAAAAGAGGGACTGTGATAAAGTAAAGCAACAATTTTTCTACCCTCTATTGGGAAAGAGTTCTAGGCCCTTGTTGAGAAAGTAGAGATCAGAATTAGAAATTTCCGACACCCTTAGCAGGGCTTGATGTTCATACAAGAATCAGAATTATTTCTTGAAAATGATAATCGAAAATGAAAACAATGTGAATCAACTTTCATTCTCACAAAATATTCATTTGATTCTTGTCATAGATTCTGAAAATGCTCTTAAGGCCTAAAAAAGTTAAAAATCTGTTTCTCAGGTCCTCCTGCATGGTCCTTTGAGCTGCCACAAGCTCTCTTTTTATAACCAATGCAAACTTAAAAAAATAAAAATTAAATGGTCTATGTCTGATATTTTACCCAAGTTAATAAAATTAATAAATTTGTCCCTTGAGTGCAAGAAGGCTTTGCAATGCTGTAGCATTGCAAAGCCTTCTTACACTCAAGAGACGACATATACAAACATCCATGCTACTCTGTAGATTATGAGGCCTAAAACATAAAACAAACCAAGTTCATGAACTTTTGATGGCAAAGAAATAATTACAAAACTAAAAAATAAAATAAAAAAATGCCCGCCCACATGCAAGTTAAAAAAAATGGCTTGAGAAACAAAAGATCTACTTTGAGGGGCCTAATGTGCTGGAGAATTCTACTTACTTTTTGCTCCCTCACAATAATGTAACACTGACTTAGCAGTGGTGTCTAGTGAAGTTTTGACTGCCTATATCAGCAGCCATGACTTCACTAGAAACCACTGCCAAGGTTTTGTAACTTCCATCAGCAAAACCACCAAATGGCTGTACCGGTAGGTTTGAACACATTCTACATGGAAAAGAAATTCATGAAAATTGGAATTCCACCCATAAGGGTTAAATCCAGTAAATATATAAATATTAGGTTTGTTTTTTTACTCTGGAATTCATTCCAGTTGCATTCGTAAGGTATAACAGTGCTCTAAATTCAGAATTATTTAATAACTGGAAATAGATTGTTGCAGCTGGTATTCTTGAGAATCAAAAAACGATTCTCACAAATCGAGACAAAAATTGAAAAAAATAATTTTAATTTTTACAGGAATGTTCCAAATTAGATAACATAACAGATAGTTTTCTTTCTTTTTTATGCTCTTTGGGCCAGTTTCATTTTAACCCTTGAAGGGCCTGAGATATATTTACATTTTTGTTCCAAACTGACCATCTGCATCCAGTGGCTTTGCAGTTATTTCTTAGCAACTTACCAAGCTAACACAAGTGCCTATCCTTACATCCAGTTCCTCCTTGGAAATAACAATTTCTAATGTTCTCCAAACTCCCTTGGAGAACTTATAAGTCAAAAATCAAAATTTTTTTCAAAATTGGACTAATCGGGGACAAATGTGCATGGTGCACATAAGCTGGTACCCGGTATGCAAGGTACTGACTTGGACAGTCACCCATTGTCAATTACCTACCAGACATGCATCAATTTCCAGCCATCTTTAATGGTGTGTTTTTTAAAAATTTCCTCCTCTATTTCATTATGGATATGATATAGTTTCAAGGGAGTTCACTGGAATTTCCTCATTTTCCAGACATGTGCAGTCAAGTTCTGGAGTTTATAAGATAGCATATGTATGTATATTTGTGAGAGGGAAGGAGGCACATATAAATATAATTTTTAGCTCAACTTTGTCGTAGTCAGATTTGTGGTTATGCCATAGCCCATCATCCGTCTGTCAGCAATTCAGTGCAGCTCAGGCTAGAGGCCATATTTATGAACCGATCTTTATGAAACTTCTTGGGTACCTTTTTTGTCACCGAGGGAGGAGAATGAGTGTTTTGGGTGGGATCCAAAATCCAAGATGGCCACCAGCAACCATTTTGTACCGATATTTGTGCAATCAGTTTTTACACCCCCACTTTTGAATATAATGGGGGGTATACTGGATTACATGTGTTCATCTGTGCGTCTGTGCGTCCATCTGTGTGGGAGACCGTCCGAGAATATTCATAACTTTCATTTCTATAATATTTGTTGGTCATACGTATGCTCACATTAGTTATTTCTTTTTTTTTATTACTTGTTAGCAAGGTGAGCTTTACTAATCGCTTTCTGTCCGTCGTCTGTCCGTCGTCTGGCATAAACTTTACAAAACCAACTTCTCCAAAGAAACCACTGGCTCAATAGTTTTCAAATGTTGGGTAAATGTTTATTACCTAATGTCAAATCAGATTTGTTCAAATGAAGTTGCCCCTCCTCCTGGGTGGGGCCACACCCCCAAGGGGCACCAAAATCTTTGAAAATCTTCTTCTCATGAACCAGCAGTAGCAGAGACTTGATAATTGGTATGCAGCTTCCTTTTGAGGTGTAGAATCAAGTTTGTTCAAGAGAAGTTTGTCGGGCATTATTTGCCTTCGTTACGGGAGGGGCAAAAATTTTGGCCACGCCTAAAATTTCTATTTTCTGAACCGTCAGGTCGATTGGAACCAAATTTGACATGAGATGATAATGCCTCATAAGTAGTTGATTGATGCAAAAAAAAATTTTCTCATTGCCCCGTGGGAACCTCGGGAGCTAAAAATTGGAAAAACCTTAAAACTGCCATATCTCCAAAACTACATGGCATAGAGAATTCTTATTTTGTATAAAGCTTACTTTTATCCAGTAGAATAGAATGGTTAAAAAAAATCCCTATCGGTTTGATCACAAGGTACTTTTTTCAGCACTTTTTAACACTGTAGGCAATGGGAAAAAGATTAAAAAATCTGCTCCAGATCCAGCTGGCAGAATCTTTTGATATTTGGTATGCAACATTGTAGGGTGGATCTGATTGAAGTTTGTTCAAATCGGCTCCCTGGGTTCATATTTGGGCTCAGTATAGGAGCCCGATTTCGAACTTCGTGAATTTCAGGCAAATTTCTTTAAAAAATCTTCTTCTCCAGATTGAGCAGGCAGAATCTTTTGATATTTGGCATGCAACATTGTGGGGTGGATCTGATTCAGTTTTGTTCAAATCGGCCCCCTGGGTTTATATTTTGGCTCAGTATAGAAGCTCGAATTCGAACTTAGTGCATTTCAGGCAAATTTCTTAAAAAATCTTCTTCTCAAGATCCAGCAGGCAGAATCTTTTGATATTTGGTATGCAACATTGTGGGATGGATCTGATTCAAGTTTGTTCAAATCGGCCCCCTGGATTCATATTTGGGCTCACTATAGAAGCCTGAATTCGAACTTAGTGCATTTCAGACAAATTTCTTAAAAAATCTTCTTCTCCAGATTCAGCAGGCAGAATCTTTTGATATTTGGTATGCAACATTGTGGGGTGGATCTGATTCAAGTTTGTTCAACTCGGCCCCCTGGGTTTATTTTTGGGCTCAGTATAGAAGATGGAATTCGAACTTAGTGCATTTCAGGCAACTTAGTGCATTTCAGGCAAATTTCTTAAAAAATCTTCTTCTCCAGATCCAGTTGGCAGAATCTTTTGATATTTGGTATGCAACATTGTGGGGTGGATCTGATTCAAGTTTGTTCAAATTGGCCCCCCTGGATTCATATTTGGGTTCACTATAGAAGCCCGAATTCGAACTTAGTGCATTTCAGGCAAATTTCTTAAAAAATATTCTCCAGATCCAGCAGGCAGAATCTTTTGATATTTGGTATGCAACATTGTGAGGTGGATCTGATTCAAGTTTGTTCAAATTGGCCCCCTGGATTCATATTTGGACTCACTATAGAAGCCTGAATTCGAACTTAGTGCATTTCAGACAAATTTCTTAAAAAATCTTCTTCTCCAGATTCAGCAGGCAGAATCTTTTGATATTTGGTATGCAACATTGTGGGGTGGATCTGATTCAAGTTTGTTCAACTCAGCCCCCTGGGTTTATTTTCGGGCTCAGTATAGAAGATGGAATTCGAACTTAGTGCATTTCTGGCAACTTAGTGCATTTCAGGCAGATTTCTTAAAAAAATCTTCTTCTCCAGATCCAGCAGGCGGAATCTTTTGATATTTGGTATGCAACATTGAGGGGTGGATCTGATTCAAGTTTGTTCAAATCGGCCCCCTGGATTCATATTTGGGCTCACTATAGAAGCTCGAATTCGAACTTAGTGCCTTTCAGGCAAATTTCTTCAAAAATCTTCTCCAGATCCAGCAGACAGATTCTTTTGATATTTGGTATGCAACATTGTGGGGTGGATCTGATTCAAGTTTGTTCAAATCGGCCCCCCTGGGTTTATATTTGTGCTCAATATAGAAGCTCAAATTCGAACTTAGTGCATTTCAGGCAAATTTCTTAAAAAATCTTCTTCTCCAGATCCAGCAGGCAGAATCTTTTGATATTTGGTATGCAACATTGAGGGGTGGATCTGATTCAAGTTTGTTCAAATCAGCCTCCTGGATTCATATTTGGGCTCACTATAGAAGCTCGAATTCGAACTTAGTGCATTTCAGGCAAATTTTTTAAGAAATCTTCTTCTCCAGATCCAGCAGGCAGAATCTTTTGATATTGGTATGCACCATTATGGGGTGGATCTGATTCAAGTTTGTTCAAATCGGCCCCCTGGATTCATATTTGGGCTCACTATAGAAGCCCGAATTCGAACTTAGTGCATTTCAGGCAAATTTCTTAAAAAATCTTCTTCTCCAGATTCAGCAGGCAGAATCTTTTGATATTTGGTATGCAACATTGTGGGGTGGATCTGATTCAAGTTTGTTCAAATCGGCTCCCTAGATCCATATTTGGGCTCACTATAGAAGCTCGAATTAGAACTTAGTGCATTTCAGGCAAATTTCTTAAAAAATCTTCTTCTCCAGATCCAGCAGGCAGAATCTTTTGATATTTGGTATGCAACATTGTGGGGTGGATCTGATTCAATTTTGTTCAAATTGGCCCCCTGGGTTCATATTTGGGCTCAGAATTGGAGCCCAAATTTGAACTTAGTGCATGTCAGGCAAATTTCTTTGAAAATCTTCTTCTCAAGATCCAGCAGGCAGAATCTTTTGATATTGGGTATGCACCATGCTTAGGGGGGGCGGGGGGGGGGGGGGGGGGGGGGGGGTGAGATTCAAGTTTGTTCAAGCCAAGTCCCTAGTCCATATTTGGACTCACTGTGGGAGCTTGAATTGTAACTTAGTTCAAAATGAGGAATTTTCTTTAAAAATCTTCTTCAGATCCAGCAGTCAGAATGTTTTGATATTTGGTGTGCAGCATCCTTAGGGGGGTGAGATTCAAGTTTGTTAAAGCCAAGTCCCTGTGGGAGCCCAAATTATAACTTAGTTCAATATGAGGAATATTCTTTAAAAATCTTCTCTTTTTAGCTCACCTGAGCGAAGCTCAAGGGGAGCTTTACTAATCACTTTCTGTCCGGCGTCCGTCGTCCGGCGTCCGTCGTTGTCCGTCCGGCGTTAACTTTACATTATCGACTTCTCCTCCTAAACCACTAGCCCAATTTTATTCAAATGTTGGCTAAATGTTTATTACCTAATGCCAATTCAGATTTGTTCAAATGAAGTTGCCCCTCCTCCTGGGTGGTGCCACGCCCCCAAGGGGCACCAAAATCTTTGTAAATCTTCTTCTCATGAACCAGCAGTAGCAGAGACTTGATATTTGGTGTGCAGCTTCCTTTTGAGGTGTAGACTCAGATTTGTTCAAGAGAAGTTTGTGGAGCTATACTTGGCGTTGTTATGAGAGGGGCAAAATTTTTTGCCCCGCCCAAAATTTCTGTTTTCCAAACCGAGAGGCTGATTTGAACCAAATTTTATGTGAGAGCTTATTGGGTCATGAGTACTTGATTTATGCAAAAAAAATTTTCCCGCAGCCCCGTGGGAACCGCAGGAGCTAAAAATAGAAAAAATTTAAAACGCCCATATCTCCAAAACTGCACGGCACTGAGAATTTTTATTTGGTGTGCAGCTTCCTTAGGACCAACAGAAAGGATTGGTAAAAAAAATTGCCATCGGTTTTATCATAGGGTACAGTTTCGGGACTTTGAAAAAGTGCTGAGTCAGCACTTTTTAACACTGTAGGCAATGGGAAAAACATTAAAAAATCTTCTTCTCCAGATCCAGCAGGCAGAATCTTTTGATATTTGGTATGCAACATTGTAGGGTGGATCTGATTCAAGTTTGTTCAAATCGGCCCCCTGGGTTCATATTTGGGCTCAGTATAGGAGCCCGATTTCGAACTTAGTGCATTTCAGGCAAATTTCTTAAAAATCTTCTTCTCCAGATCCAGCTTCAGAATCTTTTCATATTTGGTAAGCAACATTGTGGGGTGGATCTGATTCAAGTTTGTTCAAATCGGCCCCCTGGGTTTATATTTGAGCTCTGTATAGGAGCCCAAATTTTAACTTAGTGCATTTCAGGCATATTTCTTAAAAAATCTTCTTCTCCAGATCCAGCAGGCAGAATCTTTTGATATTTGGTATGCAACATTGTGGGGTGGATCTGATTGTGATTCATGAACGTATTTATTTGTAAAGTTGATAGAATCTTAGACAAAATTTGCAGAAAAGATCTACTATAGAAGGGGTGGTATCCAGGGTGAACCGTTTACCCAAATTTAGCAGTACTAATGCATTATTCACACAAATCTCCGTTCAAATTTTATGACCCCTCATTGGAACACATGCATTCAGCTCATTGCAACAAAGGTCATATGCCATGTTTTCGAGACAAAGGAATAAAAATTTTAGTTATTCATGAAATTTTTAGGCAACTGTTGTCTGTTATTCACATTGCTTCATGAAATTTCAGTACTTTTAGAAGTTACCTCAGTAATCAAGGGTTAATTCCCCTTAATTAAATGTCGCCTCTAAAAAACAACCACTTTGCATATCTTACCTTTTTACCAGCATCACTGCCAAAACTTGTCAGCATTCTTCGCAAAAATCGCTATTCAAATTTTAATTTTTGTCTCTTAAACATACATGTACTTATCGCTTGTAAATACCCCATTGGAATGAGCTTTTTGAGCTCATTCCAATGAGAGGTCGCACACCATGCTTTTTGAGTCAAAAAAGCAATTTTTTTAGTTATTCCAGAATTTCGTACGTAAAACACAGCTTTATGACTTCACATTAAAATGAGCTCTCTAAGCTTGTTCCAATCAACATTCACGCACTATGTCTTTCACACAAAAAATAAAATTTTCCATTTATTCAGAAATTTTGTTTGCAAGAACACTCTTACCCCCCCCCCCCCCCCCACACACACACACACAAACACACACACACACACACACACACACACAAACACAGACACACACATCTAAAAGTTTGTCAGCAAAAAAACAGTTACTTCAGTTTTTAAATGCATTATAGGAACAACTTGCCTAATCAAATTTAAATACTTTTGCATCATTCTGTATCTAGAACAAACCATTTACCATATCTTTACGCAAAATTCTCCAGCATCATTCACAAAAAAACACCATTATTTATATATTCACATTTCTGTCTCAAAAAATATACCTGATCTTCCCATACCCCTATTGGAATAAGCTGTTTGAGCTTGTTCCAATGATGATAAAAAAAACTAATATTTTGGAAAATTTGTGAAAATTTTTGTTTTCTTGCATGCAAATATATACATGTAGCACATGGAAGATATCCACAGTTGGGGAGAGATGTCCAAGGCTATCTCTTCACATTCCTTGTTTGTGCTTCATGCTAAACCAGTTTGTCTGCAGAGATAAATTTGCTTTATTAAAAATCATTGGAGATAGGCCACACACCAACGATTTTAAATAAAACTAATTTTAGGTAACAAATGTTGAACTTCAAACAAAATCTATCACTCAACCAGTTAATTATCACTCAACCAGTTAATGTTGATGAGGCATGACATGGTGAAGGTGACCTAAAATACTTCTTAGAGTCACTTTGTCAGGTGAGCGATTAAGGCCACGTGGGGCCTCTTGTTTTTTTAGATCCACTGGTCAGAATCTTTGGATATTTGGTATAAGCTTTTCTTAGGAGGAGCAGATGCAACTTGTTGAAATCAGTTCTCTGGGTTGATATTTAGGCTACCATGTCAGGGTGAGCGCCCTCAGGACCCTTGGGGCCTCTTGTTTATGAGTGG